>JALAZF010000803.1:0-1200000 GCA_022829125.1 Lathyrus tuberosus | reverse complement strand
CCTAAAAAACAACTCAATAATAAAAACAAGCAGTAAAAAATATATATACACTGCACACACTCTTGCATTCTCTCTATCTCTTATAAACACAAATCATCACGTCATGCAGATTGCTTATTTTAAACCCCGTTGAAACATGCGATCTGATGCCTTTTCCCAACTTTGAATTCCCGGTATTTGGGGCCGAAGAAGAAGTTGACGACAGAATTCCAGAAGAGATCTCCTGATTACTCAGACAAGAGGAAAGGTCCATTGAACCTCACAAAAAGCCACTGGAAATGGTAAACTTGGGTTCGGAAAAAGAGAGAAAAGAAGTCAGGATTGGGGCACTGCTCAGTCCAACTGCCAAAGAGAGTTTGACAAAGCTTCTCAAAGAATTCCCCGATGTATTTGCTTGGTCCTATCAAGACATGCCAAGGTTGGATACCAGCATCGTGGATCATCATCTACCGTTAAGGTCAGAATGTCCGCCAGTCAAACAAAATTTGAGACGAACTCATCCGGACATGGCCATCAAAATCAAAGAGGAGGTACAGAAATAGATTGACGCGAGTTTCCTCGCCACATCAGAATATCCTCAATGGTTAGCCAATATCGTACCCATTCTGAAAAAGGACGGAAAGGTCAGAATGTGTGTCGATTACAGAGATCTGAACAAGGCTAGTCCAAAGGATGACTTTCCTTTACCACACATTGACATGCTGGTAGACAGTACAACAAAGTTCAAAGTTTTCTCCTTCATAGATGGATTCTTGGGCTATAATCAGATTAAAATGGCGCCGAAAGACATGGAGAAAACTTCGTTCACCACCCCATGGGGTACCTTTTTGTTGCGGTGAGAATCGGATAACAAGCTATTAATTAACTTGCATCACATTTCTTTGAATTCACAACCGACTTTGATTTATCCAGAGGAGAGGTTCAAGATCGAGAAAAACCTAAAGGGGGGGAGATCTAAGGTTCGGGGGTTGGTTATACTAAGGGAAGGTATTAGCACCCTAAGTATCTGTAGTACTCTACAGGAACCTCTCGTTAAGTTTGTGTTATGTTATGTTTGCTTGCTAAGATATCTATGCTAAGGTAAGGTAAAGACCTAGGTATGTACACTAAGTTTGCTCGCCAAGACGTCGTATCTTGTGCCTACGTATCTTACTATGGAATCAGAGCAACCGTAGTTCACCTAACTAAGGGTGAAAGAAAAGGAAACATTGACTATGGCCAAAGTTCCGAAGGAAAATGAGTATGAGCTCATTTAGAGTTCACGATAACTCTAAAAGTCTAAGTAAAGGGAAAGTGAGTTCTCGTGATAGTGAGAATCACATAGAGTTCACGATAACTCTATCCTATTACTAAATTATGAGGAAAATGGCTCTTAGGAGGCCAAAGATAAAATGTGAAGTGTTTATTGACTTAGGAGTCAAAATAGAAGGACTTTCCTTTGGAATTGGAGATGTGTCAACAGGCAACCAGAATAGTGGTCCACAAGACTTTATCAGAAAATATTTACAAGTCTCATTAAAGAGAGAAATGAAAAGTTAGTATTCAAAGAAATGAAAATTGAAATAAAGTAGAAACAGTCTCGTCTTAATCATGATTTAATCGAGGCATCGATAATCAATGATTCTTGACTTTCATCGACTAAACAGTGAACGAAACTGAAATCAAGAGAAAGTGGTCTCATATTGATCATAGTTTTGTCGATTCAATGAGATCAACCAAACCATGACATTGGTTATATCATCGACCCAAAGTAAAGAAAATGGAATCGAAATGAAAAATAAAATTGGCCTCGTCTTAATCAAGATTTATATCGGTAAATCGACAATCTTAGATTTTTAACTTTCATTGACCAACCAAAAGGAAAAATACGGCCTCATACATATCAAGACTTTTTGTCATTTTGAATAAATCAACCAAGTCATGATTTTGTAATATCATTGGCCTAAAGATAAAATTAAAAATGAGAAATAAAATTGAAATAGAATTAAAAGAACAAAATTGGCATAGAATAAAAATGTATTAAAGACAAAATTGGAGAAAGCCAACATAGTGAAAATGAAATCTAAAATAAAATAACATAGAGAAAAAGGGAGGTCCATGAATCAATTGGCTGGTGTATGAAAACATGGGAATCCTTCGGGCTTAGGGAAGCCCATCCTCCCCCAAAAACTCACGGGTTATCAAAATAAAAATAAAAAAGGTTAGGCTACGCAATTGAAATAGGCTTAAGCCCAATAATGAATTATTAATTGACATGCAACAGCTAAAAGGTTTAACAAGAGGAAGCACAATGGATCCACGGTCAAAAGTGACGAATCTATCCATTCCATCTTCTCAAACAGAAACAAACAGTAAAGACCATGGATAAATCGCTTAGGTAAAACCAATGTTAACATCATCGCGCGTGAATCCGAGACAGATGACTACAGAGCGTCTCAACTTTCTCTTTTGTTTTGTCTCAGATTTGCTTCGGTCACGACCTCATTCTCCTCGCCTAATCGATCAAAGGTTTGTGTTTCAACTTTAATCTCTCCTCATCTCACTCTTCTTCTTCTATTTCTGGGTTGTTTCTAGTTTTGGATTGAAAAGTTGATTTCGGGTATAGTTGTTGTTTGATTGAAGGGTTTATTGAAGATAAGGGTGTTTGGGGTTTCGATTCAAAAAAGTCGGAGGGTTGGAGGATTGAAGTTTGAAGAAGAAAAGATTAATGGAGGTTTTGGAGATTGGAGGTTTTGGTGTTGAGCGGTGTTATTTTGTGCGGAAGAACAGTGGTGGGTTGGAGCTGGAAACGATTTATGGTGAGTTTAGTGAAGAAGATTTGGTTGGGTTTGCAGAAGGTTGCAAGGTTGTCGTGTTTTTGAGGTGAAGGCTGTGTTGTTTGGAATCAGGCAGATTTTATGTGATTTGGTCTATTCCGCTCAATCTCCCTACATCATATCCTTCTAGTTTATGATTTCGTTGGGTTTGGAGTCTGTGTTTGACGGTTGTTCGATGGAGTTATTTGGCGGCGCGTGAGGTGAGTTAAGGGTCTGTTTGGTGAGTTCCGAAGGTGGAAGAGAAAGGTAGTAACGAGTTTGGACGAGGTGTTTTGTGTTGAATCATGTTGGGTATGATTTTTGTAGTTTGGTTTGAAGGAGGGTGGTCGCATTAGCGTAGTCACGTCGAATTTGAAGGAATGGAGGTGAATCACCGGCGAAAGGTGGTGGTATGGATGTTTGGTTGGATGGAGTTTGTGAAAGAGGACGAAGAGGTTTTCTGGTTCTAAGTTCTTCTTCTCTTGGTTTTTGGCCGATATCAAAAAATGAAGGTTTTGGTCTTTAAAGGATCTGTTTTTCTGTCTTCCTCTCCACTGTTTCTTCTCTCATTTTAAAACCAAAAACAACTTGCTCACTAAGTTTCTGGTACAAACCTCTTGTCTTATTGGTATGATGTGTCCCTTTCACCTTGCAGGTTGTGCTGCTGTTGTTATTTTGCTCCAGGTTATAGCAATGTTTTGTAGCAGGATATCATAGGCACGGAGTGAAGTATGGTTATGCAAGTCTGTGGATGTAGCTTTCTTTTGCAGGTTTTGTTTTGGAGTGGTTATGCAAGATATAACTAGCTGGTGTCGAGGTTGTGTTGCGCGGGACGTAGCATTTGTGTGCAGAACTTGGTTAATTGCAGAGGTTTGGCATGTGGTTATCACACAGAAAAAATGTAACGTTGTTGTCTTGTTGGTATCCGTTTTTGGATGCAGTGTGTTGTTTGCTATTTGTAGCTCAGGGTACGCGTATGGTCGGTGCAGGTTGCAGGTGGCTTGTTGACTTGTAACAGGCCTTTTCTTTTTTTCTCTTTTCAAATGCACTTGGTGTTTTGTAAATATAATGGACTTTTACTTTCCCTTGTGATGAACTCATTTTTCGTTTTGAAACAAATGTAATGGAATAAAAAAAAGTAACGGGCTTGGGCTATGAAATTGTAAATGATAATAGATTTAGATATTCCAAATGGATTTTTTGTGATTTTTTTGAATGGTAGTAATATGGATGTTGATGTGGAAAAATGGATAGAATTAAATATGGATTGGATAAAGAGATGATTAATGGGGATAATTATGGAATTAAAATTGGAATGTATTTGTTTGAATTAAGATGAAATTGGGAATGGATTTGGAAATTGAATTGAAAAAATGGTTTATGGATAATTGATGTGGATATGGATTTGAAAATGGATTTAGAAAAAATGGGAAAATGAATTGAATAAAGATGATGGAAATGGGTAAATGAAATTTGAAAAAATGGAAATGGATTAGAATTGAAAATAGATATTAAATCAAAAATGGAATATGGATGGATTTAATGGCTTAAAGTGAAATGGATAAAATTGGATTGGATATCGAAATGGATAATTGGAATGAAATGAATTGGATTATGAAAAATTGGATGAGGTTAAGGGAATGGATAAGCACTTCCATGTTTGAACAACACCTAAACCCCGACAACTGCATTTGACTGCCCACATCCTGAATTACATGACCAAACACTTGCACACAACTTGAAACGTACCAACTGCTCTAATCTCTTTGATGGCTTTACAACCTCAATTGAACTGAAACAGTACCGCACACACCATGAACCTGCTAGCCTTAGGAGACTCAACTAAACGATATTTGTCAACCATAAACTCCAAGGGTGAGAAACCCTAATCCTCGTGCCTTGAGTGCATGCTGAAACAATGACCTTAATGAAGACCAAAACCCTGATTCAGAATCTCTGCCATAGCTTGATAACCTGATATTGATATAAGCCACTTGTTTGACCAAGATTAGGTCAAATTTCCACTGAATCTCAAACCACACCATATAGACCCTTATCCTGATGACCTTGCCTGATCCTTGAGGAAGAACTTGTGATGAAAGCAAATCACGTTGGATGATTGAGGAGAAGAGGTCTCTTGAAACAAAACCTGATTTACAAGTGAAACAAAACAAACAAAAATTGATAAAATGGTTAGTTAACAATGCATAGGTGATTGATCTATGATGCTCATGCAAAAGATGTTATGATATCTAAGGGGTCAAAATTTGGGGTACAACAGTTGCCCCTATTTAAATAGCTTTATCGAATGACACGAGGAACGAAGATCCTCGGGGCATCAAGGTGAAAGGTATTTAAATATAGCAAACCGGAAATTTTGCCCTTAGATGGAATGCAGATGCTAAGGACAAGCAACAGACATGGAAATGCTGACATGCCATGAACTTCTAGTATGATGATATGATGCCATGATAGTGTAGAAATGCAGACAAATAAGACAACAAAGGATAAAGAACAAAGGACCACATATGAGCTTCACTGGGGAAGGATGAAGGTTAGTATCCATGAGGATCAAACCCTAGGGATACAGGCTAACCAACAAAAAAGACTCATTGGGGAGACTCTGAGGAGACATTGGGGATAGAAAATGAAACTGAGGGGAAACCCTACAGGTCCTCACTGGAGATAAGAGCCAGAGAAGTATTCTCCACTGGGGAAAGATCCAGGGAGATGGACGACAGGTTCATGTGTGACCGACCGACACTGGGGAAAGAAAGACGCATTCTTACTGGGCATGAAACCAGAAAGAAGACATGATCTGCATTGGGGATCAGTCTGAAATAAAAGGGTAGACATCTTACAAAGATTTTCTGGGGATTTCTTATAATGAAGAGTTCAAACAGGATCTTCAAGAAAAGCCAGAAAATACAGAGACAAACTCTGCGCATCAGATGATGAAAGGTGACTAGACCTTTGCTATTAATAAGGTTAATGAACCAATGGGTACCAAAATTTATTGGTTGAGATATCAAGATGATTTGGTTTATGAGGAATACCAGTATGAGCTGGACTTTGAAAAGGGTTCAAACAACGGGTTCACGATGACTCGAAGTTTAGGTTCAGGTTTGACTCGATCCAAACAAGAACGGTTTTAAACAACAGACTCGCGATAATCTGATGTTAACAAAGGATAAACAACGAGCTCATGATAACTCGAAGTTCAGGTTCAGGTTTGACTCGATTCAAACAAGAACGGTTATAAACAACAGACTCACAATAATCTGGAGTTAACGAAAGATAAACAACGAGCTCACGATAACTCAAAGTTCAGGTTCAGGTTTGACTCGATTCAAATAAGAACGGTTATAAACAACAGACTCACGATAATCTGAAGTTAACAAAGGATAAACAACGAGCTCACGATAACTCGAAGTTCAGGTTCAGGTTTGACTCGATTCAAACAAGAACGGTTTTAAACAATAAACTCACGATAATCTGAAGTTAACAAAGGATAAACAACGAGCTCACGATAAATCCAAGTTTAGGTTCAGGTTTGACTCGATTCAAACAAGAACGGTTATAAACAACAGACTCACGATAATCTGGAGTTAACAAAAGATAAACAACGAGCTCACGATAACTCGAAGTTCAGGTTCAGGTTTGACTCGATTCAAACAATAACGGTTTTAAACAACAGACTCACGATAATCTGAAGTTAACAAACGATAAACAACGAGCTCACGATAACTCGAAGTTCAGGTTCAGGTTTGACTCGATTCAAACAAGAACGGTTATAAACAACAGACTCACGATAATATGAAGTTAACAAAGGATAAACAACGAGCTCACGATAACTCGAAGTTTAGGTTCAGGTTTGACTCGATTCAAATAAGAACGGTTATAAACAACAGACTCACGATAATCTGAAGTTAACAAAGGATAAACAACGAGCTCACGATAACTCGAAGTTCAGGTTCAGGTTTGACTCGATTCAAACAAGAACGGTTATAAACAACAGACTCACGATAATCTGAAGTTAACAAAGGATAAACAACGAGCTCACGATAACTCGAAGTTCAGGTTCAGGTTTGACTCGATTCAAACAAGAACGGTTATAAACAACAGACTCACGATAATCTGAAGTTAACAAAGGATAAACAACGAGCTCACGATAACTCGAAGTTCAGGTTCAGGTTTGACTCGATTCAAACAAGAACGGTTATAAACAACAGACTCACAATAATCTGGAGTTAACGAAAGATAAACAACGAGCTCACGATAACTCAAAGTTCAGGTTCAGGTTTGACTCGATTCAAATAAGAACGGTTATAAACAACAGACTCACGATAATCTGAAGTTAACAAAGGATAAACAACGAGCTCACGATAACTCGAAGTTCAGGTTCAGGTTTGACTCGATTCAAACAAGAACGGTTTTAAACAATAAACTCACGATAATCTGAAGTTAACAAAGGATAAACAACGAGCTCACGATAAATCGAAGTTTAGGTTCAGGTTTGACTCGATTCAAACAAGAACGGTTATAAACAACAGACTCACGATAATCTGGAGTTAACAAAAGATAAACAACGAGCTCACGATAACTCGAAGTTCAGGTTCAGGTTTGACTCGATTCAAACAATAACGGTTTTAAACAACAGACTCACGATAATCTGAAGTTAACAAAGGATAAACAACGAGCTCACGATAACTCGAAGTTCAGGTTCAGGTTTGACTCGATTCAAACAAGAACGGTTATAAACAACAGACTCACGATAATATGAAGTTAACAAAGGATAAACAACGAGCTCACGATAACTCGAAGTTTAGGTTCAGGTTTGACTCGATTCAAATAAGAACGATTATAAACAACAGACTCACGATAATCTGAAGTTAACAAAGGATAAACAACGAGCTCACGATAACTCGAAGTTCAGGTTCAGGTTTGACTCGATTCAAACGAGAATGGTTTTAAAAAACAAACTCACAATAATCTGAAGTTAACAAAGGATAAACAACGAGCTCACGATAACTCGAAGTTCAGGTTCAGGTTTGACTCGATTCAAACAAGAACGGTTATAAACAACAGACTCACGATAATCTGAAGTTAACAAAGGATAAACAACGAGCTCACGATAACTCGAAGTTCAGGTTCAGGTTTGACTCGATTCAAACAAGAACGGTTATAAACAACAGACTCACGATAATCTGAAATTAACAAAGGATAAACAACGAGCTCACGATAACTCGAAGTTCAGGTTCAGGTTTGACTCGATTCAAACGAGAATGGTTTTAAAAAACAAACTCACAATAATCTGAAGTTAACAAAGGATAAACAACGAGCTTACGATAAATCGAAGTTTAGGTTCAGGTTTGACTCGATTCAAACAAGAACGGTTATAAACAACAGACTCACGATAATCTGGAGTAAACAAAAGATAAACAACGAGCTCACGATAACTCGAAGTTCAGGTTCAGGTTTGACTCGATTCAAACAAGAACGGTTTTAAACAATAAACTCACGATAATCTGAAGTTAACAAAGGATAAACAACGAGCTCATGATAAATCGAAGTTTAGGTTCAGGTTTGACTCGATTCAAACAAGAACGGTTATAAACAACAGACTCACGATAATCTGGAGTTAACAAAAGATAAACAACGAGCTCACGATAACTCGAAGTTCAGGTTCAGGTTTGACTCGATTCAAACAATAACGGTTTTAAACAACAGACTCACGATAATCTGAAGTTAACAAAGGATAAACAACGAGCTCACGATAACTCGAAGTTCAGGTTCAGGTTTGACTCGATTCAAACAAGAACGGTTATAAACAACAGACTCACGATAATATGAAGTTAACAAAGGATAAACAACGAGCTCACGATAAATCGAAGTTCAGGTTCAGGTTTGACTCAATTCAAACAAGAACGGTTATAAACAACAGACTCACGATAATATGAAGTTAACAAAGGATAAACAACGAGCTCACGATAACTCGAAGTTCAGGTTCAGGTTTGACTCGATTCAAACAAGAACGGTTATAAACAACAGACTCACGATAATCTGAAGTTAACAAAGGATAAACAACGAGCTCACGATAACTCGAAGTTCAGGTTCAGGTTTGACTCGATTCAAACGAGAATGGTTTTAAAAACAAACTCACAATAATCTAAAGTTAACCAAGGATAAACAACGAGCTCACGATAAATCGAAGTTTAGGTTCAAGTTTGACTCGATTCAAACAAGAACGGTTATAAACAACAGACTCACGATAATCTGGAGTTAGCAAAAGATAAACAACGAGCTCACGATAACTCAAAGTTCAGGTTCAGGTTTGACTCGATTCAAACAAGAACGATTTTAAACAACAGACTCACGATAATCTGAAGTTAACAAAGGATAAACAAAGAGCTCACGATAACTCGAAGTTCACGTTCAGGTTTGACTCGATTCAAACAAGAACGGTTATAAACAACAGACTCACGATAATCTGAAGTTAACAAAGGATAAACAACGAGCTCACGATAACTCAAAGTTCTGGTTCAGGTTTGACTCGATTCAAACAAGAACGGATATAAACAACAGACTCACGATAATCTGAAGTTAATAAAGGATAAACAACAAGCTCACGATAACTCAAAGTTTAGGTTACGCCAGTAGTTACTGGACTTTAGGTATCCAAATAAGGTGATTGAGTATCAGATAGATTGGTACCGGGGTTGCATCAATGAAGATTAGACTTCCTGGGGAATATCAATTATGGTTGCAACAAGGGCTGACAGCAAGGAACAAAAACAGGGATCACATCATCAAGAAGCTTGATGGCCAGGAAAAATAACACATCCGAAAGTGCGAAACCTGAGCTCGGAACACCTCATCAAACAGATTGACGGCAAGGAAATAATACAAATCCTAGGGTATAGAACCTGAACTCGGAACACCTCATCAAACAGATTGATGGCAAGGAAACAAAACAAATCCGAGGGTACGAAACATGAACCCGGAACACCTCGTCAAATAGATTGATGGCAAGGAAACAAAACAAATCCGAGGGTATAGAACCTGAACTCGGAACACCTCGTCAAACAGATTGACGGGAAGAAAAAAACCTCAAATAGGGATCACATCATCAAGAAGCTTAATGGCCAGGAAATAAGAATAGGGATCTCATCAAACAGGTTGGTGGAAAGTGACTGACTGAAGGTGACGCCATTGGTAACTGTAGAAGTATGAATAAGACCAAGGACGGATAAGCTTCTCGTGGGAGAGATTGCCACTTATCGTTGTAGAGGTAATGATAGTAAAACAAGCTTCTCAAGGAGATTTCCACTTATTGTTGGGTATGAATTCCAAAGAGATGTTGATATTACAACACTGTTGGAGAAATAATTATGTCTCCAACGAGGATCTGTAAAAGATTCTTCTGCGAGACAGAGTGCAAAATAAATGCACACTCAAAAGTAGGTTCGAAAACCACACGTGCCAGGGACCAAAGTTCAATCTAGGAACAAGCTAGAAAGAAACGGTCAAATAAGACTCCAATTGAGGAATGAACTCAAATGGGAACTTATCTTATCCACATGTGGAAAAGATAACTGAACCAACCATCATCCACGAGAATCAAGCTCTGTGGGGAATTCAGAAAAGATGGGCACTTTATGCCTAGGGCTGACAAATCTATTGGAGAGAAAAGACAAACCCAGTCACCTGGGGAGATAAACGCCAAAGTGAATCAAAACAGGTAGACACCAGGAAGGAAGTAGAAATGCTAAGATGCTATGCATATATGAGTGCTTATGCTTATGCTGACAAAAACAGACAAAAGGAAACAAGACTGGAGATGAAATAAACATCTCGACAAGGATACCCAGCCAAACTCATCAGATTGGACCATTACTGGGGATGAACAAGTAGGATTAGCAGATCTACTTCATTGGGAAAAGGAGTATTCCACTTGAGGTATAGCATCATGACTTCACTAGGATTGCCATCATGAGCTTAATTTCCTTGCTGGAGGAGGAAGATCCATGGAGATTTGTCACGGTTAGACGAAATAACAACTTATTGGGAAGCTGGCAAAGGATATCACAAGAACAGGGTAATTCTGCATCCTGACTTGTATGATGATCACCATAATAAACAACAGCTCTTGCAACAGGTAATCTTCAAATCTTCTCTGCTGCAGATTACATGGTATGTTGGGAGAAAATATCAAGAGGATTTTACAGAAGAATCGGCATACGAAATGCCTCAATATCTTCAAACTCTTAGATTCATAAATCTTGGTATAATTGCCCCAGATTAACTACATTTGCACAACAAAGTCTTTGAACTTGTTCTTCAGACTGACTGATCTATGAAAGAGATGCCCCAGACTGATTGACCTTTGAGAAATTTGTCGAATCTTGACCTGACTGCTTCTGATTAGCTGTATTCGCAATACGAAGTCCTCAGACTGCGGTAGAAACAACTGGGGAACAAACTTGCCTCTATCATCTTGCTGGATCTGTGAAGGAGATGTCCCTGACTAACTATTTTTTAGAGATTTGCCGAATCTCGATCTGACTTCCCCTGATTGACTGATGGGTAATCAAAAGGATTTTACAGAAGAATTGGCATACCAGATGCCTCAATATTCTTCAAACTTTTGAAGGGGAAATGACATAACTGCCCCTGTTTAACTGCATTTGCAAAACAAAGTACTCAGACTGTGGTAGTGACGACTGGGGAACAAACTTGCCCCTGTTGGTGGGTCACTAGAGTCTACACTTGTCATAAGATGACCTCAAGAAGGCTTTCCCCAATATCCTGAATTTGGAAAGTTCTGCCCCTGATTCAATAGCTCTTGAACTGATGGATTGGCAAATCCCTCCGCTTGGTTGCCCCTGACTGAGCTTCCTTTATCAAGTCGAATTCCCTAGTTGACTGCATTTGTTGGGATTTCTTTGAAATTTAATTGTCTTTGCAAACATGTATTGTTCATTTAAAATTGGAAATTTCAATGTAAAATTCATGCAAGCTTTTGAAATCAAAGTTTTATTGATGAAACACACACGGTGGAGTGATTAAATCAAAAACAAAATGGATCTATTCATTTACGGAATGACAGATGAAGTGATCAACACGCGTAATTAGCAAAGATTATTAGGAGTCAGGTTAATCAACCTTGCTGTAGTATGCTTTCAAAACAACCTTACCTCAATTAGGTCTTTTAAGGGTTGTAACGTGCCTTGGTTCACGGTTTTATGAAACAAAAGATAAAGGCTCAAAGTTTATTTGTCCCACCCATCTTCGTGATGAACTCTAGTCCTATGCTCAGTTATCTTAAGCCATACATTCAGATTCCTCTAGACTAGGAATGAATTGTTGATGGTTCAGACACCTTGGTAGTCATTACTCCCTTGCAGAATTTTGTCATCCTTTATTGTTGAGGTTTTGAGACCTCTTCTTTGTCTTTGTTGAGGTTTTGAGACCTCTTCTTTGTTTTTACTGAGGTTTTGAGACCTCTTCTTTGTCTTGAGGTTTTGAGACCTCTTTTTTTTTCTTTATGAGACCTCCTTTTTTGCTTGATTGAGGTTGTGAGACTTTTTCTTTTTGATTGAGGTTTTGAGACCTCTTCTTTTCCTGATTGTTGTACGAACCTTTTTGTATAAGGCGAAGTTTTGGGCTTCCCATATTTCTTGGCTTTTGCCTTGAAAGGGACTCGGCTCATTCTTTGATTAAGGATTTCTCAATGATCCTTCCTTATTTACTGCTTCGGGAACAACTTGTACAACATTTATTCACTTGATTGGAGAGAGTTGTCTGGTGTCTTACATGAAGCGCTTGCATTTGAATGCGTAACCAAGTCAAACTAAGAACTACCCACCCCAAGGTTGAGATTTTAAGGGTTTTTTGTGTAAGGAAAGAAAACTCCTACTTCTAGGCTCGAAGGGTTAACGAGGTATTATCTTCCTTATTTCTCCAGTGTTTGGGAATTGAAACAATGCCTTACATCCTCGGAAAGGTTTAATCGAAAGCATACCACAACAATTATGGATAATATTTTCGTCATCCTCCCCAATCTTTGCTTAAAAATAAATTGATATGGAGTAAAGCAGGATAAAGATACTTTTTTGTTTTTATGAACACAAAAGTAAATGAGTGAAACGAATGGACTTAATCAAAAGATGCACAAACATTCCATTAATCTAAAGGGGGGGAGTTCTAAGGTTCGGGGGTTGGTTATACTAAGGGAAGTTATTAGCACCCTAAGTATCTGTAGTACTCTACAGGAACCTCTCCTTAAGTTTGTGTTATGTTATGTTTGCTTGCTAAGATATCTATGCTAAGGTAAGGTAAAGACCTAGGTATGTACACTAAGTTTGCTCGCCAAGACGTCGCATCTTGTGCCTACGTATCTGACTAAGGAATCAGAGTAACCGTAGTTCACCTAACTAAGGGTGAAAGAAAAGGAAACATTGACTATGGCCAAAGTTCCGAGGGAAAATGAGTATGAGCTCATTTAGAGTTCACGATAACTCTAAAAGTCTAAGTAAAGGGAAAATGAGTTCTCATGATAGTGAGAATCACATAGAGTTCACGATAACTTTATCCTATTACTAAATTATGAGGAAAATGGCTCTTAGGAGGCCAAAGATAAAATGTGAAGTGTTTATTGACTTAGGAGTCAAAATAGAAGGACTTTCCTTTGGAATAGGAGATATGTCAACAGGCAACCAGAATAGTGGTCCACAAGACTTTATCAGAAAATATTTACAAGTCTCATTAAAGAGAGAAATGAAAAGTTAGTATTCAAAGAAATGAAAATTGAAATGAAGTAGAAACAGTCTCGTCTTAATCATGATTTAATCGAGGCATCGATAATCAATGATTCTTGACTTTCATCGACTAAACAGTGAATGAAACTGAAATCAAGAGAAAGTGGTCTCATATTGATCATAGTTTTGTCGATTCAACCAAACCATGACATTAGTTATATCATCGACCCAAAGTAAAGAAAATGGAATCGAAATGAAAAATAAAATTGGCCTCATCTTAATCAAGATTTATATCGGTAAATCGACAATCTTAGATTTTTAACTTTCATTAACCAACCAAAAGGAAAAATACGGCCTCATACATATCAAGACTTTTTGTCATTTTGAATAAATCAACGAAGTCATGATTTTGTAATATCATTGGCCTAAAGATAAAATTGAAAATGAGAAATAAAATTGAAATAGAATTAAAAGAACAAAATTGGCATAGAATAAAAATTTATTAAAGACAAAATTGGAGAAAGCCAACATAGTGAAAGTAAAATCTAAAATAAAATAAAATAGAGAAAAAGGGAGGTCCATGAATCAATTGGCTGGTGTATGAAAACATGGGAATCCTTCGGGCTTAGGGAAACCCATCCTCCCCCAAAAACTCACGGGTTATCAAAATAAAAATAAAAATGGTAAGGCTACGCAATTGAAACGGGCTTAAGCCCAATAATGCATTATTAATCGACATAAAACAGCAAAAAGGTTTAACAAGAGGAAGCACAATGGATCCACGGTCAAAAGTGACGAATCCATCTGTTCCATCTTCTCAAACAGAAACAAACAGTAAAGACCATGGATAAATCGCTCAGGTAAAACCAATGTTAACATCATCGCGCGTGAATCCGAGACAGATGACTATGGAGCGTCTCAACTTTCTCTTTTGTTTCGTCTCAGATTTGCTTCGGTCACGACCTCATTCTCCTCGCCTAATCGATCAAAGGTTTGTGTTTCAACTTTAATCTTTCCTCACCTCACTCTTCTTCTTCTATTTCTGGGTTGTTTCTGGTTTTGGATTGAAAAGTTGATTTCGGGTGTGGTTGTTGTTTGATTAAAGGGTTTATTGTAGATAAGGGAGTTTGGGGATTCGATTCAAAAAAGTCGGAGGGTTGGAGGATTGAAGTTTGAAGAAGAAAAGATTAATGGAGGTTTTGGAGATTGGAGGTTTTGGTGTTGAGCGGTGTTATTTTGTGCGGAAGAACACTGGTGGGTTGGAGCTGGAAACGATTTATGGTGATTTTAGTGAAGAAGATTTGGTTGGGTTTGCAGAAGGTTGCAAGGTTGTCGTGTTTTTGAGGTGAAGGCTGTGTTGTTTGGAATCGGGCAGATTTTATGTGATTTGGTCTATTCCGCTCAATCTCCCTACATCATCTCCTTCTAGTTGATGATTTCGTTGGGTTTGGAGTTTGTGTTTGAGGGTTGTTCGATGGAGTTATTTGGCGGCGCGTGAGGTGAGTTAAGGGTCTGTTTGGTGAGTTACGAAGGTGGAAGACAAAGGTAGTAAAGAGTTTGGACGAGGTGTTTTGTGTTGAATCGTGTTGGGTATGATTTTTGTAGTTTGGTTTGAAGGAGGGTGCTCGCATTAGCGTAGTCACGTCGGATTTGAAGGAATGGAGGTGAATCGCCGGCGAAAGGTGGTGGTATGGATGTTTGGTTGGATGGAGTTTGTGAAAGAGGACGAAGAGGTTTTCTGGTTCTAAGTTCTTCTTCTCTTGGTTTTTGGCCGATATCAAAAAATGAAGGTTTTGGTCTTTAAGGGATTTGTTTTTCTGTCTTCCTCTCCACTATTTCTTCTCTCATTTTAAAACCAAAAACAACTTGCTCACTAAGTTTCTGGTACAAACCTCTTGTCTTATTGCTATGATGTGTCCCTTTCACCTTGCAGGTTGTGTTGCTGTTGTTGTTTTGCTCCAGGTTGTCGCAGTGTTTTGTAGCAGGATATCATAGGCACGGAGTGAAGTATGGTTATACAAGTCTGTGGATGTAGCTTTCTTTTGCAGGTTTTGTTTTGGAGTGGTTATGCAAGATATAGCTAGCTGGTGTCGAGGTTGTGTTGCACGGGACGTAGCATTTGTGCGCAGAACTTGGTTAATTGCAGAGGTTTGGCATGTGGTTATCACACAGAAAAAATGTAATGTTGTTGTCTTATTGGTATCCGTCTTTGGATTCAGTGTGTTGTTTGCTGTTTGTAGCTCAGGGTACATGTACGGTCGGTGCAGGTTGCAGGTGGTTTGTTGACTTGTAGCAGGCCTTTTCTTTTTTTCTCTTTTCAAATGCACTTGGTGTTTTGTAAATATAATGGACTTTTACTTTCCCTTGTGATGAACTCATTTTTCGTTTTGAAACAAATGTAATGGAATAAAAAAAGTAATGGGCTTAGGCTATGAAATTGTAAATGATAATAGATTTAGATATTCCAAATGGATTTTTTTGAATGGTAGTAATATGGATATTGATGTGGAAAAATGGATAGAATTAAATATGGATTATATAAAGAGATGATTAATGGGGATAATTATGGAATTAAAATTGGAATGTATTTGTTTGAATTAAGATGAAATTGGGAATGGATTTGGAAATTGAATTGAAAAAATGGTTTATGGATAATTGATGTGGATATGGATTTGAAAATGGATTTAGAAAAAATGGGAAAATGAATTGAATAAAGATGATGGAAATGGGTAAATGAAATTTGAAAAAATGGAAATGGATTAGAATTGAAAATAGATATTAAATCAAAAATGGAATATGGATGGATTTAATGGCTTAAAGTGAAATGGATAAAAATGGATTGGATATCGAAATGGATAATTGGAATGAAATGAATTGGATTATGAAAAATTGGATGAGGTTAAGGGAATGGATAAGCACTTCCATGTTTGAACAAAACCTAAACCCCGACAACGGCATTTGACTACCGCACATCCTGAATTACATGACCAAACACTTGCACACAACTTGAAACGTACCAACTGCTCTAATCTCTTTGACGGCTTTACAACCTCAATTGAACTGAAACAGTACCGCACACACCATGAACCAGCTAGCCTTAGGAGACTCAACTGAACGTTATTTGTCAACCATAAACTCCAAGGGTGAGAAACCCTAATCCTCGTGCCTTGAGTGCACGCTGAAACAATGACCTTAATGAAGACCAAAACCTTGATTCAGAATCTCTGCCATAGCTTGATAACCTGATATTGATATAAGCCACTTGTTTGACCAAGATTAGGTCAAAGTTCCACTGAATCTCAAACCTCACCATACAGACCCTTGTCCTGATGACCTTGCCTGATCCTTGAGGAAGAACTTGTGATGAAAGCAAATCACGTTGGATGATTGAGGAGAAGAGAACTCTTGAAACAAAACCTGATTTACAAGTGAAACAAAACAAACAAAAACTGATAAAATGGTTAGTTAACAATGCATAGGTGATTGATCTATGATGCTCATGCAAAAGATGTTATGACATCTAAGGGGTCAAAATTTAGGGTACAACACTTTTGTTACAAGGTAATGTTGTTCGGTCTGAAGAACGCCGGGGCAACCTATCAACGGGCCATGACTACTCTATTTCATGACATGATACACAAGGAAATCAAGGTATATGTCGATGATATGATTGCAAAATCTAAAATAGAAGAGGAGCATGTGACCCACCTGTCAAAACTATTTGAGCGGCTGAGAAAATATAAACTCCGCTTGAATCCCAACAAGTGCACATTTGGTGTCCGTTCAGGGAAATTTCTAGGGTTCATTGTCAGCCAGAAAGGAATAGAGGTTGATCCTGTCAAGGTCAAGGCAATTCAAGAAATGCATTCTCCAAAGACTGAAAAACAAGTCAGAGGATTCCTGGGACGTTTGAACTACATCTCCAGATTCATATTCCTCATGACTGCGACATGTGCGCCAATCTTCAAATTACTCAAAAAGAACCAGGACTGCGTTTGGACAGAAGATTGCCAAATCGCCTTCAACAGTATTAAGGAATACCTATTGAACCCACTGATTCTATCCCCTCCAGTGGAAGGAAGACCACTGATCATCTACCTCACAGTCCTAGAGGACTCAATGGGTTGTGTGCTTGGCCAATAAGACGAAACCAAAAGGAAAGAGTCTGCCATCTACTATTAGAGCAAGAAATTCACCGAGTGTGAAACTCGGTACACTATGCTTGAGAAAACTTGATGTGCTCTGGCTTGGGCAGCCAAACGTCTTCGCTAGTATATGATTTGTCACACTACTTGGTTAATCTCCGAAATGGATCTAATCAAGTATGTCTTTGAAAAGCCTGCTCTCACGGGAAGGATTGCCCGTTGGCAGATGTTGTTATCAGAATATGACATAGAGTACCACGCTCAGAAAGTCGTTAAAGGAAGTGTTTTAGCCGATCATTTGGCTCACCAACCGATTGACGATCAAGAATCAGTCGGATTTGACTTCCCAGATGAAGATGTCATGTACTTGAAAATGAAAGATTGCGATGAACTGCTACCCAGTGAAGGGCCAGAACCAGGTTCCCAATGGGGACTAATTTTTGACGGAGCTGTCAATCATTACGGAAATGGAATTGGGGCAATCATCATAACACCTCAGGGTACCCATATTCCTTTCACTTCCAGACTTACATTAAAGTGTACAAACAACGAGGCCGAATACGAAGCTTGTATCATGGGTCTCAAAGAAGCGATTGACTTAAGGATCAAAAACTTGGATGTATATGGCGACTTAGCTCTAGTCATCAATCAGATCAAAGGAGATTAGAAAACATACCAATCGAGACTGATTCCTTACAAAGATTATGCAAGAAGGTTATTACCCTTCTTCAACAGAATCGAGTTTCATCACATCCTCGTGATGAGAATCACATGGCTGATGTATTAGCCACTCTCTCTTCCATGATTAGCGTAGGTCGATGGAATGACCTACCTAAGATTGACATAATGCACCTTGAACGGTCCGCTTACATCTTCATGATTGAAGCAGTCATAGACGACAAACCTTGGTATCACGATATCAAATGCTTCCTTCAGAAACAAGAGTACCCACCTGGGGCACTAAAGAAAGACAGAAAAACCCTCAAAAGGTTGGCAGGCAGCTTCTTCCTGAGCGGTGACACACTCTATAAGAGAAATTTTGACATGGTCTTGCTCCGATACGTAGACAGACCAGAAGCAAACCTATTGATGAAAGAAATCCACGAAGGATCCATTGGTACTCATGCCAACGGACACACAATGGCGAGAAAAATTCTGAGAGCAGGGTACTACTGGTTGACCATGGAATCCGACTCCTACAAGTACATGAGGAAGTGTCACAAGTGTCAAATATACTCCGATAAAATCCATGTACCACCAACGCATCTTAAAGTTCTTTCTTCCCCAAGGCCTTTTTCCATATAGGGAATCGACATGATTGTGCTGATTGAGCCCAAGGCTTCGAACGAACATCGGTTCATCCTGGTAGCCATTGATTACTTCACCAAGTGGGTCGAAGCAGCGTCGTACACTAATGTAACCCAACAAGTGGTGATCCGATTTATAAAAAATAATATCATTTGCCGTTATGGTGTTCCAAGCCAGATCATTACTGATAATGGATCTAACTTGAACAATAAGATGATGAAAGAGTTTTGTGCTGAGTTCAAGATCGAACACCATAACTCATCTCCCTACCGACCCAAGATGAATGGAATGGTAGAAGCGGCTAACAAGAACGTCAAGAAGATTGTTCAAAAAATGGTCGTAACCTACAAAGATTGGCACGAGGTGCTGCCCTTTGCTCTTCACGGTTATCGCACATCAATCTGCACTTCAACAGGGGCAACCCCTTTCTCTCGAGTATATGGCATGGAAGCAGTGCTCCCCATAGAAGTAGAGATCCCATCAATCCAGGTATTGATGGAAGCTAAGCTTACAGAGGCTGAATGGTGTCAAAGTCTACACGACGAATTGAATTTGATCGAAGAAAAGCGAATGACGGCTCTATGCCACGGTCAGTTGTATCAACAGAGAATGAAGAAGGCATTCGACAAAAAGGTTCGACCTCGCGTCTTTAGGAATGGACACTTGTGCTCAAGAAGATACAATCATTCCTCACTGATTCCCGGGGCGAATGGACTCCGAATTATGATGGCCCCTATGTGGTCAAGAAAGCTTTCTTAGGCGGTGCCTTGAGACTCGCAACCATGGATGGAGAAGAATTTGCCTACCCCACAAATGTTGATGTAGTCAAGAAATACTTCGCCTAAACTAAGCTAAAAAACTAAAAAAAAAGAGACGTCTCGGTGGATTGAAAACCCGAAAGGGCGGTCCAGGCAAAAATTAGAGACACAATAAAAAATCATCCTGGTGGATTGGAAATCTCAAAGTACAATCCAGGCAAAAATTAGGGATTCATGGCAAGTAACTACGTCTGATCAGTTCAAATCCTCAGTGGTAATGCCATTCATCAGAAGAAAAACTCCAGTCACGGTCATCTTCGACAGAAGCTCAGGATGTCCCGAATTCAAAGTTGGTAGAAGGATAGTGGACATTATGTTTCAATGTAGCCCTTTTCCCTTAAATTACCATTTTCTAAACTTTGTAAATACTCTATGGAATCACGCGTTTGGCTGATTTCCATCCTAGCAATAAAATTTGAGCCCTTGTGCTTTTGATTACAATTCTTATTTGTTTTAGCTTTACAGAACGACATTTTAACATGATCGACGATTCTTGAAATAAAACAAAAATGAATTTACTTGATAAAATTTTTCTGCTTTTAAATAAAGATGACAATTTCTTTTGACTGTTGAACATCGAAAGAATATCGATCACTTCTCCAGAAGTAATTGAACTTCAAAGTGCAGAATCAAAGTACTCCTTCTAAACCAGTACACCTGAACGAAGGATCAACTGTGTCAGAGACCATGTTTCATCTGACACCCCCCGGTAGAGTTCTTACCTCCTAAGCCCGACCAACGTTTTTCCCCGCGGGAACTACTTCTCCTAAGCAAGGCGGAATTGCTATCTTGAAGCAGCGGTACTTCTTCGTCCCAGTGATGGCCGAGTATCCAGTCGTGTTCATCTATTAGTTTGTATGTCGCGTCAGTTTTGTCAGCATATACATACATACCTCATGCATTATTGATTTGCATTAACATTCATATTGCATCACTGTCACTCTAGTCGATCTTATCCCCTAGTGATAAAAGTCCTCTCAATCGAGTTGTCAGTTCTTTCCTCGTCAGGAAATGTTGCGTCCGAACAATCTCTCATCTAGTTTATTTCTGGATTAGAACCGGTCCTCGACCACTTTGATAACTTGAACCTCTGAAAGACCAGAGAAACATTAAATAAATGTCACTCTTCGCCATTGAAGATGATATCTTCGCTTTCCCGGATTAAGGAAAATCCCCAGAGAAAGCCTCGCAACTAAAGACTTTCAGCAACAGATTGATTTTGCTCTCCGGAGAGTCGATGTTAATAAAGTCATCAGCACATAAAAATTGGAATACATTGTATGGAATTTCTCCGAGAAGATCTCGAAGAAAAGTATGATGTAATATCCCCAAGCGACAACAGTCTCTCAAGAGACCTGCTATCCCCAGTAGAGCCGACAAATGGCGTCTCCAAAAGAGAAGTTTGTACACCTCTACAACTCAGACGACTGGGTTCCCCAGCAACTCTGACATCAAAATTTTTTCCATCAAATGGCATCTCCCCAGGAAAATTCGGTGAGAAGTTTGAGGAAACCCGCTACGCATAGCGTCCCTTGTCAAGAAGTTTATTGACAAAAGAAACTGAGACCAGTTCCTTGGTTGGAAACCAGGATCGGGGGGAAGTTTATTTCAGAATACTAAGACCAGTTCCTTGGTAGGAAACCAGGATCGAGGGAAAGTTTGTATCAGAACCTAAGACCAGTTCCTTGGTAGGAAACTAGGATCTGTAACACCCCATTTTTACCCGACGGATAATTATAAAATCAGAGTTTCAAAATTTCAACATACAAATAAGATGCTACACTTTCAACTAAAAAACGACTTCATATTATCGCATGTTAATCAGATACATAACACTTTAACTCGGATGAACCAATAACAACAAAATCAGTCTTTAAAATAAAACAACTTTTATTAACTAAATAGAGGAATCATACTTTTTAACTCAAGTGACATAACATCTTTTGTTCATCTGAAAACAACTGCAACATAACAAGTAATCAATGACGTCAACTTATAATTCAACAACTGAAATATAACAACTATAAAACAACGATCGTTCATCCCCCCCGAGTGTTACGTATCAGAGCAAGACCCTTTTGACTTGCAATAAAGCAACATAAGGACTCCAAAAAGCTATTCCGAACTGCCACTGCTACTCTTGAGCACCTGCCCATTTCCCATGGTAGGGGAAATATCAGCAGAAGGGGTGAGATATCTAATAATATAATAAAGTGTATGTTAAACAATACGTTAGATCAGATCATATAAAACCACCACTTCACAACTTTCAAACAACAGTTATAACAACAAAATCCTCAACATGAAATAACAACTATTTCACAGCTTTCAGATAGTACCTGTCACAACAAGTCAACAACATAAAACATCAACGAATATATCATCACAACAACTCAAATATGCAACACGGAATGCGACTCATACAATGCACATGCATGTGGTACCATTGCAGCAGAACTCCCAACTTAGAAATACGGAGCAAAACTCCCAACTTAAAAATATGGAGCAAAACTCCCAACGTAGAAATACGAAGCAAAACTCCCAACTTAAAAATATGGAGCAAAACTCCCAACGTAGAAATACGGAGCAAAACTCCCAACTTAAAAATCTGCCAATTAATAGAGGCATCAACAAGGCATAAGTCTTCAACTTAATTTGCCAATCCAGGCCAACTTACTGAGCATCAACTCCAACTTGATATGCTATGTATGCAACAACATTATGAACACACCAGCTACTACAACAACAATTACAACCACAATTCAACTTTGGCATTAAGCCTACAACTTAATTCTTGTCAATAATTAGAGGCAATGCAACAACTATAGCACTCAACAACAACATACAACAACGACGTAATGCATATGAATAGCATATCACCAATACATTATCTCTCCACTGTCCAACATACAACATACACCTGTTCAAACATGCAAACATCGCAATCCACAACAACAACACGCATCGTACAACTAATTTCCACATTTCACGGTTCGACATAACACAACACAAAACGCAAACACACACCGCGCATCGAATAGTTGGAGTTCTGTCATTAAAATAATTTTTAACAAAAATTACATAAAATCAGCTTCCCAACAATTCAAACGGCGGCCCAAACGGATTTACGAGTCCAAAGATATGAATTTTCAAAGTTGTTCAACAAACACTGACACTGACATCCTACAATGACACTACAAAACCTCATTACACAACAATTAATTTTAATTCCAAAACTTGAAACTATTTTTATAAGAAGGTACACTGTATTAGCTTTCCACAGGTTCAAACGGACACCCGAAGCTCAAGTTAAGAATTTTTAAAGTTTCAAAAAATCTATCATTACAGTGTTAATCGATTACCCAAATTGGTTAACCGATTAACCATGCCAAAAAGCCCAAAAACACGTATTTTTAACATGTTAATCGATTACCGACATATGCTAATCGATTAACAGCCTATCAGAAGCAGTTTTCTGTCAAATTTTCACGAAAAATCACTTTTTAGACCCATTCCAATATCCCCAAACATCACATATCACAGAAATCGAACCTCAAAGTCAGTATTCAACATTATGCATACATTAGGAACTCTTATAACACTTAAAATCACAATTCAACCAAACAATTTACACACTTCAGGCATTTTTAATACAAAAACCCAAATCCCACATACTATTCATCAACTACCCAATTATAGAGTCAGAACCCCACCCTTACCTTGGATTGAAGGTCGCTCTAAATCTCCTATTGGGTTCCCGTTCTCGCAGCCTCTCCGTGTTCCGATTCCAAACCCTTGCTCCTCTCTTTCGTAACCTCTGTGTTGTAACTGCTACTTCCCTCTTTCTCTTAACTTCCACTTACTGCCACTTCTCCTTTTCTTTTTAATTCAACCACACAAAATAATACTCTTTTCTCTTATTGGGTCTACTATTCATACACCCCCCTTATAACTTCATTACAACCAAATAATAAGCCAAACTAAATAATAATAGTATTATTCTAATACTATTCTCCAACTTAATCACCAATTAATTAAATATCAACTTATCACAGCATTTCTCGACATATCACAACTCCAACAATTCCAACAAATAATTCAAAAATATTTAATTAAATAATTAATTAAATATCGGGCGTTACAACTCTCCCCCACTTAGAATATTTTCATCCTCGAAAATCTATTCGATACTACCACTTTTAATGCAAATTCCGCATCCAACTCTCTGATCCTCAAGTCGTGTTTGGCAACACTTCGATCCCTACTTTTCCGACATAACAATAACTCAACATGATTTCAATCCAATACACACATTCTAATCATTCAACATCTTCGTGACATAGTCGTCAATAACTTATCAACCACTCGATAATATCTTGACATATCAACATCTAAGTAGCCACATCCATACACACTTATACCTGGATATACATAGTCGCATTACCATCTTATCGACATTCTCAACACTACAACACATCTGCAATCTCATTCTCATATATGCGTATGTCACTCATCAAAAAAAATGTCAACAACTTATTCATATCGTCGTATCACTCTTATAGTGACATCAACCTAGCCAACATAATCAATTTCGTCATACCATGTAGTATTACTCACCCCTATATCAACAATCCACCCAGTCAAACCTGTAGATCAAGACTTATCATTCCCTTAGGCTTCTGACATTTAGTCCTTCACTTCTAACGAGTCGTACACGCATAACAATTACGCCGCATCACGCTTCAGCTGCGCAACTCTGATCATCCATCTTAAGTCACCGTCCTTATTAAAATTTCCGTCAACTATATGGTTTACAAGTTTCAATCTAGTTTCGGACTTTCTTTAACATCCACCATAAAATCGTCGTTCACTTGATATTCTCAACCTTTCACCTTGCGACGTTAGCTCGCATATAAACCCGCTACTCCAAATTATTCAATACGCCTCAACTCTTTCCTAGCCACTCCTCTATTAATCCACACCAACTGGTGAGCGACTATCCTGACGATATAACATCAATCAATTTACACACTATTAAGATAGCAAGACAAGTCTATACCATCCAACACGATCTCGTCTACTATCAACAAGAGATTAAGGGTGATCAGTTCCTCAATTTGTCAATAGATAGCCAACAACCATAATGGAGTATAAACCCTTGTTACCAAACTATAATAGTGTTCCTTTAGAACTTGTACACAAGTCACCTAAAGCACCATAATCCAATAATTTCCAATGAGGTTTACAAATACACCCACAATTCCTTCTCATTCGATCTTGTCGATGAGACACCAACGCCCAACACATTACACGGTCCACGTTACACTCACTTAGCCTCACACGAAGGTTAAGTATTCTCTGACTCAAGAATTACTACTATACTAGTACATTACACGTCGTCTCGTTCCAATTGAAATCTCAACAATGCCTTTCCACACCGCTTTGGTGATAGAACCTCTCCAATTTTTCTTTTACACATGCCACTACCTTGGCATCATAAACACGACTCTAATTCCTCTTAAAAGCATCTTCCTTAAAAAGGACATCTTCATTCTAATCGTTGTTAATCATCATAAGCTGCATCTATATGCGCTTCGCCAATACTTTCACATCCTTTTTAATGTCGAACATCTCATTTCTCCACTTATTTGCCAACAACATATTACGCTTGACCTTGTCTCAAACAACTGTGATAACAACCATTTATGCCCAAAAAGCCTCTAGTTCCATAACCGACTTTAGAGTCCCTCCATATAGGAATCCATCTACCGTATTTGAAAACACTTTCATAGGATGGAATATATTTTTATCTCCTCATAGGTTCAAACGGAACATCAATCTGATACTCGGAACACAAGATATGAATTTCCAAAGTTATCCGAAAATGCGAACACCGACGTCATGCAACGACATACTTATACACGCCTTACGATAACATCGGAACATAATTTCTTCGTACCAGTACCAACACTTATCATTCTTGAAATCGCACTCATCTTCTCGCATTTTCGACTCTGACTCGCGATTCAAACGTTCCAACAACTTTTACAACTTTTGTTTTTTTTCAATCACTCGCAAGGATCCCATGACACGGTCTACAGCAATTTGTTACTCCATCACTGTTCAATCGTCGACATCTTACGCAAGGGCTACTCAAACTGACAACTTCACAGTCAACCAGCAACGCTGAAACATCGCAACTTTCTAAATTCCATCTTCTAAAAATTATCCTTGTTACTTAACAATCGCCTTCAGAAACATCAGGGATTTTCTCTCCACTCGTATATCAACAACCGTTACATTGCTCCCCATCCTTCGAGAAGTAAACATCAACAACGTCTAATCATCTTTCCTCAAGACGCTCCAACTTGATTAACAACA
The DNA here is from genome assembly GCA_022829125.1 of Lathyrus tuberosus. Taxonomy (NCBI): domain Eukaryota; kingdom Viridiplantae; phylum Streptophyta; class Magnoliopsida; order Fabales; family Fabaceae; genus Lathyrus; species Lathyrus tuberosus. The sequence continues at coordinate 1,173,793 of JALAZF010000803.1, read as the reverse complement.
AAATCTTGAATCCATGTCTCCTCCGGATTCGGGAAACAACATACTTCAACAATACTTGCACTGTCGCCATCAGCAGCATACCGAGCCAACGTCTTACAACCGAAAGACATCCGAAAAGCAAATCTTCTTCCCCACTTATCTTCAAACCTACTCCTGCATACCATTGATTAGGAAAAAAAACAAGTACCAACAATGTTCCACACACTTGACGCGCAGTAAGGGATAAATAACATTAGACAACTTGGCCGGACTGACCGACCTGCTCTGATACCACTTAATGTAACACCCCATTTCTACCCGGCAGATAATTATAAAATCAGAGTTTCAAAATTTCAACATACAAATGAGATGCTACACTTTCAACTAAAAAACGACTTCATATTATCGCATATTAATCAGATACATAACACTTTAACTCGGATGAACCGATAACAACAAAATCAGTCTTTAAAATAAAATAACTTTTATTAACTAAATAGCGGAATCATACTTTTTAACTCAAGTGACATAACATCTTTTGTTCATCTGAAAACAACTGCAACATAACAAGTAATCAATGAAGTCAACTTATAATTCAACAACTGAAATATAACAACTATAAAACAACGATCGTTCATCCCCCCCGAGTGTTACGTATCAGAGCAAGACCCTTTTGACTTGCAATAAAGCAACATAAGGACTCCAAAAAGCTATTCCGAACTGCCACTGCTACTCTTGAGTACCTGCCCATTTCCCATGGTAGGGGAAATATCAGCAGAAGGGGTGAGATATCTAACAATATAATAAAGTGTATGATAAACAACACGTTAGATTAGATCATATAAAACCACCACTTCACAACTTTCAAACAACAGTTATAACAACAAAATCCTCAACATGAAATAACAACTATTTCACAGCTTTCAGACAGTACCTGTCACAACAAGTCAACAACATAAAACATCAACGAATATATCATCACAACAGCTCAAATATGCAACACAGAATGCGAGTCATACAATGCACATGCATGTGGTACCATTGGAGCAGAACTCCCAACTTAGAAATACGGAGCAAAACTCCCAACTTAAAAATATGGAGCAAAACTCCCAATGTAGAAATACGGAGCAAAACTCCCAACTTAAAAATATGGAGCAAAACTCCCAACGTAGAAATACGGAGCAAAACTCCCAACTTAAAAATCTGCCAATTAATAGAGGCATCAACAAGGCATAAGCCTTCAACTTAATTTGCCAATCCAGGCCAACTTACTGTGCATCAGCTCCAACTTGATATGCTATGTATGCAACAACATTATGAACACACCAGCTACTATAACAACAATTACAACCACAATTCAACTTTGGCATTAAGCCTACAACTTAATTCTTGTCAATAATTAGAGGCAATGCAACAACTATAGCACTCAACAACAACATACAACAACGACGTAATGCATATGAATAGCATATCACCAATACATTATCTCTCCACTGTCCAACATACAACATACACCTGTTCAAACATGCAAACATCGCAATCCACAACAACAACACGCATCGCACAACTAATTTCCACATTTCACGGTTCGACATAACACAACACAAAACACAAACACACACCGCACATCGAATAGTTGGAGTTCTGTCATTAAAATAATTTTTAACAAAAAGTACATAAAATCAGCTTCCCAACAATTCGAACGGCGGCCCAAACGGATTTACGAGTCCAAAGATATGAATTTTCAAAGTTGTTCAACAAACACTGACACTGACATCATACACTGACACCACAAAACCTCATTACACAACAATTGATTTTAATTCTAGAACTTGAAACTATTTTTATAAAAAGGTACATTGTATTAGCTTTCCACAGGTTCAAACGGCGCGTCAAACGGACATCCGAAGCTCAAGTTAAGAATTTTTAAAGTTTCAAAAAATTTGTCATTACAGTGTTAATCGATTACCCAAATTGGTTAACCGATTAACCATGCCAAAAAGCCCAAAAACACGTATTTTTAACATGTTAATCAATTACCCACATATGGTAATCGATTAACAGTCTATCAGAAGCAGCTTTCTGTCAAATTTTCACGAAAAATCATTTTTTAGACCCATTCCAACATCCCCAAACATCACATATCACAGAAATCGAACCTCAAAGTCAGTATTCAACATTATGCATACATTAGGAACTCTTATAACACTTAAAATTACAATTCAACCAAACAATTTACACAATTCAGGCATTTTTATACAAAAACCCAAATCCCACATACTATTCATCAACTACCCAATTATAGAGTCAGAACCCCACCCTTACCTTGGATTGAAGGTCACTCTAAATCTCCTATTGGGTTCCCATTCTCGCAGCCTCTCCGTGTTCCGATTCCAAACCCTTTCTCATCTCTTTCGTAACCTCTGTGTTGTAACTGCTACTTCCCTCTTTCTCTTAACTTCCACTTACTGCCACTTCTCCTTTTCTTTTTAATTCAACCACACAAAATAATACTCTTTTCTCTTATTGGGTCTACTATTCATACACCCCCCTTATAACTTCATTACAACGAAATAATAAGCCCAACTAAATAATAATAGTATTATTCTAATACTATTCTCCAACTTAATCACCAATTAAATAAATATCAACTTATCACAGCATTTCTCGACATATCACAACTCCAACAATTCCAACAAATAATTCGAAAATATTTCGAAAATATTTAATTAAATATCGGGCATTACAGGATCGAGGGAAGTTTGTATCAGAAATTGAGACCAGTTCCTTGGTAGGAAACCATGATCGAGGGGAAGTTTATTTCAGAAACTAAGACCAGCTCCTTGGTAGGAAACTAGGATCGAGGGGAAGTTCATTTAAGAAACTAGGACCAGTTCCTTGGTAGGAAACCAGGATCGAGGGGAAGTTTACCTTTTCTAAGCATCATTGCTTAGCAAAAGAAGAAGGATGCGCAAACTGCCATTCTTAACCACCATCAAAATTTCGGGTATTCCGATATTTAATCCTCTTGCACCCCGAATGCCCGAATATCTTCGCCATTCACACCTTAGGATCCAAGAAGATTAAATAGGGGCATCTTTCATACCCCAAATTTTGACCACTAAGATTTCCCATCATTGTGCAAATCATCATCACAATATGGATGAACCATCATACCTCATTAGTCTCCCCAAAGATGGGTGAGCATCCACTACAATCAGAATTCGGGTTTCAAGCCCTCTCAGAGTTCTTAGACAAAGGATCAATCAAGGAATGACATGATCTTCAACTTGTCTAAACCTCTTAAATATCCATAATGGATCCAGAGGACTCCCACATCAAGAACCAAGCACAAGGTTGCAACAGTCTGAGTGGATCAAGCCTCAAAATCAACAGTGTCACCAAATTAGGGTTTTGGTCGACCAGGGCCTCCAGATGGAAATTTTCCTTTGGGCATGAGCCAATGCTTCAAATCATAACCTAAGATGCTCCAAGGGACATCATGAACCCAATCATCAAGTCAATTTAGCCTCAGGGGATGCATGCATCAAAAATCAGGAATTAGGGTTTCTTGACCTAATTCACCCCTAAGTTGACTTTTGGGACAAATCATGAGCCAAGACCTCAAGACATGATTTGAGGGTCTCCAACACACTACATTGATCCATTTGCAATAATGGATTGACCCAAGAAGCTTGATCAACAAGTTTCAAGCTCCTTAGAACCACAATTAGGGTTTCGCGGGAAAAAGTCAACTGTGCCTTTGACTTTTGACCCAGGCATGCTCCCAAACCTGGGGACATGATTCAATACACCCTATAACACCTATGAAATCAATCCATCAAGTTTTATTTAGGTCAAGGACTTGATTTCATAGAGGATCGCACAGTTTGGAATTCATTTGATAAAAAGTCAACTGTGCCCAAAAGTCAAAGTTTGACTTTTTGAGTTTTTGATCAATTATGGTTCCCTGACCCTAAAATGATGTTGATGTGTGATTGGAATCATCATTCATCAAGAAAAATCAAGAAAAGTGGGATAACTTGTAAAAGGGGTAACCATAAAAAACATAGAAATTTTCCAAGTTATGGAACAAAATGGCTAGGGTGCCAACTTTGGAAGATCATAACTCCTAAACCATAAGGCCATTTTCCCCATCCAAAGATGGATTTGTAGCTCTCATGGCCCTCTACAAAAGCTTCAAACACAACTCATTCCAATTCCTCATGGATTTTAAGTTATGGAATGATCAAAATCACAAAAAGTGAAAATGTCACTTTTTTCCAACACTTAGTGAAATTTTCACTAAGACAGAATCTGCCTTCACTTCTTTCCAAATGTAGGGGCATTTTTCACTTGGATCCAAACAGTATCAAAACCAACTATGATCAAACAGCTTTTGTATCATATGAGGGCTTTCCAAAATGGCCAAGAACTCCATCAAATTCCACTTGAGCCATGAGATATGACATTGGCAACATGCCTTGCTGAAAACTGTCAAAGTAAGGCAGATTTGTTCATTTTGCAGGATTTACCTCATTTGTGCAAATGACAAACACACTTATCCATCTGAACACCTCAGGGGGAGACCAAGGAGGGACAAACACTGATCCATCAGCCTCCCAAGTCCTTGGAACAAAAAATAGCATGCCAAACCTAGAAGTGCCTAAAAGAGGGACAAGACTCCAATTTTGGTTTGGAGCATTTAATGGATGCACCAAGGTCGCATGGACTGACCCATTTCCAACTGAATTCAGTCAAGACTTATCCAAGACCAAGGGAACCAGCAGCCTGTGCCCTAACCTCTAGTCCATGGCTAGAGGAGACTTGGATTCTCATTTATCAACATTGGCCAAACCTATGCAGCAGTTGCCATTCACTATTGCTGCCAAAACAAACTTGTTGCACTATAAATAGACATCATTTGTGATCAGTTTGAGTACACCGAAGCCATTAAACAGATGCTTTCCTCAAAATCACCTTCTCACTTCCAAATTTTCCTTCCAAAGCAAGTCACTATCGGGTTTTGAGTTTGAGAGCTATTCCAACCAAACCAATCACACACACACACTTCATAAACATCATATAGAAGTGATCCAAACACTTAAACAACATCTGGAACACTGATTTCACAAAATCACCAGCCAACTGCTCAAGGTTTTAAACAAGTTGCAGTTGGGATACCATCTTCAGTTCCAGCTTGTTTCAAACCATTCCAAGCACTCAGGCACATCACTTGGCACCTAGGGAAGCTATCCACATCATTGGAACCTAGCTGTAACACCTCTAACACAAAACACGATCATCAGCTGCAAGAGGTAAGCATGAGCTCTTCTAACTCTATGATCCATGCATTTTTTGCTGCACAATAATTTGGCCATATGTTCATAATCATGCATGGAGTGTTTTCCCTCAATCAATTATTTTGTTTGAATCGTGTATGGAATTTCTGAGCCTTCATGCAAATTTTAGGGTTCTTGAGGTTTCTCTTTGATTTCTTATGCCATGCTTAAAATAAATGAAATTAAAGACCATAGACATGATCGTGAGGTGAAAACGAGCAAATTGATATGTAGATTGCATGATATACTCAAGTATTCAGTGAGATTGATGAGAAAACGCAAATCTAGGAAACCATAGCACGCAGGCAAGGCCAAGATGTTCTTGGCGCCCTTTTTCAAATATTTCAATATTTGAATTTTTGTGATTTTATTTAATTGATTCAAAAATTAATTTCTCTCTGAGTTTTAATGATTTCGAGTTGGTTCATTTTTTAATAATTCACAAAAATGTTAAAATATTTTATTTTACCAAAAAATCCCAAAAATATTACTTATTTCATATATTTGATATTTTTGCAAAGAATTAATGTTTTATTTGTTTTTAACATTTGAAATATTTTTCTCCCTTGATTTTCCAAACTTAATTGATTTCCAATTATTTTGTGGGTATAAACATAATTTTTCAAACATTAATCCAATACCACAATTTTTTTTTCACACATGTTTAACAATTTTGATCATTTTAATTGAATTTTTATTCAATTAAAATATATTTTGAAAACAAATTAGGGTTTTGATCAATTCAACCCTCATCAAACCTTTTTCAAACATTTTGGGCCTCTTGGTAGAGTGTAAGACCCAATCCTTTGTAAATACAAGCCTTTTTGGACCTCAGTGTATTGTATAAGTCCTGATACCTTCAAAAAGTGTGGCACGATCATCGCCTTTTTAACAAAAACCCATGGGCCTCTCCTTGAATTGTAAGCCCCACCACTTGTACAAAAATAAACTTTTGGGCCTCTAATAGAGTGTAAGACCCAACCCCCTTTTAGCTAAAACCTTTTTTTGGGCCTCAGTGCGTTGTATAAGACCTAGTTTGTTAAAGAAACCTCGGCGCGATCGCCAGTTCAAAAATTAAATCATTTGTTCCTACCCTCGTGTTATAAGCCTCATTCCTTTTCTTTAAACACCTTTGGGCCTCTTGAGAGAGTGTAAGACCCATCCCTTTGTACAGAAAACCTTTTTTGGCCCTCAGTCACTTGTATAAGTCCCTGTACAAAATAACAGTGCAATCACTGATAAAACCTTGGGCCTCTCCTTGAGCTGTAAGCCCCAAAAATCTTTTCAAAGCACTTTCTCCTTTGATTTACAATATAATATTGTTATCAAATATTTCTTTGTTGAACAACTAACAAAATAGCATGGAAGCTCTACAACCGAGTAAGTGTTTACCCGCTTTCATATATATATATATATATATATATATATATAACTGGTCGCTCTTGAATACAGCCAAAACTAGATCCCCATAGGATTACTAGATACAGTCTTCCCTCCTCTTGGGGTTAAACAATATGGAGACGTGAAAGGCAGCATTCTCAGTGAACCCTTTCTCAGACTGTCACCCTTAGAAATTGTCAAAGAAACTCTAACTCCCCAGAGATGATATTTTCTCCGTGAATGGCATCTCTTGAGTTTCTTCCAAATTCTCGAACTTTCCTGGCTTGATCTATTCTTGGTGAATGGTATGTCTTAAACTTCTCTGGGTTTTGGGACCCACAGGCTTCTTAAAAGCATCCTCGCCTCCTCTTGGGCGTTGTACAAGGACCCTTAGGCTTCTTAAAAGCTCTCATGCCTTCTTTTGGGCTAAGTACAAGGACCCAAAGACCTCTACATGTATAGGAACAGAACCTAGTCATCAATTTGCTATATCGTTCTTTATGAGTCAAGTGTCAGACCAGTTAATGGGTTGACCTTCATCCCTTAACGTACCCGCCTTCTCTTAGGTATCATACAAAGACCACTCACTATCTGAGAATCGATTTCTCAAAACACTAGTAGACTTGGACAGTCTCAATACCATTTGGATTTCCCATTTCCTTAAAGAACAGGAAATAACCCAGATCATCTGACCAGTGCCAAAGCACAACCTTACCTTTAATTTTTATAAGAACTGATTTTCTGTTTTATCCAACATACTGGACCTGTCACCAAACTGAAACAGTCACCAGCATAAACAGCCTCCTCTTGGGCTTTATACAATGATTCTCCCCAGCGGAGCTAACCTTTTCAAACTCTCTTGTTGAGTATAAAAGACTCTTTTGTTGAGTCAAGTCCCCTTTTAGCCTCCATCTCGGGCTTCGTACGAGATAGGAAAAAAACACTCTCTTGTTAAATATAAAAGACTCTCTTGTTGGGTCAACCTCTTTAGCCTCCATCTCGGGCTTCGTACGAGATATAAAATGACTCTCTTGTTGAGTATAAAAGACTCTCTTGTTGAGTCAAACCTCTTTATCCTCCATCTCGAGCTTCGTACGAGATATAAATCACTCTCTTGTTGAGTATAAAAGACTCTCTTGTTGAGTCAAACCACTTTAGCCTCCATCTCGGGCTTCGTACGAGGTAGAAAACACTCTCTTGTTTAGTATAAAAGACTCTCTTGTTGAGTCAAACACCTGTTCAAGACTCTCTTGTTGAGTCAACCTCTTTAGCCTCCATTTCGGGCTTCGTACGAGATATAAATCCCTCTCTTGTTGAGTATAAAAGACTCTCTTGTTGAGTCTAACCTTTTTAGCCTCCATCTCGGGCTTCGTACGAGATATAAATCACTCTCTTGTTGAGTATAAAAGACTCTCTTGTTGAGTCAAACCACTTTAGCCTCCATCTCGGGCTTCGTACGAGGTATAAAACACTCTCTTGTTGAGTCAAACACCTGGTCAAGACTCTCTTGTTGAGTCAAACCTCTTTAGCCTCCATCTTGGGCTTCGTACAAGACACATAAAAACACTCTCTTGTTGAGTCAAACCTCTTTAGCCTCCGTCTTGGGTTTCGTACAAGACACATAAAAACACTCTCTTGTTGAGTCAGTCACTTGTTAGCACCCTCTTGTTGGGTCAATCGCCTCCTCTTAGGCTTTGTATAAGGGAAACCCCGGTTGAATCAATCAACCTTTTAGCATCAAAGTTGTGCCTTGCTCACAGCATACAAACATCAACAACTCTTCTTTAGAGATGACAAATTCTCTCTAAAGTCAAAACCCTTCAGCTTCACATCATGGGCTTCGAACAAGATACAAATAGACCCTTCAGCTTCACATCTTGGGCTTTGAACAAGCTATAAACAACCTTTAGCTTCATGTCTTGGGCTTTGAACAAGACACCAAAACAACCTCTTTTCCTCCCATAGAATAGGAGGAACTACGATCGCTCTGATTTCCTTGTTCAATCAAACGGGAATACGTAGGCATAAGATTGAAAAAATCTTAGTGAGCATACTAATCAAAAACCCAAAACCCAGTATCTCCACCAAATCAACCCAAAAGCAGCAAATCTAAACACCTCATCGAAAACCTCACAAATAATCCAGACATTGTGTTCTTAGCAAAATAACCAAAGATTGGGCCCCACATCCACATAGCATCTGTAACCTAACAGACCGCTGTTCAAACTCAGTATGCAAGCAAGGTTAATTGGAGACATCTATTTCTCTTCCTTAATAAGCTCAATAGGATAAAAAATGAATCGAACTGTAGTACCCAAGTGATCGTGACTCAGGACCACAAAAATCGCGCTACAGCATCGCTGAACAGATATCTAAGGGTAAGGTTGAAGACGAAGCCATACAAGATCCCCAACCGCAAAGGTATAATCTCTACGCTTTTTGTTGGCTTGGTCTTGCATGCTTTTCTGAATGCGAGCTAGATTTAGTTTCAAAGTGTTGATAATGAGCTGTCTTTTGTGCAGGGACGAATCAAGAGAAGGAAGGGTTGCATGGCCTTTGATGTAGTCTCTTGTGGTCGGTGGTTTTCGTCCGTAAAGTGCCTCGAACGAAGTCATATTTATCGACGAATGAAGAGTAGTGTTGTGCCAATACTCTGCCAAATGAAGATACTTGAACCATTGACGCGGTTGATCACTGGTAAAACACCGAAGGTATGTTTCTAAGCTCCGATTCACAACCTCTGTATTTCCATCAGTTTCTGGATGATAAGTCGTACTGTATTTCAGGGACGTTCCTTGCACACGGAAAAGTTCCTTCTAAAAGGCACTTAAAAATAGAGGATCCCTGTCTGAAATGATGGACCTAGGCACTCCATGCAATCGACAGATCTCGACAGAAAACCGCCTTGCTAAGTCTTGAGCTGCGAAGTTCGTGGGTAAAGCTACAAAATGGACAAATTTGAAGAGTCTATCACATATAACCCAGATGATCGTATGGCCAAAATATTTAGGAAGGTGAGTGACAAAATCCATTGATAAGTCTTCCCATACTTGTTGTGGTATTTCGAGAGGTTGTAACAATCCTTGTTTTCTTGTTGGCATGTATTTGTTTTGTTGGCATGTGAGACAGGTCTGTACAAACCGCTTGACATCTTTGTAGAGTCCAGGCCAGAGGAAGGTTGCTGAGATGCGGGATAGAGTGGGTTTGAGGCTAGAGTGACCCGAGGTTAGTGCAAAGTGGTACTCATTGAGGACGATAGTGTGAAAGTCCCTTGTGCCTAGTAAGAAAATTCGATCTTTGAAATACAACAAATCGTTTGTGAAACGATAAAATGATTGCATTTTTTATCACTTTGACTTCTTCTGACAAGATCTTGCCCTTCACTGGTGTTTGTGTAGAACTGTTTGAGGCTTGTTATGAAATCAGGAATCAGGCTGGAGATGGAAAGTATAAGAGAAACTTCATTAGTGTGTTGGCGGCTCAAAGCATCTGCAACGAGATTCGCTTTTCTAGGTTTGTAAAATATATCAAAACTAAACCCTTGTAACTTAGCAGTCCATTTTTGTTGCTCAGGAGTTTGAATAGTTTGCACCAATAAATTCTTCAAGGTTTTCTGATCTGCAAAAATGTGGAAATATTGGCCTAGCAGGTACTGACGCCATTTCTTGACAGCTTCGGTGATGGCGTACATTTCCCGCACGTACACTGATGAGGCCTGCATGCGAGGGCTCATTTTTTTGCTAAGAAGGCTGGCGGATGCCCCTCTTGGGAAAGAACAACACCTATGGCAATTGCAGAAGCATCTGTTTCAAGGACGAAAGTTTTGCTGAAGTCAGGAAGAACAAGCACCAGAGTCTCTGTCATTTTTTTCTTTAATGTTGTAAAAGCGATATCTGCCTCTGTACTCCATGTAAACTTATTGAAACGTAATAAATCGGTGAGGGGAGCGGCGAGTGTGGCATAATGACGTACAAAACGTCTGTAAAAACCAGTGAGGCCTAAAAACCCCCTGAGCATCGTGAGTGAGCGTGGCTTCGGCCAATCTATGATTTCTTGAATCTTCTCTGGATCAGGGGTAACTCCATTTGATGAAATTACATGACTTAAATAATCAATCTTAGGGACTGCAAAAGCACATTTAGAAAGTTTTACAACAAAATGATTTGAAGCAAGTAAATCTAAAATCAAAGTTAGGTGAAGTAAGTGGTCTGAATAAGAATTACTGTAAATATGAACATCATCAAAGAAAACAAGAATAAACCGTCGCAAGTAAGGACGTAAGAGGTCATTCATCGCAGATTAAAAAGTACTAGGAGCATTTGTTAAGCCAAAGGGCATCACTAAAAACTCGTAGTGCCCATCAAAGGTTCAAAATGCCGTCTTATGAGTGTCTTCTGGTATGACCCTAATTTGGTGGTAGCCCGACCTGAGGTCGATCTTTGTAAACAAAGAAGCAGAACCTAACTCATTAAATAGTTCATCTGTGGTAGGTATAGGAAAACAGTCTCGTATAGTAACAGCATTTAAGGCGCGGTAGTCCATACAAAACGCCAAGACCCATCTTTTTTTCGGACAAGCAGGACTAGGGATGAGAAGGGGCTAGTACTGGGTTTGATAATACCCTCTAAAAGCATTTCATGAATTATCTTGGTCATTGCTTCCTTTTGTGAGAGAGGGTAGAGGTAAGGTTTGACGTATATTGGGGAGGTGTTTAGTTCCAGGGGGATCTGGTGATCATGTGGTCTGGACGGTGGGAGTCCATGGGGTGTTTGAAAAACTGTTGGATAGGAGTTTATGAGGTTTGCAATTTTTGGTGATGTTGATGGTCGAGTACCCTCTTGATTAGGAATGGAGAAAGTAGGGTTTTTTCAGAAGTGGATTGGCATAAGAGAATGTGTATGGAGGCAACAGAATCAGTGTGTAAAAGATGTCGTATTTGGCTGAAAGTAGAAGGGGTGGGGTTTTGGTTGTTATCACCTGAAATAGTGATATTTTTATAGTCATACGTGAAAGATATTTTGGGGATAGAGAAATCAGCCATAAGGGGGCCAATAGTTCTTAGCCATTCCATTACCAACACAACATCTGCCCCTTCAATTGGGAATAAGTAGAATGGAATGAAGAATAAATGGGATTGTAGGGAAATAGGAACCTGAGAGCATAAACCTGAGCAATGTAGTGTGGAACCATTTCCTACCATAACCGAAAAATTGGGGATGGTTTTACAAGGAATTTGGAGATGTTGAGCAATGCGTGGTTGGAGGATATTGTAGGTGCTGCCTGTATCAATTAGGACTGTCACCGGTAAATCATCAATTATTCCCTTAAATTTCAAGGTTTTGGGAGAAAATTCCCCGCTTACAGCTTGTGGAAAGAGTTAGAAATAAGTTTCAGCACCTTCTTGAATTGTGGAATCAATTTCCACACATTCAGAATTTTCAGTAAGGTCGAGTGGTGGGGTATCGGGCGGATCATCCTACATCATGAGGAGTAAGAATTTTCCAGCTGCACACTTGTGGCCTGGAATAAACTTTTCATCGCAATTGAAACATAACCCTTGAGCTCGTCTTTCAGCTTGTTGAGTTGGGGTAATTCGTCGTATAGGAAAACGAGTATTGGTAGGGTTGGGCTGGGTTGTGGTAAGAGGTTTGGGTGTGGTGGTGGGGTTAGATGGGGACACTGCTGGTTTGGGAGTGGCATATGGGGATGGTTGGGCTTGGTGAGCATTATAAGGTGTTTTAAACTTGGGTTTTGAATCTTTGATCTTGGCTTCAATGAGTTTTTCTAAGCCCACTGCATGTAAAATAGATTGAGGCTTTTCGACAGCAAGTTCATTTCGAATTTCAGGAATTAAACCAGAAATAAAACAATTTAAAATTGAATCCTGTGGTAATCCTATAACTCGATTGCCAAGTTTCTCAAAATGAGTTTGATATTCCGTAACTGAACTATGCTGCCTTAGTTTAAAAAGCTGGGCCTGATGATTTTCATATGTTGATGGGCTAAATCGTAACTCTAAAGCTCTAGCAAATGAGTGCCAATCAGATAATTCATTACTTTGAAACATCCATTTATACCAACCAAGCGCGTTGCCTTTCATATAAAAAACAGCCATAGACAATCGTTTTTCATAAGGAATGTTATAAAAAGAAAAGAACTGTTCAGCTTGGAATAACCACTCTAATGCATATGTGCCATCAAAAACACTTAATTCAATTTTGGGTGTTATAACCAGTGTGGTGTGCATAGCGGTGTTAATTGGTACATGAGGGTAAATTGGGTTTTGTATGATAGGGCTGGAATAAGGAAAATGAGGGTAAAGTGGTGGCTGTGTCTGAGTTGTTGTGAGTGTAAAAGGGGGGTAGATGGGTTGTCTTTGGGTGTAAAGTGGCTGGTATGGATATGGGAATGTTTGTGTAAATGGTTGGAATGTTGAAGATGCAGAATGTATGGTTGGAATCGTGTGTGTAAAAGATGGTGGTGGTGGTGGTGGTGGTGTGTAAAGTTGAGTGGAAGTTAAAGAAGAGTTAACTAGTGAAAGAGGGGTGGTTGAGAGAATAGTTGATATACCAGGTGTAGATCTGGGCGTTGAAGTTGGTGTAGATCTAGGTGTAGAAATTGGTGTTGCTGCGAATTGTTGATTCATAAGTGCTGTGAGAGCTGCGAAATTATTGTTCATTGTTGTTTCCAAGTTGTTGTGGTTGGTGTTGATTTGACCCAGCTGTAAAGCAACAACCTCATTGTTGACTTCAATGGAGGATTCAAGGTTCTCATGGATCAGGATGAGATTTTCCAACCTCTGATTTGTGGCTTGAAGAGTGTCATCAATATCTTTAGGATTAGAAAGTTTAGGAGGCATTGAGGAGGGAGATGAAAGCACCAAATGATGGTAAGTTCTTGCAGCTACCAAGAGATTAGGGTTTACTAGAGAGACAAGAAAAGAAAAGATAAAACAAACATGATTTAATTTTCTGCATAACACTTTCAGGTTAGATCAACACTTAAATACATAAGTCTTAATGGACCTAAGCACTGGGTCAAGAAGCCCACTTGGAGGAAAATACAAGAAATAGCTTAAAGTTTCTAAACAATAATAATCTTAATCCAAAATAAAGTCTTGATGCCATGAGGGCCTTTTAGTAACTCTAATGGGCCTGTCCAATAACCTAACACTCTTTTTAAAATCATTTTTAAAAATAGAATCGCCAAACAAATTGTTTATTCTCACTGTTCTAAAATTATTTTTGAAAATTAGATTATCAAACAAATTTTATTCTTAAAAAGAGTTTTTAAAAATTGATTTATAATAGAATTTTTAAAAATTAAAAAACAAAACACAATCAAACAAGCCCTTAGTGGGGTCAATAGTATGATAGAATTTGAGATGCATCAACTTATAATGTGACTATTTTGAGCGGGGATTCAAAGCACAAGTCTGGCACAATTGAAACAAAAAAACTAAAGGGAAACAATTTGAAATAAACAACGTCAGCCAATTCAACTAGCAAAGAGATTAATTCTAAAAAAAAAAATTCTTGTTGGTAGTTGGTTAGTTGATAATTGATAAAAGATAGTTTTAGAAAATTGTTTAGAAGAAGGCTATGTCATTGATTTCTTGGTTGATCAATTACAAGATACCAATGGCCTATTTATAGGCTCAATTCACCACCCTCTACATTACATTAGTTCTTTCTAGAGTTTTCATGATAGATGAGTATCATGATAGTTATAGGTTCTTCTATCATTTTAATATACTTATAGTTCTAGATTGTTCTACCATATTCATAACTATTATAATTCTAGGATCTTCTACCATTTTCATACATATTATATTTAAGAATATTCTAGAAATTTGTAGCAATTTCAACACTCCTCCTTGATGCAAATTTCTGTGACTCCAAGCATAGCTCGTAGCTCTTCAAATCTTGGTCTCGGCAACGCCTTCGTGAATATGTCTGCAATTTGATCTTCTGTTCTGCAGTAGTCGAGTTTGATCTCTTTAGTTGTTTCAGCTTCTCTGATAAAGTGATACTTGATTGCTATGTGTTTTGTTCTGTTGTGATGTACTGGATTTTTCGCTATTGCAATTGCTGATTTGCTGTCGCAATTGATTTTAGTAGGCCCATCCAGTTTTTCTCCCATGTCTTCAAGTATCCTTCGAATCCATATAGCTTGACTCGTTGCTTAAGCAGCTGCCACATACTCTGCTTCTGCTGTAGATTGTGCAACCGTAGCTTGCTTCTTCGACGCCCAAGAGAAAATTCCTGATCCTAGTGAGAAAGCATAGCCAGAGGTGCTTTTCATGTCATCTACCGAACCTGCCCAATCACTGTCGGTGTAGCCAAGTAATCCTAAGTTGGTTTCGGTAGTGTACCATATACCTAATTCTTTTGTTCCTTGTAGATACCTCAAAATTCTTTTTCCTGCTCCAAAGTGTATTTTACTTGGGCTTTGCATGAATCTTGATAAAAGACTTGTAGCATACATTATGTCTGGCCGTGTAGCTGTCAAATATAGGAGGCTTCCAACTAGACTTATGTATATGGAAGCATCAGCTTCTGGTGCTCCATCATTCTTCTGTAGTTTCTCATTTGTTATGAGTGGAGTAGCGACTGGTTTGCAACCATACATCTTGAATTTCTTAAGTAAGCCTTCTGTGTATTTCTTTTGCGAGATGAATATTCCTTCTTTTCTCTGACTTACCTCTATACCGAGGAAGTAACTCATCAAACCAAGGTCGGTCATCTAAAAGGTCTTCATCATGTCTTCTTTAAACTCCATCATCATCTTAGTATTACTTCCCGTGTAGATAAGATCGTCCACATATAGAGAGAGTAAGAGAGTGTTCTGACCTTGAGACTTGATGTAAAGTGTAGGCTCACTTTTACTCCTCCTGAATCCTCGACCCATGAAATACTGATCGATTCTGCTATACCATGCTCGAGGTGCTTGCTTCAAACCGTAGAGTGCCTTTCTTAGTCTTAACACTTTGCTTTCTTCTCCTTCAGACATGAATCCTTGTGGCTGCTCCACATAGATCTCTTCTTCAAGTACGCCGTTGAGGAAGGCATTTTTGACATCTAGTTGATGTATACTCCATCCTTTTTGTGCCGCAAGAGCTATTAGAGCTCTAATGGTATCAAGACGAGCTATTGGTGCAAATGTCTCATTGTAGTCAATCCTAGGTTGTTGTGAGTAACCCTTAGCTACTAGTCTCGCCTTGTGTTTCTGTATGGTGCCATCAGGGTTGAGCTTTGTCTTATAGACCCACTTAACTCCAATGATATCTTTTTCAAGAGGACTGTTTACTAACTCCCATGTGTTGTTTTTTTCGATCATCTTTATCTCTTCTTCCATTGCCTTGACCCATACTTCCTGCTTTGACGCTTCTTCAAAGCTTCCAGGTTCAAGAATGGCCAAGTTACAGGTTTCATATATGTCCACCAAAGATCTTACTCGTCTTGGATTAGACTCTGGTGATGATAGTTCTTGATCTTGTTGTTGTGGTGGAGGTGAAGCAGATTCACATGAGTCTTCTTCCTCAGCTTCTTCTTGAGGTAGTTGAACTGGTATAAGGATGTTCTTCTCCACTTTTTCTTCATCCCAATTCCAAGAAGCATTTTCATCAACTTCAACATCTCGACTGATGATGAGTTTTTTTGTTTGCAAGTTGTAGACACGGTCGCCTTTAGAGATAATGTTATACCCCAGAAAGATACCTCGTATAGTCTTGTCTTCAAGCTTGTGCCTCTTCACGTCTGGAATGTGAATATAGCATATAGATCCAAAGACCCTTAGGTGCTTTGCTGATGGCTTCTTTCCGTTCCAAGCTTCAATTGGAGTCTTATCTTGTACTGCCTTAGTTGGACATCTGTTGAGTATGTAAACAGCAGTGTATACTGCTTCAGCCCAGAATGTGTTAGAAAGTCCCTTCTCCTTGAGCATCGATCTAGCCATTTCCATAACTGTGCGATTCTTTCTCTCTGACACACCATTTTGTTGAGGAGAATATGCGACCGTAAGTTGTCGCTCAATGCCTTCATCCTCACAAAATTTGCCAAACTCGCAGGAGGTGTATTCTTTGCCTCGATCACTTCTTAGTACTTTTATCCGTTTTCCACTTTGATTTTCAGCAAGGGCCTTGAACTTTTTGAATACTCCAAAAACTTCTGATTTTTTTTTTAGGAAATAGACCCATGTCATTCTAGAGAAGTCATCAATGAATAGTATGAAGTACCTGTTGTTCTCGTGTGATGGCGTTCTCATTGGTCCACAAACGTCAGTATGTATCAGCTCCAATAGATCTTTCGCTCTCCATGCTCCACTTGTTGAGAACGGAAATCGGTGTTGCTTACCAAGGAGACATCCTTCACACACTTCATTATTCTCCTTAATGCTTGGAAGATCTCTCATCATATTCTTCTCATGTAACAACTTCAAGGCATGTATGTTGAAGTGGCCAAATCTTCGATGCCAGAGCCATGAATCATCAACTTGCACCTTCATGGAAATGTTAGTTGCATATTTTAAATTTAGTGGGAAGCTTTTATTGCTCTTATTCATCTTCACTTGGGCTATCTCATACCTTTTATTTTTGTTGTCTAAGATTTTGCATACACCTCCTTCAAAGTGAAGTGTGTAGCCTCTCTCCATCATTTGGCCAATGCTTAGAAGATTTTCTTTTAGGCTGGGAACTAGTAAAACATCATGGATGAGTCGTGTACCTTTATTTGTCTCCACCATGACAGTGCCTTTGCCTTTTGATTCAACCACACTTCCGTTTCCCAGTTGAACTTTGACTTTGACAGACTCGTCAATGCTTTTGAAAATAGTCTCATCCTTAGCCATGTGGTTGCTACATCCACTATCCAAATACCAACTTCCACCTTTTTCTTTGATTGAGTCTTGAGTGGCATAGAACATACATTGTTCTTGATCATGCTCCTCTGCGATATTAGCTTGATGCCTATTTTTGTTGCGACAATTTTTCTCTACGCGCCCGAACTTCTTGCAATGGTTGCATTGTGGCATATTACGGTACCAACAATTTTTCTCTGCATGGCCTATTCTTTTGCATATATTGCATGGAGAATTTTTATCTAGCTTGTTCTTAAGGAAATTTCTAGAAACTTCTCTTCTTTTGGAAGTTTCTCCATAATTTTTCTTTCCTCCACTTTCTTTATTTTGGGGCTGAAATTTTAGCTTTGACTGGAAGGCATTTTCTAGTGTATCTTCTTTATGCCTATACAGTCTTTGCTCATATGCTTCAAGAGAGCCCACAAGTTCTGTCACTGATAGAGTGGACAGATCTTTGGTTTCTTCAATCGTTGTCACGATTGGGTCAAACTTTGGGGGCATAGTAATTAGAATTTTTTCAACGATTTTCTTGTCAAGAATTTCTTCCCCAAAAGCTCTCATTTGATTAACTATTTCTTTAACTTTAGAATAGTAATCTTTAATTGTCTCAGACTCCTTCATCTTCAATAGTTCAAAATCTCTTCTTAGAGATTGAAGTTTAACGACACGTACCTTATCGCTTCCTTGAAACTCCTCCTGCAACGTGTTCCATGCTTCTTTGGCAGTCTTAGCTCCCATAATTCTTGGAAAAATTGCATCAGTCACCGCTTGTTGCAAGGTGAACAACGCCTTTGAATTTTTCTGTTTGTTTTGCTTCAACTCTTTTTCTTGAGTTGCATTAAGAGCCGAAGTATCCGCGGGAACGGTGAAGCCTTTTTCTACTATGTCCCATAAATCTTGAGATGAAAAAAATGTTTCCATTTTAACACGCCAAAAATCATAATTTTCACCATTGAAAATAGGGACAGAAATAGATGATGATTGAGTGGTGTTATCCATAGTTTAGAAAAAAAAAATCGGAGTGGGTTTATAGTACAAAGGAATTTTTTTTAGTAGTTTGGAGGATTTTAGAATGTTAGGTAGGTAATATAACTACGCCCAATATATGACCGAACGTAGCTCTGATGCCATTGTTGGTAGTTGGTTAGTTGATAGTTGATAAAAGATAGTTTTAGAAAATTGTTTAGAAGAAGGCTATGTCATTGATTTCTTGGTTGATCAATTACAAGATACCAATGGCCTATTTATAGGCTCAAGTCACCACCCTCTACATTACATTAGTTCTTTCTAGAGTTTTCATGATAGATGAGTATCATGATAGTTCTAGGTTCTTCTATCATTTTAATATACTTATAGTTCTAGATTGTTCTACCATATTCATAACTATTATAATTCTAGGATCTTCTACCATTTTCATACATATTATATTTAAGAATATTCTAGAAATTTGTAGCAATTTCAACAATTCTTAATAAAAAACAAGTTTTCCTCTTAATCTAGGGGTGATGATCCAAATGATTATAGAATGGGAAGTAAAGATCACATCAAATCACAAGAGGATTGAGCACTTGTCCCGTAAAGAGTATTGTTCCAGATCGATCTTCTCTTATCAAAAACATGAAAGGATGGTCAGCTACAAAGTCTATAGGAGGCGGAGGAGGATTGGTACGCCGACCACATGTAACCCTAACTTCAGTACAGGTCGCCGCAGCAACTTCAGTTCCTTTTTCATTTACTTCAATAAAAGACTTGTGGTATATGCCGGAAACATGAAGGTTTTGGCCCATAGAAGAGTCCACCATTTTTGTCAAACCTCCTTCAGTGAAAGGTAAAATCACTCCTAATTCCTTTAGAATATCAGAAGTTTCAAGGCCAAAAAAAATATTGAATTTGGGAATTCTAAAGTCACCTACTAGCACCGAATCACTAGGACGCGTACGTTCTAATAATTCAGATTCAGAAGCTACCTTTTCAATCAAAGCTAATAATCCATCTTTTGCATCAGGAAGATAAAAGTAAATAGAGAAATAACGCTTATCTTGTTGCTTATATATAGCATCATGCTTATAAAAAAGACGAAGGACTTTAAAACCATCAAAAGCACTAATAAACTGTTTCTTCTTGCTTGTCATGAAGGGAACTTTGACTGAGCTGCCATTCAGAAGGTGAAAATCACAGTCTTTTGTTATTGATTTATCAAACTCGTTCGACCATGCTCCTTTGAAGTATAGTGCATTTGCAAATATAAGCCTGGTTAAGCTGTTAACTGAATCAGGTGGAAGTAGATTCTTTATAAGACCTTTTGTCTCTTTTTCAGCCCATGAATTCACTTTATTTCTCACGTCAAGTGCCTTTAAAACAATATCAAATATAAAATTATTAATACAAAAAGATCACTAGGATAACATTGATTGTTTACAAGATGTTGATATTTGTTATTATTCTAAAGTGCTAAAGAATCAGGTAAATTGTTTTCTTTTGTGCTATGAATTTCCCTAACAAATCCAAAATAGAGTGATGATAGATTATTACACCTTGGTTACAAAATCAACCGTGGCAATAGCGGCTTTGAAATCAGTAGCCACGCTTTCTTTGAAAGAAGGTTGAAGAGATAACGTTTGTTGAAGCCAGACACCATTGACGAAAGACACCAGAGGTCCGCCGGCGGGAGTGTTATCGGCGAGCACATAGGAAACGAGCTGAGAGCATAAGGTTTTGAGTTGGTCGGTAGAGTCAGATCGGAGGAATTCAAGAAGCTGGTGTTGCGTGGAACCCTCAGAGCCAGCAGCGATGATACTGAGTATGATTTGTAGTGACAATGGCGAAAACACAATGTTCTTTTCTTTATATTTTTCTTTGGAGAACAAATGTTTGGCTATGACCAATGAAACCTTCGTTTGGTTGGTGATTGATTTAGTGAGGAGATTCATTCTTATTCTGACTGTAAAACCCTAGAGAGGTAGAAAAGAGAGTAGCTTGATAAACCATAAACCCTTTTTCCATGGTATATATATACAAAAGATGTCTTGCTAATCAAGTAATGCAAAATTATTAGGGTACAAATATTACAATTTATTTGTATTTATCGTCTAATAAATTTATATGCAATAATCACGCTGCCAAGTCTCCAACAATAAGAGGCTTGGAAAAGATGAAGGGCAAAAAGTTTGTATCTCAGAGAAAATCAAGGGATGATAATGCAATCATCAACACCATTAATTCAAATAGTAAAGGAATTATCAAAATAAGTATTAAATAGGTATCTAAATTAAATTTAGAAAAAGACATATTTTATGAATAAGGTATTACATTTTGTCAAACATAAAAAAAAAAATATTTATTAAAAACGTAATAATTTTTTAAAATTGTTAAATATCAAGCAAATATTAAAAACAATGGTTAATAAAAAAATTGAAAATTACATGTATGTATAATATAGTTGCGAAAAATACAATGAGTTGAAGAACCCTTTTACATTTTTTTTTTAATAAGCTAACATTTTATATAAACAGAGGAACAAAGGGGTTCTCCAACCCGTATACAACCTAACCGGCTCTAAATTCACCGGTTACAAAAATCACTAGGATAGTTAACCCAAGTGAAATAATTACAAAAAGTAGGATTATTATACTCCTTTCCTAACCACCACCACGTATAAAGTAAAATACGATTCGAAATCGTATCAAGCTCCCAAAACTCATCCCTAAATACGATATTGTTACGGGATAACCAAATAATCCAACAAAATGATCGAGAGCCAGAGAATTCTGTATATCTGCTATAAAATTTGAGAAAGCACATTGCTACCAAAAATACTTTTAAGTCCTTCTATCTTTCCCACAAATTTTTGACAAGTTGTGGAATTAAGGGTTGTATGGAGAATTGTCATAACTTTTTTTTATAAATGTATTTTATAATAATTATATATTTGTATAACTTTTTTTCATTAATAAATGTTGTCACAAACTCATAAAAATAATCAATTAATATCAATATTTTAAAAATCAGATCGGTAATCAAACCTGTAAAGGTACTGAGTCGCTGGTTCATTTGTCGAACCATTAGGTCATTAGTCGAACCACGTGACTAAACCAGATAAAACCGAATAATTTAGTTGAATAAACCGGTCTCTATAAAAAACTATATATTTAATAAATCGGTCGAATCGGATGACTCGTTCTCTAGTAAAAAATATCACGACACCTACAAAATTTCAAAATATTATAATTTCACAAGTTCATTATTTAAATTCAAACTCTTGACATAGTCATCACGCACGGCAAAATAGTAGAAAATACAAATCCAAATAAATTTTGAACAATATCTGATTACAAACGAAGAAAAACTGTTTTAAATAAGTTTTATATAAAGTCTACTGATATTTCAATTTTATTTATAAAAAAAATAAATTATCAAAACAGTGTCGTTATTATGAAGAAAAAAAAGACATGCATTTAAACTGCCGATTTTCCAAACCCGCCGGTTCACCGGTTTTTAGCGATTTTGACCAGTTCTCATTGATTCAATAGCATATCCGATCTAACAATCAGATCTCTCCAATTCCTGATTCGACTGGTCTGACCGGCCGATTCGGTACAATTTTTAAAACATTGTAATATAATTTTTTATATTAGACACAGAAAGTAAATAAAAAAGTGATTAGTAAGAAAAAATGACTTAATAAAATTTTTAATTTTTTTTAACCTAATCTTAAAATAATTATAATATACAAATTATATTTACTTTATATTAGACTTGAACATTTTTGTTAACAAATGTTGCCACAAATTTATCAAAATTATATACCTTTAATTAACAGCAAAGAAAACTATATATGTGTGCCACAATTTTTTCAACTCCTTCTAATTTATATCTTTTAAAATCATATACACGATAAATATGTATCATTAATTAATTTGTCAAAGTTAGTATTTTTAAAATCATCAATATAAAATCTCATATCGACTTTTTTTTTTATAAGCAAAAATTGTATTAATGTGTTAAATATATCACCAATCCAACTATACAATCATAACAAAATCAACCACTCCCTATATACTTCTATATGAAATCTAAGGGAAATTTGGTTCAATCATACAAGCCGCACCTTTGTCGACGTGTTGACAAAAACGGTATCCATCTCCAAGATAACACAATGATGGATTGGAAGATGGCTTCATCATCTCAAAATTCATCATTGAATAGGATGTCGTTTCTTGATCTTCATAAACACCAACACGTAACGAACCATATTGCGTTAGCATTTTCTTGCTTGCATCTCCCACTCAACCTGAGAAACCACACCATGACATGGTTTCTACAATCTGCTTCTCTAATCCATTGTAGCCCCAACCATTTGAACACTTTGAGCCAAATCAGTTTTACTTTAGGACAGTTAAGAAACACATGATCTACATCCTCAACTTCATGAAAATAGAACACGCAAACCTCTTCGAATTGTGAATGTATAATCCCTCTATCTAAGAGATTCTTGCGTGTTGACAGTCTGTTCAGTAGTAATCTCCATGAAAAAAAAATCACCTTGATAGGAATGTTGGTTTTCCATCAAATATCCAATGTAGTTGATAAAGTTTCCTCCATTTCCATTATGTTATTCCCTGCTACAAGCTTTTTATACAAAGATTTGACAGAAAACATCTTTGAAGTTTCCAGCTTCCAAGTCCAACAATCATGAGACTCCGTCTTGGGTTGGATTTCTACCAATACATCATCCAATTCATGTAACTCGCTTCTGGCCACTCCATCAATTGCAAGGTGCAAAGGTTTCACATTCCACTTCCACACACCAGAATCCCAGACACTCATATCAGCCACACACCAATTCTTGGTAGATGTTATTTGGAATAGAGTTGGAAACAACAGACTGAATTTCATACTACCAATCCATACGCACTTCCAAAAACTTACATTTGAACCTGACCCAAGCACTGCTGAGACATTGTTTAAGAAATAATTTTCATTTGCTGGTCTAGTAATTGTCAACACATCCCTCATCCAAAAAGACCCAGCATCACCATTGCCTTCATTATCTTCATTCCAAATCCTCTTACTCACATTACCATACCTGATTTCAATTATATCTCTCCAGATCTCCTTGCCAATATGAATAAATTTCCACATCCATTTAGATAGCAATGTCATATTAAAATATCCCACATGTTTGATTCCCAAGCCACCTAGTTTTTTGTGTTTGCATAAGTCTTCCCAACACACCCACAAAATTCCCTTGGATCCAGCTGCTCCTGACCATAAGAACTGCCTTTGTAATCTAATTTTGTCCTTCACCACCTACTTTGGAGCTTTATATAAAGATAAATAATGGATTGGCATGTTGGTGAGAACATAGTTCAGTAATGTTACTCTTCCACCAATAGATAAGTTTCTTCCTATCCAAGAAGATAACCTATCCCTCAAGCATTGCAAGAAAGGCTGCCAAAACTTAGTTCTTCTAGGATTACCCCCTACCATCAACCCCGAGAATTTGAAAGGTATGGCTCCTGATTTGCAGAACAAGAATTGTTCTGCAGCCTTCAAGAATTCAGGATCAATTTCAATTCAAAATATGCAACTTTTCAGGAAATTTACTTTCAACCCTGATACGATCTCAAAGCCTCTTAGAATTGACTTAATCGCCCACAGGTTGGAAAAGCTACCTTCACACATTAGTAGGGTGTCATGTGCAAACTGCAGTATGCTACCAACCTCCTTGTCTTTCACTTTGAAACCACTGAACAAGTTAAGTTCCTTAGCTCTCTTAACTAACAATGCCAGTCCTTCAACCACTATAGCAAAAAGCATAGGTGATAGGGGATCCACTTGTTTCAAACCCCTTGATGCCTTGAAATCCAAGGATGGACTTCCATTTATAAGTACTGACATAAAGTTGTTCTGAACTATACCTCTAATCCAACATCTCCATTTAGGTCCAAAATTCATTGCTTCCATCATTGACTCAAGAAAGTCCCATTCTACACAGTCATAGGCCTGAGCAAAATCCACTTTCATTAATAGACACTGACTCCTACTTCTGCTGGAAAAATCTACACACTCATTAGCCAATACAACTCCATCAAACATGCTTCTTCCTGGTATGAATGTTGTTTGTGTAAGAGAAATTAACTTTCCTATGACTTTATTCAATCTTTTTGCTAACATCTTTGAAATCACCTTCACAATACAACCTATTAGACTTATAGGTCTGAAATCCTCAAAGCATAGAGGGTTTTCCACCTTTGGCACAAGGGATATGAATGAGGAAGCAAAGGCTTTAAGTAAAAAACCAGAATCAAAGAACTCTAATACTGCATCAATGAAATCACTCCTTACAATCTCTCAGCAATGCTTTAGGAATTTGAAATTAAAACCATCCACACCTGGACATTTGTTACTATCACACTCCATAACAGCTTCAGTAACTTCTTCTCTCAAAAATTCTACTTCAAGCATGTCTTTGTTAGTGGTGTTGAGTTTGGATACTTCTTCCAGATTTATTTTTGGTTTCTTCCTCACACTCCTTTGAAATTTATTCTTAAAGTATTCCACGGCACCTTCCTTTATACTCTTTGGATCCTCCAATCTTAACTCTCCCTAATTAATCACTGAGATCGAGTTCTTCCTTATTCTAGCATTAAGAGATGAGTGAAAGTAGCTTGTATTTAGATCCCCTTCTAAAGTCCATTTGACTCTTGACTTTTGATGGATCATGCTCTCCTTAATTCTTAATTTATTCCAAATCTCTTCTTGTGTTGTCAAAGATTCCATCGTATACTTCTCACTCTGACTCTCATTAACTGCATCAAGGAATTTTTCAGCTGTATTTAATTTGTCAACACCTTTTTTCAATGGCTAGGTCCATTCATCCAAACATATTGGAATTCCACCACTTTAGCCTTCCTTTAAGATTTTTAAGCTTCTGATACAACCTATCTCCAGCATTACCACTAACCTTTTATGTAAACCATAGTTCAGATACCAAGCTCATGAAATCTTTGTGTTCAGTCCAACAGTTAAATAATCTAAAGGGTTTTGGGCCCCAATTCATCTTGTTAGTTTTTAACCACACAAGCCTATGGTCAGAGATGTCTTTGTCCCCCACATGTTGTGATTTCAAATCCCACATATTAATGATATCTTCATCCACCAAGAATCTATCTAGTCTACTTCTGCATCTCCCATTGGAACTGGACCATGTAAATCTACTTCCAGTTACTGGTAGGTCAACTAACCTCATACAGTCTATAAAATGATTGAATTCAGACAACTCTAAACCAATGATCTTACCTTACCCTTCCTTTCCTCCAACATTTTTATTGAATTGAAATCACCACCAAGAATCCAACTACCCTCAAGAAATCTAGATTTTAAGTTTGTAAGAGCTGTCGATAACTCTCTCTTACCAGCCAAGTCACAAGGGAATAAATATTTACCACATAGCAATTATCCCTACCCCACATAAAATAAAGTCCCACATATCCATTTCCTCTAAAACTTGAGACAACTTGAAACATACCTTTACAACATATTATTAATAACCCACCTGCTGAGCCACAAGCTTTGGATTCAGTCCAATCATACTCACGATTTCCCCACAGACTTCTAACCAGGCTTTCATTGAGGTTTTGGATTTTGGTCTCTTGGAAGAGGCATAGGTCAGCTTGCCCTATCAATAGATTTTGATTGATTCTTCTCCTTTTAATAGAGCTACAACGCATCCTCGAACATTGAAGGATACCATATTCATGGAACCTTTTTTCCCACACCCCTCTTGGTATAATTGGCTTTATCTCTCAACTCCATCTCCTTAACCACACCTTCAAAAAGCTCCTCATCTTCCTCTCCCTCAATCCCCAATTGTTTTATCGTCTTCCAGACCTTGGATGGTACATCATCAAAACCTTTCTTGCATCTCAAATTACTTTGCACCATATCCGTATCTGTTAAAGAATCACAGCACAGTACGGAACCTCCTGAGTATCTTGAAGAGGTATCTTCCTATTGCAAACTCATTTTGGACATCACCATGCACATTCCTTCCTTTTTAGGTTGATTAATCTTGCCTATTGAATTGTGAAGCAGAGTTGAGTAATATGAGGCAGAAAAAGGAATATGGATTATATCGTATAGTTCTTTCACCTGAATCTTTTTTCTTGATTTGGGCCAAGCCATAAGCCCAATAGGACTTCTCGGGCTAGTTGAAATTGGATCAAAGTCAATTTGATTCTTATCAAAACCTGATTTTGCCGCATTATCTTCAGCAGGTACACTAGTTTCTGAACCACTATTTCCTTGATTGGTGTTCCTTTCAAATATTGATTGTGACCTCACAATTCCACGTTGAACATTTCCCATTAAGTTGACCTCCACATTGAATGAGTCACCACACCCCATAA
The DNA here is from genome assembly GCA_022829125.1 of Lathyrus tuberosus. Taxonomy (NCBI): domain Eukaryota; kingdom Viridiplantae; phylum Streptophyta; class Magnoliopsida; order Fabales; family Fabaceae; genus Lathyrus; species Lathyrus tuberosus. Next base: position 1,146,825 of record JALAZF010000803.1, on the reverse strand, counting down.
TGTTGTCATGTACTAGTAAGCCTCCTAAACTAGCCTTTTTCTCAGACATCAGCTTTCTAGCCATACATATCTTTTGATCTGACCCATCCTCCTTAAGGCTACTTGTTTTCCCAATACTATCACTAACATTGGAATTATCAGTTTGCAACCTACCGTTAGCCTCATCAGTCTTGCCATGCTCCTGCAACTTTTCTTCTTTAGCTAACCTAGTAGGGTTCTCTAGGTTTTCATCTACCACTTCCTCACCGCTCTCCCACGCGCCACCGCCCCCCAGAATCTAAATCATCAGATGAATCTTCTTCTGTGTAACTTTCATCATCATCATATCTTTTATCCACCCTCAACGGCCCATGTTGATCTTCCACGATTTTAACCCTAAAGATGTTCTCGTTTATTTCCACATTCATCATTTCATTCATGTTAATAGCAAACTTCGTTTTCACCAAGAATCTTGCAACATCAAATCTCTTCTTATTAGCCGTATCTTCGTCACAACGGATGAAGGATCCCACCATTCCAGCTATTAGTTTGAAAAGATCCATCTCCCAGGCATAACATGGAAAACCGTAAATGTTCAGCCATGTTACCCTTTCATTGTCTACTTCCCCCTGACTCCATGGTCTGATATCATCAAACCATTTCTCAACCCATCCCATATTTTGTTCAATGATCGAGACAATTTCCCCTTCCTCCTTTTCTTCAATGAGACATAGATTGGCCCCGAGTGGAATAGCTTTTATGTTGAATAATCCCTCCTCATTCAGTGTCTGTTGAACATTGTAGGTGTTCCCTGGTACCGAAACTTCACCCACAAAAGCCTTGCTAAATTTATCCATTGCCTTGTTGTCGATATTAAACTGGATATGCGCAAACTGAGGTTTTGGATTCCCTACTTTCTGCTTGACTTGATTACGCTTCTTCCCTATCAACGACTCGGACCTCACAACCTGGGCATACGTTTTCCCGATAGGTAGTGTTGCTCTTCCATTATAATTCTTTTCTCTTCCAATACTAATCCGGTTATTCCCTATCATAGTATGAAGCTGGTTGTCCGACTTGAGAAAACAAACGGCTACTAAATGTACATAAACATTATTTGACTAAAAAATTCGATCCAATATGATTTTATGTTATTTCGTTCAACTTAAATCGGTTTTTGGACATATAAAATACAAATTATTTTTTTAGTAATATTTTAAAAACATTAAAAAAAATATAATAGATTTAATATAACATGTAATAAATTAAAAATTAGTTTTGCAAAATGAGAATGATGAACTATGGTTGAAACAAATGCTGCTATTGGACTATTTGGTGGACAAAAATCAGATTATTTATAATGATGTTATTGGAAATCCAGTTGATATTATATATAAGATAATCCATAATTCTTGATGATGTTATTGGAAATCCATTTGATATTATATATAAGATAATCCATAATTCTTGATGGTTATTGGATTTTTGCTCCCCTCTAAGAAGTAAGCCTAGTTATTATAATTTATTTAAAAATCCAACTGATTTTTTTGGGTAGGTGGACTGTGTTATAACTTGTTGATGTTATTTAGTAGGAGTAATTTGTTTTGTAACTTGGAGATGGGTTGGAGTACCCCTTAATACTCCCAGTGAATATGGTGTTGTTTATAAAAAAAAAATGGTTGAAACAAATAAATTAATAAAAATAAATAAATTATATTAAATTGATAAGTATTAAAGAAACTATTTATTAAAAAAACATAATAAATTAACAGAATACATTATACTAAAACTGTGTTAATACATTAATTTTAACCTTTACATTTTGATTTTCTAAAATGAATCACTATAAAATAAATTGGAGCATAATGTTGATATATCAGATAAGTATTTCTTTTTCACTATATATTGTAAATAAAATAAGAATTATTATAATATATTAATTTAAGTTTATTATGAAAATAAAATAGTAGACAAATATTTATCACTACAAAATTAGTGAAAACATTTTTTTTCATTAATTAATTTGTCAAATTCAATTTTTTAATAAGTTAATATAACTGAGAATAATTTTAATATGCTAATTTGAGTTTATTATATATAAGACAAATACTTGTGTTTAGAGAGTTAGATAAAAATAATTTGTTTATCATAAAATATTGTTTTAAAATGTAACAATAACAATATTTAATTTAAGAAGATAGTCTAATACAATAAAATAATTAATAAAACAATAATTAAAAGAACTATATATATATATATATATATATATATATATATATATATATATATATATATATATATATATATATATATATATATATTAAAGTCTCGATAAAAAGATAAAATGAAAAAATAATGTTATTTTGAAAAGAAAAAAATAAGAAACTTAAATTTTTAACATAAAAACTCCAACATATATTTTTTTTATAAAAATCCTAAATTTTAAATATTTTCTTGTGAATAAATTATAATGTTAAAAAAATAATAATTGAAGCTAATTTTGTTGATATAATAAATTATATTTTAACATCTCTTCTCTTTCTTTCAAAAAATCTCGATTCAGAAGAACGAAAAATTATTTTAAGAAGAATTTTGATACCCTCTTCATCCCCCTCCCCTTCTAAAATATTGAATCAAATATTTTTTATTTAAAATATCCACTTCTCGCCCCTTTCAAAAAAATCCTCTATCAAACAAACTCTATAGTAGTATTATTTTAGTATAATGGGTTTTACAAAATTGTTCTTTACTAATGATATTAAAAAGACAAATTTACATAATTAAAAGGACAAAGAATAACATTAATGATTCATTAATATTATAAAACGACTTATATTGTGGTACAAAATATTTTCTCAAAACGACTTATAATAAAAAACGGAAGTAGTATTATTTGTATGCATATTCTTAGTAAATATTTAAATAATAATAATAATAATATACTAATTTAAGTTTATTATGAAAGACAATACATAGAATAGAACAAATATTTGTTCCAAAATAATTGGTTAAAATTAATATTTTTTTTTCTTCCGAAAAACCAGCTTACTAGTTAGTGGCTATGCATGGTTATTATATGCAGGGAGCGGGTTCGAACTCATGTTATTCCTCTTGTTCACCTATAAATGGTAAATTCCTGCCACTAAGTTCTACTTGACCCAAAACATAATTTTCTTTTAGTATTTGTCATTAATAATTATAAAAGTTAATATTAGTAATTGATGTTAAAAGCTGAATTTTTTTAGAATGATCTATATATTTAACAAAAAATTTAAAATAATCACATTTTAAAATTTTTTACCAAAATAACGTATTTTCTGTATATATTAATAAGGATGCGCCATATGATATGGCAAATATATTTGACTTTGTACATATACGCCATATCATATAGCGCATGAGTCTTATATGAATAGCACAAGTCATATCATATGACGCCTCTATATATACTAGCGTCCAAACGGGCACGATCTTTAAGGTACACACGCGTCAAAACATAAACGGATTTTTTTATTTAATTTTGGTCATAATTTAAATTAGCTATATAATTTTTTTTTATAAGCTAAAATATATTAATCAGGGATACAATAGGGGTATCCCAACCCGTATACATCAAAACGCCTCTCTAAATTGCCTAAGATTCTATCTTCTTCTTTCTTGGTGCTCATTCCAAAAGAAGAGAAGCCCATAAATCTCGACGGTTATAAACCGATTTGTCTAGTCGGTTGCGTGTACAAGGTGATTTCTAAGCTATTGGCGGGCAGGCTTAAAAGAGTATTGGATAAGGTGATTTCCCCTGCTCAAACTGCATTCATTGCTGGGAGAAATGTGTTAGACGACATTCTAGCCTTGAATGAAATGGTGGATTATTCTAGAAGAAGCAAGAGTAAGAATATTATACTTAAAGTCGACTTTGCAAAGGCTTATGACTGCGTTGAGTAGCCTTATATTCGTCAGGTAATGAAGTTTATGGGGTTCGGTAACAAGTTCATGCTGTGGATTGAAGGGACTGTCTTTAAAAGCTTTATGTCTGTGCTTGTCAACGGCAGCCCGTCTCATGAGTTTCAGGTTTCTCGTGGTCTTCGTCAGGGTGATCCCTTATCACCTTACCTCTTTGCAATTGCTGCAGAAGGTTTAGCAGTTTTGATGGAAAAGGCGAAAGACGTAGGGCTATTCCGTGGCATCAAAATTAATCAGAAGGAGATGCTATGTTTGCTGCAGTATACAGATGACACTGTCATCATTGGAGAAGCCAATTGGAATAATGTGTGGGCTTTGAAAGTAATTCTGAGAGGCTTTCAACTTATGTCTGGTCTAGAAATCAACTTCAATAAGAGTAGTCTCATTGGGTGTGAGGTAGACGATACTTTTATGAAGGCTGCAGAAAGATTCCTTGCGTGCAAGATTCAAACATGCCCGTTCAAATTCCTTGGCATTCAGATTGGTGGGAATCATAGATTGATTTCGTTTTGGAAACCGGTTATCGACAAAGTTCATGCTAGACTTGCTTCTTGGAAAGGTAAACTGTTGTCAATGGGTGGTAGACCTACGCTAATCAAATCAGTCCTCACTAATTTGCATATTCACTATATGTCGTTTTACCGGATGCCGAAGAAGGTGGTCAAAATTTTAACAGATTTACAGAGGAGGTTTTTATGGAATGGATCACCTATAAAACAGGGCATTGCTTGGATAAATTGGAACTTAGTTTGCAAACCGCGAGAAGCTGGTGGTTTGGAGATTATCGAAATCCAATGTTTAAATGAAGCATTACTTGCTAAGTGGATTTGCAAATGTTCATCTCAATATAATTACATTTGGTCTGATATTTTCCAGTGCAGATACGGAAAGTTCATGATGCAATTGGCTAGGGGAGAGTCTAATGTAGGTCCGGTGAAAGCGTCTCTTTGGTGGCGGGATATATGTCATCTGTCGAGAGACTTTGGTGGCCATTCATTTTTTAGAAACTCTGTAGCTACGGTTGGGAGTGGAAATTCAGTGTCCTTTTGGTCTTCGATCTGGTGCGGTAGCATAACTTTGGCTGACCTGTTTCCAATCGTGTTCAGAGCAGCGAAGGACACTCGCAGTGTAATTGCTGAAAACGGTTTTTGGATTGGTGACAGTTGGAATTGGAAGGTGGATCTGCAAGAATCAGAAGAAAATTTGATTATTTCGCATCAGTTGGAGAATCTACTTAGTTTCATTCATCACGTTTCTTTGCGTAAGGATGGTTTGGACAATTTCAGGTGGGTTCTAAACCAGAACCAAGTTTTTTCGGTTCACTCAGCCTGCGAATTTCTCGTTAGTTCGAAGATACCTGATGTTAGTTTTTCTGCTGATACATTGTTGGCTTTTAAATTAATCTGGTCTGCTTCATCACCAATTAAGACCTTGGTATTTAGTTGGCGTCTTATCCATGACCGTCTCCCGTCTAGAGATAACCTTAAGGCTCGCGGTATTGTCGTCTCAACTCATGATTTGGTATGTCCTCTGTGCTTTCAGGTTGACGAAACAATGCTACATCTGTTGTTTTATTGTTTTAAATCTGTTCACATTTGGAAGAAAATTTCGAATTGGCTTGGTGTAGTGGTGTTCCTTAATGGGTCTGTGGTGGATATTTTGAGGAGTTGGACATCTTCGTTGCATTGTTTGGGTGCTTCAATTCAAAATGCAGTCGGGATTTGGCTTACTATTTGCTGGAGTTTGTGGGTTGTTAGAAATAGCATTATGTTTAAAGACGAGTTATGGAACGACGAATCCGTGTTTCACAACATTGTGAATTTAACTTGGAGATGGGTTGGGAAAAAATCTAATTTTACTTGTAATTATTACAATTGGATCAAATCACCGATAGATTTTTTGTAACGGTGGATCCGTAGTTGATTTTGTAACCGGGTTCGGATACCCCTTCGTATCCGTTTGAATCCATTTTGCTTAGTAAAAAAAACACCTCTCTATGTAGCGAGTGATTTTGGACGCGGTTCTTAAGCGCTGGTCGCTCTCTGCGGTTGAGCTTTAACTACAGGTCGATTCATTTTTTATCCTATTGAAGCTGATGAAGGAAGGGAAATAAATGTCTCCAATTAACCCTGCTTTGCATACTGATTTTAAACAGCGGTCTGTTAGGTTACAAATGCTATCAATGTGGGGGGGCCTTTGTACTGGTTATTTGTATTTTCGCCAATACGGTTTTCTTTCTTTTTACCTTGACAGAAGGTTTCTGGCGGGGAACAAGGATTAGGATGTTAGGACTGATGCTTTTGATAGATACATAAGAGTATGGGATTTTGGGTTTTTGTTTAGTGTGCTCGCTAAGATTTTTCTTTCAATCTTATGCCTACGTATTCCCGTTTACCGAAACAGGGAAATTAGAGCGTTCGTAGTTCCTCCTAGTCTATGGGAGGAAATGGATGTTTTGGTGTCTTGTTCAAAGCCCAAGACGTGAAGCGAAAGGTAGTTTGTATCTTGTTCAAAGCCCAAGATGTGAAGCTAAAGAGTCTATTTGTTTCTTGTTCAAAGCCCAAGATATGAAGCTAAAGGTGTTGACTTTAGAGAGAATTTGTCATCTCTAAAGGGGTATGTTTGTCGCAACTGTTGGGTGACTGAATGTAAAGGAGGATTACTTTAACCGGGATACGCGGATCCTAGTAATGCCATAATTTCCTTTATAGGGGACTTTAACCTGAAGGAGAAGACTTTAACTCAGTGTAAAGCAATGCTATCTTTCCTTAGGAATTTCTCATGCTAAAAGAGGGACAGTGGCATGGATGTAGATGATCCAGAGGCTTGCCGCTTACAGCGATTAGATGAAGGGGAAGGAGTTGTTGATGTTTGTGTACTGTGAACGAGGCACAACTTTGATGCTAAAAGGTTGATTGGATCAACCAGTGGTTTTCTTATATAAAGCCTAAGAGGAGGCTAATATGTGTCTCGTACAAAGCCCGAGAGAGAGGCTAAAAGGTTTCGACCCGATGATGGAGTCTTTTGGTATCTCGTATAAAGCCCGAGATGGAGGCTATTGTTTGTTTGGTTCAACAAGAACCTTTTTTGTATCTCGTATAAAGCCCGAGATGGAGGCGAAAAGGGGTGATTGACTCAACGATGGAGTCTTTTATGTGTCTCGTACAAAGCCCAAGAGAGAGGCTAAACGTTGTTTGACTCCGCTGGGGAGGATCATTTGTACAAAGCCCAAGAGGAGGCTAACTTCACTAGAGAAGAATCATTATACAAAGCCTAAGAGGAGGCTATGGTTACTGTTTCAGTTGATTGACAGGTCCAGTATACTGATTTTGAAAGAGAAAATCAGTTCTTATATGAGCACCACTGTACTCAAAGATTTGATTCGAGGATCCGGGTTATTCCTGTTCTTTAAGGAAGCGGGAAATCCGAAGGGTACTGAGACTGTCCGAGTCTACGGGTTTCCTTCCTATTTTTGAAGGGGTCACTTGAGAATGTCTTTGAGACTCAAGGAGATTAGACTGTCCAAGTCTAGAGTTTCATCTTTTGTACTATGTTTTGAGAAACAGTAGTAGACTCTAGGAAAGGACTGTTCTATGCAGATGATTAAGTTATGTTCCTATACCTCTAGGAGGTCGTCGGGACAATTTGTACGAAGCCCAAGAGGAGGCTGGAAACTTTTAAGAAGCCGACGGGTGTAACACCCCCTTTCTATACCCCCAAATAATCACAATTAATCATTTAGGCACATATTAAAAATTTCGTCAGAGTATAATTATAAACATGGTATAAAAGAGGTATGTCACATTATACATTAAATTAAAACATTCAACACCTGCTCAACAATTGATATGCAACAGTGGGGTAACTTTGCAACAGAGGAACTTAGTCCTTACACCCACATCTCAATATTCAGAATAAAAGCGGAAAATCTAAACATTGAATAACAACTAGCATATATACATATACATATATACATCATCAAGTATTATCCACCAACGTAATTCATGTTTACATAAACATTCATCAACAAGATACATGTACAAATGTATCACAAAAGAATCATAGCATCCTAGCTACCCTGTGCTACATATCAGAGCCGACCGACCAAAAGAATGAAGACACGCTTCACAAAAAGACCACCAGCATACCTACTCTTCAATGCCTCATAGAGCATCCTAAAACAGCAGAAGGGTGAGAAATATTATCATAATAACAATGCATATAATTATATATCTTAGCATAAAAATACACATATTCCACATTCTCAGCACAATTCATCACAACTCACTTATATACATCACAATGTATATATATATATATATATATATAAAACCAAGCATATACACCATGCATACTTTCACAATTCTTATCATTCCTCATAAACATACACATTTACGTTCATTTATCAATGCACCATTATAGAGATGATAAATGCAAATCATAGAGACCGACTCACGACTCTATGCAAATGCAATGCGGGTACCGACTCAATCATCTCAAGTTCACTCAGGAACTCTGCTGGAACCATCGCTCATTACCTCACTGTAACTCCCCGTCGGGCAATACGATGTTCCCCATCACTCACACCTCTTATTTTTAAGGCACACGATCCAATCTGATCGCTCACACCTCTTATTTTTAAGGCACACGACGTTTATGGATCGCTCACACCTCTTTGTATAAGGCACACGACCCGATCGCTCACACCTCTTTGTATAAGGCACACGATCCTCTATACCCATCGCTCACACCTCTTATTTTTAAGGCACACGATCCATCCGATCGCTCACACCTCTTATTTTTAAGGCACACGATGTTATATCGGGTTCTCATTAGAATCCCTCAACACAAGAATGCACATCATTATGCTTCACATGCAAATGACTCAAGACATTCTTGAAATGCATACATATTCACAATATAATCATGCATTCATCTCATTCAATCACATACAATTTATATACATTCACATCAATGCACTATTGTATGATTCACATCCAAACACACATTCAAAACGGTAAAAGTCGCTAGATGACACTATTCCCGACTTTCCCGACTTATTTAATCGGCTAACATTTCCAATTCATCATAATCATATAGTACAGCTCAATAGTTTCACAACGATACCAAGAATGTAAAAATCGGATAATCGGAACAAAAGTTACGGACGGAAACGAAAAACACATTTTGAAAAATCCCATTTTTACAACTCTTCTGGCCATACGCGTACGGGCACATGTCATACGTGTACGGGCAGAGACCCATTTTTCCCAAATTCCACGTTGAAATGCCCATACGCGTAATGACCTGATCCATACGCGTACGCCCTAAAATGCTATGCGTATCATACGCAAATGGGCAGATGGCCGAGAAAACAAGCAACCCATACGCGTATTGGCCCATGGCTCACCCACCATACGCGTATTGCCAAGGTTCATACGCGTATGAACATGCCCCATACGCGTATGACATGGAAAAACCAGAAAAATTCTTCTGCATAATTTTTGACTTACGGGTTCCAATCCAAAACACCCCAAATCTCACCTACACACCAGAAAATTGCCAATACAATGTCCAATAACAAGTATCTATCATATACTAACAATTATGGACACTAACAACATGATTTCAACCACATTTAATCGATTTCTAAGCAATTTTACAAAATATGGGTTTATACAAAAACTCATAAATATTCACAACAACAACAATACAATCATACATAATGATACACATTGATAAGATAATAAGATTTCACACCCTTACCCGAATTCCAAGCTTACTAGATGATTGTTCTTGATGATTTCCTAGTTTCCCCAAGTTTTCTTCACTTTTCTCCTCTTCCTCTTTCTTTCTCTCCTCTTTCTTTCTATTTTTCTTTTCTTTCTCTTTCTCTCCTATTTCTTTTCTTATCTCATTTTTCTTTCTTTTCTATTTCTTTTCCTTATTTTCTACTCAAATTTAATTAATTCATTTTCTCACAAAATTCTACACTTAATCATTTTTCTAACAATTTTTACTAAATTTCTAACTTACCAATAATTGAGAAATGTCTAAAATACCCTCCATTCTAATTTCCCCAAAAACTCTCAAAACGGTAAAATATCATAACATGTCACATAGCATATTAACATACCAATTTCACAAATAAAATGATTTATCACTCAATTTAAATAAAAGACTCAACAAAATGGGAATAATTGGAATTGGGGCGTTACAACTCTCCCCCACTTTAGAAATTTTCGTCCTCGAAAATATTACCTGAATCAAACAACTCCGGATACGACTCTCGCATCCTACTCTCTAGTTCCCAAGTCATATCGCCTTCCGCAGCGCCTCCCCACGCTACTTTCACAAGTGCAATATCTTTGCCTCTTAGCTTCTTAACTTCACGGTCCAAAATCCTAATCGGTAAAGTTTCAACCGTAAGGTTATCTCTCACTTCAACCTCGTCCATAGGAATAACATGTGACGGATCCGGAACATACTTCCGAAGTTGCGAAACATGGAATACATCATGCAAATTCGAAAGATTCGGAGGCAACGCCACACGGTAAGCCACAACACCAACTCGTACAGAAATCTGATACGGACCAATAAAACGAGAAGTCAATTTCTTCGACTTCAAAGCACGACCCACACCCGTAATCGGCGTAACTCTCAAAAACACATGGTCGCCTTCTTGAAACTCAAGATCTTTCCTTCTCTTGTCATGATAGCTCTTTTGTCTACTTTGAGAAGCTTTCATCTTTTCACGAATAAACTTCACTTTCTCCGTCGTTTGTTGTACCATCTCCGGTCCAACTATTGTCCTCTCACCGGTTTCATGCCAACACAAAGGTGTTCGACATCTCCGACCATACAAAGCCTCAAATGGTACCATACTTATACTTGAATGAAAACTGTTATTGTAGGTGAACTCAATCAATGCCAAATAACTATCCCAAGCACCACCTTGCTCAAGCACACAAGCACGCAATAAATCCTCCAACGATTGAATCGTCCTCTAGGTTTGACCATCCGTTTGCGGATGATAAGCCGAACTCAATCTTAACTTAGAACCCAAAGCCTTTTGTAAACTCTCCCAAAACCTCGATGTGAATCTAGGATCTCTATCCGATACAATACTCTTAGGAACTCCATGTAACTTCACAACCGCAAGAATATAAATCTCGGCTAACCTCTCCAAAGGATAACTAATATCAATTGGAATGAAGTGAGCAGATTTAGTAAGCCTATCAATGATTACCCAAATAACATTATGACCTCTTTGCGTATTCGGCAATCCCGTAACAAAATCCATCGATATACTATCCCATTTCCACTCCGGAATGTCCAACGGTTGCATCAATCCACTAGGCTTTTGATGTTCCACCTTCGACTTTTGACAAGTTAAGCACGCATACACAAATTGAGCCACATCTCTCTTTAACCCGGACCACCAAAAGATTTTCTTTAAATCTTGATACATTTTATTCGCTCCCGGATGAATACTTAAGTTACTTCGGTGTCCTTCTTCCAATATCATCTTTTTCAACTCCGCATCATCGGGAATACAAATACGACCACGGAATCTCAAAACTCTAAAATTATCAACCTTGAAATCCTCATTCTCATTCATCATCAAATCAACGAACTTCAAATCCAACTTTTGCTTTTCACATACGGTTGCAAGAAAATCATTCGTAACATGTAGCATACCAAGTCTCACACTTCTCGGCGTCATTTCACAAACCAAACTCAAGTCTCTAAAATTCTCCAAAAGTTCCCATTCTCTCATCATCAATGCGGACATATGTAACGACTTCCGACTCAAGGCATCGGCCACCACGTTTGCCTTACCCGGATGGTAATTCAAACCAAAATCATAATCCTTCAAAAGCTCTAACCACCTTCTTTGTCTCATGTTCAATTCTTTTTTATCAAATAAATATTTCAAGCTCTTGTGATTACTAAAAACTTCAATACTTGCACCATAAAGATAGTGCCTCCAAATTTTCAAAACAAACACCACGGCCGCTAACTCCAAGTCATGTGTAGGATAATTCTTTTCATGCACTCTCAATTGTCTTGAAGCATAAGCCACAACCTTTCCATCTTGCATCAAAACACCACCTAAACCAACCAAAGATGCATCACAATACAAAACAAATGGTTCCGTCGGATTTGGCAAAATCAAGATTGGAGCCGTCGTCAACCTTCGTTTTAGCTCATTGAAACTCTCTTCACAATGAATATCCCAAATGAAAGCCTTTCCTTTACAAGTCAATTGCGTTAACGGAAGTGCCAACTTCGAAAATCCCTCAATAAACCTTCGATAATAACCCGCCAAGCCTAGAAAGCTTCGAATCTCCGTAACCGATCTAGGAACCTCCCATTGCATCACTGCATCAATCTTGGATGAATCAACACTAATACCACTACTGGAAATAACATGTCCAAGAAAACTTACTTCCGACAACCAAAACTCACATTTCGACAACTTAGCATACAATTGTTTCTCTTTCAAAATTTGTAACACAATCCTCAAATGTTCTTCATGCTCCTCTTGAGACTTAGAGTAAATCAAAATATCGTCGATGAACACAACCATAAAACGATCTAACTGCTCATGAAAAATACGATTCATGTATTCCATAAACACACCCGGCGCATTAGAAACCCCGAATGGCATCACGGAATATTCGTAATGGCCATACCGTGTCCTAAAGGCCGTCTTTTGAATATCCTCTTCTTTCACACGAATCTGGTGATATCCCGATCTCAAATCAATCTTGCTAAAAACACGCGCACCAACCAATTGGTCCAACAAATCATCGATCCTTGGAAGCGGATACTTGTTCTTAATTGTCACCTTGTTCAATTGTCGATAATCAATGCATAACCGCATACTCCCATCCTTCTTCTTTACCAACAATACCGGAGCACCCCAAGGAGAAACACTTTGTCTTACAAATCTCTTGTCCAATAAGTCATTCAATTGCTTCTTCAATTCTACCAACTCCGATGCCGACATACGATACGGTGCCATCGAAATCGGTCTAGTACCCGAAACTAGATCAATAGAAAACTCAACTTCTCTTTCCGGCGGTACCTCTGTAATATCCTCAGGAAACACTTCAGGAAAATCACACACAACAGGAAACACATCAAGTGACACTTGACTATCCACAGTTAATGATGCAAACAAACCGAACAATTAAGCTTCATCCGCTAAAAGTTTCTTCAACTCTTTAGTAGATAAGAAACTCGAGTCTTCGTCATCTTCCAAAGAAGGAAACCTCACTAACTTGTGATAGCAATCAATATGAACCCTATTAAATTGCAACCAATTCATACCCAAGACCACATCCAATCCTTCCAACGGCAAACACACTAAGTCCATCTCAAAGTCTTTACCATAAATGGTCAAAGGACAACTCAAACAAACCAAAGAAGTAGTTACTGACCCCATTGCTGGAGTACCAATAACCATCTTACCATCCATCAGAGATAACACAAGATTCAAACGATTTGCGCACTCAGACGAAATAAACGAATGAGTCGCTCCCGTATCAATAATAGCAACTAAAGGTGTACTATTAATAAAGCAAGTACCTTTAATCAGACGATCTGCACTTGAAGTCTGAGTGCCTGCCAAAGAAAATACCTTCCCACCAGTTGGAGCTTTCTTCGGATTCCGACACTTCGTGCTAATGTGACCAGGTTCCCCACAATTAAAACATTTCACCACATTCCTTCTACAATCGATAGTAGTATGCCCAAGGCCTCCACAGTTAGAACATTTCGCCACTGTCTTCCCACACTCAAATGATTTATGACCCATTTCACCACACTTGTAACACTTAATGGAACCGGAACCTCCCCCTCCAGATCTCTTCTCAAAGTTTCCCCTATGCTTGCCCTTATCAGCGGGTGTCACATAAGGTCCACTTCTAGCTTGTTGCTTTCCTTTCCTCTCATTCTAACTTTTGTAATGTGTAGAACGAGCCTTGCTATCTTCCTTGAAGATTCTACAACATTCCGTCAAATCCGAAAACCTTCTTATCCTTTGATATCCCACAGCTTGTTTAATCTCAGGATGCAAACCATTCTCATATTTAATACACTTTGAGAACTCAGCAGTAATCGCGGCGTAGTGAGGATGGAATTGAACTAACTCCACAAATTTAGCAGTATAGTCCACCACGGACATACTACCTTGTTTCAATTCAAGGAACTCCATCTCCTTCTTCCCTTTCACACTTTCAGGGTGATACTTCCTCAAGAACTCAGTACGAAATAAATCCCAAGTTACCTCTTCATCATCCACCTCAAGAATTTGACGCATACCGACCCACCAATCGTCGGCTTCTTCCTTCAGCATGTGAGACCCAAGCCTCACCTTATTCTCCTCCGCATAGTCCATGACTCTAAAGATCCTTTCAATCTCTTTCAACCAAAGTTGAGCACCATCGGGATCAAATCTTCCTTTAAAGACCGGTGGTTGATTCTTCCTGAACTCGTCATTAGCATTCACGTTCGGCGCACCTTGCACCGCCCTAGCCATTGCTTCCAAAGCAGCAGCCATCGCATTGTCGTTCCTACCAGCCATATTCTGATCATTCCCAAAAATGACAACAAAGTTAAACAACAGTTCAACCAACACAACAACAATACAGACACAACTGACTCAACTCTGGCTCTGATACCACTTAATGTAACACCCCCTTTCTATACCCCCAAATAATCACAATTAATCATTTAGGCACATATTAAAAATTTTGTCAGAGTATAATTATAAACATGGTATAAAAGAGGTATGTCACATTATAAATTAAATTAAAACATTCAACACCTGCTCAACAATTGATATGAAACAGTGGGGTAACTTTGCAACAGAGGAACTTAGTCCTTACACTCACATCTCAATATTCAGAATAAAAGCGGAAAATCTAAACATTGAATAACAACTAACATATATACATATACATACATACATCATCAAGTATTATCCACCAACGTAATTCATTTTTACATAAACATTCATCAACAAGATACATGTATAAATGTATCACAAAAGAATCATAGCATCCTAGCTACCCGGTGCTACATATCAGAGCCGACCGACCAAAAGAATGAAGACACGCTACACAAAAAGACCACCAGCATACCTACTCTGCAATGCCTCATAGAGCATCATAAAACAGCAGAAGGGTGAGAAATATTATCATAATAACAATGCATATAATTATATATCTTAGCATAAAAATACACATATTCCACATTCTCACCACAATTCATCACAACTCACTCATATACATCACAATGTATATATATATATATAAAACCAAGCATATACACCATGCATACTTTCACAATTCTTATCATTCCTCATAAACATACACATTTACGTTCATTCATCAATGCACCATTATAGAGATGATAAATGAAAATCATAGAGACCGACTCACGACTCTATGCAAATGCAATGCGGTACCGACTCAATCATCTCAAGTTCACTCAGGAACTCTGCTGGAACCATCGCTCGTTACCTCACTGTAACTCCCCGTCGGGCAATACGATGTTCCCCATCGCTCACACCTCTTATTTTTAAGGCACACGATCCAATCTGATCGCTCACACCTCTTATTTTTAAGGCACACGACGTTTAAGGATCGCTCACACCTCTTTGTATAAGGCACACGACCCGATCGCTCACACCTCTTTGTATAAGGCACACGATCCTCTATACCCATCGCTCACACCTCTTATTTTTAAGGCACACGATCCATCCGATCGCTCACACCTCTTATTTTTAAGGAACACGATGTTATATCGGGTTCTCATTAGAATCCCCCAACACAAGAATGCACATCATTATGCTTCACATGCAAATGACTCAAGACATTCTTGAAATGCATACATATTCACAATATAATCATGCATTCATCTCATTCAATCACATATAATTTATATACATTCACATCAATGCACTATTGTATGATTCACATCCAAACACACATTCAAAACGGTAAAAGTCGCTAGATGACACTATTCCCGACTTTCCCGACATATTTAATCGGCTAACAATTTCCAATTCATCATAATCATATAGTACAGCTCAATAGCTTCACAACGATACCAAGAATGTAAAAATCGGATAATCGGAACAAAAGTTACGGACAGAAACGAAAAACACATTTTGAAAAATCCCATTTTTACAACTCTTCTGGCCATACGCGTACGGGCACATGTCATACGCGTACGGGCAGAGACCCATTTTTCCCAAATTCCACGTTGAAATGCCCATACGCGTAATGACCTGATCCATACGCGTACGGCCTAAAATGCTATGCGTATCATACGCAAATGGGCAGATGGCCGAGAAAACAAGCAACCCATATGCGTATTGGCCCATGGCTCGCCCACCATACGCGTATTGCCAAGGTTCATACGCGTATGAACATGCCCCATACGCGTATGACCTGGAAAAACCAGAAAAATTCTTCTGCATAATTTTTGACTTACGGGTTCCAATCCAAAACACCCCAAATCTCACCTACACACCAGAAAATTGCCAATACAATGTCCAATAACAAGTATCTATCATATACTAACAATTATGGACACTAACAACATGATTTCAACCACATTTAATCGATTTCCAAGCAATTTTACAAAATATGGGTTTATGCAAAAACTCATAAAAATCCACAACAACAACAATACAATCATACATAATGATACACATTGATAAGATAATAAGATTTCACACCCTTACCCGAATTCCAAGCTTACTAGATGATTGTTCTTGATGATTTCCTAGTTTTCCCAAGTTTTCTTCACTTTTCTCCTCTTCCTCTTTCTTTCTCTCCTCTTTCTTTCTATTTTTCTTTTCTTTCTCTCCTATTTCTTTTCTTATCTCATTTTTCTTTCTTTTCTATTTCTTTTCCTTATTTTCTACTCAAATTTAATTAATTCATTTTCTCACAAAATTCTACACTTAATCATTTTTCTAACAATTTTTACTAAATTTCTAACTTACCAATAATTGAGAAATGTCTAAAATACCCTCCATTCTAATTTCCCCGAAAACTCTCAAAACGGAAAAATATCATAACATGTCACATAGCATATTAACATACCAATTTCACAAATAAAATGATTTATCACTCAATTTAAATAAAAGACTCAACAAAATGGGAATAATTGGAATCGGGGCGTTACAACGGGTCCTTGTACGAAGCCCAAGAGGAGGCTATCATTCCCGGAGGAAGAGATCATTATACGAAGCCTAAGAGGAGGTTGTGAATACTTCTAAGAAGCCGTAGGGTCCTTGTACTAAGCCCAAGAGGAGGCGGGGTTGCTTTTAGGAAGCCTGTGGGTCCTTGTACGATGCCCAAGAGGAGGCCGATGCTTTTAAGAAGCCCGTGGGTCCCCAAACCCCGAGAAGTTCAAGACAGGCTATTCACAAGGAATAGATCAAGCCAGGAAAGTTCGAGAGTTTGGAAGAAACTCAAAGATGCCATTCACGGAGAATACATTCATCTTCGGGAGTAGAGTTTCTTGACAATTCCTAATGAGGATAGCCGAAGAGAAGACTGTATCTGGTGATCCTATTGGGGATCTAGTTGTCTATTTCTATGAATAAACGAAACGGCGTCACCTAGTTCTAGACGTAGTTGCCAGGGAAACTCTAAATATCTATACTATTATTACACAGTTGATATGAGTTTATGAAAGAAGACTTACAGTGAAACAGCCCCACAATACAGTTATATGTATATGAAAGCGGTAAATGAAAGCGATAACCACTTACTCGGTTGTAGAGCTTCCATGCTGTTTGGTTAGTTGTTCAACAAAGAAAGATTGAAAACAACAGTATATTTCAAAATCAAAGGAGAAAGTGCTTTGAAAAAGAAAAATTTGGGGCTTACAGCTCAAGGAGAGGCCCAGGGTTTTATTAGTGAGCGCACTGTTTGAATTTGTACAGAGGGACTTATACAAGTGACTGAGGCCCAAAAAGGTTTTCTGTATAAAGGGATGGGTCTTACGCTCTCTCAAGAGGCCCAAAAAAAGTTTAAAGAAAAAGAGTGGGGCTTATAACACGAGGGTAGGCCCAGATGATTTTTCATTTGAAATGGCGATCGCACCGAGATTTTCTTTTAACGCAGAGGGACTTATACGATAAGTGAGGGCCAAAATGGTTTTGGTTAAAAGGGGGTTGGGTCTTACACTCTATTAGAGGCCCAAGAGTTTTGAATGGGTCTTATAGCTCAAGGAGAAGCCCAAAAGGTTATTTTGAAAAGGCGACGATCGTGCCGTTTGTTTTTGACGGTATCAGGACTTATACAATACACTGAGGCCCAAAAATGATTTGGTCAAAAAAAGGATTGGGTCTTACACTCTATTAGAGGCCCATGAGTGTTTGACAATGATTTGTTTGAGTGAAAATCAAAGAAACCCTAATTTTATTCTTTAAAAGTAAATATTTAAAGAAAATCAATGAAAAATACCAAATAGGTTTGAATAAACCACTTGTGATTTTTGTTTAAGGTTGAAAAAATGAGGTATAAATCACAAGAGATATTAAAACTCATTTGGTCTTGACTTTTCAAGATGAATATTCATTTTAAAATGTTTAAAAACAAATAAAATGAATTTATTCACAAAAATACTAATTATATTAAATAAATAATACAAACTTAATTTTTTTGTGGAATAAAATATTTCAACATTTTTGTGATTTTTTGCAAAAAGAACCAATCAAAAATAATTAAAATTGAAAGAGTTATTAATTTTCCAAATAATTAACAAAACATGAAAATAGTTGGAAAAATAGCAAAAATGTGAAAAATCACAAAGTGGCATGGGTGGGGTTTGAACCCACGACCTCAAGCATACAAGGTGCGCGCCTTACCACCGGGGTGGTGATACATCCATTGTTTGAAACAAACCAACAAATACACAAGTCATGCCTTGGTTTTCGCTTGCCCAAGGCAAGTTTTGGCTAAAAAACGTGAAGGTCATAACTTTCTCAATTCTTAATGGTTGGAGACAAAATTTATATGTATCTGGGCCAGAATTTCACAAGGAATCCAATGGTGGTGGTGGTTTTTTCAGATCACACTCCCTCCTCAAAACCCGATAGTGGTTTTGAAAATGACCTATAAATGCATTTTCTATGCTACAACTTGGTACAAGCATGGATTACATGGTGAATTAGCTCAAACACAACATATACAACATGTATGAGATGTTTATGATCAATGGGAGAACGCTCGGGCCTCCAGAGGAGAGTAAGCCTCGACATCTCGTCGGGGTGAATGGGAGCGCGAGGACCGTCCCCGGGACTCTCGCCACAGCAAGGGTCCCTCCGGGCGGTTCCATGACTACACCCCCCTGACCGTCTCCAGGGAGAAGATATTGTCCGAATGTGCCAATTCAGAATTCAAGCAGGCGGGGGTCCGCTTCCCCAAACAACTGCCGGCCAGGCCAAACGTGGACAAATTAAAATACTGCCGTTTCCATAAGAGTCACGGCCACACTACAGAAGACTGCATCCATCTGAAGGATGCCATTGAGATACTGATCAGGGACGACCACCTAAAATAGTTCGCAAAGAAGAAGGACAATCCTCGGCAGGACGCCCAGGAGTCCAAGAAGATAGAGGAGGAAGTACCCTCCTCGGAAGACGCCAATATACAGGTCGCTATGTCCATATCGCGACCAGAGGACTTCTATGTCCCGGACGGGCTCAGTGCCCCTGCTTATTTCGCGGCCCACAGCCCGTGGGAGACATTTCCCTCCGTCATGGTTATCTCCGGCGGGGGCTTCAACAAAGTCATGGTGGGTTCCGTGAAACGAAAATTCGAGCATCTGATCAACACGAGCTCCAATAAGGTGACCACGCTTGATCAGGCTAAGAAGGACTCCGTCCCCATCTCCTTCTATCGGGAATAGCTCCTCGGGGGATCCCCGAACTCGAGCATACCTTTGCTCGTCAGAGCCCGAATGGAGAACTTCGACGTTCGCAGAATCCTCGTCGACCAGGGCAGCTCGGTCGACATCATGTACTCTCAGCTATTTTTGACACTTCAGCTGGACGAAT
Source organism: Lathyrus tuberosus (assembly GCA_022829125.1). Classification (NCBI taxonomy): domain Eukaryota; kingdom Viridiplantae; phylum Streptophyta; class Magnoliopsida; order Fabales; family Fabaceae; genus Lathyrus; species Lathyrus tuberosus. The sequence continues at coordinate 1,126,793 of JALAZF010000803.1, read as the reverse complement.
CACACCTTACCCCCTACGTAGGGATTTGCAGGGATTCAATGGATCAGTGACCAGGCCGTGGGGATACATCGAACTGATCGTAACCTTTGGGTCAGCTGAGATGGCCAGATCCGTCAAGGTACAATTTCTGGTAATCGACTGCCCGTCGCTTTACCAGTGCATATTCGGAAGGCCAACTCTGGCCGAGTTGTTAGCGGTGCCTTCAACAGTCCACCTGAAGATGAAGTATTACACTTCAAAAGGGATGGTCGCCACCCTCCACGGCGATATCGAAGCTGCGCAACGATGTTTCGAAGCAGCTACAAAGGGGCTCAACGCCATTTCGTCCAAGCCAAAAGCATCGAGCAAGCCATCATTGCCAAGCAGCTCCGAGGAAGCCAAGCCTCTGCCCCAGGTCGACTCCATAGACCTTGTAACGCCCCGTTTTGTCTTATTAATTTAATCAAGTTTATTTAATTATTTTTGTTTTTATATTATTTTATTCTTGACTTTTATTTGGTAATATATTATTTTTCATCACTGGTTATGTTTTATCGCATTTTGAGAGCGTTTGGGAGATATTTGAGAGTAGGGGTAATTTGGTCTTTTTAGGGGTAGATATTTTCATTTAAATAGAAACATAGAAAGAAAAAGAGAGGAAAGAAAAAGTAAAGAAAAAGAAGAGAAGAGAAAGGAGAAGAAATAAAGGGAGAAGAGGAAAAGAGTGGAAAATCGAAGATTCATCCGTTTAAAGCGCGAATAATCGGGTAAGGGTGAGAAGTTTCAATTATATCTTGCTTGTATATGTATATGTGTATGTTTTTTTGGATTGTTTTGGTTATTTTCTCTAGTTTCCAATTCTAGGTCGAAATGAGCAAAATGGGTAGAAATCGATGTTTTCACGGACGAAAGTCGGAATAAATCGCGTAGTAGAGTCGTGTGATGTTGGGTCTTGATTTAGTGTGATCGTTTGATTGAATCGAGTTGAATTTATAACTTTTAAGTTTTTGGTATATATTGAGGTTTTTGTGCAAATTGATGTTGTGATCGAGTAAAAGTGTTTGGATATGTCTGGTAATATTGGTATAGGTTGATATTTAATCGGGGAATGGTTGTTGGTGTGTTTTCGAGTGATTTTGATCGAGTTTAGAATTGGGTTAATTGATAAAATCATGTTTTAAAATATTTCAAAAATGGAAAATGTGTTGGATGGCTTTTTAATAGTGAAAATATTGTAGTACATTGAATTCTGAGTCCGCAGCTTTTTATGGAATCGAAATCGGAGGTCCGGAAGGCTTCCGACGGTAAGAAAATGCATTTTTCTGGGTTCTGACACGGGCCGTGTCACACAACACGGGCGGCCGTGTCAGACGTGTCAATTTGCGGCCATTTGGGATTTTCGGGTGACACGGCCGTGTCACGCAACACGGGCGGCCGTGTCAGGCCTGCTGTAGGTTTTTCTTCAAAATTGTTTCGATCGTAACTTTTGAACCGTAAATCCGTTTTAACCCCCGTTTGAAGCGTTGGAAAGCTAATGAAATATTATTTCTTTTAAAAATGGTTTGGAGGGTAAAAGATGATTTAATTAATTCGTATTTTTGGGAAATAGTCGGGTTGTCGGGTTTTGATCGCGTACAACGTGTGCGATTGATATGTTATCATGCTATATGCTTTTAATATGTAACGTGTAGCTTGAGTGCTGTTATATGATGTTAATATACATGACGAAATGTTGTGATGATGGGTTGTGGCCTTATGGCAAGTATGTGCATTGTTTTGAATTAGACTTCGATGCGTGATAATGTTGTTGTTGTGCGGTAAATACATGGTTTGATTGAATATCAATGTATGTTGTGTAATGAAAATGCATGTGATGACATGTTGTGGTGATGATTTGTGGCCGAAAGGCAAAGAAAATGCTAAGTGTGGTATTTGATGATATATGCATGATTGTGGATGTGTGTGTGTATGCAATGTGAAAGTCATGGGTCATTGTATGCCAAGCATCATAGTGTGCATTGTGGAACGTCATGAGTGACGGTTGGATTCCTGAGGGAAACTGCTATAACATCGTGATCCTCGAAAATATGAGGTGATTCCTGAGGACTTAAAGCGATGATTATAGACGATCGTGTGCCTCGAAAATATGAGGCGATGCCTGAGGACTTAAAGCGATCAGATTGGGTGCCTTAAATAAGACCTAAGTCAATCAATAACGTCGTGTGCCTCGAAAATATGAGGCGATGCCTGAGGACTTAAAGCGACCGGATTGGACTGATGACGTGACAAATGGAAGTCGGTACCGCATGGCATGTGCATAGAGTCGTTGTGTCGGTCTCTGTGCATTTGCATAAATCATGAATTAATTGTGCATGGAAATGTGATTGTGATTGATGAGATGAAATATGTGCAATTGTATTGAATGGTATATGTTTGATTGGAATATATGATTATGTGTGAGAATTGTGAATGGATTGATTATGTGTGGAAATTGTGCATTGATTTGTTATGTGTTGAGATTGTAATAGCATTGGTAATTTGATGTGCATATGTGATAAATACTATGACTTGGTATGCCTTATGTGCAAATGTGTGATTATGTTGGTATAATTGTCATATGCTATATGGTTGGATTGTTAGAAATATGTTATACATCTGTGGCTTGCTATATGTATTGGTATGTGATGTGTGAGGTGAGAATAACTGTGTATGTGATGTTTATGTGTTTTTGCATATTATTATGCAATCTTGGTTTAGTTGTTATTTCTCACCCTTCTGCTGGAATATGCTTTTTATGGCATAGTGCAGATTGTCAGCTTTAGAGGTGTGGAGGCTGTTGTGGAGATTAGTCCTCCGTTCTATTGTCGGTCTTGGTGTCTGCTCTGATACGTAGCACGGGAGTCGGGGAACGATTATATATATATGTATATAATTGTTGAATATATTTTGTATTAATTTTGTATTTATATTTTGATGTTATAAAACCATTTATTTGTAAAACAAGTCGGTTATGGATCTTTCCGCTTTATTCCATAATTGACATTTCCTTTATTGTGGAAAAAGTTTCCCCTTTGTGGGTACTCTATTTTATGCTATGTATCAAATTTATGAGCAGAGATTGTATTTTATTTCTTTAAGTGTGACATCCCTGTTTCCTGTCGGAAAAACGAAATTTTTAGTTACTCTGATTTATATTTGTATTATTTATTCGCGAAGGGAATTGGGGTGTTACATTAGTGGTATCAGAGCAGGTCGGTCCGTCCGGCCAAGTTGTTGAGTCAGTTGGTGTGACAGTTGAATACTGTCATTGTTGTTTGTCTCTTAGTACGTGATATGTGTGTGGAACACTGTCAGTACTTTCTGGTTTCCTAATCTTTTGTCTTCAGGTTTGAGATTGAGATAAGTGGGGGAGAAGCTGGTACTTCTCCAAGTTGCTTCGGTTGTGGAGCGTTGGCTCAGTGTGTCGTTGGTTGCAAGAGTGTAAGTGTTGTTTGGACAGTGTTGTTTCCGGTTCCGAAGGGAATGCAGAGGTAAGGTTTATGTCAACTAAGGATTTGTGCCTTAGGTAGTTTTGCGCACAGGATGCAAGAAATGCTATTATAGTTTGGTAAAGATGGTTTATGCCCCATCATGATTGTCGGTTGTCTATTGACAAATTGAGGAACTGATCACCCTTAATCTCTTGTTGATAGCAGACGGAAATTATGTTGGATGGAATAGGCGTGTCTTTCCGGCTTTAATAGTGTGTGCAATGAATTGTTTGGAATTTAAGGAAATGATTACGGATTGTTTTGATGAGTCGATGAAGATGCTAATATTGGAAGATGAGACGGATTAGAGGCCTTGGTGTGTTGGTTCAATTGGGGAGTTTTGAGAGAGAATGATTGGGCATCGTTAATGGTGGTTCTCAGAGAGAAGAGTGTGAACTCAAATTGGACGAAGGTAATGATTTAAGGTTTGGATCTGCTAAGTAAGTAGAAGAACTTTTAGGACGTGAAACTCAGATGGAAAGAGTGATTGGAAGATTTACTGGAAAAGGGATTTGTGAGGCCAAGTGTGTCGTCTTAGAGAGCTCCAGTATTGATAGTAATTCAAGGAACCGATGATTGAATGGAATAACAAGCATGATGGGTATGAAGGTATCGAGACTATGGACATCAAAACTTAGAGTTCTGGTGAGGTTTGAAGTCTTGGGAGTTTTAAGGCATTAATGGAAATTTTGAGAGAACCTTTAGGTATGGAGGTAATATTTAAGAGTTCTTTTTGGTTGGTTGTTGCTAAATGTTGGAATTTGTGGAATTAGGATTGTTAAGAGAAGAAATTGTGTATGCATTACTGACAGTGGAGTAAGGTAACGATTAAGAACAAGTGTCCACTTTCATGGTTAGATAACTAGAATGGTTTGGTTGAGTTTGAGTGAAATTGCAATTGTTGGGAATGTTTGATAAGAGTGGTGAATTGTGTGAGCTGAGGCTTTGATCGATTTAATGTGACTGGTTATGGTTGTTATCGTTGGGATAGGCTGTTATGTACTCGGTTAAGCTTGTGTGTGAGTAACCAGTTACCCAGGGAAAAGAATTTTTGCAAGAACTTTAAGAATTTATATCTTTTGGAATTTGTTTGGGCATTACAACGTGCAGTGATGTTATTTGGTGTTAGTAAGGAATCTGTAGTGTTTGTGGAGTAAATGAATCGTGTTTTCCATATTTATTTGGATAAGTTCGTAATGGATTGGGTTGAGGATATTCGGATCTGTTATAAAACTCGGAGGAAGAACAGGTAGAGTGGTTGAGATTTGAATTACAAGTGTTGAAAGGAGACGAAGTTTTATGCTAAGTTATTCAAGTGAGAATTTTGGTTGAAAAGGTTAGTTTTCTTGGATATGTTATATCAGGTAATGGTATTGTTATGGATCCATCGGAAGTAGATCTGGTTTTACAAGGGAGAGGCTCTGAGGTTGATTACGGGGAATAGAAACTTTGTGGACTTTTAGTTGGTTATTACCGGAGGTTATGGAAGGTTTTTCCAAGTTAGCATTTTCGTTACTTCCGTTGACTTGCAAAGGGTGAGTCATTTGCCTTGGATGTTCATTGTGAGGAAAGTTTGAGAGGGTTAAAGTAGAATTTGTCTACGGCTCCAGTTTTGATTCTGTGTGATCCTAATTAACCGTTTGTGAAGTATTGGGATGCGTCCTTGATGAGTTTAGTTAGTGTGTTAACGCAAGAGAGTAAAGTCGTGGCTTATGCTTTACGATAATTGAGGATTTATAAAAGGATCTATACTATTCTGGATTTGGAATTGGTTGCGGTCGTATTGTGTTGGAATATTTGGAGGTATTATCCTTATGGCTCTAGGTTCAAAGTGTTTAGTGATCACAAGAGTTTAGAGTACTTGTTTGGCCTGAAGGAATAGAGTATGAGACAATGAGGATGGTTAGAATTTGTGATGAGTTATGAATTTGGCTTGGATTATCCTTTGGGAAAAGCCGAGGTTGTGCCGGATGAGTTACGTCGAAGGTTTCTATGTATGTCTGTTTTGATGGATAGAGAATTAAAATCATTTGAGCAGTTCAGAGACTTGTGTCTGGTGTGTAAGCTAACACAGTAGAGTGTGAGGTTGGAAATATTAAAGTAAGCAGTGTTTTTGGTGAATATGAGAAAGAGTTAGACTTTGGATGTGAGATTGGCATACTTGATGGTTTCGAGTAATCAGAGTGCGCAGTGGAAGCGTGATGTGGCACACTTCGTATATGCATGTGTGACTGGTAAGAGTTCATGGGTTGAACATTGGAAACATGTAGGAATGGTGAGACTATTGGATGTTTCAGGATGGAAGTGTTAAGTGAAAGGTTTAGATATTATTCATGGGCTACTGTGTAGATGGATGTTTTGGTTATATGTTCGATTGGTGAATCGTAGCATTGTTGTAATAAGGTTGTGTGACAAGGATGTTGGTATCGTGGTTATGTAGAGGTTGTGGAATCGATGTTGTGTCGTGGAACTTGTGTTCTTGTTTGTGTTGTTGTCTCGTTTCCATGGTGATGATTCGAGTGTGTGTAGCTAATTCCTATGATGGGGAATTAGGGGAGTGTTACCTACGGTGATGGTAATGATCTTGTTGTGTTTCGGTTCTAGAGTGAACCTGTGTGTTGGTATCGTGGGTTTCCTTGAGTTGTGAGTTGGTCGTCAAGTGCATTGTATGGGCTTTGTATCTTGTCGTTGTTGTTGTCGTCGTTGTCGTGTCGTTGTTGTATCTGCTGCTAGCAAGGTGGTTTGTCAATTGTGTTATTCGTGGTGTGCTTTTTGTTGGCATGTTGGTTCGTTAGTCGGATGCGAGAGTCGTGTCCGAAGTTGTTCGACTCTGTATATTTTCGAGGACGAAAATGTCTAAGTGGGGGAGAATTGTAACGCCCCGTTTTGTCTTATTTATTTAATCGAGTCGATTTAATTATTTTTGTTTTTATATTATTTTATTCTTGACTTTTATTTGGCAATATATTATTTTTCATCACTGGTTATGTTTTATTGCGTTTTGAGAGCGTTTGGGAGATATTTGAAAGTAGGGGTAATTTGGTCTTTTTAGGGGTAGATATTTTCATTTAAATAGAAACATAGAAAGAAAAAGAGAGGAAAGAAAAAGAAAAGAAAAAGAAGAGAAGAGAAAGGAGAAGAAAGAAAGGGAGAAGAGGAAAAGAGTGGAAAATCGAAGATTCATCCGTTTAAAGCGCGAATAATCGGGTAAGGGTGAGAAGTTTCAATTATATCTTGCTTGTGTATGTATATGTGTATGTTTTTTTGGATTGTTTTGGTTATTTTCTCTAGTTTCCAATTCTAGGTCGAAATGAGCAAAATGGGTAGAAATCGATGTTTTCACGGACGAAAGTCGGAATAAATCGCGTAGTAGAGTCGTGTGATGTTGGGTCTTGATTTAGTGTGATCGTTTGATTGAATCGAGTTGAATTTATAACTTTTAAGTTTTTGGTATATATTGAGGTTTTTGTGCAAATTGATGTTGTGATCGAGTAAAAGTGTTTGGATATGTCTGGTAATATTGGTATAGGTTGATATTTAATCGGGGAATGGTTGTTGGTGTGTTTTCGAGTGATTTTGATCGAGTTTAGAATCGGGTTAATTGATAAAATCATGTTTTAAAATATTTCAAAAATGGAAAATGTGTTGGATGGCTTTTTAATAGTGAAAATATTGTAGTACATTGAATTCTGAGTCCGCAGCTTTTTACGGAATCGAAATCGGAGGTCCGGAAGGCTTCTGACAGTAAGAAAATGCATTTTTCTGGGTTCTGACACGGGCCGTGTCACACAACACGGGCGGCCGTGTCAGACGTGTCAATTTGTGGCCATTTGGGATTTTCGGGTGACACGGCCGTGTCACGCAACACGGGCGGCCGTGTCAGGCCTGCTGTAGGTTTTTCTTCAAAATTGTTTCGATCGTAACTTTTGAACCGTAAATCCGTTTTAACCCCCGTTTGAAGCGTTGGAAAGCTAATGAAATATTATTTCTTTTAAAAATGGTTTGGAGGGTAAAAGATGATTTAATTAATTCGTATTTTTGGGAAATAGTCGGGTTGTCGGGTTTTGATCGCGTACAACGTGTGCGATTGATATGTTATCATGCTATATGCTTTTAATATGTAACGTGTAGCTTGAGTGCTGTTATATGATGTTAATATACATGACGAAATGTTGTGATGATGGGTTGTGGCCTTATGGCAAGTATGTGCATTGTTTTGAATTAGACTTCGATGCGTGATAATGTTGTTGTTGTGCGGTAAATACATGGTTTGATTGAATATCAATGTATGTTGTGTAATGAAAATGCATGTGATGACATGTTGTGGTGATGATTTGTGGCCGAAAGGCAAAGAAAATGCTAAGTGTGGTATTTGATGATATATGCATGATTGTGGATGTGTGTGTGTATGCAATGTGAAAGTCATGGGTCATTGTATGCCAAGCATCATAGTGTGCATTGTGGAACGTCATGAGTGACGGTTGGATTCCTGAGGGAAATTGCTATAACATCGTGTGCCTCGAAAATATGAGGCGATGCCTGAGGACTTAAAGCGGTGATTATAGACGATCGTGTGCCTCGAAAATATGAGGCGATGCCTGAGGACTCAAAGCGATCGGATTGGGTGCCTTAAATAAGACCTAAGTCAATCAATAACGTCGTGTGCCTCAAAAATATGAGGCGATGCCTGAGGACTTAAAGCGACCGGATTGGACTGATGACGTGACAAATGGAAGTCGGTACCGCATGTCATGTGCATAGAGTCGTTGTGTCGGTCTCTGTGCATTTTCATAAATCATGAATTAATTGTGCATGGAAATGTGATTGTGATTGATGAGATGAAATATGTGCAATTGTATTGAATGGTATATGTTTGATTGGAATATGTGATTATGTGTGAGAATTGTGAATGGATTGATTATGTGTGGAAATTGTGCATTGATTTCTTATGTGTTGAGATTGTAATAGCATTGGTAATTTGATGTGCATATGTGATAAATGCTATGACTTGGTATGCCTTATGTGCAAATGTGTGATTATGTTGGTATAATTGTCATATGCTATGTGGTTGGATTGTTAGAAATATGTTATACATCTGTGGCTTACTATATGTATTGGTATGTGATGTGTGAGGTGAGAATAACTGTGTATGTGATGTTTATGTGTTTTTGCATATTATTATGCAATCTTGGTTTAGTTGTTATTTCTCACCCTTCTGCTGGAATATGCTTTTTATGGCATAGTGCAGATTGTCAGCTTTAGAGGCATGGAGGCTGTTGTGGAGATTAGTCCTCCGTTCTGTTGTCGGTCTTGGTGTCTGCTCTGATACGTAGCACGGGAGTCGGGGAACGATTATATATATATATATATAATTGTTGAATATATTTTGTATTACTTTTGTATTTATATTTTGATGTTATAAAACCATTTATTTGTAAAACAAGTCGGTTATGGATCTTTCTGCTTTATTCCATAATTGACATTTCCTTTATTGTGGAAAAAGTTTCCCCTTTGTGGGTACTCTATTTTATGCTATGTATCAAATTTATGAGCAGAGATTGTATTTTATTTCTTTAAGTGTGACATCCCTGTTTCCTGTCGGAAAAACGAAATTTTTAGTTACTCTGATTTATATTTGTATTATTTATTCGCGAAGGGAATTGGGGTGTTACAGACCTCGACACTCGCTTCCCCGAAGAAGACCAACAAGAGGAATGAGCAGCTTCTGCCAACCCATCTACATCGTCCAGCAGCAGCTCCCATCCGATGCACCCAATCCCGGATGGCAACTTCGAGATAGTTCTATTCGGCGATGACCCTCAGCGGGGAGTGAAGATTAAAGCAGACCTGCCTGCCATAGCGAAGAAGCAGCTCAAAGCATGCCTCCATGAGAATGCCAACCTCTTCGCATGGAGCGCCGCTGAAATTCCCGGCTTAGATCCGTCCGTCACCTGCCACCAGCTGACAATTGACCTGGCCGTCAAGGTCGTAGCACAACGTAGGAGAAAGCAGTCTCCAGAGAAAACGGAGGCTGCTGAAAAAGTTGTAAAGGACCTCCTCGAGGTCAAATTTATTTCGGAGGCCAAGTACACCACTTGGCTGTCCAACGTTGTACTAGTTAAAAAATCTAATGGAAAATGGTGCATGTGCATTGATTACACCGATCTTAATAAGGTATGCCTGAAGGATGCCTACTCCCTCCCCAATATTGATAAACTTGTTGATAATTCTGCCGGTTTTAAACTTTTATCGTTCTTGGACGCCTACTCGGGCTATAATCAAATTCCAATGGCAATGGCCGACAAAAAATACACGGCCTTCATGACCGAATCGGGCAACTATTACTACAACGTAATGCCCTTCGGCCAGAAGAACGCCGGAGCAACCTACCAAAGAATGATGAACAAGGTCTTCTGGGGAGAAATAGGCGACATGCTCAAAGTCTACATGGACGACATGATCGTGAAATCCAACGAGGAAACCGATCATACTGCCCATTTGAGAAAGGTCTTCGAACAAGCCAGGAAATACAAAATGCGTTTTAACCCAGAGAAGTGCACGTTCGGTGTCCGAGCAGGCAAATTCCTCAGCTTCTATTTAACAGAACGAGGAATCGAAGCCAATCCCGACAAGTGCCGAGCATTTTCCGAGTTTCCAACGCCCAAGTCCAAGAAGTCCACCCAGTCCCTCAATGGGATGCTCGCATCACTGTCTCGTTTCGTGACCAAGTCTGCCCAGCACGCCCTACCATTCTTCAAACTCCTCCACAAGGAGGCAGCATTCGAATGGACCGAGGAGTGTGACAAGGCCCTTCTCCATCTGAAACAGGCACTCTCAGAGCCACCAGTCCTCTCTCGCCCGGACAATGGTGAAACGTTGTATCTGTACCTCGCCGTAGCAACCGAAGCAGTGAGTGCCGCTCTCATCCGCGAGACACCTGACGGGCAGAAGCCCATATATTTCATGAGCAAATCACTGCAAGGACCAGAGTTAAGATACCAACAGATAGAGAAAGTGGCTCTGGCCCTCATCAACGCAGCCAGAAGATTAAGACACTACTTCCTGGCTCACACGATCGTGGTTCGAACAGACCAACCCATAAAACAACTACTGGGACGACCAGACATGGTCGGTCAAATGCTCAAATGGTCGCTTGAACTATCTGAATTTGACATCCGGTATGAAGGCAGGAAAGCTCTCAAAGCCCAAGCTCTGGCCGACTTCCTCGCAGAAATGACATTCGCTGACTCCCCCGCGAGAATAACACGTAAATGGACCATTTTTATGGACGGTGCCTCAAGCTCGGCAGGGAGCGGTGCGGGCATCATACTGAAAAGCAACGAAGGAATCATCGTCGAAGTATCACTCACCCTATCCTTCCCAACCTCGAACAACCAGGCTGAATACGAGGCCTTCCTCGCTGGGCTACGCCTAACCGAGGACCTGGGCGCAGAAGAAGTCGTCATCTGCACAGATTCACAACTTGTGGCCCTCCAGGTCCGAGGAGAATATCAAGCCAAAAACGACAACCTAACCGAGTACTTAGCCCTGGTTAAGAAGGAAATGGCGAAGTTCGCAACAGTGGAAGTGAAACATGTTCCCCGCGAACATAACGTGCGAGCAGACGTTCTATCCAAACTAGCCAGCACAAAGAAGAAAGGCGGAAACAAGTCCGTCATACAGGAGGTACTTCCTCGACCCAGTATCGAGAAGGCCTCCCCGACCCTCGACGTATAAAGGATCGGCGACAACAACTGCTGGATGACCCCTGAGTACAACTATCTCGCTAAAGATGAACTTCCGTCTGACTCAAAAGAGGCCAGCATAGTTAGGCGAAGAGCTTGCTCCTACGTCCTGGTCGAGGATAAACTCTACAGGCGGGGATTCTCCATTCCGCTGCTCAAATGTGTTGAGGAAGAAATGGCCACACACATCCTGCGTAAAATCCACGATGGAATCAATGCCTAACATCTTGGCGGAAGGTCACTTGCCCGAAAGGCCCTCTGAGCAGGATACTACTAGCCGACCATGCAGCACAACGGCATGGGGACATGCAACTGGATCCACCTAACGAGCTCAAGGCTATGTCATCCCCATGGCCATTTGCCTGGTGGGGCCTAGACATCCTAGGACCCTTCGTGGTAGGATCGAATCAGAACAAATACCTCATAGTGGGCGTAGACTACTTCACAAAATGGATAGAAGCGGAGGCCCTAGCCAAGATAACTGCCCTCAACATCCTACGTTTCTACAAATGAAACATCCTTGCATGTTTCGGCATCCCCCAAGCAATAGTGACAGATAATGGGACGCAATTCACGGACAGGAAGTTTCAGGACTTCGTTGCCCAACTAGGCACGAAGCAGCACTTCACATCCGTAGAGCACCCCCAAACAAACAGCTAGGCTGAGGCTGCTAACCGAGTCATCCTTCGAGGCCTCAAACGAAGGCCGAACGAAGGCTGTAATTCCCATTGAAGTTCACGTACCCTCCAGGCGGACAAAGTCGCCCCTAGACGAGGAGATGAACGACGAATCATTAAGAGAGGAACTCGACCTCGTCGAGGAAATCCGAACCGGGGCAGCCCTCCGCGAAGCCTCACTAAAATAAAAAATTACCATTAGGCACAACGCCAAGGTAATACGACAAAAGTTCGACGTGGGAAGCCTTGTTCTAAGAAGAAACCACAAAGACTCCCGCGAGGGCAAACTAGCCGCCAACTGGGAAGGACCCTATCGTGTCCGAGCAAAAACGGAAAATGGGGCCTACTACCTAGAACATCTTAACGGGGAAGAACTTGCTCGACCATGGAACGCCGAAAAGCTAAAACAATACTATAGCTAAGGCCCTAATTCTCGGTTCGACCCGTCGCGACGACGAACGTCAGCTACCGACCACTTTGCACGCCTAGGTACAAGCGTCGCATATCAATGAAGCAGAACCCCACTCAGTAACGAGCCGAGTAACTGCTCGACGGCGGTCCTCGATTGAGCATCGCCGTCGTTAAAGTACCATGACTGGCAGAACCCCAGCTCGCGATGGGACGTTCACGCCGTGAACTTAGGCCTCAAACGCGACCTGAGCTCCGCACCCCGCCAGGATATTCCCCGGCCGTTCGATTAGTACCCCTCACTGCCGAACACATCTACAATGAGCAATCCCCCTAAAAATTCGCATAAGTCAAATACTCCCTATCACAGGCAAACATACATTCACAACAAGCATGAGTACAACACTTAGCAAAAAATAAAAGCAATTAAAACCACGCAAAGAACATAACCGGCCACCAAGATCGGGCATATAATTTAAACATAATAAGTGGCCACTAGGACCACGGTTGTGCTGGATTACATCAAACGGGGGCCATGCCCCCCAAAATAGGCTACAACAGATACACGACACGCAGGCCGGACAAATTACAACAAAAGGAAAATTCTTCACTCGTCCATCCGGTCATCTAGCTCAGCACTTGGATGAGGCTCCTGGCTCTCCGCGGGTTGGTCCTCAGTATGCTCTTCGAGGAGGGCTTCGGGCATAACGATCCGGCCATCTTCAACACGCGCCAAATAATGGGTGCCATCGATGGAAAAGTTAAGCTCGGGATTCACTACCCGCAATTGAGACACAGCGTTCCAAAAGGATTCGTCCGCAATGACGATATTGTCATCATCAGCCGCCAGCATACGGGCGACCAATTTGGACCTTGTCTTTATCTCCTTCACGTCCTCGGGTTCATCTTCGCCCGGAGCATTCTTCGACCTCAGCTCCTCAACCAATTCCTCCGCCGCCTTCTTCTCCGCAACCAGCGTAGAGACCATTTCCTTCAACCTGGACATCTCCTTCTCCGGCCTCTTCCAGGCATCCCCTGAGCTCTTCGCCTCCTCCTTGGCCTTCCTCGCAGTTTCCTCAAGGGATGTTATGGTGGCCCGGGCAGTTCTCAGTTCGGACTCTGTTGCTGAATCCCCCTCAGCATAAATAGTTGCCATCTCTAACATCCTGACAAGCACGGAAGCATCTTGGGCAACTAGCGCCCTCTTGCTCGAGTGATCCATGCATTCCAGACGCAGAGATTCTGCCCACAGCACGACCAAAGATGTCCCCTCAAAAAATTTCCTGTCATGTATGCAAGGTGGGAGTTCGAACTTCCCCTTCTCCGGGGCCCGGCTGAAATCCATAGTGTCAGCAACCCTCGTCCTCTTACGCCGCGTGGTCAAAGAAAGAGGAGATCCCCGGGGGGCTGGAGTGGGAGAGGAGGAGTTCCCCGCAGCAAGTTGGGGAGGAGTAGGAGCACGCGCATTGGCAAATCTAGACTTTGGAGCAGCCGTACCGGATTTGTTCCTCACGATAGCATTTTTCACCATCCTTTCGTGGGCCTGAGGCATCTCACCTGTACAAACAAAAGACGAACATGTTAGTTATGAGGAAAAGAAACAACGCGAGCAAATCTTAAATAACTAAGACTACCAAGCAGCTTCTCGACTTCTGCAGGAGTCTTGCACTCCAGCAGTGCCTTGGTGTTGATGAATCGGTACTCAACCCTCTGACTGCCGTCCTCCTCAAAGATCGGAGCACCCTTATTCATCCAACACTCTGCAAGCAGGAAGGAGTTAATGTACTTCACCAGCTCCTCGTACGCCACGACATCCTGCCCACGCAGCTCGTGCGGTTGGAGAACATAGTCGCTGGGCCTCTTGGCGAAATGGTCGGGTGCCTAGTGGATGGGGAACTTGTAAATCCTCCGCCCAATAAACTTCCCCGTCTCGTCGCGCAGATCATTCCCGTCCTCATCAACTTCGATCTCCCAGACATATGTACTATCCTGGGCAGCTTCGGACACGGGCTCGATGACATAATATCGCTCTTTAAACGTCCGTATCGACTCAGAAAATGGTTTAAACAACTTGTGAGGCTGCTTTAAAGATACCCAACCATACTTCCTCCCCGACATCTGCCTCTGGAAATGGAAGACGGCGAAGAACAGAGGGAGAGTAGCCCCAATAGAGAGGTACTCGCACACCAGCTCGAAAGCCCGAATGAAGGCTAACGAGTTAGGGTACAATTGCGTGGGGGCCAACTTCAAATGCACGAACACCGACTGCTGGAAATCGGTGAACGGCAACCTCAAACCCAGCTCCTTGAAGGCGTACTCATACATGGTAAAGCGGTCCCCGAAATTCGTACAGACCCGCTCATCCTCGGAGGGAAAGTGCACCTTCCACTCCCCCTCCGGTCCGACCTATGTGAAGACATCACCTAAGTACGTTGCAAAAGTGGACACATGTTCAGCAGGTTCGACCACCTCCCACTCCTCCACAGAATCCTCGGCAGCATCCTCGTCCATACCCTCCAACTCTTCTTTCTCCCCGACCTCACTGGAGGAACTCGAAGTCGTCGAGCTACTATTAGCCAAAAAGCCTGTTTCTTCCTCGGACGTATCTAAGATAATCTCTCCATCTGGCCCCGTCGCCATGTCGATCACCTGAAAAGCAGAAAAGAAAAGTGAATTTGACAACAAATCAAATCCACCCTTCCACCGCTAAGTCAAGTGAAAGGGCGCGCAAAGGGCTGAGGACAACGTCCTCGGCCTAAGCCCTAACATCAAAAACCTGAAACCTCCCCGCGAGGAGACGCTAGAAACAAATCGTCCCCAAACGAGGAGCTTCCCCGCACTCATACCCAATTTCCGATCGAAGCTTCTCCGAAAACCACAAAGCTTCACCGGAACCTGGGAGCATTCTACCGAAAAACTCATCACCCACTCAGATGGTGAAAGATCGCGACGATTACACAAGCGTCGCCATCGCAACGACGCCATCAACCGCCCTCCTGACCAAAACATACTAACACGTCCGACAACATGTCAGAAGTGGAGAAGTGGCACAACCACCGTCCACCACCAACAATCGCCGGAAATCAACCTATTTCGTCCTCTAAACCTAGCCCTAACCACATGCAATCTACCATTGACCACCAAAAGGAGTAGAACAAGCACAGGATCAGAAACTTACTTGATTTAAGAAGACAAAAGTGGCTGCTCGAAGCTTGGAGCGGTGGTCGGAGTAAGCAGACGGCGGTGAAGGGCAGGAATGCTGAAGGAGACGAAGAGAAATCAGAGCGAAAAAGTTCTAAATGGAACGAATTTCCCCCTTTTATACAAAAGGGCACGTGCAGACATGCGCTCGTAGACCATGATGACTATCAACTAGCCATCATTACCTAGTGACTGCTACACGGAGCTCTAGGCACACGTGGCACCCCAACGTTTCCAATTCTGACTGACCTTTAGTCTCCCCGGACTCCGGGCAACAAGGTCACGACCTCGAATCTCACGGACACCAGGGGCCACGGGCACACTAGGACATCACTCCTCGTCTTCAAACGACGACTTCACGCTAGGTCCTCAGAGTAACGAGCTGTCCTTAAGTCATCACTCCCATGCTCGGGAGCAACAACTTGGGGGGTTCTTGTTCTGGACTGGACCAATGGCTGGACATGGCCCAATCCTCTTCTGCCCCAGAGCGGCCCAAATCGCCTAAGTCCAACCGACAAGGGGGCAAAAGTTACCTTTCTTCCCCTCCAACTGGGCAAGGAATGTGTCGTTCCTCCTCGGAATAACTGCTTGTTACGCACGGCTCCATTGCTCCCTGAACAGTCAAGGGCAGGTGCCCGAAACCATGCATGTGCCCGACATAACGGCTAGTTTCGGGCACTCTGCCCGACATAACGGCTAGTTTGGGTAGTTACCTATTCTTTGGGGAAACGGTTATTTCGCCCCGAAAATAGGACCGTTGGCCACGCGCCAGGGGCTCTATATAAACCCTCTCGCTTGAGAGGGTCATGTATCCAATATTCACCCTACGAACTAATACTTTGTACTTGCCCCTTTTCTCTGGCCCTTTCTTACTTGAGCGTCGGAGTGCCTTGTAGGTACACCCCCTCTCCATACGACCAGCATCCCAGACACACTTGGTGGCCCACTTCTACAGGATCTGATCCAGCCTTCACGATCACTAATCAATTGATCTCTCATCTTCATTTCGTCTAATGGATATAAGTTCTTTCAGTCTTTCTTTCAACATCACTATTCCAATTTCTGAGCAGTCTCTGATCTTAAGCCCCAACTTCAAACCCTAAAGCACACTTTTCATCTTGCTCGATGTTGACGGTAAGGGTCTGGTCCTTAGAAAAGTTTTGAGTTGTAACTTGTGTGCATGTTAGCAATTCAATCATCAATTTGTAGCTTTCTTTTCACTCTTGATTCAATTACTGATTTCAATTTTAGTTTTCTCCTTTTCTAATTTCATTTTCTCTATGACTAATGTAATATGGAATTTGAGAAATCTCATAGAATTAGGTTATTACATATATATAATTTTGTTCAATTTTCTATTCTAGAGTAGTTGATGCCTTAAATATATCCTTGTATTTAGGTACTCTCATTTCTTTTCCTATGATTAATGCATTTGGATTTTGATTTTTGATAGGGCATGCTATAATGGGAAGACTTAGTGGGAGTCTGAACTACAGTTTAGACGTTGATATGGGCAGGTTCTCCCCTAATTAAGTTGTAGTTAGGTGATTTCATTGAATTTCATATTCTAGAGTAATGCATTTGACTTTTTCTTGGTTATGTTTTTGTTCCTTTTTTTTATGTGCAGGAAGTTGTTGAATTGATTACTTGGATTACATTGACAACATAGGCATCCTTGATCATACACTTGTCAATGGACTATAATTAAGGTATATTTAATAATGGTGTATGTGTACATATACTCAGTAGTGGAGTTTCTTAATGGATTTGGTGTTTGGACTGTAATTAGGCATAACATATTTTGAAATTATATATATATTGCTAATTACTAATAATATTTGCTTACTTGTAACCCTTGCAGAGGCTCGGTAACAAAGTCAATCATGATTGCCTGGCAAACTTATTTGAAGATGGACATGTAATTCTTTTGTTTGTTGTTCTACATCTTTAAAAGAAACTTTCAAAGTTGATTGTTTTGGAAATTGTTTCCTCATGATTAATCTATATAACAGGCAGGTGAGCGTAATCCCAAGAGAGTACGATTTGATCTACATTCAGATAATCACAACAAATAGACTTATAAAAAGTGAGTTTTAAATAAAAAATAGTACAAGTTATTTATAACTTAATTTTTTTATAAATCAAAAGAGTATTCTTGACATCTAATAATTTAAATATATATCATTAAAAAAATTTTATTGCAGTGCTGAAGACCGAAGGGAATACTTGGAATCCCTTCTGCGTGAGTGTAAGAAAGAAGAAGATGCCCCTGTTTTGGACGATGATGCTCTAAATGATGTCTTAGCCTACAGGTGCACAACTTTTTTATGCTTTTACCTTCTGCTTCTATCCTTGGCTTAATATGTCTAGTTATTTTCTACTGTGGGATTTCTTCTCTCTACTTCCATTGATATTTGAACTTATGTCTACTTTTGACAATGAAAAATTAGTAGGTATATTAGGAATTGATAGTAATTGTGGTAAGATATGCATGTGACTCTTACCTACCTCCACATAAGCATGTTTTTTTTAACTGGATGGTCCATTGTATTGGTTGTGATGGTTGTTCTTCTAGCATCACAACTGTTGGTTTGTTACTGTTGTAACTGTATTCATAGCTTCAATTTGTTATGTCAATCAGTCTATGTTGTGGCCAAGATATTATCATTTCTAGCAACCACTAGTATAAAAAACACTTGTTAAGTCGGGTAAAAATGAGTTTTTAGGTCGGTTCCTTACCCAATTCAAGTGTTGGTGTTGTAACAAGTCATGACTTGTTAAGTCACACATTTAACCCGGCTTAACAAAATACCAATTAGGTCAGTTAAAAATTTAACCGACCTAACATATATTATTCTTATTTTCATAAACAAAATTTAATTACGTTCATCAGGACCCCAAAAACAATCGCAACATCAACTAGCAAAATAAGGATCTTATATAATACCATGAACTAATAAATACAACCACAATAAATCAAAAGAGAAAGTGGTTAAAAATCAAAGCACTAGAATTAGTTATTACTTCATCCTTATTAAAGAATGACACAACTTCGAACACACAAGGCTATTATCAAAAAATGTTTTATGTACTAATGAGAAACAACTTCTAGTTATCAACATAAACCCTGACTACATGTTTAGTTACACTTATCACCATACAAAAACTGAAATATAAAACTACATAGCCTTACTAGTTGCTATTAGAATATAGCATGAAGTGTTCTCAGAATTTTAAATTCTTCAAAATTAAAGTCTAAATTAATTTTTTTAATCACAAAGCTATCATGCTTAGATACTAAATTTGTAATGATGATTTTAAGTAGAAAAAAAAGACAGCATGTAAACACACCACTACTTTTTCTCTATACTATCCATTTTATAAATAAAATCAACAACTTTGCCAACCCCATAGTATTTACAAAGCTTGACAGTGAATGAAACCTGAAATTAAAAAGACAAAACTTTTAACTACAAAAGGAAAAAACATATGTTATTTTTATTTCACTTGATTGAAAGTATTCTAATAAAATTTAGTCAAAAGTAATAGCTCAATTAGAATACCTATTATGATGCCTTTGGGAATACTTGTCCATTGTTTGTAAAGAAGCTACATTGTTATAATTACCCATTATAGTTGTATAGTCAATTATTCTTATAATATTTTTTTCGACCGTGCTAATTTGGAAAGTATAGCTAAATCACTGCATAGCTACCTGTAACAAACGAATTTTCTTTATAATATATACATCTCATTTGTGCAATATTTTAGAACTTAATCCCATAAAGTTCTCCACATTCTTTGTGTTGTATCTTATTACCAACTTTTATCTTTGACAGCTTCCAATTCTCACTTATATCCAGATTAAATGAACAAAATTTCATTCATAGTAGTAATTACTATCAAGTGACTTGAAGCTAATTTATACCAAAAGTAAAAAAACATAGTAACATTAACCAGAATTATATATAAATCTGTCACTTAGGCTCTGTTTGGCAAAAAAAAATTTTGAGCTTATAGCTTATAAATTCATATCACATGTCATTTGCCCCTAAGATCCCACATGTCATTTGCATTTCATATCACAAATAAGATCACAATCTGTGTTTCACCAGTATCCGTGTGTTTTTATTACTTGCTTTATGATTGTTTCCGTTTACTAACCTCTAACTAAAATACCAAAAATATGTTGCAGTTTGCCTGTTCTTCTTCTCTGTGTGTTTATGGTTTTACAGAGTTGTCAAATCAATGGCATGGTTTCAAGTCACATGTGGTTGTTCGTTCATGATGTAGTTCAGATGGATGTTTGACCTAATCTTGGTCAAACTATCAAGAGATTGCTTCAAGTGCAAGTTATCTATTTCAGTGGGCTATTTCTCAAGTAGTGGCTGTTCAAAGGCAAGATGTCTTGTGTTGAGATTCATCAGGTTATTAAGCAGTGGTTCATGTCAAGCTTGAGTTCAGAAAAATCAGATTCATTATGATCAGAGTTCATCAGTATAAGTTCAACTGTGTTCAAAACTGTGGATTTATTTTCCCAGATGATTGATTCAGACGAATTTTTGAACGTAATTCAGAACTTATTATCAGAGATTCAGAGAATTGTGGAAAAGTTCAAACTGATTCAAATGGCCGTTATTCAGTTGTGGCTTGTTCAGTGGTAGCTATGTTGCACATTTTATCAAAGGCTTGCGAAAAAAAGTCAATATTGGTTTTGGGCTAAAAATAAAGATCTGATATTCATGATCCATTTTCATTTCCTTTCCTTAAACCATTTCTTTTTCTAAACCAATTCCTTTTTCCATTTGCTAAACCATGTTCTTATCCATTCACATTTCAATTTCCAAATCCATACTTCATATCCAAGATATCATATCCATTCTTAAATCCATTTCCATTTAAATTCCAAAAATACATTTATAATCCATTTCTAATCCATTTTTATTTACATTATCCAATATCCATTTCCAATCATCCACTTCCATAAAATTTCTATTTCTAAACCATTTGCCATTTTCAACAAAATCCAATTTACTATTTTTATCCATTCCCATTTTTTCATATATCCATATTTTAGAGTTTATCCATTAATATCCAATTATCCACTTTATTTTTTTTTCCATATCTATCCAAAAACCATTATTCATATTATTCAAATATCTATTTCCAAATTTTATTAAAAGCCCATTACATTACATCAACCCATTGCCAAAAAAAAAGAGAAAACTCATGAAAACATTTTCCAAGCGAATATTCATGCTATACCACACGACCCATTTTCTTAACAAAGGCCATATACCAAGTTGCTTTCAAGCTACTACTTGTCAAAGTCACATATCTCCAGCCAAATGTGAGTGAGCTTCAGCCAACCAAGTTATTTACAAAGCCAACATTCACACAAACCTATTATACACCTGAAGTCGTGCCAAATCCACATCCCAACAAGCCACAAGCTGCTATTACTACTCAAGTTCCAAGCCTTGAATTCACATGAGCCATCTCATGCTACGCGAGCCTTCAAGCTGCAACGTCACACTTCTGCGCATCAAAATGACACCAGATAAATCAAATCCCAAAGCCCCACATGAGCATCATAAGCTGCAAATGAAAGCTCCAAAACGTCACACCAAAACGCAAAAGCCAAACGCAGCAAGGCCACATAATTCACAATTCAAAACGGCATGACAATTCAAAACGGCAAGCCAAACCAAATGATTTCATTTGCAAACGACATCAAAGGTTCAACGAGGAAGTCACGCAAATATGATCAATTAAAACACAGAAAAAGATTAAAAACGGCAGCAGATTTTTCAATCAAATTTTTAGCAATTCCCTCTCAAATTCTGTTATAAATAGAGAGCTCTGTTAACTCTATTATCCAAGCTTGAACAGCCCCTCATCACTCTGCCAAAATCAAACCAAGCTTCAAATTCCAAATCATTTTCACCACTCTTCATCCTCCATCTTCAATTCACATTCGGCAATAACAAAAAACAAATTCAACACAAAATCATTCCATCACATTTCTAATTCACTGCAATTCCAGATTCAACACCTCATCGTTTTTTTTAAACACAAGCAACATTCAACTGCGTAACACATCTTGCATCTCACAAACAACAACGCTACAACAACAGCGCTTCAGAGCAACAACAAATTTGTGGCGGTGGTTCAGAAGGAAGGAAGAAGAGAAGAAGAATTGAACTTCACCTGAATTTGAAGGTAATTGGAGTTTTCCGACGTAAACCTCGCAATCTCGATTCGCATTTGTGGTGAGGTTTCGTTCAAAATCAGAGACATATTTGAGATCTACGTTTGATTTCGCTTGCAACCGTGTAATTTTGGAACTCCGTCGCGCCGTTTCGGTAGAGCTCAAAAGATGCTAGCTATGGCAATGAACAGTAGCGATCGTGAAATTCCATGAAGAAGAAGATGTTTCTTTTCCCTTTCTGATTCATTTAATTTGATTTTGTTTTAAAAAAAGGGAGTTCCACTTGTGAATAATGGGCCTGGCCCATTTTCCTTTATGTACTATTTACCATCACCATTTTTTCTAGATAAACCTCCCTGATTTTTTTTATAATTTTCTAATTCATTGTTTTTCTTTTCTAATTTTCTTCTTAATCTTTTTTTTATTTACAATTTGTTTTGGATCTTAAATCTTGATAAGATCTCGTCAATATCAATGAACTTTGGGTGTCGATTTTATCCACCAAGAGAGATGATTGATATTGATGATGATTTAATCGATTTTAAGATTCAAATTATTGACGCTTCTTTTTATCTTGACCTCTTTCTTCTTTTTTTTTTTTCATTTTGATCGATGAAAGTCTTATGGATCTTAGAATTTCTTTGTTGAATTCTTGATCAAGACTAGATCGCTATCTATTTTCTTTTCGTGCGGTATTGCTTTTGGATGACGATCTACATATCGTTCATCTAGCATGCATTAGCAGAAAGATCTATTGACCGGCCTCATTGTAGGGTGATTACTCCGTAAATTACTCGCCGATTTCGTAACATAGCGCAACATTTGTCCCTCTTTATCCAATTCGGAATTTGAACTTTCGTGGTCCGGACCTTGATTGGCCGCGTCAACCCAATGTTGGTTAATCTTTTGTATTAGGTTCAAAGTCTTTGAAGCTTGTTGTTATAGAGGCTTTGATTCTATCAATCTTCTAACAAGTCTTCATCAACCTTGACCTAAGTACATTGTTTAATCACTATAGTTCAAGACGCGAAACAGAATAATCGGTGAAGGCTTATGGCACTAGAGTCCTTGTGCTATCAATTACTAACTTTTAACCTTACTTTTATGTTTCCTTCTCGCTCCCTATCTCTCTTTATTTTTATATGCTTTATGTCATTATATCATATCATGTTTATGTTTATGTCATTTTTCTTTTGTCCACTTGGACCATATTATCTTGTGTTTTTGTTTTTCTTTTGTCCATTTGGACTCAAAAAAATTAATAAAGGACAAAACCACTAAAAGACTTGTGCTCTTAATTGTTGGACTGTGGCCACTATCCCTTGCATTGGAGGATCTCCTTAGCTTGATTATGGACTTATGGACTTAGAATTAGGATTCTCTCCCTTATGCTTCGGACAATTATGGAGTTTGATATTCTAACCATTATTTGGCTTGCTTATTGGCTCAAGATGATGGAATTCTTTCCTTATTATACTTTGAAGAGTGCATCCATGTGGTTAGATCTTTCTTACGTTAGCTCTTATTTTTATGCACTAGGATAATCACTTCTTCTCCACCCCTTCTTCAATTTTCAAAATCTCCTCCCTTTTTCAAAACCTTCTTGGTTTCAAAACTTCAAAACCGCTTTCATAATAAAACCTTGACTTTGGTCAAGTGATTTTTAAACTTCATTTTCTTTAATAAATGTCAATCAATATTAATCATATTTTGACCATTTCAAAAAGACATAAAAAAAAATACAAAACTCATTCAAATTTTTTGTGCTTTTATGCACTTTTTCTTTTAAACTTTTCAAAAAGAATTAGACATGAGTCATTGTCTTTGTTGAGATGTAAAGCTCCTAACCATGGTATTTTGTGTAAAGTATGGTAATTTTCCACTTAGATGTTGAAGCGATAGTCTTGTTGATGTTAATCCAAGCAAATCCTCCATCTTAATGTGATGCAAATGCCTCTTCCCCATACCTTTGGGTAATTAGTTGAGTATTCTCTCTTGAGAATGACAGGTTGTCTTTTTCAAGATAAAATGAACCATAACCAATCATTTTTGTTATTTGTACCACGAACTACGAGATTTTGATCCTACATTGCACATTGTGGGTACGTAGGCATGAGGCGATAAGTCTCTCCAAACATAAAAATCTTAAAAAATATTTCTCTTCGCATCTCCTCAATCTCTTTTCAAGCAAACCTTTTCAGACCAAAAAGCGGTAGATATTTCAAAGGGCTCCTATAGAGTACTATACACTTTTTGGGTGCTAACACCTTCCCATTGCGTAACCAACCCCCCTTATCCATTTCTCTTTGTCTTTTTTAGACTTCTTAGGATTTATTCGCTCTTTTTTCCTTTTCCTTTGTGGAATAAATAAAAGCGCGGTGGCGACTCTGTTTTCTTTGAGTTAAGTTAATCAATAGCTTACACTCACAAATTTCCCTACTTCAGAAAAGTGGCGACTCTGCTGGGGAGAATATGCTCCCTTGAGAGGTTTAGCCTACTTTGATTTATTTATCGTTTTTTGTCTGATTTGTTTTTTTATTGATTGTTCTGTCAGGGTGCTTGGTGATCTGTATGGTGAGATAAGCCCAATACCCAGGCATGAGTATACACCTAGGACTAGGGTGGATAGTAGTGTGACTTGTGTGGCATTTGGCCAGACTTAGTATACACGAAAATTCCACATCCAGACGAGGTTTTATTTGGTAATGTTCTATCCTGCGCATTGGTGCAGACGATAGAATGTAACCTAGGGAGCTGTCGACTCTGGAAACCATCCCCGAGGACTCAGTTGAGGAATTCCTCCCAAGAGGTAGTAATGGCAGACCAGAAATGGCAAACCCATTATGCTTCTTGATCCGAGGACCCTAAGCTGAGGACTTTATAACCCTTAACCTGTCTTGGCCTTATTAGGGCGTGGTGCAGTGGATATTCAGGTGCAGACTTGAATCAGTTGTTACGCGATACCACACTCAGACGAGACTCTCTTGAGAATATTATTGACTACCAAGCAATTGGGAAATCGATAATATCTGAAAGATGGGCTGTAGACTCTGGGAACCTCTTTAGAACCTTGTTCGGCAGGTGTTATACCTTTAGTACATACCATTGTGGGAGATTCTTAACCCTCGGCTCCATGCTCGTGACTCGGAACCTTGAACCCGTGTGCTTTGTGTGATCTTGTTTGTGGTTGCTGTATACATGCACTTATGCATTCGTGGACATTCTGTTTCAGTCAATTTTCAAGGATCTTAGAGATTTTCCTTTTGCAGACATCCTAAAT
Organism: Lathyrus tuberosus; assembly: GCA_022829125.1. Taxonomy (NCBI): domain Eukaryota; kingdom Viridiplantae; phylum Streptophyta; class Magnoliopsida; order Fabales; family Fabaceae; genus Lathyrus; species Lathyrus tuberosus. The sequence goes on along the minus strand of JALAZF010000803.1, from coordinate 1,101,762 downwards.
AATATTCAATAAAATGAGATGTTTATCAGTATTTCAAAAAAGTGTTATTACGATGCTTGCAATTGCTTTATATTTTAAAGATCCTTGAAAGTTGAATGAAACATTTTCATTTTTGCATTAGCATTCGTATCATCCTGCATTGTTTCTTGCCTTTTCCAGGTGTCTTATTGTTTCCCCTTGGTCTTCATTCAGCCAAGCTATCGCACCAGTATAATACTCGGGCTAATCAGAGAAAGAAGAGGATTTAGCTGATTTTCTGGCATTCGTACCAAGTTTGAGGTAGTTACTGAAGGAACATGGAGAGAATAAAATATGATGATCTCATGTCAGGCTTTACAGTGCTGACCAATCCGATGTATGATTCTCCTCTGGATGACGATGTTCCACAAGTGGATGTTCCTACTCGATCTCGACCTGTGCAAAATGATCTGGTTGGTCAAGTTGTTGAAAAAGATTCTCAATTTTCGAGGTATATGCAAAATCCTCAGAATGTCCACCCTGTGATAGATATGATTGATCTTAAAGTTGTGGAAATGAAAGAAGGACTTCGTGATCTTAATGAGGAATTGAAAATGTTGACAAGACCCAATGCATCTAGTTTTAAGGCTCATGACTTGTGCCTGGTTCCGGATGTGGTTATTCCTCTGAAATTCAAAATATCTGTCTTTGAAATATACAAGGGAGTTAGCTGTTCAAGGAACCATTTGACGATGTTCTGTCGAAAGATGACCACTCATATCAACAACGATCTGCTGATGATTTACTGCTTTCAAGAAAGTTTTTATGGAGGATCTTTGATGTGGTATACGAAACTGAAAAGGGACCATATTCAGTCTTGGGAAGACCTAGCTGATGCTTTTGTAAAACAATATAACAACAATTTAGACATGGCTCCAGATAGTGATGAATTGATGAGTATGAGTCAGAAGGACAGCGAATCCTTCAGAGAGTATGCACAAAGGTGGAAAGAATTAGCAGCTCAAGTTTATCCACCACTCTTAGAGAAAGAACTGGCCAAAATGTTTTTAAGAACAGTGTCAGACTCTTATTATGACAGGATGGTAGGCGTTGTACCTCTAGATTTCTCCAAAATTGTGGAAGTTGGAGTAAACATTGAGAACGCATTCAAAAGTGGAAGAATCCAAGATGGTTTGAATGACCGAGCTAGTAAAGAAAAATCTAGTAGTGATTCCCAAGTGGAAGAAAATGTTGAGGTTGATGCGATTTAAGATTCTCCTCAATGCCAGAATCAACATAGACCCCTGAATAATTCAAAAAGAGAGACTCGTCAGTTTGATTCAATTCCAATGACTTACAGTCAATTATGGTCTTATTTTGTCCGAAACTCGGTGATGACACCTAGAAAAACCAGAGCCATGAAGTCTCGTCCTCCTTGGTACAACCCAAATACCAATTGTGGATTTCATGATGGAGTGATGGGGCATCCAATTGAGGAGTGCAAGGTTTTCCAGAAAAAGGTTCAAGAGATGATTGACGATGAGGTGTTGACCTTCAAGGAAGGAAGCGCATTTATGAATGGAATGCCTTTATGCTGATATTAGTAGAGTGACCCATGGTGGTCGTGTTGTTTGCTTCTGTGTCTCCCAAGAAAGTTGATAATGTTCTTTCAAGCTCAAGCTGATACGGCTTCCTCAGATCTTTAGTTCATTTACTGCATTTTCATTTGTAATCTTTTATGATTGTTATTGCTTTGTATGCATGTAGAACTTGTTTGTTTTGAATATTAATCTTAATGCAATGAGTATGTTTATCTTGAAGTGATCCATTCGCGTTCGCTCGTAATTTGTTTTCTGCATTTGCAATACCAACTTCTTGTTTAAACTCTTGGAGGGAGGATGATGAAGTGAAAACGCAAAATTTCTGGATGTATGCTTTTGAATAAGACCCTACTGATGATGTACAGGCATTGTTTCAAATTCCCAAACCCCTGAGATATAAGGAAGATAATCCCTTGTTAACCCCTTTGAGTCTTAAAGTATGAGTTTCTTTTCTAAATGATAAAACCCTCACATTTAACCTTGGGGCTGGGTAGTCTTCAGTTAATTTGACCAAGTGTCCAAATTTCAAAAGGAGTGTGCATCTAAGGACCAACCATAATGGTTATCCCTCATTCTAAATGGAAGAGGCAATCACAACCCTTTGAACAAGTCAGATAAGCCAATGCCACATGATTTGTTCGAAAAAATATATATAAAGAAAAATAAAAGCCCGCTAAGTCATAAACTTGGAAACAAGTGACTTAGGCAAAAATTGGGGCATTCCGCTGGACATCAAAAATTCAAAAAAAAAATCAGTCCAGGCAAAAGTTAAGGAAAAATAAAAAGAATGAAAATGTGAAAAGCAAGAATAAAAGAAAACTCTTCATCCAAAGAACATATATGTGTGACTATAAGTCAAAGGACGATAAGGGTGACTGTTATTCCCCAAATAACCTCATTGGTTCTTAAACCATCAGTTTTATCCTTTTGAGAGATGAATATTTGTGTCAAATTAGCTGAATGTAGGACTGAAGAACATCACGGAGAATGGGTGGCTACAAATGATTTTGAGCCTAAAAATCTTTTTTCTGAAAACCGTGAACCAGGCCAAGTTATAACCCTCAAAAGACCTAAATGAAGTAGGGTTTATTTTGAGAACATACTCCAAACAAGATAGCGTTCCTGACTCCCCTGAGTTGCGCTAAAAGATCTTTGTTGGTATTGCATGTGCATTCAAAAATCAATGTCATATCTAAACTAGTGATTCATTCACAAGGTTTTGCATTATCTTTTCAGTAAAAACTTCAAGATTAACATGTCTGTTGCATTAGAATTATCATTCTCATAATTAACATTTTTCTGCTTGCATACACTTGTTTGACATCATAGAAGCTTACATTTGAGCATCAGTGATGAGTCTAATCTTTTGAGGCCTGAAACTCTGATGAGTAATTGGAAAATCATTTCAAGGATGATCCTATCCAGGGGCATGTTGCCTGAAGGCTTTGTTGAGTATGAGCAAACTTGTTTTCCCAGTTGATGCTTTCACATGGGGCAAAGCTGCAGGACTTTATTGATTGAAGAGTGTGCCAAGTTCAATAAATCTGGGGCAGTTACGTCGAGATTCGATGAATCTCTCAGAGTTTGAAGACACTGGGACAGATTATCTCAAGTCGTTATGGTACAAAGTTTCCTTTTGGTGTAAAATCCTTTGCAGACCATGTAGTCTGGGGCAAAAGTTAAATGGTGGATTCAACATACATGAGCAGATTTGTTCTTGTGGATGTAATCAAGTTGTTAATCAGATGATGGATTCCCTTAAGATTGTTGTAAGGTGTTGGACTCTTGAAATCCATTATTCCCCAATTAAGCGCCAGTTTGGGTATTTCCCGTCCAAGTACTATTTTGGGTATTCCTCCGGCTAAGTCTTGATTCAGATTTCCCCAGCTGAGTATGATTCTATTCTCCATCCAGGTTATGATCAAGCATTTGTGGAGCTTTGGGGTGATGTTTCCCTTTGATGTGGAATCCTCGCACAGAGTTTTACCTCTCAGTGTGATTGCTTTGATCACTCCCCAAGCAAAGAGTAATGTTGATTTTTTATTCCCCTAATTGGTTGATATCCCCATTAGGGTTTGCTTTGTGTGTACTCCTTGACCAGATCTCTTTTGGTATCTCTATCTTGTTGAGACTAGCCGAGTATTCAGCTGAGCTGTGGTGTTTTTTTTTCATCCTCTATTCATCCATATGTCTGTTTTGTCAGCATCTTCATACTCATACGCATCGCATGAGCATTCATTTGTTGTGCATATCATGTTGTTGTTGCATTGTGCATTTTGCATTTGTGTTGGTGTTCCCGACTCTCTGGTGTTGTTATCCTCTGCAGAGTGTGTGTGTGTCCTCTCTCCAATAGAGTGTCGACCCGTAAGTAGAAAGTGTTTATCCTTTCCAATTCCCCATTGAATTTGTTCCTCGTGGATGATTATTGATTCAGTTTCCTCCCTAGTGTGTTGTCTGGATGGAATTAACCCCCCATTGAGATATTTCCTCCTCAGGATGAGTCTTGTTTGACCGTTTCTCTCCAGTTTCTTCCTGGATTGAACTTTGGTCTCCAGCGGTGACTATTTTGAAACTCTCTAGGTTGTGCAACCTAGATGATTGGGAGTGCATTTATTTTGCACCTTTGAGGATTTTGTATTCCTCAGCAGATTATCTTTTTATGGTTACCATTAGAAGATGAAGATTTTGTTTCCTCCAACAGTGTTGTTGCAACACTCTTTTGGAATCCTTTGCATGACAACAAGCAGCAGCCTCTTTATTTGAGAAACTTGTGTGTCTCCAGTTATCAGGTGTTATCTTTTCCATCAAATGGTATCTCTCAGGTTGTGTCAGTCAGAGAAGTTTGTTGTGAATTTCCAACAGATAGTTGTCTCTTTATTTTAGAAGTCTGTTGCGTGATCTAACTTGCCCATATCTCCTGTGAAGATCCTTGGTAGAGTTATTGATTCCTAGTTCCTGGCAAATCTCGGCAGAAGATTTCCAGTTGACCTCGGAGAAGGTATTTTCTTTCTAAGAATCTCGGCAGTAGATTTCTTGGATATTTTCAAAAAATTTCCAGCAAACCTCGGCAGAAGGTGGCTTTATTTCAGATTTCTTAGGTTGATCTCGGCAGTAGATTCTCCAGTGAGTTTTAAAATAGAATTTGCAACAAGCCTCGACAGAAGGTATTTTCTTTCCAAGAATCTCTGCAGTAGATTTCTCAAAAAATTTCAAAAAAGGATTACAGCAACCTCGGCAGAAGGTAATTTCTTTTTAGGATCTCGACAGTAGAATCCTTAAAAGATCTTTCAGCAAAGCCTCGGCAGCAGGCATGTTCTCGATTAATCCTTGGCAGTAGTAATTACATGCAATCTCTCGGCAGAAGGTGTTTCATTTGTAAATTCTCTGGTTGATCTCGGCAGTAGATTCCCCAGTAAGTTTTGATGATTGACGCATTTCTCAACAAAAACTTGGCAAAAGGTGTTCCCAAATGAGGTCCTAAGTCTCTTCGGTTAGACGGGACAGTTTGTTGTTGAGGTTTTCTACTCCGATGAATGGTAAGTCTCTTTGGTTAGACGGGACAGTTCGTTGTTGAGATTTTGTCATTCCAAATGAGGTCCTAAGTCTCTTCGGTTAGACGGAACAGTTCGTTGTTGAGGTTTTCTACTCCGATGAATTGTAAGTCTCTTAGGTTAGACGGGACAGTTTGTTATTGAGATTTTGTCACTCTGATGAATAGTAAGTCTCTTCGGTTAGATGAGACAGTTTGTTGTTGAGATTTTTCTACTCCGATGGATGGTTAGTCTCTTCGGTATGCTAGAGATAGTTCATTGTTGAGGTATTGATTTTCCCCAGTGGAGCCTTGTTATGCTAAGTCTTCCCTGTTGAGTTATATCCTTGTTATGTTGTGGTTTATTTCTATATACAGTTATCCCCAGTTTGAATCTTGTCCTCAGCTGAGTCCCAGTAGTTGTGCGGTATGTTCCCCGGCTAGTTGGTAGTCTCCTGTGATGTGTTTCCCTGGTGGAGTTTCATTCTCCTGTTCTTCATTTTGTTGATATTTTGTGGTGCTGTTTTCTCCCCACAGTAGTCTTGTGTCTGCATGTCATTTGCATAATCATATCATTTTGTGGTCTCTTAGGGCCAAAAATATGGTTTATTGTTATATTTAAGTCTCTTCTATCTCGCGAAAGATAAAGATGTTCATCTACATATCTCCGGATAGAAGAAACTTAAATAGGGGCAGCTGTAATACCCTAATTTTTACCCCAAAGATCCCACATGTCATTTGCATCTCATATCACAAATAAGATCACAATCTGTGTTTCACCAGTATCCATGTATTTATATTACTTGCTTTATGATTGTTTCCGTTTACTAACCTTTAACTAAAATACCAAAAATATGTTGCAGTTTGCCTGTTCTTCTTCTCTGTGTGTTTATGGTTTTATAGAGTTGTCAAAGCAATGGCATGGTTTCAAGTCACATGTGGTTGTTCGTTCATGTTGTAGTTCAGATGAATGTTTGACCTAATCTTGGTCAAACTATCAAGAGATTGCTTCAAGTGCAAGTTATCTATTTCAGTGGGCTATTTCTCAAGTAGTGGTTGTTCAAAGGCAAGATGTCTTGTGTTGAGATTCATCAGGTTATTAAGTAGTGGTTCATGTCAAGCTTGAGTTCAGAAAAATCATCATGATCAGAGTTCATCAGTCTAACTTCAACTGTGTTCAAAACTGTGGATTTATTTTCCCAGATGATTGATTCAGGCGAATTTTGGTACGTAATTCAGAACTTATTATCAGAGATTAAGAGAATTGTGGAAAAGTTCAAACGGATTCAAATGGCCGTTATTCAGTTATGGCTTGTTCAGTGGTAGCTATGTTGCACATTTTATCAGAGGCTTGCGGAAAAAAGTCAAGATTGGTTTTGGGCTAAAAATAAAGATCTGCTATTCATGATCCCTTTTTATTTCCATTCCTTAAGCCATTTCTTTTTCTAAACCAATTCCTTTTTCCATTTGTTAAACCATGTTCTTATCCATTCACATTTCAATTTCCAAATCCATACTTCATATCCAAGATATCATATCCATTCTTAAATCCATTTCCATTTAAATTCTAAAAATCCATTTATAATCCATTTATAATCCATTTTTATTTACATTATCCAATATCCATTTCCAATCATCCACTTCCATAAAAATTTCTATTTCTAAACCATTTGCCATTTTTAACAAAATCCAATTTACTATTTTTATCCATTCCCATTTTTTTTATATATCCATATTTTAGAGTTTATCCATTAATATCCAATTATCCACTTCATTTTTTTCCATATCTATCCAAAAACCATTAATCATATTATTCAAATATCTATTTCCAAATTTTATTAAGAGCCCATTACATTACATCAACCCATTGCCAAAAAAAAAAAGAGAAAACTCATGAAAACATTTTCCAAGCCAATATTCATGTTATACCACACGGCCCATTTTCTTAACAAAGGTCATATACCAAGTTGCTTTCAAGCTACTACTTTTCAAAGTTACATATCTCTAGCCAAATGTGAGTGAGCTTCAGCTAACCAAGTTATTCACAAAGCCAACATTCACACAAGCCTATTATACACTTAAAGCCATGCCAAATCCACATCCCAACAAGCCACAAGCTGCTATTACTACTCAAGTTCCAAGCCTTGAATTCACATGAGCCATCTCATGCTACACGAGCCTTCAAGCTGCAACGTCACACTGCTGCGCATCAAAACGACACCAGATAAATCAAATCCCAAAGCCCCACGTGAGCATCATAAGCTGCAAATGAAAGCTCCAAAACGTCACACCAAAACGCAAAAGCCAAACGCAGCAAGGCCACACAATTCATAATTCAAAACGACATGACAATTCAAAACGCAAGGACAATTCAAAACGGAAAGCCAAACCAAATGATTTCATTTGCAAACGACCTCAAAGGTTCAGCAAGGAAGTCACACAAATATGATGAATTGAAACTCAGAAAAAGATTAAAAACGGCAGCAGATTTTTCAATCAAACTTTCAGCAATTCCCTCTCAAATTCTGTTATAAATAGAGAGCTTTGTTCACATTATTCTCCAAGCTTGAACAACCCCTCATCACTATGCCAAAATCAAACCAAGCTTCAAATTCCAAATCACTTTCACCACTCTTCATCCTCCATCTTCAATTCACATTCTGCAATAACAAAAAACAAATTCAACACAAAATCATTCCATCACATTTCTAATTCACCGCAATTTCAGATTCAACACCTCATCGTTTTTTTAACCGCAAGCAACATTCAACCGCGTAACACATCTTGCATCTCACGAACAACAACGCTACAACCACAGCGTTTCAGAGCAACAACAAATTCGCGGCAGTGGTTCAGAAGGAAGGAAGAGGAGAAGAAGAATTGAATTTCACCTGAATTTGAAGGTAATTGGAGTTTTCCGGCGTAAACCTCGCAATCTCGATTCGCATTTGTGGTGAAGTTTCGTTCAAAATCACAGACACATTCGAGATCTACGTTTGATTTTGTTTGCAACCGTGTAATTTTGGAACTCCGTCGCGCCGTTTCGGTAGAGCTCAAAAGATGCTAGCTATGGCAATGAACAGTACCAGCCTTGAAACTCCATGAAGAAGACGATGTTTCTTTTCCCTTTCTGATTCGTTTAATTTGATTTTGTTTTAAAAAAAGTGAGTTCCACTTGTGAATAATGGGCCTGGCCCGTTTTCCTTTATGTACTACTTACCATCACCATTTTTTCTAGATAAACCTCCCTAATTTTTTTTATAATTTTCTAATTCATTGTTTTTCTTTTCTAATTTTCTTCTTAATATTTTTTTTTTATTTACAATTTTTTTTGGATCTTAAATCTTGATAAGATCCCATCAATATCAATGAACTTTGGGTGTCGATTTTATCCACCAAGAGAGGTGATTGATATTGATGATGATTTAATCTATTTTAAGCTTCAAATTATTGATGCTTCTTTTCATCTTGACCTCTTTCTTCTTCTTTTTTTCATTTTGATCGATGAAAGTCTTATGGATCTTAGAATTTCTTTGTTGAATTCTAGATCAAGACTAGATCGTTACCTGTTTTCTTTTCGTGTGGTATTGCTTTTGGATGACGATCTACATATCGTTCATCTAGCATGCATTAGCACAAAGATCTATTGACCGACCTCATTGTAGGGTAATTAATCTGTAAATTACTCGGTGATTGCTTAACATAGCGCAACATTTATCCCTGTTTATCCAATTCGGAATTTGAACTTTCGTGGACCCGACCTTGATTGGTCGCGTCAACCCAATGTTGGTTAATATTTTGTATTAGGTTCAAAATCTTTGAAGCTTGTTGTTGTAGAGACTTTGATTCTATCAATCTTATAACAAGTCTTCATCAACCTTGACCTAAGTCCATTGTTTAATCACTATAGTTCAAGACGCGAAACGGAATAATCGGTGAAGGCTTATGGCACTAGAGCCCTTGTGCTATTAATTACTAACTTCTAACCTTACTTTTATGTTTCCTTCTAGCTCCCTATCTCTCTTTATTTTTATATGCTTTATGTCATTATATCATATCATGTTTATGTTTATGTCATTTTTCTTTTGTCCACTTGGACCATATTATCTTGTGTTTTTGTTTTTCTTTTGTCCGTTTGGACTCAAAAACATTAATAAAGGACTAAACCACTAAAAGACTTGTGCTCTTAATTGTTGGACTATGGCCACTATCCCTTGCATTGGAGGATCTCCTTGGCTTGATTTTGGACTTATGAACTTAGAATTAGGATTCTCTCCCTTATGCTTCGGACAATTATGGAGTTTGATATTCTAGCCTTTATTTGGCTTGCTTATTGGCTCAAGAGGATGAAATTATTTCCTTATTATACTTTGAAGAGTGCATCCATGTGGTTAGATCTTTCTTACCTTAGCTCTTATTTTTATGCACTAGGATAGTCACTTCTTCTCCACCCCTTCTTCAATTTTCAAAATCTCCTCCCTTTTTCAAAACCTTCTTGTTTTCAAAACTTCAAAACCGCTTTCATAATAAAACCTTGACTTTGGTCAAGTGATTTTTAAACTTCATTTTCTTTAATAAATGTCAATCAATATTAATTATATTTTGACCATTTCAAAAAGACATAAAAAAAATACAAAACTCATTCAATTTTTTTGTGCTTTTATGCACTTTTTCTTTTAAACTTTTCAAAAAGAATTAGACAAGAGTCATTTTCTTTGTTGGTATGTAAAGCTCCTCACCATGGTTTGTGTAAAGTATGGTCATTTTCCACTTAGATGTTGAAGCGATAGTTTTGTTGATGTTAATCCAAGCAAATCCTCCATCTTAATGTGATGCAAATGCCTATTTCTCATACCTTTGGGTAATTAGTTGAGTATTCTCTCTTGAGAATTACGGGTTGTCTTTTTCAAGATAAAATGAACCATAACCAATAATTTTTGTTATTTGTACCACGAACTACGAGGTTTTGATCCTACATTGCACATCGTGGGTACGTAGGCATGAGGCGATAAGTCTCTCCAAACATAAAAATATTAAAAAATATTTCTCTTCTCATCTCCTCAATCTCTTTTCAAGCAAACCTTTTCAGACCAAAAAGCGGTAGATATTTCAAAGGGCTCCTATAGAGTAATATAGACGTTTTGGGTGCTAACACCTTCCAATTGCGTAACCAACCCCCTTACCCATTTCTCTTTGTCTTTTTTAGCTTTTGCTTTTTTAGACTTCTTAGGATTTATTCACATTTTTTCCTTTTCCTTTGTGGAATAAATAAAAGCGCGGTGGCGACTTTGTTTTCTTTGAGTTAAGTTAATCAATATCTTACACTCACAAATTTCCCCGCTACAGTCATATATATCAATCTCAATTTCTTGTTCTTCCTACAAGAGGATCGATCGTGTGAACTAGAAAGGTTACGAGGGGCTGATGAATGAGAAAATTCTAAGAGCTATTTTGAGAGATGGACTCGATACAAGGTGAAAGACCAGAGCGGTAGAGGATATGATTCAAGGCAAGGAGATTCGATTCAGAGTGATGAACAATTGATTATAGCGGTTGCCAAATTAATTCAAAGAGACATGCAATCGATTAAGAAACAAGACCATGAAGGTATACTGTGTAGTAAACGGTACAGGTGAATTCAGGCCTAATCCCAGGATTTTCTCATGTTTTGTGGTTATGTACTACTCTGCGATAACGTGTTTTTATTTTTGTTTTAAGTTTTTCTTATCATTTTTTAAAATTAATTTTAAGTCGGTTCAGAATGAAACTGACTTAATAAAGTTGAAAATAACTACAATATTACCACCGCTCATATTGTTAAGTCAGGTGGAAAGTAAATCGACTTAAGAAATTTATCTAAAAAAGCATTTTTATACTAGTGAACCCACCCAATTTTTGTGCCAAAAAGAGAAGGAGGAAAAAAGCAACAGCAGCAAGCTAGAGCATTTGGTGATCTCTATGACCTTTTTGTTGATGTACAGAAAATGTTCATTACTTTTTCTGAAAATTCTTGTTGTTAATGATCTTGTTTGCTATTGCTCCAGGGATTGGAAGAAACTGCAGGTCCTCTAATCAGAAAGTTGTATGCTTAGGTGAATTTTATTTTCATGCTTCCTCTCAATATTTGGTCTAGTATAGTTTTTGGATTGCTTGTGTTATGTTCTGTGGGATTGTATTGTGAACTTATGCTATTCGGGATCACACATTAAACCTGGGTTTTCCACTTGACATTTTTGTTTTGAATTAATGATTGTTTACATATTTGAATATAAGTACCATCACTGTTAAATTATGATGTTTTCTTTTTTATTTCATTTCTGTTACATCACATGTGTTTGTTATTTTTGTGTGTTGAATTTTCAAAGTTTCAGTGTCCAAATATAAATAAACATAATTTTTTCTAACTTTAAAGTCCTATGTCTTCAGCTAGCAGAACTATGGCCAAATGGTTGCATGGATAACCATGGGATCAAACGGGCAATTTACAGAGCAAAAGAGAGACGCAGAGCACTACACAGTAGAAATAAGGTATGCCTTTAGCCGAGTGATTATTGAATGACAATGGTATGATTTAAATTCTTATAAATTCATCTTGGCCATTGATAATGTCAGAAGAATGTGAGAACTTATTTTTTTGCTCTATGTCTATGCAAATGATGCCAAACATATTTGATATTTTATTGTCTGGACGATGTTTCAAGCTTGTTTCTATCTCATTAATTTACTCATATTATTAGGATCAGGAAAAAATGAAAAAGAAAAACTTATTGGCATCTCAGCCTGAGGTTTGTTATTGCTGTAACTGTATTTATAGCTTCAATTTGTTATGTCAGTCAGAGTATGTTGTGGCCAAGATATTATAATTTCTAGCAACCCACCCAAATTTTGTGTCAAAAAGAGAAGGAGGAAAAAAGAAACGTGACTAAAATCTTGTCATCTGAGATTCCTTACGGGTAGTAGTCTTGCATATATAATAGTGATATGTATAACATCAAAAAAAAGAAGTAATCAAAAACACTGGAAAAAAGAAGTAATAGAAAACACTCATGGTGTGTGTTAGGTATGTAGTTTCTTCCCGGGTTTGTAATTATTGTTTTTCATTTATTTATTTTTCACAACACCTAAAATGCATCAAAGTTACCATATCTTTCCTTCTAAAAAGTCACTAATCCCCATCCACCATCTTACATTTTATAGGTACGTTCCTATGAAGATCACTGGATAGAAGAAGAATTTGAGAAGATGTGTCAGGCAGAAACATCAGATTCACCCATAGTAAAATCCCATGTATAAATTCTCTGACAAGGTTTTGGTTAATCTTCTTTGGCATTATTTATATGGATTATTTTTGTAAATAAAAACAATGATGAGTGCTAAAAGTTCATTTGAATTTTCTGTATGTAAGTTCTTTGTTGTTTCTTTAATACAGGTTTATTTTATGGAATATTGTGAGCTAAAAGTTCATTTGATTTTTTTTTTAATTTTAGAAATATATTAGCTGCAGAATTACCTGCGGATTAAATATTTCCTATGGATTTACCTTTGGAAATACCTACGGTTTTTATCATTGGATAACAAAAACAAAGTTATTTATGGCGGTTGTAACCGCCACAATTTTCAATTTACGACAGTTCCCTACCCGTCACAACATAGAATGACCGTTGGAGTGCCAGTTTTAGAAACCGTCACGATACAGCCTGGCGACACACGTTTTTGCGACAGAAACAAAACCGTCGCGACTGGAAAATTGTGGCGATTCAAACCGCCGTAATCTACCAATATTAACCGTCGCAACTTGCCAATTTTCTTGTAGTGCTATGCCGTCTATTGGAAGGGATCATTTTAAGGTTTTGTCAGGTTCGAACAGTATGGCAATTGAAGCTCCATTTGAGGCAGAAGAAATTAAGAATGCGGTATTTCATTGCAAGGGAGATAGAAGTCCGGGTTCAACATGGATTTCTTCTAATATTGCTAGGAGATTGTGGTCTTGGACTTTACGAAATGCATTTAAGAATTATTTGAGGTTGGTAAGTTTTCGAAAGTATTATCTTCGTCTTTTCTTGCGCTGATTCCTAAATGTGAAGCTCCTAATACTCTTGACGACTATAGACCGATAAGTTTAATTTGTAGTGTGTATAAGGTTGTGGCTAAATTACTGGCTGGTAGGTTAAAATTAGTTATGGACAGTATTATCTCTTCATCTCAAACGACATTTATTGCGAGAAGAAATTTGCTAGATGGGGTTCTTGTTTTGAATGAGATTGTGGATTTTGCAAAAAGAAGTAAGAACAATGGGATGATTCTTAAAGTGGATTTCGCCAAGGCCTACGATTGTGTTTAATGGCCTTACATTCGTAAGGTGAAGGAAATCATGGGTTTTGGAGAAAAATTGATGAATTGGTTGGAGGGTAGTGTTTTTAATAATTATATGTTTGTCTCGTAAATGGAAGTCCAACTCGTGATTTCGACGTGACAAGAGGGCTTAGACAAGGTGATCCTCTATCACCTTATCTTTTTGCTATTGCGGCGGAAGGATTGGCGGTTTTAATGAAAAGGGCTATAGAAGGGCAGTTTTTTAAGGGATTCAAGCTGGATCAAGAGGTCTCTTTCAACTTACTTCAATATGCGGATGATACGGTAATTGTAGGTGAAGTTTCTTGGAACAATTTATGGGCGATTAAAGTTATTCTTAAAGGTTTTCAACTTCTTTATAGGTTGGAGGTTAATTTTAGCACGAGTTGTCTATTTGGTTTTGGTGTGGAGGAGTCATTTTTGAAGGCGGCTGAGAGATTCTTCGCTTGTAAAATCCAGGTTTATCCTTTCAATTTCTTGGAATTCAAATTGGTGGTAATCATAGGTTAGTGTCCTTTTGGAAACTGGTCATTTATAAGGTCCAATCAAGATTAGCTTCTTGGAATGGGAGATTCATATCTATGGGAGGTAAAACTACCCTCATTAAATCGGTATTTTCCAATCTACCTATTCATTATATGTCCTTCTATAAGATGCCTAGCAAGGTAGTATGGATTCTAACGACTTTGCAAAGAAGGTTTCTTTGGAATGGATCTACTACTAAAAAGGTATGGCTTGGATTAGTTGGTATTTGGTTTGCAAATCTAAGGAAGAGGGTGACCTCGATATTTTGGATATACGGTGTTTTAATGTAGCTCTGTTAGCTAAATGGTTATGGAAGTTTCTCAATCCAAAAGATAGTTTGTGGAATGGCCTTCTTATAGGTCGGTATGGTCAATATAGTTATGATTTGGTTCAAGGTGAATATCCAAAGTATAAGGTACCTTCATCTCTTTGGTGGCGGGATTTACTCATCATATCTCGATGTTTCGGTTCAGACTCTTTTTATGGTTTAACGTCCTCAAAAGTTGGCAATGGTGAAGTTACTTCATTCTGGTCATCTTTGTGGTGTGGTAATGTCAAGCTCACATCTGTATTCCTGGAGTTAAGGAATGGTGCATACAGACAGCATAGCAGGGTGGTGGATAATGGTTTTTAGGACGGTCAACATTGGGTTTAGAACATTCAATTTTCGGGAAACAACATTTCTCCTTCCTTGCAGCAGGCAGTTGGCAGGTTATATGAGTTATTGGATGAGGTTACTTTATGCAAAGAGGAAAACGATTTGGTGAATTGGCCACATAATTCGTCTAAAGAATATTCAGTATGTTCTGGATATAAGTGTTTGTTTCATAGTTCTTATGTTGCTACTGAGTCGGAAGAATCCACGAAAGCTTTCAAACTATTATTGTATGCCGTATCCCCCTTGAAAACTATATTATTTGGGTGGCGTTTATTGCATAATAGGCTCCCGTCTCGTGATAATCTACGTGATCGTGGAATTATTTCAAATCCGCATGATAAGGTATGTCCGTTTTGTTTCATTGAGGAGGAAAATATTCTACACCTGTTTTTTCTTTGTAATACAAGTATTAAGGTTTGGGATTGTATCTGTTGTTGGTTGGGGTGAGGGTGCTTCCTAATGGGAATGTTCATATTCATTTTAGAGATTGGATTGTAGCTTTGCATTCACGTGGTGTTGGCATTAACAATGTCATTGGAATTTGGTTAGTAATTTGTTGGTGTTTGTGGTTAAGTAGGAACAACATTATGTTTAACGATGAGGTTTGGGATGGAGAGTTAGTGGTTCATAAGATAGTTCTTCTTTCGTGGTGGTGGATTGGTAAAAAACTTAAGAAAGCTTTTACGTGTAATTATTACGAATGGTTTAAATCACCTTGTGATTTTATGTAAGGGTGATTTATAGTGAGGTTGGTGTTTTTTGTATATGGGTTAGGATACCCCTTTGTATCCTTGGAATATATTTTGCTTATTAAAAAAATATCAATAAAAACTAAATCAGAAACAATATACAACTGTTATCAATAACAACAAACCTTAAACATCATACAACATACAACATATAACAACAAAAGCAAAACCAACGACAACATAAATTTTGGAAAAGTCTCACTTATCTGAATTCGGAAGAGGAAGGGAGAGAAATGAGTTTTGTGTAGCACATTTCCTTGATTTATAAGAGATGAAGAAGATATGTTAAAGTTTTGGGAAGAATAGTATAGATTTTTCATGACATAAGGAAAAGGCGTGAGAGAGTGTTAGTGTTTCGTTTTAAAAGAGACTGTTGTTCTATCCCGAAAGAGCGAACTTTCACTTAAATATATGTTACACTTTTAACATCGATTACTTAAAACGACCATGATAAAATGTAGGTACTTTTCACTACAGTTGCTACTTTATCCCGTGATAAAAGGTATTTTCATTTTAATATAAATAATAAGATTATAAGTAACACACCTATGTTGTAAATAAATAAATAAATAAAATAAAAACGGTTGGTGTTCAGAATCGAAGTGTACGCCTTAACATATTACTACGGTTATTACTATCAACCATAGAAATGTCTTTTAGTTAAAACAATAAAAAATCAAGCGCCTAAATAAGAGTTATTACCTTGATTGGTTTAATATATTTGGTAATAATATGTTACGTTAGGTGTATTTTGTAGCAGTGAATAAAAATGCAACAAACATAATATTTTGTTTACAATCATTATACTTAAAAGTACACAAACATCACAAATCTAATAATAATAATAATAATAATAATAAAGAGTAAAAGATGGAATACAACCACAATTAAGAGTCTGGTTGAGGAAGAAGGAGAGTGTTATAAGAAAGTAGAAGAGAAATTAGAAAAAAAAATTGTTTTTTTTTATAAGGATTATATTAATATGAGAACTAAGGGTTCTCAACCTTCTTACAAAATACGAGAACAAAGCACGGCTAAGAAAAATTACTCTCCAATTGAAACTTAAGATAAATACAACAAAGGGAATTTGCTAAATTCATAGAAGTTACAATTGGCTTGAGTAATCTTCCCGATGAAAGACCATCTCCAAACCAAAGTTTTAATGCTCCAAACCATATCCAAAACATTCCAAGTATCATTCCTAAAAATAATGGCATTTCTCTTCAACCAAATATACCAAATAGTTGCTAACCAAACACAACCCTCCTTCCCTCTTTTCATTCTCATCCGTTTACCATAACGACTCCAAAGCAAAAAACTCTCTTTTAAATTAATACACTCAAAATCGTTCAAACCGATCCACTCCTCGATCTCCTTCCAAACCAATTTAGAGACGCCACACTTTAACAATAAATGATCAACCGATTCGCAAGAATTGCGACAAAAAATGCAATCAAGATTACCATCCTCAAAATGACACCCTCTCAAAGATAAAGAATCCTTAGTAGGAATTCTTTTTAAAAAACATCTCTAAGCAAAACCTTTAACCTTCAAAGGAATATCCAACTTCCAAACCAAATTAAAAGCTCCTTCAAATTTATTAATGGGACCAAACAGAATTCTAAACACACTCACAAGATCCCGAAAATTGCCGACCGAGAAACGATTACCATTGGTCGCCCGCCACGTTACGCCGTCCCGGCCAGCCGCAGACAAGCCCACATCACGGAGCTGAGCACGCGTTGCCGCCGACTCAAAGGTAGTAGCAGACAACGGCTCGTCCGTCCCACCATCGAAATCCTCCACTCCTAAACACCCCCACTTCCAAACACCACTTTCCCACCCTCCCATACAAGCAATAAAAACATCCTTAAGAAGGGAAGCATTGAATAAATTGGGATATTTGTCCCTAAGGCAAAAATCCCCAAGCCAAAGAGAATGCCAAAAAGATATAGAAAAACCATTACCAACATCAAAATAACAATTCGAAACAAAAAGATCCTCCAGATAGTAGTTCGCTAACCTCGTTATCTCCCTCCACCACGAAGAAGAACTACTAACCTTAGGAAAAGCACCATTGGGCCTCACCATTTGAAGAGAAATATCTCCATAACGAGCCTTCAAAAGATCCAACCAAAAAGACTTAGATTTTGATAAAATCCTCCACCTCCACTTATGAAGGAGTGCAATATTGAAATCATCGATCCTATGAAGACCAAGCCCTCCTCTATCTACCGGAAGACACACCTCACTCCAACTCACCCAATGGATGCACTTTTTTCCCACCGAACCTCCCCAAAGAAAATTACTTTGAAGCGAAGTGATCTTGTTTACAACCTTCTTCGGAGCTTTATAAAAAGAGAGCATAAAAATAGCGAGGGAAGACAAAACCGATTTCAAAAGGGTTAATCTTCCTCCGAAACTAAGCAAGCGATTATTCCAACTAGATATTCTCTTTTCCATCTTCATAATCAAACCCGACCACATCGATTCCTTATTAGAGTAAACTCCATTAGGAATGCCAAGAAAAAAAAACTTATTCTCTTCCTTTCTACAAGAGAGAAAAAAGGAAGCCACATCCAAAAAATTAGGATTAATATTCACCCCTATCAACTTACTTTTCTGAAAATTAATACCCAAACCCGACACCATCTCAAAACCCCTAAGCACCGCTTTAACGCCCAAATGTGATTCCAACTACCATCTCCAACCAACAAAGTATCATCCGCAAATTAGAGGATGTCCACAAAACAATTCCCGTTAAAGTTAAACCCCTTGAAATTGCCTATCTCAATGGACCTACTAACCAGGCATCTCAAGCATTCCGCCATAATTACAAAAAGAAACGGAGAGAGAGGATCCCCTTGTCTCAAGCCTCTCTCAACCACAAACTCCTTCGTCGGGCTACCATTAACCAACACCGACATTTTACAAGAAAAAATCAAAGCTTCCATCCACTTCATCCAAATCTCACCAAATCCCATCTTCCTAAGCATAAGCCTTAGAAAATTCCAAGAAACTTTATCATAAGCCTTCTCGAAATCCACTTTGAAAAGCAAACACTCCTTCCCTTCCTTAGAAGCAAAATCCACAATCTCATTCGCCACTAGAACCCCATCAAGCAATTGTCTCCCCGGAACAAAGGCACTTTGATTTTTGGAGATGATAGAATTAAGCACCACTTTCAATCTAGCGGCTAGGAGTTTAGATAGTACTTTATATACACAACCAACTAAACAAATAGGTCTAAAATCATCAAGACCCAAAGGATTTGAAGATTTAGGGACCAAAGTTAAGAAGGAAGAAGTAAAAGCACTAGATAAAAATGCCCCAGAATGAAAAAACTCGAAACACTTTATAAAATCATCTTTCAAGAAGAACCAACACTTCTTTATAAATAAGAAAGTAAAACCATCTGGACCTGGACTCTTCGAACCATCACACCCCCAAACCACCTCCTTAATCTCACTTTCCAAAAAAGGAGCTTCAAGAGACGACCTTTCGGAAGAATCAAGAGACTTAAGAGTGAGCCCTTCAATAACCGGTCTAACCACCTCTGTTTCAACAAATTTCGATGCGAAATGCAACCTAACCTCCTCAACCGAAACAACATTTCCACTATCCGGTTTAAAAGACCCAATGAAATTACGTCTCCTTCTATCTTTCACTACACGGTGAAAAAATCTACTATTAGAATCTCCATCAATAATCCACTTAAGTCTCAATTTTTGAATTAACATATTCTCCTTAATCTTAAGCTTCAACCAAAAATTACGACTCACCCTTCTTTTTTCCTCCAAAACATCTAAACCAATGTCCTCCCCTAAATCATCACCCTCATTCAATTTTGCAACATTCTCCTCAACCTCCAAGTCGATCTTTCCAAAAATATTATAATTCCACCATTTAAGCCTCTCTTTTAGAAGCCGTAACTTCTCTTTAAGGATAAAATCACTTCTACCCTCCACCTCCAACCTACTCCAAGCCCTCTCAACAAACGGAATGAAATCTTTATTCTCAAGCCATTCGTTATTGAATTTGAAAGGCTTAGGACCCCAATTTGATTTATCATAAATAAGCCAAATAGGACAATGGTCTGAAACATCCCTCATACCAATGAATTGACCCACCACTCCCCACTTATCAACAATACCCCCCGCCACTAGAAAACGATCAATCCTGCTACACGCCCCACCTCCTCCACCATACCAAGAGAACCTCTTTCCTTTACAAGGAACGTCAATCAACTCACTCTTCGAAATAAACTCCGCAAATTCTCCCCACTCCGGATTGATACTCCTCGCCATACAACCCTTACGTTCACTAAAACTTTTTACCGCATTAAAATCACCACCTAAAATCCACTCTCCATCTGTCTTACTCGCCTTTAGGTCCAATAACCTACTCCACAAGCTACGCTTCAGACCAATGTCACACGAAGAGTAGATTCTAACCAAATAAAACACTTCATGATTTCTTCTAACCTTGATACTCAAGAAACCTTCACCTTTGAAACTACAAATCACTTCACAACAACCGACTTTCTAAAGAATCAACAAACCACCTGCCGAACCGATCGAATTGGAAAAGGAATAATCAATCAATTGGTTCTTCCAAAAGCTCCTAGCTAAAGAATCGGTCATATCTTGAATCTTCGTTTCTTGGATCATAAAAATATCAAAATTGCCTTTAGTAATAAACTGAGAAATCCTGCTCCTCTTAACTCTACTTCCCCCTCCTCGAATATTAAAAGTACCTAAAATCATTTCAACACATTTGAAAACGCCTTCCCTCCAAGAGCTCTATTTTTATCTTCCTTCTCCAAAGCTTCCAAATGTAATTTATAATCAGATTTCGAATCGCCTTTCACAACCCCTAAATACGAAATAGCATTCTATAGTCTATCCCCCAAATTACTATCCATATTTTACAGCATCCTTTGATTACACATAACAATATCAGACTCTCCAGAAAAACGATCAATCTCCAATCCACCAGAAAACTCATTAGAATAAACAGCAGCTGAGTTAACCAAATTAAGATGAGGTATTAAAGCAACACCCTTTGTAGAAGGACCTGGTTCAAATAAATTCCCGAAGCCAGTCCCAGTATGCACTTTATTCTTATTTTTCTTCCTTTTATTCTTAGTGGGACCACCTAAAGCATAAATGATTTTAAATTTCATAGTTTTGGGAAAGCTATTCCCCACCCCACGTTTCTGAGTATACGAAGAGAGAGAAGATCCCTTGGGATTCACGTGTTTGGACGTACGTTGAGTAGGGAAAAGGCCTACCGAGCACGCCACCCTAGAAACCTCAGAATGAATCGCCTCTTGTTCAGAAACTTTATTCTTCCCTTCTTTCACTGTACTACCTGCCATCCCTTTTGAAGCTAATATAGCCTCGTCAAACACAAAATCACCAACCACCTTTTCAAAAGTTGGGCCCATCATACCTTCTTCAAGTCTTGCAGACTTCAACATGCAGCCCTTCTTATTATCCTTTGGACTAAACCCATTCAACAAAATTTCTCTGTCATCATCATTATTCTCCTGTACGAAAAAACGTTCTTCCTCCATAACTCCTCCATCCTGAAAATCCAACGGACCATCATCTTCTTCGAAAGTCCCCTTCTTATCCCGCCCAGAATCGGAACCGCAAGACTCAGAAACCGTCTTACAAGAAAGGGATGCTGCCGGCTGGAAACGCTTAGGACCAGAAGAATCCTCACAAATCAAAATCTTGAAGACATTCTGATCAATCGAAACCATAAGAGACTCCTTAACCTTAACCGAAATCGGAACTTTAATCATTATCCTCGCAACATCCTTCGAAGCACCACTCAAAGTCGCATCATCAACACTAATGAACTCCCCTAATGCATTAGCAACCACGGAGAAGAAGTCTAGTTTCCAAGCCTGCACAGGGATCCCAAATAAACGCAACCAAACGATCCTTTCGTTGTCAACATCACTAGCCGCCCACGGCCTAATGAAGTTTAACCATTGTTTCCACCACCTTTCACCTTCTTTAACCAGTTCCAGAATCTCCCCCTCAACTTCTTCCTCCAACAAACACAAATTCGCACCAAGTGGAGTGATCCTAATCGAGAAGTAGCCCTCAATCTTAAATAAAGAGGAAACCTTAAACGTCACTCCCAGAGAAATAACCTCCCCTATGAAAGCTTTATTCAATTTCTCAAGCATACTATTCTCAGTTTGAAACACAACCACCGGCGTGTCAGCCTGACACTGCATACTTCCTTTACCACCTACCACCTCCACATAAGATCTCTTTCCATTCCCAGTTGAGACCCAATTTTCCTTCAAATGGAAAGGTCTCCTCGGTTCCGCCTGACGAATAGGATTCAGAATACTACCAGCATTCAAAAATCTCCTACTACTCCCCTCCTTCCTCTCAAATCTTGGGGGATTAGCGTGAATCTTCTTTCCTTCAATCAAGATGTTGTCTAACTTTACAGTTAAACATCTCAAATCCTCCATATTTTTTAATCTAGCAAAGCCATACCTTTTACCCACTTTGTTTCTTCTTGGAGGAATCACCACCTCCACAATATCACCAATGCAGCCAAATAATTCAAAAAGATCGGAAGCTTTGACTCTATCCGGAAACTCCGAAATTTAAACGGAAGAAATATTGGGCTCCCTTCCCCTACTCCAATCTCTACCGGCTGGGAAAACATCCCATCTAGAAACTAAATTGCCGATGATCCTCTTCTTAGGGTGAACCCACTCCATACCCCGAAAAGATCCTCAAAAAACGCAGACGAAAACAGCAGATTAGAAGACCAGGAACATACCTTAGAAGGATGAGGTACGCAAGAGAGGACAACCTCCGGTGAGAAACACAGTAAAGAGGTCTGGAAGAGAAACCTAGAGAGAAGGAGGAGCTTCTCTCTCTTCAAAATTTTTCACAGAGATTAAAAAAAAAAATTGTTATTAAAGTACCACTTGGTTTATTTACAAATAATTTTAGCCTTAATTTATATAACTCACAAAAATATAAACTTTCTTTTAATTTTTTCATAAATTTATTTTTAAAAATATTTTAAATAAATTTAATTCTAATTAATAATTAATTCTATAAAAAAATTAATAATTAATAAATTACTCCAGTCATCAGTATCACATCATTAAAAATTATTATTTTTTATGTTAATCACTATCACCTCTGTAAAAATGAAATGGATAAAAAAATCTATAAAAAAAAATTAGTTGAGGAACTAAAAAGGAATGTTTTAAAATAAGGATCCAAAACTTAAAAACACTTAAATAATAGGATAAAAAGTACATTTAAGTCTATTTTTTTAAATTTATTTATTTATTTATTTTTATGATTTTGCTTTTTTGTGTGTGTCAGATATTAAACCCCCAATTTTTTACATTTTCCTTTTAAAATAGTTTTTTTTTTAATCTTTTAATATTATTTAATAATTTAAATTTAAAATTTACAATTTTAATTATATCTGAATTCATATTAGTTTAAGTTTAAGTTGTCAATATTATGATAGAATTATATTATATTTGATTTATAAATTACTTTAAGATTGAATCAATTTTTTTAAATTTAAAATTAAAATTAAATTTTGATTTACTGAAAATAAGTAAATTATAAAATAAAATAGTTTATATAAATTTAAAGGGAAAAAGTCCCCCACCATAGTCCACCTGCAATCCATCCTGACAAAAAATAGATAAATATTTGGAAAAATTTGATTGAAATTATTTTAAAACTAGATTGAGACTCGCCACGGTTGTTAATTAATTTATTAAATTTTGAATATATTCAAAATTTATTTTGACAAAATATAATTATTACATTTGTTTCACAATTTTTTTTGTAAATGATATGATAAAAAAAATATTATACCATTTAATTTTTTTAAATAGAACGAAACCAAAATTAATTTAAAGATGATATATAAAAAATAGTATTAAAATATTAGATTGAAATATTTTTGTCATTTCCAGGGTTTGAGCCCCTAATATTGTATTTGTAGATTAATTTTGGAGTGTACCACAAATGAGGCTGAATTGTCAGAGTGACCATCTATATTATAAATAGATTTAAATAAGTTAAATTATGATTTATTTTAATTTGATGTGTTAACATTAAATTAAAAATTAAAGTTAATTAGATTTAAAACTTGAATATTTCAATAACTTGATTAGCAAGATAACTTTCATTCATATTGCCACAAATACAGCTTGACAGAAGCTATTTTCTTTCCTTCACTCTAGGTCTTCATCGATAACTCTTTTTCTTTCTCTTGAAACTCAAAAGTTTCAATGACGAGTGCAAAGCAATCTCGAACAAACAAAAAGAAAACAAAAATGATATTTTGACACCCACTTTTACACCCTACACCGTATGTACGGACGGTGAATAGTGTCGTCCGTACATGAACAGCACCCGTCCGTATAATGAATAGTATCGTCCGTACATAAATAGTACGTATTTTCGTAAGTGAACAGTACCCGTCCGTACATGAACGGTGCATGTCCATATCGTACGGACGGTGAATAGTACTTTCCGCACCGTACGGACATACGGTGTAGTGTAAAGGTTGGTGTCAAGGTAGCAATGCTGAAAAGAAAAAGAGAAGAGTGCGTTTTCTCCGTGAATCAACCACCGATCTAACGAAGGTTTCCATGACCATGGCCAACCATTTGTTCTCTAAACAAGAATTTCAAAGAAAGAATGTTGTGTTTTCACCATTGTTGCTGCACACAGTGCTCGCCGTAATCGCCGCTGGTTCCGAGGATCCCACACAACATCAGGTTCTCTCCTTTCTCCGATCAAAATCCTCCAGCCAACTCAAGTCTTTTTACTCTCAACTAGTTTCCTCTGTGTTCTCCGACTCTTCTTCCACCGGCGGCCCTATACTGTCTTTCGCCAATAGTATGTGGGTTGAATAATCACTCTCTATTTGCCCTATCTTCAAACGACTAATGGCTAAGGCCTTCAAAGCCACTCTTTCCTCAATTGATTTTCAGACCAAGGTAGAGTTCTTTTTCTTAAAATCTTTTAACTTCATTACTTATCAATACATTTAGAGCATGGTTTTAAATTGCGATTGCAGTTGATTGTGGTTGATATGAGTGCATTGCAACTTTAATTTTGATTGGAATGTGTTTTAAATACAATATTGAAAAATATTTTAGGTAAAGATTTTTCATGGAAGTTGTGTTTTGGAGTCCTGAAGTATAAGAGAAGTTGTTTGATGTGGTTTCTAATATAGTTGGATGTCTGATTTTAAATCACATAGCATCAGCAATATTGCAGTCGCAATTTGCAGTTGCAACAATTTAAAACCATAACTTAGGGTTATTTTTTTTTTAATTCTTTTGTTAAAATGCTCATGAAAATACTATAATTGATATTTTTGGACTTATTAACTTTATATTTGAATTACTTGAAAGGATAAAGAAAAAGTAGCCAAAGAGGTGAATTTATGGGCTGAAAAAGAGACGAAAGGCACTATTAAGAATCTTCTACAAGTTGAATCAATCAATAGTTTAACCATACTCATCTTTGCAAATGCATTATACTTTAAAGGAACATGGGAGCAAGAATTTGAAACTTCAATAAAGTTATATGATCGCTTTCACCTTCTCAATGGCGAATCAGTTAAGGCTTCCTTCATGACCAATCATGAGATGCAGTTCATCAGTGTTTTTGATGGATTCAAAGTACTTGGTCTTCCTTATAAAAAAGGTGGAGACAATCGTCAATTTTCTATGTATATTTTTCTTCCAAATGCAACAAATGGATTGTTATCTTTGATAAAAAAGATAGCTTCTAAATCCGATTTCTTGGAAGATAAGCTTCCTCGTAGGAAAGTGGAAGTTGGTGCCTTTAAGATTCCAAAATTCAATATCTCTTTTGACTTTGAAGCTTCTGATATGCTGAAGGAGCTAGGAGTGATTTTACCTTTCTCAGTGGGAGAAGGAAGTTTGACAAAAGTAGTTGACAGAGACAATCCCATAGGTGAACGTCTTTATGTTTCTAACATATTTCAAAATTCTTTTATTCAAGTAAATGAAGAAGGCACTGAAGTTGCTGCGGCAACATTTTTCAATGGTAACTTTTTGTGTGTCGGACACAACACTCCGCCTCCGATAGACTTTGTAGCTGATCACCCTTTCTTGTTTTTGATTAGAGAAGATTTGTCTGGAACAATACTCTTTATTGGGCAAGTGCTCAATCCTCTTGACATGTAGTGTTAAAGATACATTTTTATGAAGATAGTTTATTGTTTTTGTTATGGTCTACTCTAGATGCAAGTATAATGAATTAAGATTGCTTTTAGTGGTTGTTGCTCTTTACATATAGTAATTTAGGTAATGATAGAATTGTACTTGAGGTGACTATTCGGATAATCTATTTATAGAATAATAAAAAGTATTAAAAAAAAACAGCTTTCCAACCATATGTATTTAAAACTCAATATATATATATATATATATATATTAACAATCATTTTATTATTCAATGAAACATATGTGAATTCTACTGCTATATTTGTATTCAAAATTTCAAAAGTGTGATTGGTTGTAAAGAAAGAAAAAAAAGGAGAGAAATACGTGAGAGGGCCTAAAAAGAAAATAAAATTTGGAGCAAGGAAGGTGTTGTTTAACAGCCAAGGGAATGGTGACTGCCAGGAAGCAACAAGAGGGTAAAATGAAATCTTATGGGCAAAACCCATTTTTTATAAGGAAATTATTCAAATATCATATGTAAAAATCAAAGATAGTCACTACGTCTAAAGATACCAATCCAAAGATAATCATTATGTTGCTCCATTTATCAAAACAAAGAGAAAGATGTACTCGAGTGTCCTAATTAAGGGATTTATCCGCTAGGTTGCTTTCCTAGATTGACAAGATGAGAGAAGGAGGCCGGCTAACATTGTTGGGGAAGATTTTTACTTAGGGA
Source organism: Lathyrus tuberosus (assembly GCA_022829125.1). NCBI lineage: Eukaryota > Viridiplantae > Streptophyta > Magnoliopsida > Fabales > Fabaceae > Lathyrus > Lathyrus tuberosus. The sequence continues at coordinate 1,075,432 of JALAZF010000803.1, read as the reverse complement.
GTATTGAACATCTTTTGTCCACATATATATGTATCGCCTATGTATCGCCGTTAACACCTATTATTAGGCATATATTACTCGAACTAAAGGCTCATGATAACAGAAACACTACATATTCACCTAAAACTTTAAGATGATAGGTGGATGGGTTCTCCTACTTGTAAATGTTCAACTCTCCACATTTATAATCAATGTGAGACTCCAACTCACACTCATTATATTATTTTCAACAAACATCACTTAAGCCTTACTCTGACTCCTTCAGGGCTCGACAATGTTGGAAATTCACCACACCCTATGGGAATTCCACTTCAATCTTGATCTCAAGATTGTTCACAAACCCACTACGCAATAGCAATGAAGAACAAAGAAAGAAGAAGAACAAACAAGAACAGCAAGAAAGAAAAGAGAGAGAAGAGAAATATTTGGAGGAGAAGTGTTACCCACGAACTGTGGGATTTCAATGTATATTGATCACTTGCGAACTGCAACTGTGATTACAACTACTAGCACTGTGATAATCTTCACTGCTTGTTGTGTTATATTACAATACAAGGGATACTCCCAATTTATAGATATAGATTTGCAAAGGCCCAAAATTAAAAGCCCAAAATATCTAATCTAAATCATATCAAATCTAATCCAATCAAATCTAATCTAAGATGCACCTGTAAAAACACATTCGACAACACTATGAATGCTTTCGACTTCGGCACTATGAATTACATTTAACACACCACCTAATATATTGTGTCTAAACTATCTACATTCATCATCGATCTTAGTCTTCTGAAGGCTTCGACTTGCACTCCCTTCGTTATGATATCTGCAATCTGATTCTCAGTTCTGCAGTGTTCCAAATTCATCTTCCCTTCTGCTACCTGCTCTCGAAGATAATGGAACCTCATTTCGATGTGCTTGCTTCGACCGTGCGCTATTGGATTCTTCGCCAAGTTGATAGCTGACATGCTGTCAATCTTCATGTTAATTGCTCCATGATTCTTCCTTGTAATCTCTTTGACCAAGTTCACCATCCAAGTTGCTTGACATGCACAAAGAGAAGCAGCTATGTATTCTGCTTCGCATGATGACAATCCCATTATTGGCTCCTTTCTCGAACTCTAAGCAACTGGTGCACCACCTAACATAAACACGTATCCAGCTGTGGATTTTCTATCCTCAGCATCACTACACCAACTAGAGTCGGTGTATCCCACTAACTTGCATTCTCTTCCTTCATCAGCTGCAGGAAATAAAATACCATAGTCGAGAGTCCCTTTCAGATACCTCAGTATCCTCTTCGTCGCTGTTAGGTGTGATACCTTTGGCTTCTGCATGAATCTACTTACCATGCCCACATTGTATGCTAAGTCAGGCCTTGTGTGACAAAGGTATCTAAGTGACCCAATAAGTCTTCTGTATTGGGTTGGGTCGACATCATCCTCGTCTGGGTCCTTCGACAGTTGCATTCTGGTCTCAGCTGGAGTCAAAGTTGAGTTGCAATCTTGCATCTCAAATCTCTTGAGAATTTCGCCTGCATATCTTCGTTGGTGCATCATCAAACCTCTACTAGTCTTGTAGAATTCGATGCCAAGGAAATATGAGAGATTTCCCAAGTCTGACATTTCAAACTCCTCACTTAGGTCATGTTTGAAATCTTCGATCTCCTTCTTGCAACTTCCTGCTATCAACAAATCATCGACATAGAGACATAGTATAAGCAATTCGCCATTGCTTCTTCTTACATATACTCCATGCTCAGTTGTACACTTCACAAATTCCTTCTCCCTTAAGAAGCTGTCGATTTTCTTATTCCAAGCTCTTGGAGCTTGCTTAAGTCCATACAGGGCTTTATGCAGCCTGTACACCTTTCCTTCTTCGCCTTGTTTCACAAACCTAGCTGGTTGTGCGACATAAACTTCTTCATCTAAGGGACCATTAAGGAATGCACACTTCACGTCCATCTGACATGTGTGCCACTTATTCATATTTGCTAGACCAACAACCAACCTGATTGTTTCGATTCTAGCAACAGGTGCGAACACTTCATCGAAGTCGATTCCTTCCTTCTGTAGAAATTCTTTCGCCACAAGTCTCGCCTTGTATCGAGTTACTTCTCCTCTGTGATTCACTTTCACTTTGTAAACCCACTTCACATCAATTGCCTTCTTGCCTTGAGGCAATTCGACAAGTGACCATGTGTTGTTGACTTCGATGGACTCTAACTCTTCATTCATTGCTTTCACACACTTCGAATCTTTCAATGCCTCAGCTGCATTGACTGGTTCGACATCTGCGTAGAAAGCATAATGTACCAACTCACCCTCTTCATCGACCACATCATTTGATGTAACTATACATTCTTGCAACCTTGCAGGCATGTGTCTTGTTCGTCGAGGTCTGCTTGAACCTGCTTCATCTGCAACTGGTTCCTGTCGAACTTCTCTTTCGACTTCCATGGCTGGCTCTTCACAAGAGATTCTCACTGAATCCTTCTTGGCTTTCTCTTTCCAATCCCATTCTTTAAGCTCATCTATGATCACGTCCCTGCTGATCACTACTTGCTTATTCACTGGGTCGAACAACTTGTAACCTCCAATCGAATGATATCCTATCAAGATCATCTGATTCGACTTGTCATCAAGCTTCCTTCTCAATTGATCTGGCATATGTCTATGTGCTATAGATCCAAACACCTTCAGGTGACTGAGACTAGACTTGACACCAGACCAACATTCTTCTGGTGTGATTCCTTCAAGCTTCTTCGTCGGACATCTGTTCAAAAGATATGTTGTTGTCGAAACTGCTTCTCCCCATAATTCTTTGGGTAGATGCTTTCCATTCAACATACTTCTTACCATGTTCATGATGGTTCTGTTCTTGCGTTCTGCAATCCCATTCTGCTGTGGAGTGTAAGGTGGCACCACCTCATGTACAATCCCTTCTTTTCTACACAATGCATCGAACTCTTTCGACACATATTCTCCACCACCATCAGTTCTCAGAGTTTTCAACCTTCGACCACTCTGTCTTTCGACCATGGATTTGAATCTGACAAATACCTCAAACACATCACTTTTCTTCTTGATGAGGTAAGTCCACAACTTTCGACTGAAATCATCTATAAACGTGACAAAATATCTGTTGCCACCAATCGAATCCACCTGGATTAGACCACATACATCAGAGTATATGACTTCAAGAATTGCCTTCGACTTCCTTCCTGCATCCTTGCTGAAGTTATTCTTGTGTTGTTTCGACTGAACACAATCCTCACAGACTTCACTTGGAATGTCGATTTCTGGTAATCCTGAAACCATATTTCTTCTCTTCAGCTCCCTGATGTCATTGAAGTTGAGATGGCTTAGTCGAAAATGCCCTAACCATTCATCTCTACTGGCTGCCGTTGCTAGACACTTGTGCTCCATCACCTTGAGTTCAATCTTGAAGGTCCTATTCTGAGACATTTGAGCCTTCAAGATCAACCTACCACTTGCATTGAGAACTCTCATCATCTTGTCTTCGACAACTACTTTGTAGTTCTTTTCGACTAGCTGCCCTATACTGAGAAAATTACTCTTCATACCTGGAATGTACAACACATTGGAAATTATTGACCTTTTACCATCTATCCTCATAATCAGAACATCCCCAAAACCTTCAGCTGCTAGAGTGTTGTCATTTGTAAACTTCATTGTGTTCTTCGACGAGGGCTTCATGTTGACAAACCAATCTTTCCTTCTAGTCATGTGTGATGAGCATCCTGAGTCCAAGTACCATTGATCTTGGAATCTTTCTTCATCTTTTGTTGTGACCATCAGCAACGTCTCTTCTTCTTCATGTTTCGCCAGATTTGCATCAGTTTCTTGATTTTTCTTCTTTTCTAGACAGTTCCTAACATAATGGCCATACTTTTGACAATTGAAACATTGAATGTGACTTTTGTCAATTTTTCGATCACCACCTTTTCTTCTACCTGCAGCACCACCTCTTTGGTTGTCTTGGTTCCAAGGTTTCTTCTGATTCGACTGGTTTCCTCCTTTGTTGCCATTCCAGCTTCCTTTACCTTTCCTTTCCTTTTCTGACTGCGCCTGCAAAGCCATATCACTCTTCGACTTTCCTGCAGCTCTCTCAGCCATCCTTTGTTCATGAGACTCAAGCGTCCCTTGAAGCTCTTCCTTCGTCAATACTGACAAGTCTTTCGACTCTTCTATGGCAACTACCACGTGGTCGAATTTTGGAGCCAATCACCTCAAGATCTTTGAAACAACTAATCTTGATGTCAACACCTCTCCACATACTTTGATTTGATTCACCAGCTTTGTAACTCTGGTGAAGAAATCTGTAATACTTTCGTTGTCTTCCATCTGAAGCAACTCATAGGTTCTCTTGTGAGTTTGTAACCTCACCTCTTTCACCTTCTCTGCGCCTCCAAACGACTTTTCAAGAATCTCCCATACTTCCTTTGCTGATTCTTCATCGCTAACTTTTTCAAAGTTATTTGGATCAACACATTGATGGATTATAAACAACGCTTTATAATCTTTCTTCTTCAGTTCTTTGTGTGCAGCATTTTCTTGATCCGTCGCGTTCTCCGCAAGCGGTGTTACTCCTTCCTTCACAAGATCCCAAAGATCTTGATAACAGAAAACCACCTTTATCTGCTTGCACTAATTCTCATAATTATCTTTCTTGAGAATTGGTAGGGTCCACGGAAAGTCCCCGTTAGAATGATTCATAGCCATCACGATTTTCTTCCTTGAATCGCAACCGGAGCTCTAGATACCAGATGTTGGAAATTCACCACACCTTATGGGAATTCCACTTCAATCTTGATCTCAAGATTGTTCACAAACCCACTACGCAATAGCAATGAAGAACAAAGAAAGAAGAAGAACAAACAAGAACAGCAAGAAAGAAAAGAGAGAGAAGAGAAATATTTGGAGGAGAAGTGTTACCCACGAACTGTGGGATTTCAAGGTATATTGATCACTTGCGAACTAGAACTGTGATTACAACTACTAGCACTGTGATAATCTTCACTGCTTGTTGTGTTATATTACAATACAAGGGATACTCCCTATTTATAGATATAGATTTGCAAAGGCCCAAAATTAAAAGCCCAAAATATTTAATCTAAATCATATCAAATCTAATCCAATCAAATCTAATCTAAGATGCAGCTGTAAAAACACTTTCGACAACACTATGTATGCTTTCGACTTCGACACTATGAATTACATTTAACAGACAAAGCTTTGGAGTGACTGTTTTGTACCGACCAAAAGTTTAAATAATTAAGGATCCGAGATTCTCGCCATCAGAATTGTTTGGGCAGTCTTTTGTTGGGATATGACTGTTGGTGGGTGTACTGCGAGGTTTTCGGTCTAGATGGTGATCTGCTTGATTAATATCACTATTGTGGTTAGAGGAGGGATATAACAGATTATGTTTTGTGGCTTGGTCGCAGTGATAATTTGGCTTTGGTTGTTGATTTGTGGTAGTAACTTTTGTGGTTGAGTATCTTGCTTCTGTGGTGCACCATTAGCTCTGGTGTAGGATGAGTATGTTGTTACGAGTGTTTTGTTTGCAGTGCCTTTGTGCTCCTAGTTTTGGCGTGCCATTATGTTTGTATTCATCATCACAACATTCCCCATTGTGTGATGTCTGCAATGATTGCTGGGAGATAGTTTGGAGGTTCTCCTTTTTTATAGCAGCAACCCTCTAAAAGTGTGTGGCAGGAGGATCCTGTCATTGGAACATGTTTTTGGATGAGCATCCCTGCTGCCTGCGAGCTGTGGATGTTGGCCGCAACTTGTTTATCTTATAGTAAGAGTGGTGTGCGGTGTTATTGCATAGGCAGAACTTCTTCTAGGTTTGTGGTGTTCTGGAGAGTGTTATTAGAAAAGTTGTGCTATAAAGTGTTCTGCGTGGAGCACTATCTCTTGTTTGTTGTGCTTGAATTAATTTAATGAGGTGTTGGCTAGTTTGGAGGCTTAGTCTGATAATATCAGTGTTGGTTGGCGGCGATTATCACTTAGATTTGACTGCAGTGGCTTGTGCCATATTGCAGAGTGTTTAGTGTCTTTTGTAGGGTGTTTTGGCAGTAGTTTTCTTTATATCTAAATTGGGTGTGTTGTGGTGGTTGTCTCAAGTGCCATAGCTTTCTTTCTGTTGAGGTGTATTTGTGTTTATTTGCTGAATTCTGCTGTTGTAATTGTTGTGGCATTTCTTATGCCTAAGTTTTCAATAAATTTTAGCTTGTTCAAAAAAAAACTTTTAAAAGGTAAACATATAGGGATGGCATTGGAGTTTGTATCTCTCTACACAGTTACCTGGCTTAACAAGACATTATTTATTTTAATTTGATTTGTTAAAGTTAAGTTAAAAATTAAAGAAAAATAGATTTAAAAACTTAAATAAGCATTAAGATAAATTTAAAATTACAATTAAAATCAATTATTTAATTCGATGAAATAAAAAAGGAAACATAATAAAGGCTGATAAGCATATAAAAAACTCTAATTTATCGGAGAAAATAAATCAATAACTTGATTAGCAAGATAACTGTTAGTTATATATTGCAACAAATTTAGTTAACAGAAGCTATTCTCTTTTCTTCACTCAAGTTTCGATGACTTCCGCAAAATCATTCAGCAGCAACTCTTTCTTTTTTTCTGTTAAAATTCAAAAGTTTCGATGACTTCCGCAAAATCATTCAAACGATTTAAAATAAATAAATAAATAACAGAAATAAAATGAGAAGAGTGCATTGCCTGGGAGAATCAGCCACCGATCTAAAGAAGGTTTTCATGACCATGGCCAACCATTTGTTCTTTAAAAATGAATTTCAAGAAAAAAAATGTAGTGTTTTTTTTTGCCATTGTCAGTTTTATCATGGGCAAATATGATATATAAGAAAGAAATAAAGGTACTACAGCTACTGTATAAAAAATCTCGAACAAAAGTATGAGGAGTAACAATCATGGAATCAATATTAAAAAGAAAACAAAATATAACTACCGAATACAACAAAACCAGCCACCAAGAAGAAAGAACAACCAAGAAAAACAACCACAAAAACACATAGAAAAACCAATGCCAAGCAAAGCTAAATCTCTCCAATCTGAGGACACCAGAAAAGAGCAACAAAACTACAAAAGAAGAAACAATAATACGCCCGATGAAGGTCGAAGATGCTCACCCCTCTATTGACTTTAAAATAGGATAAGATTCTCTCGTCAGGCCGTGTAACTATATGAGTTATCGACGGACCTACTAAGATATCAATTCCAAGTCAAGATGTTCATGTCTTTCAGATATTTTGGTGTCAATGAAGACCCAGAAAAACTATGTTATCTTGAGTTTTCCAAATTGACCAAACAACGACATGCCAAATCATCCTCATTCACCATTTAGTCCTAGCACCCCCAGGCGAAGGGATAAATATCTGAAAAAGAATCAAAGTATCTCTAGGAAAAACAACAAACCACCCAAATCACCTAAAAATCCTATACCAAACAGAGAATGAAACCTCACAGGTCACAAAGAGATGTGAGGAGGACTCAATGTCCAACGAGCATAAGGGACATGAGAAAGTCCCAGAGGTCAAAGGGACTCCCTTCTTAAGTAAGTTTTCTTTGGTTAGGATATTATTCCGAAGATGTTGCCAAGAACTTTAGAGGAGGCCTAGCTACACCAAATGGTCAGAAGAACTAACTCAGTGGGAGAGGTTTGAATATCTGGTGGAAACATTCGGGCCAGAAGAGAGGAGTAGGCGGAACACATAATAAACTTCATCGCTTCAGTCACGCCACCTCCACTCACACTACTACAAAACACGCATTCAACAACGCCATGGTCACCACGGTTTTTCCCTACACCGTGGTGACATATCTTAACTAAGGCGCAACTATATTTATTTTGTTTTTTGATTAAAAATTATTTGTATATAACAGCGGTTACAGAACCAACCGTTGTGATACAATCAATCTTTTGTCGGTTTGAACCTCGGTGCCATAAAATATTTTATTCCTTTAACGTTAAGGCGCACCTTTTCTTTTTTATTTATTTTAAAATTCACAAATAAAAGGGATATCACTACGGTTCTTCTGGTTAACCGTAGTGATATATTTATAATAAATAAATATTTATCTATATGGTTGGTATTGTTAACCGTTGTGAAATAGTTTACCCATATATAAGCGAATTAACTTTCACTTATTGACAGTAGCGTCGTTGCCTTCACAGTGAAACCCTAGAACCCATTTTTTCTCTTCGTCTTCACCATTAGCCGTGAATCTTGTGCTTCATACATTAAGGTATTCTTCTTCTTCCATCTATTGTTAGATATTTCCCATTATCTCGTTTATTGCATGTTGTTTTTGTTGATTGTTCTCATTTTTTCAGATTCGTCTTCACTACCTTAACAAAGACCATATTTTGGCTATGGGACATAATGTTTGTGTAACTATGGAAAAAAGTACAGGAAGCATGAAGCTATGATGGAAACTTCATCCACCTTGTACTTCTTCTTCATAGATTCACAAACAACATGTTAGTAAATGAAGAAACAACATTGTCAGCAAACTTCATCTAGTTTTAGAAACAATGAAAACAAATATAAGAAGTATGAAGCTTTTGTGTAAGCTTCTTCCTCCTTATATTTCTTTTTCATTGCTTCCCAAACTAGATGAACATCATAATTGATTCCTGTTCCGCGATTAGTTTCATTAAAAGGTGCGTACTGAAAATTTATAATATATCTCTTTCGATCTCTCTTTACTCTTCACTGGATTATGGTTTTAGAGTTTGGTTTCAACTGAGGATTCTCATTGTTGAAGTTTGCTGTGTTTCATTACAGGTTAAGGGGATGATACATGGTGATGATGCTGGTGGTAGCAAGCGTATTGTATGAGTTTATAATATCTGGTTCTGGTATATGATGTTGTTTGAGTTTATTATATTCTATGTAGATTGTTTGTTTCACTAACCCTCACTTAAAATACATTCATTTAATTTGACATAGATACTTATAATCTGCAAATTAAATTGTATTTGAAAACCAACTTATATGAATCAATGTTTCCGAATTGCATGCCTCTCATCGTTCATCTCACGTTCTTTTATATATAAATTATGGTATAATGATCTGGCTCCTTAGATGCATCACTATCTTCCATTATAGTTAAATTTCATTAACAACAATTTATTAGTTAATCTGCATCTCGATCAACACTTATAATCGTAAAGCTTACTATTATAAAAATTATGATGATAAGTGATGATGATGAGGCAGATTATCCAATGTCTTGTTCTTATGGAAATTTAACTATAATCGAAGATAGCGATATATCGAAGGAGTCAGACTAATAAACCACAATATATATGTAATAGAGCGTGAAATGCACGATGAGACGAATGCAATCAGAAAACAACATTGATTTGTTTACGTTGGTTTTCAAGAATAGTTTAATTTGTAGATTATAGACTTATTCATCAAATTGAATCATTGTATATTTCTTTAATGAGGTGTTTGGAAAACAAGCAATCTACATTTAATATAATAAACTCTGGGTACTTACAACAATGGTTATTTATTGTAACCGAGATCAAAGATAATATAATAAACTCTGGGTACTTTCAACAACGGTTATCTATTGTAACCGAGATCAAAGATAATTTATGTTTTACATAATTTGGTGCTGATGGGTTTCGAACCCAGTACCTAAGTGTATATATCACAACGATTTATTAGCATAACCGTTGTGATACGTGGCGCGCGTCCTGCCTTTTAATAACGGTTTTCAGACCGTTGTAAAAACAGCGGACTTACAACGACACTCTACTTAACAACGATATGTCAGGTCTGATGGTACCCCTTTTCAAACCGTCGTGAAAGGGGTTTTCCGTAGTAGTGTCATCACTCTCAACGGATAGGCTGAAACCTCTAATAAAAAACTGGACATCGCTAAAAAGATCCAACTCATAATAAAAAAGAAAAATTCTCCTCCACGTGAGATTCCATATTCAACTATCCCTTTCCCATCCACCAAGCTCCTTAACAGATATAGAAATCTGATCAGAAATAAGAAAAAGGCAAGGGAATCTATGTCGAAAGGTGAAATCCCCAACCCATATATCCTCCTAGAAGGAGGTCAGGAGACTAGAACCAACTCTCAAGGATAGACCATCCCAAAATCAGATTGTAGAATCATTAGCTCTAGAACCCATGAAAACCCCTGTCCACCAAGATGAGGCCGATCTAAGGCGACCGACTCTCCCAACTAGAATAGAGGTCTTAGAGCATGCACCATATTTGGTCGTAAGAATGTTAAGACGAGGCCATTGTCGCTGCATACAGTGCTCGCTAGTATTGCCACTGGCTCCGAGGATCCCACAAACTTCGAAAATATCCCAAAACATATATGTGTGAGTTTAAACCTTTGAACATCATATTGACAGAAATTAAAGTGTAATGTTTGAAAAATAACTGTGAATTTTGACAAGATATGGAATGAAAAAGAGATTGAAAATGAAAATAACTGAAATCGAAATGCAATTGAAGATAAAATGACAAGTATCTAAATGTATATAAATGCAGGTGTTTAAAGTTTATAAATATGGAACACATACGTACATTTCTCACTTGTTTCTCAAATACACAAATACTTTGAGTATATAGAAATTTGAGTACAATTACAGACCCTTAAAATGTAAACAGGCAGTCGTTATCTTCGACAAGCCTCCTCGTGTCTTCGAATAACTACTTGTTCTAATCCAATCCCACTCTTTCAATCAGGCAACAAACCAACTAGAATACTTAAAATTTCCACTAGGTCCACAGACTCCACCCGTGCTCCTCGACCTTCAGCTGTTTCGAGCAACAATACCCTATGTGACTTTCGACATTATATCAACTCATGACTTCCGATTGACCACATTCGATTTCAGCTTTTAATATGGCACGCTTATTTGTTTTACTTACCATTTATAATTAGGTCGAAAAATCCTAAATAACAACTCGACTCTGTCGAATGCAACTATCTCTAAATAACTTAATTCAATTAAATCAATCGCACCATAGTCGAACTCAAACTTAAAACATTGAATTATCAGCTTATAACAAATTATAACAAATCGACAACTATTTTATAAATATAACTTTTTGTAAGCATTATAATGTAACGTATGTTTAATTTTATCTGAGGAATTAATTTAACCACCAGGAATCCATGATCCTTCTAATTCCCGATCGTTCATACTATCTTGGCAGGTGTCATGAGTTATTAAAAATAAAAGTTTGAGAAGTCTGTTAAAAATTTGTCAAATGCACAAATGTAAAGGAAAAAAAAACATATATAGTTTTAAATTATGAGTCTATACAGGCAATTGAAGTGTGATTTAAAATTACATATGCGACTCTTAAGTATTGTATCAGATCATTTTGATTCTGTTTATTGAATTCTTTTCACTAAAAATTAAAATTTTAAAACTTCAAATTTTCGTCCAATTTCATGTAAAACTCTAATTTTAACCATTTCTCAATATTCTATTTCAAATGTCTCTTAATCAGAATTCATATCGCAGTAGCCGCACATACCAGCAGCCGCATTATCTTGTTTAAGTCTCAATTGGTTTTAATTTCTTTAGCTTGTTTGAGGTTTATTTTTCTGTATTTTTTATAATCAGATTAGAATATCTCTAATACTCTTTTTTCTTATTTATTTAAAAAAAAAATAAAAAACAATGGTATAAGCAACCCGCAATTTGAAAATACGGTGTAACATATATGTTCATTTCTATTTTATAAACATTATAGTTTTAGGAAAACTAATATGAAAATATCATAACAAATTTTTATACTCTTACAAACATTAATGAAACTACTTAGTTGATATAAAATAAACTCTTCTACACTCCTCATTTAATATATGCCACTCACACATGCATCATATCCATAACAATATAGTAGTAAGTCTATTAGCTACTGGAAGGAAACCCAATCCAGAGTGGGTTGTTGAGATCACACAGAAGAGGATTAAGCACTTGTCCAACAAAGATGATTGTTCCATTCAAATCTTCTCTAATCAGAAATAAGAAAGGGTGGTCAGCTACCAAGTCTATTTGAGTTGGAACTTTCATAGTTCCTCTTATTAGTACAACCGCAGCACTAGCCGCAGCAGCTTCAGTTCCTTCTTCATTTACTTCAATGAAAGATTTGTGAAATATATTAGAAACACAAAGGTTTGAACTCGCTACAGAGTCCACTATTTTTGTCAAACCTCCTTCAGAGAAAGGTAAAACCACTCCCAACTCTTTCACTACATCAGAAGTTTCAAGTCCAAATGAAATATCGAATTTTGGAATCCTGAACTCGCCTACTAAAACTTTTTCAAGAGGAAGCTTACGTCTTAGGAACTCAGATTCAGAAGCCACCTTCTCAACTAAAGCTGAAAGCCCGTCTATTGAATTTGGAAGAAAAATATACATAGAGAATTGACGCTTATCTCCGCCTTTCTTATAAGGAAGACCGAGAACTTTAAAATCATCGTAAGCTCTAATAAATTGCTTCTTCTTGCTTGTCATGAAGGGGACTTTAACTGAAATATCATTCATAAGATGAAAATCATAATCTTTGGTTTTTGATGCATCAAACTTCTGATTCCATGCTCCTTTAAAGTAGAGTGCATTGGCAAAGATGAGACTAGTTGAGGCTATTGACTGAATGAGGAGGAAAAAGATCTTTGATAAGGCCATTTGTCTCTTTTTCAGCCCATAAATTCACTTCTTTAGTCACCTCAAGAGCCTTCGAAAGTAGGAAGAAATAGGGGTGTGCATGGTTTTAAAACCAAATCAAACCGAATCAAATATATAATTCAGTTTGTTTTTTAAAATCACTTTAATTAAACTAGTTTATTTTTTTAAATTTGATTTTTATTTGGTTCAGTCTTATTTAAAACCGGTTTATATTAATATCCAGTTTTTCACTTGAACCAATTTAAAATCAGATTTTTCATAAAATCAATTTGTAATAAGAATTTTTCCAAATTTATAGGGACTTCATAAAACCAATGGTTATCCATATTATGAGACTGATATGCTTGTTTTAAATCATTAAATTTGTTTGCCGGCAAAACTATTCTAATGACATACATATTAATTGTATATCTAGCTCCACAAAAAAATAATTCAATTGTATAACTATTAGATTCAAATATTATAAAATAAAACTGTAGAAAGTCTCACTCATAAATTTTTTAATTGTTAGTTATTGGTGCATAACGATATATATATATATATATATATATATATATATATATATATATATATATATATATATATATATATATATATATATATTTGTTATGGTTACCGGTTTATAATGTTTCATATTTAAATTTAATATTTCATAGTAATCCAATTTGTTATTCGGTAATGAAACATAGTAATCCAATTTTTAATAGTTCTATGTATCAATTATAAAATTTGTTACTAGAACGTAGAACTGAGATTTTCTGTAATAAAATAATATGGTGCATAGTAATCCAAATATAAACCGGTAACTATACGTTTAATTATTGGATATCCAAATTTTATGTGTTAAATTTATATATTTGTTTTTTTTTGTTTCATTATATAATTGGATTATAAACCTGAGTTCGTTTGATTTTAAACAAATTAGATATTTGAAAAGTCCTCTTACCACCAAAACTTTGAAAATTATAAACTAGAATTTATATCATGGAGTTACAAAACAGAGCTCAAATGAAATGAAAGTGACAGCACGACTTGAACTGAATAAAATAACTCTTAAATAAAAATGAGTTTGGTTCACATTAATTAGTTAGAGAGTAGTTAAGTTTGATTTATTACTGCTTTCTCTACTTCAAAACTTTCTTGAGGACTAATGGGCGGCATATTACCTTTATAGAAGTGAATATTAACAGAAGTACTTAAATGTAATAAAATGTATTCAAATAAATTCTTCAATAAACTCTTCTTCTATGCTCCTCCCTTGATACATGGCACTCATGTGTGGATCATATTCATAACTAATTAACTATATAGTAAGGTACCATTTTCATCTTAAATCCAGTTGATCAATGAGAAAACAAGTTTTTTATTCATCTGTCGGAAATCTAATATAGGGTGGTTGGCTAAGATCATTCGGCAAGAGGATTAAGCACCTGACCAACAAAGAGGATTGTTCTAGTAAAATCTTCTCTAATCACAAATAAAAAAGGATGATCAGCTACAAAGTCTACTAGAGGTGGATCATCCATACTCGCGGTATTTTCTACAATTGCTGCTGCGGCTGCAGCAGCTTCTGTGCCTTCTTCATTCACTTCAATGAAAGATTTATGAAATATATTAGAAACACAAAGGTTTTGACCCTCAAGAGAATCTACCATTTTTGTCAAACCTCCTTCTTGAAAAGGTAAAACTACTCCTAACTCTTCCAGTATATCAGAAGTTTCTAACCCAAATGAAATATTGAATCTTGGAATCCTGAAGACATTTACTTCCACTTTGTCATAAGGAAGCATGTGATCAAGTAACTCAGATTTGAAAGCAATCTTCTCAACCAAAGCTGACAATCCATCTTTCGTATTAGGAAGAAAAATATACATGGAGAATCGACGCTTATCTTCACCTCGCCAATAAGGAAGACCAAGGACTTTAAAATCATTGAATTCTCTGATAAACTGCTTCTCATAACTGGTCATGAAGGGAACCTTGACTGCGCTACCATTCAAAAGGTGAAAATCTTTATCTTTCGTTAACGAAACATCAAACTTGTCATTCCATGCTCCTTTAAAGTATAGTGCATTAGCAAAGACGAGTCTGGTGTCGCGGTTGACTGATCTTTGCTGAAAAAGTTCTTTAATGAGTCCATTTGTCTCTTTTTCAGACCATAAATTCACTTCATTGGTCACTTCAACAGCCTTCAAAAGCATGTCAAATTTAAAAATCAATCGCAAAACAGACAAGTTGAATTGTTTTCACGAGTAAGTATATCAATAGAAGATTTTAATTTTGTTTTAGTCTAACTCTCATGCATTGTTTTGATAGAAGTTGATACTTGTTGCTCTAAATTCATTTTAGTTGAATAGTAATATGTTAAAGGATCAGGAAAGTTGATCTCTATAGTACTAAAACTAGAACGTGCTTGACGTATAACAGGTCTATAGGCTAAAGCTAAATGCATTTGAATAATGTTAAGGTATGTGAAATACATGAAAACTGGCAGTGTAGGTAGCTATGAAACACGGATTGTGAGGGAGATAGTAGATATTGTTGAAATTGCTACAAATTTCTAGAATATTCTTAAATATAATATGTAGGAAAATGGTAGAAGATCCTAGAATTATAATAGTTATGAATATGGTAGAACAATCTAGAACTATAAGTATATTAAAATGATAGAAGAACCTAGAACTATCATGATACTCATCTATCATGAAAACTCTAGAAAGAACTAATGTAATGTAGAAGGTAGTGACTTGAGCCTATAAATAGGCCATTGGTATCATGTAATTGATCATCCAAGAAATCAATGACATAGCCTTCTTCTAAACAATTTTCTAAAACTATCTTTTTTCAAGTATCAACTAACCAACTACCAACAGGGGCATCAGAGCTACGTTCGGTCATATATTGGGCGTAGTTATATTACCTACCTAACATTCTAAAATCCTCCAAACTACTACAAAAATTTTCTTTGTACTATAAACCCACTCCGAATTTTTTTTTCTAAACTATGGATAACACCACTCAATCATCATCTATTTCTGTCCCTATTTTCAATGGTGAAAATTATGATTTCTGGCGTGTTAAAATGGAAACATTTTTTTCATCTCAAGATTTATGGGACATAGTAGAAAAAGGCTTCACCGTTCCCGCGGATACTTCGGCTCTTAATGCAGCTCAAGAAAAAGAGTTGAAGCAAAACAAACAGAAAAATTCAAAGGCGTTGTTCACCTTGCAACAAGCGGTGACTGATGCAATTTTTCCAAGAATTATGGGAGCTAAGACTGCCAAAGAAGCATGGAACACGCTACAGGAGGAGTTTCAAGGAAGAGATAAGGTACGTGCCGTTAAACTTCAATCTCTAAGAAGAGATTTTGAACTATTGAAGATGAAGGAGTGTGAGACAGTTAAAGATTACTATTCTAAAGTTAAAGAAATAGTTAATCAAATGAGAGCTTTTGGGGAAGAAATTCTTGACAAGAAAATCGTTGAAAAAATTCTAATTACTATGCCCCCAAAGTTTGACCCAATCGTGACAACGATTGAAGAAACCAAAGATCTATCCACTCTATCAGTGACAGAACTTGTGGGCTCTCTTGAAGCATATGAGCAAAGACTGTATAGGCATAAAGAAGATACACTAGAAAATGCCTTCCAGTCAAAGCTAAAATTTCAGCCCCAAAATAAAGAAAGTGAAGGAAAGAAAAATTATGGAGAAACTTCCAGAAGAAGAGAAGTTTCTAGAAATTTCCTTAAGAACAAGCTATACAAAAACTCTCAATGCAATATATGCAAAAGACTAGGCCACGCAGAGAAAAATTGTTGGTACCGTAATATGCCACAATGCAACCACTGCAAGAAGTTCGGGCACGTAGAGAAAAATTGTCGCAACAAAAATAGGCATCAAGCTAATATCGCAGAGGAGCATGATCAAGAACAATGTATGTTCTATGCCACTCAAGACTCAATCAAAGAAAAAGGTGGAAGTTGGTATTTGGATAGTGGATGTAGCAACCACATGGCTAAGGATGAGACTATTTTCAAAAGCATTGACAAGTCTGTCAAAGTCAAAGTTCGACTGGGAAATGGAAGTGTGGTTGAATCAAAAGGCAAAGGCACTGTCATGGTGGAGACAAATAAAGGTACACAACTCATCCATGATGTTTTACTAGTTCCCAGCCTAAAAGAAAATCTTCTAAGCATTGGCCAAATGATGGAGAGAGGCTACACACTTCACTTTGAAGGAGGTGTATGCAAAATCTTAGACAACAAAAATAAAAGGTCTGAGATAGCCTAAGTGAAGATGAATAAGAGCAATAGAAGCTTCCCGCTAAATTTAAAATATGCAACAAACATTGCCATGAAGGTGCAAGTTGATGATTCATGGCTCTGGCATCGAAGATTTGGCCACTTCAACACACATGCCTTGAAGTTGTTACATGAGAAGAATATGATGAGAGATCTTCCAAGCATAAAGGAGAATAATGAAGTGTGTGAAGGATGTCTCGTTGGTAAGCAACACCGATTTCCGTTCTCAACAAGCGGAGCATGGAGAGCGAAAGATCTATTGGAGCTGATACATACTGACGTCTGTGGACCAATGAGAACGCCATCACACGAGAACAACAGGTACTTCATACTATTCATTGATGACTTCTCTAGAATGACATGGGTCTATTTCCTAAAAGAAAAATCAGAAGTTTTTGGAGTATTCAAAAGGTTCAAGGCCCTTGCTGAAAATCAAAGTGGAAAACGGATAAAAGTACTAAGAAGTGATCGAGGCAAGGAATACACCTCCCGCGAGTTTGACAAATTTTGTGAGGATGAAGGCATTGAGCGACAACTTACGGTCGCATATTCTCCTCAACAAAATGGTGTGTCAGAAAGAAAGAATCGCACAGTTATGGAAATGGCTAGATCGATGCTCAAGGAGAAGGGACTTCCTAACACATTCTGGGCTGAAGCAGTATACACTGTTGTTTACATACTCAACAGATGTCCAACTAAGGCAGTATAAGATAAGACTCCAATTGAAGCTTGGAATGGAAAGAAGCCATCAGCAAAACACCTAAGGGTCTTTGGATCTATATGCTACATTCATATTCCAGACGTGAAGAGGCACAAGCTTGAAGATAAGACTATACGAGGTATCTTTCTGGGGTATAGCACTATCTCTAAAGGCTACCGTGTCTACAACTTGCAAACAAAAAAACTCATCATCAGTCGAGATGTTGAAGTTGATGAGAATGCTTCTTGGAATTGGGATGAAGAAAAAGTGGAGAAGAACATCCTTATACCAGTCCAACTACCTCAAGAAGAAGCTGAGGAAGAAGACTCAGGTGAATCTGCTTCACCTCCACCACAACAAGAAGATCAAGAACTATCATCACCAGAGTCTAATCCAAGACGAGTAAGATCCTTGGTGGATATATATGAAACCTGTAACTTGGCCATTCTTGAACCTGGAAGCTTTGAAGAAGCGTCAAAGCAGGAAGTATGGGTCAAGGCAATGGAAGAAGAGATAAAGATGATCGAAAAAAACAACACATGGGAGTTAGTAAATAGTCCTCTTGGAAAAGATATCATTGGGGTTAAGTGGGTCTATAAGACAAAGCTCAACCCTGATGGCACCATACAAAAACACAAGGCGATACTAGTAGCTAAGGGTTACTCACAACAACCTGGGATTGACTACAATGAGACATTTGCACCAGTAGCTCGTCTTGATACCATTAGAGCTCTAATAGCTCTTGCGGCACAAAAAGGATGGAGTATACATCAACTAGATGTCAAATCTGCCTTCCTCAACGGAGTACTTGAAGAAGAGATCTATGTGGAGCAGCCACAAGGATTCATGTCTGAAGGAGACGAAAGCAAAGTGTTAAGACTAAGAAAGGCACTCTACGGTTTGAAGCAAGCACCTCGAGCATGGTATAGCAGAATCGATTAGTATTTCATGGGTCGAGGATTCAGGAGGAGCAAAAGTGAGCCTACACTTTACATCAAGTCTCAAGGTCAGCATACTTTCTTACTCTCTCTATATGTGGACGATCTTATCTACACGGGAAGTAATACTAAGATGATGATGGAGTTTAAAGAAGACATGATGAAGACCTTTGAGATGACCGACCTTGGTTTGATGAGTTACTTCCTCGGTATAGAGGTAAGTCAGAGAAAAGAAGGAATATTCATCTCGCAAAAGAAATACACAGAAGGCTTACTTAAGAAATTCAAGATGTATGGTTGCAAACCTGTCGCTACTCCACTCATAACAAATGAGAAACTACAGAAGAATAATGGAGCACCAGAAGCTGATGCTTCCATATACAGAAGTCTAGTTGGAAGCCTCCTATATTTGACAGCTACACGGCCAGACATAATGTATGCTACAAGTCTTCTATCAAGATTCATGCAAAGCCCAAGTCAAATACACTTTGGAGCAGGAAAAAGAATTTTGAGGTATCTACAAGGAACAAAAGAATTAGGTATATGGTACACTACCGGAAGCAACTCAGGATTACTTAGCTACACCGACAGTGATTGGGCAGGTTCGGTAGATGACATGAAAAGCACCTCTGGCTATGCTTTCTCACTAGGATCGGGAATTTTCTCTTGGGCGTCGAAGAAGCAAGCTACGGTTGCACAATCTACAGCAGAAGCAGAGTATGTGGCAGCTGCTGAAGCAACGAGTCAAGCTATATGGCTTCGAAGGATACTTGAAGACATGGGAGAAAAACTGGACGGGCCTACTAAAATCAATTGCGACAACAAATCAGCAATTGCAATAGCGAAAAATCCAGTACATCACAACAGAACAAAACACATAGCAATCAAGTATCACTTTATCAGAGAAGCTGAAGCAACTAAAGAGATCAAACTCGACTACTGTAGAACAGAAGATCAAATTGCAGACATATTCACGAAGGCGTTGCCGAGACCAAGATTCGAAGAGCTACGAGCTATGCTTGGAGTCACAGAAATTTGCATCAAGGAGGAGTGTTGAAATTGCTACAAATTTCTAGAATATTCTTAAATATAATATGTAGGAAAATGGTAGAAGATCCTAGAATTATAATAGTTATGAATATGGTAGAACAATCTAGAACTATAAGTATATTAAAATGATAGAAGAACCTAGAACTATCATGATACTCATCTATCATGAAAACTCTAGAAAGAACTAATGTAATGTAGAAGGTAGTGACTTGAGCCTATACATAGGCCATTGGTATCATGTAATTGATCATCCAAGAAATCAATGACATAGCCTTCTTTTAAACAATTTTCAAAAACTATCTTTTTTCAAGTATCAACTAACCAACTACCAACAGATATACATACCTTGTTCTGGAAATCTACGGAGGACAAATTGGCTTTGAAATCAGTAGAGACAATTTGTTTGAAGGAAGGTTGAAGAGATAGGGTTTGTTCAATCCACACACCATTGACGAAAGAGAGGAGAGGTCCGCCGGCGGGAGCAGTGTTGTAGAGGACGACGGAAACAAGCTGAGAGGCGAGGGAGTTGAGATGATCGGTGGATTTGAATTGGAGGAATGAGAGAAGCTGCTGTTGTGTGGGACCATCAGAGCCAGCAGCGATGATGCTAAGCACAAGATGAAGCAACAATGGCGAGAAGACGATGTTGTGAGATTGTTCGTTTGAAAATAAATGGTTGGCGATGCCGAAGGAAACGTTGGTTTGGTGGGTTATTGATTCAAGGAGATCCATTCTTTCTTGTAAGTTCTCGAACACTATTCCTCAGAATCAAACGAATTGAATTTTAATTTGATCTTGGATGCCGCTACTTTTATACTAGTTTCATACTCTTCTTCAGTGTGCTGTGTATGTGCAACCGTGTCGATCTAGGTGTTGGCGTGTTGTCTTTAATTAACATGTCCTCTCCATGCTTGCTTACGAGTTAAGTTTGAACTATATTAAGACATACGCGGTTGTTAATTTTTTTATTTATTTTAAATATGTTAAAGATTTATTTTAACAAAATATAATTATTAAATTTATTTCACATTTAAAAATATTCAATATTTGTTGTAAATGGTATGATAAAAAAAATACTATATCAATTAATTTTGTAAAATAGAAAGAAATTAAAACTATTTTAGAGGCAAAAACATATATCAAAATTAATATTAAAATGTTGAATTGAAATATTTTTGTCTTAGCTAAGATTTAAATCTGTGTCACTGTGGTTTAGAGTCTGTTTGGTAAGACTATAAAAAGAGTTTTTAGTTTTTAGCTTTTAGCTTTTAGCTTTTAGTTTTTCAGCTCATTTTGATTAAAAAACTCTGTTTGGTAATGTATTTTAGCTTTTAGCTTTTAACTTTTTTTTCAAAAGCTATTTGAAGTAGCTTTTGACCTTGTAGCTTTTAGCTTATGACTTTTTATTCTAATTATATCCTTATTATTTTAACTATATATATATATATATATATATATATATATATATATATATATATATATATATATATATATATATATATATATATATATATATATATATACACACACATAATATTTACTATTAAAAAATTGATTTTAAAAGATTGAATTTAGGGAGATTTTGTAGAATGTTATAGAAGATTTTAGATATTATTTTTATTTATTAAATATAAATTATATAATTAATTTAAAAATAGTGTTGATAATTCTTAAATTAGTGAAACATTGGAATAGAATCAATAAAATCAACAAAGATGAAGAAAATTCATAATATTATTACAGTTTTATTGTAAAATATTAGATAATAAACTTATTTTTGTTATTTTTTTAGATTAATTTAACTAAATTCAAAATTAAAAAGTTATTATTTCACATATTTTATTAAATTTCATTATAAAATTAGGAAGTAAAAAAAGTTATATTTTACGAAAGAATGAGTTAACTAGGCCAAGAATCATAGTTATTACGATTACTTTTACTTTTATGGCTTTATGAAATACCCTTGTTTTATATATGGTTTGCTGGTTTTTTTTTTTCCATTGAATTTTGTTGTCAATATATTCATACTAAATAGCAAAGTCCGTAAAACGTTTATACAAATTTATATATTTTGATGATATCTTTAATTTTTCATATATATTAAAATTGTTTTGCATGTTGTTATTAATGCATTTACTTTTATTGAATAAAAATTAATTTAATAATATAATATAATAAGATAATGAAATCACCAATTTCTTAATTAAAAATGTCCTTTTAAGTCATTTTGTAATTATCAGCTAGTGTAACAGCTAATTTACCAAACACTTAAATTAACTTATAAGCTACCAGCTACCAGCTACCAGTTATCAGCTACCAGCTACCAGCTATCAGCTAGTTTTACCAAACAGAGCCTTAACTATTTAGAATTGGAGAAAAAATTTAGTAAATGCCACATAAAATATCAATGATGGGTCACAAATGAGATTAAAATATCGACGTAAGATCGGCGTTTCCGATTTAATATATTATAAATAGATTATCCAAAACTATCTTTATATATACAAATAATACTCTTAATAATCCAACAAATATTCTAAAGACACTACTACGAAAAACCCATTTAACGACGCCAGGTTTACCACAGATTCGTATCCCAACGTTGTAATACGTTAAAAAATTTATAACGCCATATTTAACGACGGTTGTACTAAAGAACCGTTGTAATACAAGCTGTTTAACAAGCTTCGATTCCCAGCTACTACATTTTTTTCCATATTTTTACATTTTAAACACGGTTGTATTAAAACACCGTTGTAATACATGTAACAAGCTTCGATTTCCAACAACTATATTTTTTGTCTTGTTTTTGTATTTTAAACATATATTTTATTTCTTTTGTTAGTGTTACGGGGATTTAACCTCAAAACTCAAAATTCATCATTGTTTTTCTTTTAAACATATATTTTATTTCTTTTGTTAGTGTTTTTAAGTGCAAGAGAATAGTATATATAACTTTAAAAATAAAACTGTAAGAGATGAGCATATATAAAATAAAATTTTATTAAGATTCCATTAAGAAGAGTACATTGATAATCATATTACATATATTTATCAATGTCAAAGTCCATTGCTGCAAATGCATCTTCATAATCCAGACATCTCTTCTCACTCCCCTCATCGGAATCATAATAAACTGTTCTCCTTTTCTTCTTTATCTTTTTCTTCTTCAGCTTTTTCTTCTTCTTCTTATCCTTCCTCACCCTTAAGACATCCCTGGCCGCTGGTTGGACCTTCTCTATTGGCGCCTGACGTTCCTCATTGGTGATTCTAGCATTCTTATTTGTAGAACTACTCATTGTTACGAAGAATATATTATGAAGAAATGTAAAGTTGTCTATTTATAGATGAGGTTGAATATGAAAAGTCTGATAGTTTAATGCTTGCAATGATGATAACTTGTAAATCGTTGAAATTCTGGAATGATATTTTTTGAAAAACGGAGAAAATTTTAAATCATTATGGCAGTGTTCTCTACTCCGGAAAGAGCAAGGGTTAATAATATTACAAAGGTTAGTAATAATAACCGTAGCGATACCCCTTATACTAGGCAACAACATTTTTCTATTTTAACTAATTATAGAAAAATCTTGTTGCCTGGAGTCGAACCTTGTACCAATTAGAAGGGTTATCGCTTCGGTTAATATAACTAACCGTTGTGATATTATTAAAGTAATATATATACTTATCATTACGGTTATTTTAGAAAACCGTTGTGAAATATTTACCTATATATGGGAATTAACTTTCTATTATTGACAGTAGCGCCGTTTCCTTCACAGCGAAACCCTAGCACCCATTTTTGGCAGCAAACTTCATCTTTTTATAGAATCCGCGAGAAGAAATACAAGAAGTATGAAGCTTTTGATTTAAGCTTCTTCCTCCTTGTAGTTCTTCTTACAGAATTTAAAACTAGATGAACATGGTGATGATGCTGGCAGTAGCAAGCGTAATGTACATATTGTTTATGGAAAATAAGGTAGTCTTCTACTTCAATCTTTTTGTTAGATAGCTCCCATTATCTCGTTTGCTTCATGTTGTTTTTGTTAATTGTTCTCATTTTGTGCAGATTCGACTTCAATGCTTCACAAGTAAGGTGAACTTCATTGTAATGGTACAGTCCCACTTCTTAGGGTTTTGTTTCAACTTTTGTTTGTTTTGATTTGAATACCTACTAATTTTCTTCATTGCTTCCCACTTCTTAGGGTTTGTTTCACATGGTGATGAATTCATTCTGATAAGGTACATATATATGAATTCATTCTGATATTGTATATGAAATTTAGTTTATTATATACTATGTATATTGTTTGTTTCACTATCCTTTTATTGAAGATGCAATCAGTTAAATTGATATAGAAACTTATAATCTGAAAATTATGATGTATTTGAAAACTAACCTTTATCATGTCAATGTTTTCCGAATTCCATCCATTTCATTCAGCATATTTAATGTTCCTTAACATAAAATTTATGGTCCAATGGTCCGTTTGCTTCAATTCATCGATATCTTTTCTTATAGTTTACCTCATCGTCGTCACTAATCATCGTGGTTGTTAAGATCATGATTGTTATGATGATAAAATCGCGATGATTTTTGACGATGATGAGGTAAACTATAATAAAAGATATCGATGGATTGAAGGAAACCGACCATTGAACCATAAATTTTATGTTAAGGAACATAAAATGTGACGAATGAAATGGATGCAATTCGGAAAACAGTGGTGTGTTTAAGTTGGTTTTCAAGAACAGTTTAATTTTCAGATTATATAGTTTTTTTTACCAATTTTAATGGTTTTATTTCTTTAATTAGGTGGATGGTAAAACAAACAATATACATTTGTATTTAATAAACTAAGGGTACATTCTACAACGGTTGAAATACAAAACCGTTGTGATAGTTAATATATATGACAACGGTTGATACTGATAACCGTTGTGATAGTTAATTTATATTACAACGGTTGAAATACCTAACCGTTGCAATATATCGCGCGCTTCCAGAATACAACAACGGTTTCCAGACCGTTGTAGAAACGGCGAACTTATAACAACAATCTACATAACAACGCCTTCGTCCGCGTCATTATATGTCATTCCCATCCGTTGCTAAATGGGTTTTTCGTAGTAGTGAGATACATATTTCAACTAAAATGCTAGAGTCAAGAAAATCTGACTAATGAATGTGTGAAAGTGAGGCGGAAGGAGTGGATCGAAGGATACTTGTGTGAGTCACTTCTTGATCATGAGTTGCTTCAGTATTTTCCTAAAAAAGGAGGAAAAGGTGTCAAAGTTGAAAGACGAATAACAGACAAGTTACAAATGAAGTTGGAGCATACCTTGGGATCATTAGCTTCCTCGACTGGATTGTTTTGAGGTTGAGTGGTGGTTTACTTTAAAAGTTTTTTTATGCATTAAAGTCCCTTTCGATTTCCTTTACTTTTTTCTGTTAGTTTACATTCTGCACTATAATTTCAACTCTTTATTTTCCTACATTTTGCCTTTTCGATTTCAAAGTCTTTTGATTACTTCACTTGCATTTTACTTCCAGTTCCTTTGTTCTTTGAAGACTCTTTCTTATTTACAAGCACAACGAAAAATTTTCTAGAGAGTTACTTTAACTTCGACAGCAATAAGATTTTTTCACAAGTAATAAACACATGAATATTTCTGAGAGATTTTTGAGTTTGATTCCTTAAGTATTAGTAAAAACTTATATTTGTTTACCAAATTTCACAGTAAATAGCTATAAAAAATGTTGCTGCCCCACATTTGAACCAGAACTTATATCATGGATTTACAACACCACTTGGACGGGATAAGATAACTCTTAAATGAAAGTCAGATTAGTTTAAAAATGTCATAACCTATACTCTTACAAACAAACATTAACAGAAGTCACTACTGGAAAAGAGGGAAAAGAGGGCGCTTTTTTTGCCCTATAAAAGCGCTTAAAAGCGCTGTCTAAGCCTGCGCTGTCGTAGGAAAAGACGGCGCTTTTTTATTTATGAAAAAGCGCTCTCTAAAATGGAACTTTAGACAGCGCTTTTAAAAGCGCTGTCTAAAGTATACCTTTAAAATTTAAAATTTTTTTATTATAAACTTTAGAAAGCGCTTTTTCCTTTAAAAGCGCTCTCTAAAGGTGCTTTTAGACAGCGCTTTTGAAAGCGTTGTCTAATGTATACGGAAAATGATTTTTTTATATACCTTTGGAGAGCGCTTTTCCCTGAAAGCGCTCTCTAAAGTTGACTTTAGAGATCGCTTTTTCCTTAAAAAGCGCTCTCTAAAGTATACCTATAATTTTATTGATTTTTTATGCGTATAAAAAATCCCATTTTAGCCTTTTTTTTTATGCAGAAACCTGCATAATTTCAAACCAGCATTTCTTATATAATTTCTTGCAACAACAGAATTCTTATACATTTCAAGAAATAGAATTCTTGCAACAACAGAATTCATATATACATTTCAATAAAATTAACATTCACAAAACATACAACAGAATTCACAAAATTTACAAAATTCACAAAATTCTTGCAACAAGAGAATTCATATATATACATTAACAGAATTCACAAAATTTACAACAGAATTCTTCTTGCAACAGAATTTTCTTATATTCACAAAACTAAAATTTACATTCCCAAAACTATACATTCAAAAAAAAAATTTTAGAAGAAAGAATTCGCACAATTCTTCCGTAATATAATTCAATTGTTTCCTTGTGTAAGAAGAACACGCCATATCTTCGAAATACTACATAACAAAACAAAATACGCATTATTTAGTTAAAAATAATAAATTATATGACATATCCGATAAATATTAAAATAAATCCTAAGTTATAAAACCATGCATACCCTAATAGGAATCTCCAATTGTTCCATTTGAATGATTTCTCTCATGAACCTCAAAACGAAGTACCCGCAGTCTATGCCATTACGCTGACGAGGGCACTACACATAGACAAACAAATAAGAAATAATATATAGATGTTTTATGTTATTAAGTAGCATCACTAATAAGCAATATTGTGAAAATTAATATACCTCCACTTTGACCCATGTAATATTGGTTGATCTAGCCCGTGCTACTCGAGTCTCTCTTTGTGCACGGTATAGTAGTATACCTCTATAAAAGAAAAACGTAAACTTAGAACAATGTCACAGAAATAATTAGATATACAAATACACATGAATATTTCGAACAGTTTCACTTACGTGTCAACCACATCCTTCATATTCTGATATGTGGACCAATCAGTATCCAATGAATTAAGATAATAGACCACTTCTGTTTCAAGGGAAGATATGATCCTGATGGTGCACAATTTTGGCTTGAGGAGGTTGAAAGAATCTTCCATGTGATGGAGTGTGCTGAAGAGGATAAGGTAAGACTGGGTACTCACATGCTGGAAGAAGAAGCAGCTGATTGGTGGGTTAGTTTACGCCAAGTGTTGGGAGTGGATGATGAAGAAGTTACTTGGGATTTATTTAGCCGAGAGTTTCTGAGGAAGTATTATCCTGAGGGTGTGAAGGAAAGGAAAGAGATTGAGTTCTTGGAGTTGAAACAAGGCAATATGGCTGTTGTGGATTACACAGCAAAGTTTGTGGAACTTGTGCAGTTCTATCCTCATTATCCGAAAGCGACTGCTGAATTTTCTAAGTGCGTGAAGTACGAGAACGGATTGCGTCCGGAGATTAAAAGGGCAATCAGTTATCAGAGGATTAGAAGGTTTTATGAATTGGTGGACAGTTGTAGGATTTACGAAGAGGATCGTAAGGTGCGTGCTACTCCCTATGAGAATGTGAATGACAGGAAAGGGAAACAACAGTCTCATAGTGGGGGAGGAATGTCTAGTCCTCCGAGGTGTTACATTAAGTGTCACAAGTTTGGGGAAGTAGGACATCGTAAGTTGGATTGTAGGAGGAATAAACTGAAATGTTCTAATTGTGGAGGTTCGGGACATGTCGCAGCGGATTGTAAAAGAATTAATGTGAAGTGTTTCAACTGCGGTGGAACAGGTCATATCAGTACGAGGTGTACGGAACCGAAGGGAGCTCAGACTGGTAGGAAGGTTGTTGCATTGGCAGGAGATGAGACTACTAGTGCGGATCGTCTGACTCAAGGTACTTGTTTTATTAATAGTACGTCTTTATTTGCTATTCTTGATATTGGAGCGACTCATTCGTTTATTTCGTATGAGTGCGCGAAGCATTTGAATTGTGTGTCTTCTTGGGGTGGTGTGATGGTTATCGATACTTTTGTCTAGGGGTCGGTAATTACTCTTGGGGTTTGTCTATTTGTTCTTAGACCGTTTATGGTAAAGGATTTGTAATGGATTTGGTGTGTTTACAGTTGAATGGATTAGAATGAGATAAGTGGGGGAGAAGCTGGTACTCCTCCGTGTTGTTTCAGGTGTAGAGCGCTGGCTCAGTGTGTTGTAAATTGCAACATTATAAGTTTGGTTTCTGGTTCAAGAAGGGGTGCGGAGGTAAGGATTATGTCAACTAAGGGATTGTGCCTTAGGTAGTTTTGTGTATAGGATGTAAGGAATGCTATTATCGTTTGGTGGAGACGGTTTATGCCTCATCATGGTTGTCAGCTGTCTATTGACAAATTGAGGAACTGATCACCCTTAATCTCTTGTTGATAGCAGACGGGAATTATGTTGGATGGAATGGACGTGTCTTTCTGGTTATAATAGTGGTGCGGAATGGATTACTTGAAAGGTAAGGAGTTGGTTACAGATTGTTTTGGTGAGTTGATGAGAATTCTTATATCAGAAGATGAGACGGATTAGAGGTTTGAGTATATGGATTAAGTTGGAATGTCTCTGAGGGATAATGATTGGGTATTACTAAGGGTTGGTAAGGAATAAGATGATAATAGGAGGATGCGTGTTAACCAGTGAGTAGTATGGGAACTTGCAGTTGTGTTTTGCATAGCTTGAGTTTTGAATTGTGACGAATTGCAAACGATTTGAAATTCTTTGATGGTATTGAGATTAAGTGTTCACTTTCAGGGTTAGGTAACTGGAATGGTTTGGTTGAGTTTGACCAGAATTACAATTGTTGGAATGTTTGATAGGAGTGGTGGTTTGTTTAAGTCGTGGCTTGTGTTTTTCGACATTTGAGGATTCGAGGAAGGATCAGTACTATTGTGGAATTGGTTGTAGCTGTGTTATGTTGGATTATAGGAAGTATTATCTTTATGATTTTAGATTCGAAGTGTGTGGTAATTACAAGAATCTTGATTACTGGTTTGGTCGGAAGGAATAGAGACAACGAGAATGGTTAGAGTTTGTGATTAGCTACGAATTTTGGCTTGGATTATCCTTTGGGAAAAGTGATTGTTGTGATTGAAAAGTTAAGTCGGGAGTTTCTATGTATGTTTATTTTTAATGGTCCGAGAATTCAAGTTGTTTGAGAAGTTCAGAGGCTTGTGTCTGGTGTGTGAGATAACACAGAAGAGTGTGAGAATGGAAATATTAAAAGTGAACAGTGGTTTGGTGAGTATGCGAAAGAGTTAGACTTTGGACGTGAGATTGGTAGTTTTGATGGTTACGAGTCATCAGAGTGCGCAGCGGAAGCGTGATGTGGCACATTTCGTATATGCGTGTCTGACTTGTAAGAGTTCTTAGGTTGAACATTGGGAATCTGTAGGAATGGTGAGACCAATGGACGTTTCAGAATGGAAGTGTTAGGTGAAAGGGTTCAATGGTATTCGTGGACTACTAAGTAGATGGATGTTTTGGTTATATGTATGGTTGGTGAATCGTGGCATTGATGTAATAAGGTTGTGTGACAAGGAGGTTGGTATTCTTGTTTTGTTGATGTTGTTGAGACCTTGCCGTGTCGTGGAACGTTATGTTTTTGTTTGTGTTGTTGCCTCGTTTCCATTGTGTTGGTTCAAGTGCGGGTAGCTAGTTCCTGTGTGAGGAATTAGAGGTGGGTTACCTACGGTGATGGTAACGATCTTGTTGTGTTTCGGTTCAAGAGTGAACCTGTGAGTTGGTGCTTGTGTATTCCTTGAGTTGTGAGTTGGTCGTCAAGTGCATTGTATGGGCTTTGCATCTTGTCGGTGTTGTTGTCGTCGTTGTCGTGTCGTTGTTGTTTCTGCTGCTAGCAAGGTGGTTAGTCAGTTGTGTTATTTGTAGTGTGTTTTTGGTCGGTCTATGATTGTTGGTCAGATGCGAGGGCTGTGATTGGAGCTGTTGGGTTTGGCTTTATTTTCGAGGACGAAAATTTCCAAGTGGGGGAGAGTTGTAACGCCCCAGTTTCGATCGTTTTATTTAATCGAGTCGATTTAATTATTTTGAGTATTATATTATTTTTACTTATGACTTTGGTGTGATAATATGTTGTTTTGTATTGTTATTATATTTTATCGCGTTTTGAGAGTGTCTGCGGGATAATTGTGAGTAAGGGTATTTTAGTCTTTTCCTAATTATTTACTAAGTTAGAAAGAAAATAGAATATAGAGGGAAGAGAGAAAATAAAGAGAGAAAGAAATAGAAAGAAGGAAAAAGGAGAGAAGGGAAGAAGAGGAAAGCTTGGAAATCAAAGAAAACAACTTCTAGGAATCGATTTAATCGGGTAAGGGTGCGAAACTCGATTATACTATGCTTGTATATGATTATGTATGTATGTGTTTGGATGATTCTCTTGCTTTCTATGTTTTTCACTTCTAGGTCGAAAACGATAAAATGAGTAGAATCGGTGGTTTAGCGGTTGAAAATCGATGTAAATGTGGTAGATTGCTTGTTGATATGATTAGAATAGGTTTTGATTGATATATGCTGATTTGGAAATGTTTGGGTTGGAAAATATCACTTTTGGGGTTTCAAACAGGGCAGAAAAATTCTGGGTTTTCCTTGGTTCGCCTTGCGAACCTGGGGCGAAGGTGGCAGCGAGTGAGGTTTTCACGGGTTCGCCTAGCGAACGATTCAGCGAAGGGTAGCGAAGGTTCGCTACGGGGGTTCGCCTAGCGAAGGTTGTATGTTTTTGGTTCTGTTTGGTTCTGACTTGGTTCACCAAGGGTTCGCCTAGCAAACTTTGTGTCTGTTTTTAGCTAGTAGTTGGTTCGCTGGAACATTCGCCTAGCGAAGGTGCTAGCGAATGCTCGCGAGAGGGTTCGCCCAGCGAACAGTGCTGTTTGTGTAATTTTGTTTTCTGCGTAACTTTTGATCTGTGGCTCGGTTTAAGGCGTGGTTTGATGCGTTGGGAAGCTATTGAGCTGTACCTTGTGATTATGATGATTTTGGGATTGTTAGCCGATTAAATTATGTCGGGGAATGTGAATAGTGTCGTTTTGTCGACTTTTGCCGTTTTAATGGTGTGTAAATGATGTGTATTACGTAATGTGCTTGAATATGGATATTGTATGACGTTGTATGATGTGAATGCATGTGATGACATGTTGTGGTGATGAATTGTGGCCGAAAGGCAAATAAATGCAATATGTTGTATTTGATTATATAAGCTTGTTTATGGTTGCATATATGTGTGAAAATGCATGGTTGTCATGAGTTCTTGTGTGTCAAGCATCATGATATGCATTGTCATTGCGTCCTGTGTGACGGCGGTTCCGGTGGGGAATCAGCTATAACATCGTGTGCCTCGAAAATATGAAAGGTATGAATAGCCTGAGGACCTAAAGCGATGGTTATATGCAATTGCGTCCTGTGTGACGGCGGTTCCGGTGGGGAATCAGCTATAACATTGTGTGCCTCGAAAATATGAAAGGTATGAATAGCCTGAGGACTGAAAGCGATGGTTATAGACGATCGTGTGCCCATGTGGGGACCTAAAGCGATCGGATTGTGTGCTCATGTGGAGACCTAAAGCAATCCATAACGTCGTGTGCTCACGTGGAGACCTAAAGCGACGGTTGAACATCGTATGCCCGACGGGGAGTTACAGTGATGTAACGAGCGATAGTTCTGCAGAGTTCCTGAGGGAACTAGTTTTGAGATATGAATCTTAGAGTCGGTACCGCATATGCATTTGCATAGAGAGTCGTGGTGTCGGTCTCTTTGCATCTGCATGAATTATGATTGCATTGGTTATATGTGGAAATTCATGATTTGGTTGATTATGTGCGAGAAGTCGTGATAGCATTTGTGAATTGCTGTGCATTCGTGTTAAATGCCTTGAATTATGAATGATATGTTTTGTGTGTATAAACATATGCATGATGTGTGAATATGGGTTTATGTGAATATAATCTGTATATGCTTTATGTGTAGGCATGTGATAATTGTGGTGAGAAAATTTGATATGTGTATTTTCATGTTGATATATATAATTATATGCAACTGTATTATGATTGTGTTTCTCACCTTTCTGCTATTTTATAATGCTCTATGAGGCATTGTAGATTAGAGTTGCTGGAGGTCTTTTTGTGAAGCTTTGTGTCTTCGCCCTTTTTGTCGGTCGGCTCTGATATGTGACACCGGGTAGCTAGGGTGGCCGTTTGTGGTTGTTGTGTATATACATCTTTTGCTTGTGCATGTATAACCTGAAATAGGACCAACTTTTTATATGATATTCAGTTTTTAGATCTTCCGCTTTTATTCTAAAAACTTTGAAATGTGGGTGTAAGGAACTGAGTTTCCTCTGTATGTATGCTACCCCACTGTTGCATATCTTTATGGGCAGGTGTTGTATGTATGTTTTGTTTCACGTTGATGTGATTTCCCCGACTATGCCATGTTTTTAAATATACTCTGACGAAATTTTATTAAGTGTTTATTGTTTTATAATTATTTGGGGGTATAGATTGGGGGCGTCACACATATCCCAAACGCCCTTTTCTGTATGGATATGCGGGGTTTGATGCTCTTTCGCGATTAATGGCACTCAATTTCTGGATAAAAAATTTTAAGTCATATCAAAACAAACTAATGAAACACATATATAATACAATCAATAGACATGACAAGACAACATTACATTGAATTCTTCGGTTTTCCGTTTGTCTACAAAAATGCCCCATTCTTGCGGTGTAATCACATCCGCATACAACGGTGGAAGTTCTGCTTCAACAAAATTTTTGTTCTCGTCCCTAAGATATTTGTTTGATAATAAGGCTCTAAACCCTCTGTGTCTCTTTCCGACCAATTGAAGACAATACTTTTGCCGGCTTTCTTCAATATTAAAGGACCTCTACGAAAAAACATACACATATAAACATAAAGTGTTTTAGTATAAGTAAATTAAAGACTTAATCGTCAACAAAAATCTAATAACATCAATCATATTTGGTAAGTACCTGTATCTCAGTCCATATCTTTTCTTTACCGGCATCCAACGATTTACTCCTCCAATTATCACTAGTGATTGGAATATGCTGACGGACAAGTGAACCAATGTATGAAGATAACATTGAACTGTTAGGCTCAACTAGTTGGTTCTGTTCACTCCAATGTACATCAAATCTCATCCCTTTATCTCTAGCACGGATGATTCTCTTCATAATGGTTTTTCCTCTTTTTATTTCATGTTCTACATTCGAAGCTTCATTCTGAGATTCCTGTGTATCTTGTGTCTCATGGGTGTCTTCCTGATTATTAGACATTTTACCTGTAAGAAAGAAAAAAACAAAAAGTAAATGACAAATATAAACTCATAAAGCAAAAGAGTTTCTTACCAACACCCTCACTTCACTGTTAATGAATACTTACAACTTACAAAGCCTAAGCAAGTTAAAGTGAAAATTGAAAAGGAAAAGAAAAATAATTAATAAACACTGAAATTGATACTTGTTAGTAACAGGTACCAAGTAAATAAACAAACACCCTTATAAAAGAATGATAAGATTCTGAGTTTCTAATTCTAACAAGAAAATGATACTCCTTCCATTTTTAATTAACAGGTTACTTTCACTTCATTCTCAACCCTTTATCTAATATTCCTTCCATTTTAATAAACACTGAAATTGTTATTGAAAACATCTAACAAGATTCTGAGTTACTGAAAACATCATTAACAGGTTACTTTCACTTCATTCTCAACCCTTTATCTAATATTCCTTCCATTTTAATTATCATATATAGTTGTTTGTTATTACTATAAAATAAGTATCTAAATAAAAACATGGCTAAGTTGGTACACAAACATCATTAACAGGTTACTTTCACTTCATTCTCAACCCTTTATCTAATATTCTATTATATATACCAAACAAGAACATCAATAATAGTTTAAAAATCAAGAAAGAGAGCAACGATTTCAGCAGAGAAGAAAGAGAGCAAGGGTCGCGAGAAGAAAATGATTAGAAGCAGTTTCAGAAAATGAAATGAAATGTGTTTTATATTTTATTTAATAAATGACCTTAGAGGGCGCTTTACTTAAAAAGCGCTTTCTAAGGTGAGGAGACTTAAAGACCTTAGAGTGCGCTTTTCTTAAAGCGCTTTCTAAGGTTAAACTTTAGACATCGCTTTTCTAAAGCGCTCTCTAAAGGCTATTTTTAGAAGGCTTATAACAACGTTTTGTCCTTAGAAAGCGCTGTCTAAGGTTTACCTGAAAATGTCAAAAAATATAAAAATGAGTCTGGGGCGAGGGGGATTCGAACCCCAGACTCAAAGCATGACAAACAAACACACAAACCTCCTTGACCAGCGGTACTACGCCCTCATCCATTGTTTAGACTGACTCCATAAATATATAAAATAAGTTGACAACATATATATTTAAATATATTATTTGAATAATTTTAAATATAATTTAAAATAAATTAAAATATAATTTAAAATAATTTAAATATATTAAATATAATTTGATATATTAATATAATTTAAAGTATATTTTAAATTATATATTAATATAATTTATATATATTAAATATAATTTAAATAAGTTAAAATGTTTGTATTTAAAACATATATATTTAAATATAATATTTGAATAATTTCAAATATAATTTAAAATAAATTAAAATATAATTTAAAATAATTTAAATATATTAAATATAATTTGATATATTAATATAATTTAAAGTATATTTTAAATTATATATTAATATAATTTATATATATTAAATATAATTTAAATAAGTTAAAATGTTTGTATTTAAAACATATATATTTAAATATATTATTTGAATAATTTTAAATATAATTTAAAATAAATTAAAATATAATTTAATATAATTTAAATAAATTAAATATAATTTGATATATTAATATAATTAAAGTATATTTTAAATTATATATTAATATAATTTATATATATTAAATATAATTTAAAATAAGTTAAAATGTTTGTATTTAAAACATATATATTTAAATATATTATTTGAATAATTTTAAATATAATTTAAAATAAATTTAAATATAATTTAAATATATTAAATATAATTTGATATATTAATATAATTTAAAGTATATTTTAAATTAATATATTTTAAATTATATGGTTAACTTTAGATAGCGCTTTTCTAAAGCACTCTCTAAAGGCTATTTTTAGAAGGCTTATAACAGCGCTTTGTCCTTAGAAAGAGCCGTCTAAGATTTACCTGAAAATGTCAAAAAATATAAAAATGAGTCTGGGGCGAGGGGGATTCGAACCCTAGACTCAAAGCATGGCAAACAAACACACAAACCTCCTTGACCAGCGGTACTACGCCCTCATCCATTGTTTATACTGACTCCATAAATATATAAAATAAGGTGCCAACATATATATTTAAATATATTATTTGATTAATTTTTAAATATAATTTAAAATAAATTAAAATATAATTTAAACTAATTTAAATATATATTAAATATAATTTGATATATTAATATAATTTAAAGTATTTTTTAAATTATATATTATTATAATTTATATATATTAAATATAATTTAAATAAGTTAAAATGTTTGTATTTAAAACATATATATTTAAATATATTATTTGAATAATTTTAAATATAATTTAAAATCAATTAAAATATAATTTAATATAATTTAAATATATTAAATATAATTTGATATATTAATATAATTTAAAGTATATTTAATATTAAAATATTTTAAATTATATATTAATATAATTTATATATATTAAATATAATTTAATAAGTTAAAATGTTTGTATTTAAAACATATATATATTTAAATATATTATTTGAATAATTTAAAATATAATTTAAAATAAATTTAAATATAATTTAAATATATTAAATATAATTTGATATATTAATATAATTTAAAGCATATTTTAAATTAATATATTTTAAATTATATATTTATATAATTTATATATATTAAATATAATTTAAATAAGTTAAAATGTTTGTACTTAAAACATATATATTTAAATATATTATTTGAATAATTTAAAATATAATTTAAAATAAATTAAAATATAATTTAATATAATTTAAATATATTAAATATAATTTTATATATTAATATAATTTAAAGTATATTTTAAATTAATATATTTTAAATTATATATTAATATAATTTATATATATTAAATATAATTTATATAAGTTAAAATATATAATTTAAATATATTAAATATAATTTGATATATTAATATAATTTAAAATTCCTTTCCATACATAAAGGGCATGGGTTCGACCCCCCATTTTGCCAAACAACAAATACAGCGTTGTCTCTGAAAATGTTTAGAATTGTTTTATATTTTAATTAGTAAATGACTGTATATGGCGATTTTTCTTATAAAGCGCTTTCTAAATTGAAAAGAAATTGAGCCCTATTAGAGCGCTTTCTGAAAGCGCTTTCTAAGGTGATACCTATAGTAGCGCTTTTTAAAAGCGTTCTCTAAAGTGATACCTATAGCAGCGCTTTTTGAAAAGCGCTGTCTAAGGTGACACTCTTTTACATTCTTTTACAGCGCTTTTGAAAAACGCTTTCTAAAGCCTTTCTTTTAAGGCGCTTTTTTTTAGCGAAATTTTTTTATTCTTTTTAGCAGCGCTTTTGCATAAAACCGCTGTCTTTTTGGTGCTGTCTAATCATATTTTTGGCGTAGTGAGTACTTATATTTTATAAATATATTCATATAAACTCTTCTTCTATACTTCTCCCATAATACATGGCACAGACACATCCAGGGTGAGTAGTTAAGATCATTCAACGACAAGAGGATTGAGCACCTGACCAACAAAGAGAATTGTTCCAGTCAAGTCTTCTCTAATCACAAATAAAAAAGGATGGTCAGCTACAAAGTTTACTCGAGTTGGAACACGCATTCTACTTCCTAATAGTATTGTTGCTGCTGTGGCCGCAGCGGCTTGTGTGCCTTCTTCATTCACTTCAATAAAAGACTTGTGAAATATATTGGAAACACAAAGGTTTTGACCCACAAGAGAATCTACCTTTTTTGTCAAACCTCTAGTAGAGAAAGGTAGAACCACTCCTAATTCCTTCAGAATATCAGAAGTTTCAAGTCCAAATGAAATATTGAATCTTGGAATCTTGAAGTCACCTACTTCCACTTTTTCAGAAGGGAGCTTGTGATCAAGTAACTCGGATTCAGAAGCCACCTTTTCAACCAAAGCTGACAACCCATCCTTTGCATTCGGAAGAAAAAAGTACATGGAGAATTGGCGCTTATCTTCACCTTGCTTATAAGGAAGACCAAGAACTTTAAAATCATTGAACTCTCTAATTAACTGCTTCTTCTTGCTGGTCATAAAGGGAATCTTGACTGCGCTACCATTCAAAAGGTGAAAATCGTTATCTTTCATTAACGAAGCATCAAACTTGTGACTCCATGCTCCTTTAAAGTATAGTGCATTAGTAAAGATGAGTCTGGTTGAGCTGTTGACTGATCCTATAGGAAGAAGTTCTTTACTGAGGCCATAAGTCTCTTTTTCAGCCCATAAATTCACTTCATTGGTCACTTCAACAGCCTTCAAAACCATATCAAATTTAAAAATCAATTGTATAAATAGATAAGTTGAACTGTTTTGACAAGTATATCAATAGAAGGGTTTAATTTTGTTTTAGTCTAATTCTCATGCATTGTTTTCGTTGAAGTTGATCTCTATAGTACTAGAACATGCTTGACATATAACAGGTCTATAGACTAAAGGTACATGCATTTGAATAATGTTAAAGCAATTCAGGAGTAAAATTTTTTTTGAATTGAATTTTATATTCTTGTTTCACCTTTCACCTATTACATATTAAGTAACTGTATCCAAACATACGTCATTTTATATTCAAGCCACTTACAACAATTCCCTAAAATCAATTCAATTCTCGTCAATCAGAACCAAACACACACTTAATTAATTTAGAATTAATCAGTTTAAAATTGGTAGTGACCAAAAGTTGTGAAGTATGAAACCCTAACACAAAATTGTTCGAGAAGGTATATTAATTTATGAACAGAAAATAGAAACAGGAAATAGATTAATTCCAGTGATAAGATGAAGATATTAGATATGCATACCTTGTTCTGGAAATCGACGGTAGACAAATTGGCTTTGAAATCAGTAGAGACGATTTGTTTGAAGGAAGGTTGAAGAGATAGGGTTTGTTCCATCCACACACCGTTGACGAAAGAGAGAAAAGGTCCGCCGGCGGGAGCAGCATTGGAGAGGACGACGGAAACGAGCTGAGAGGCGAGGGAGTTGAGATGATAGGTGGATTTGAATTGGAGGAATTGAAAAAGCTGTTGCTGTGTGGGACCGT
Organism: Lathyrus tuberosus; assembly: GCA_022829125.1. Classification (NCBI taxonomy): domain Eukaryota; kingdom Viridiplantae; phylum Streptophyta; class Magnoliopsida; order Fabales; family Fabaceae; genus Lathyrus; species Lathyrus tuberosus. Next base: position 1,037,022 of record JALAZF010000803.1, on the reverse strand, counting down.
CAGAGGCAGCAGCGATGATGCTAAGCACAATATGGAGCAACAATGGTGAGAAGACGATGTTGTGAGATAGTTCTTTTGAAAACAAATGGTTGGCGATGGTGAGCGAAACATTGGTTTGGTTGATTATTGATTCACAGAGATCCATTATTTCTTGTTCCGATTTCGAAAACTATTCCTCATAATCAAACGAAATGATTTTTAATTTGAACCAGTTGGAATGAAAGTGGATGCTTACTGATTAAGTTTTATACTCTTGGGTGTGTATGTGCAACCGTGTACTGTCCTCTTGATACTTTCGGATTAAGTTTGAAGTTTAATATTGTCTTGCTCAATGTGCTTTGGTATATCTCTCGTATTTTCTTTTTCAAACTAGTATTTTAAACTTTTTTTTTTTTACTCACTGGTATTTTAAACTTAAAAAAATAGAATAATTATGAAAATATTTTTCTTCTTTATTTAAAGTTTAAACAAATCATAATCTATGTTATTAAAAATATATATTTAGAGAGATGAAAAATAAAAATGGTTATATTTAGAATATTAAAAACATATTTAATTCTACAATTAAATGCTATTAAATTATAAATTTAAATTAAAAATAAATATTTAATATAGTTTATTAAAAGTAATTGAGTAATTAAATAATGTTTTTTTAATCAAAATAAATTTTTCTATTAATTCAAAAACCAAGAATAACAAGTCAATCACTAGGGATCCAGTCCAAGACAACAAAAACAAACCACAAAAAGAGAAACTAGTTACATCATCAGCTTAGTTATATAAGGTCTAAGTCTCTCACTATACCACCCTCTGTAAACTATCATTAATTATATTATTTTCTATTTTAGTGTTATCTACACTATTAACAAAACACTTATTATTCCAGTACCTCCAAATGCCATAAATTGTGTCCGTAACAGCCAACTTAAGGATGAATGCCCTCCACCCTTTGCTAAGGGATACATTCCAGCCCATTTCATTATGTCATTCCTTTAGTTCATAGGCCACTTGAATCTACTCTAGTATTTCCCTCCAAATAGCCTTTGAATAAATGCAACCATAAAAGAGATGGCCAGTAGTTTCCTCATGAGAACATAAGCATCAAATATCACTCTCCATTATGTCAAACCGGCATAACCTCGACTTAGTAGGGAGTCTACCATGGCATGTCAACTAAAGAGTCATCACTACTCTAGGCTTAGCAGTATTATCATATAAGACACGACTTCAATTGACATTATCCTCACTCATGCTTCTCAACTTCATATAGACTTTCTTGGTGTTAAACTTGTTACCTTGGAGCATTTGCTGCCAAAGGGTCTGCATATGCATTACATTGTCTCTTTATTTGAGGATTGACCTCACAATCCACGATTGGCTAGCTTTTTCATTCATTTCCATGAGCACAACATCTTTGATGTAGTAACTATGCACTCATTTCACCCAAAGGTTATCATATTTTCTGCAGAGATTCTAAATGAGCTTCAACATAATACTATTGTTCCAAGTACTTATCTCAATAATATCCAGGTAATCATACTTTTTAGGGCTGCAGATTTTCCTCCATGCAAAAGGACGTTTCCTACTAATCTCAGAGTTACTAGTCCACAAGAAGGATCTAAGGATATTATCTATCTTGTGAATCATATATTTTGGGAGGGGGAAGCATTGCATCCAGTAATTGGCAACAACAAAGGACACATATTTTATGAGTTGAGTTATACCTGCATAGCTCAGTAGATTGCTACTCCAATGCCTGATCTTACCAAAAATTTTATCCACAAGGCTCGTGTAGTGTTAAACACTCAAACATTTGCTTGTCAATGGAACACCCAAGTACCTGAAGGGGATGGACCCTTGCTCAAAGTTTTTCATTCTGGTAATCATACCTCTGGTGCTCTCTCAATCCCACTAAAGTACACTTTACATAGGATTCAAAATAAGGCCAGTAGACTTGGAGAGTTGATCAAGAGCCCTCATCATTAACTCCACAGCCATGAAACCTCCTCTAGCAAAAAGTAAAACATCATCAGCAAAAGCCAAATTAGTAATTTGAAGCCTCTCACACTTGGCATGATGGTTAAAATATGGATTTTTTTGCACCTTTAATAAGAGTATATTCATATATTCCATGATAATAACAAAGAGTAAGGGTGACAAGGGGCCCTCTTGTCTAATCCCCCTTCTAGCCTGCATCACTGAAGTGTAAGAACCATTTATGTTGCACCTATAAGAAACAGTGGTGACAACAGTCATTGTCCATCGAATAAATTGATAAGGAAAACCTATTTCCTTAAGGATACTCTCTTAAGCCTTCCAGTCTACATATCATATGCTTTTTGTAAGTCCAGTTGTATCATACATCTTGGGTTACCCCCTTTCCTATAGTAGCCCTTGATCAATTCATAGGCAAGAAGGATATGGTTATGGATCTGTTGCCCTGAAATGAAGGTAGCCTGATAAGATCTCCCAATACTACCAATTACTTTACCTAGACTGGATGTAAGCACCTTAAATATAATCTTGTACACATTAGTACAACCGACAACAGGTCTATAGTCCTTAATGGAAGTAACCCTTTCACTCTTGGGAATGAGAGTAACCACAATACAATTAACAGCTTTGTACAATCTCTCATTATGAAAAATGTTTTGCACTAAAGCAGTTATATCCCCCTTAATAGCCTGCCAGCTTGCTTTAAAGAATTTAGCATCATAACTATCAATCCTAAGGGATTTCATATCACTTATTCAATGTAGAGCTGAATAGATCTCTTGATCACTAAAAGGAGCAATGAGCCTAGCTCTTTGATCTGCATTCAAATGGCCTCCCTCTCTCATAGAAGCAACATATATATGGTTTAAATTGTTATCACGTTGCCCCATCAACATGCCATAGTAGTCCAGTACTACTTTCTTAATGTCATGTTCGCTGGCTAAGATGATTTCATCTTCTTTATGCAAAGAACTAGTACACTTAGCATTGCACTTAGCTTTGAGTGAGACATGGAAATAGGAGTTATTACCATCCCCTAGCCTCAACCACTCAATCTTAGTCTTCTTCCTAAGGATGTTCTCTTCTAATTCATTCCACTTAACTAGATCCTCAATGTGTTTCTTTATCTCCTCAATCTTATGACAGTTCATTCTATCATTCAAAAGATCCTGTTGGGCCTGCTGAAGGTTTGCTCTAGCTTTAAGGATGTTTTGATGAACACTCAAAATGGGCTTACTCAATTTCCTCAAAGCAGTTTGTAATCTCTTAAGCTTTTCCAAAATAACATACATATGCCTACCCTACATAGGTTCCCTCCAGTTAGTAGCAACTGTCTCTGTATATCCTTCCATATTCATAATACAACTTATGAACTTGAAATTCTTCTTCTTCATGGTATATCTACCATGATCCCTTAGCCACAAAATAGCATGATCAGACACACTAGGGGGAAGATGTTAAGGGAGATGTCCAAATGGTATTGAAACCTTTCCACATTACCCAAGACCTTGTTTATTGGACCATGTGTAATAATCACCAAGGCTATCCATATAATACAAACCATATTTCTCCATCATAGTGGTAAGGTCAATATATTCAGCTTTAGTAACCAGCTTACCCATAATCCTATCTTGAGTCTTGGCACATTATTAAAATCACCAAGCAGGCACTAATGACCCTGCTGCTGACCATGAATATTATCAATGTCCCTCTATAAAAATCTTATATGTTCAAGTGTATTTAGGGAATAAATAGCAGTAAGCCAATATTGGAACTTTCCTTTAAGATCATACAGACCACAATGCACCAAATGGGTAATACTGATGATAAATCTAATGTCTATGCAGCTATTATCCCAAGCTATCCAAATTCTACCATTTTCATGGTTAGCATAGTTATCACGATAATTACCTTTTATGTTGAGGATCTTTCTAATGTTCAGAGCTTTATCTTTCTTCACCCTTGTTTCCAGTAAAATAGAAATTTTTTGCCGAAGCTCTAAGAGACAAGAGCTAATCTCCCTAAGCTTACCCTTTTTATTCAGCCCCTGCACATTCCAAGCAACCATCATGTTCAAATGTCTTGGAACACTAGGGGATCATCCAAAATCCCTAATGCCTCAAATCCATGGGTACATTGTACTATGGTTGGTGTTCCTTCCTGAGTTTTTCCTTTACCTTTGTCTTTGCCACTATTATGAACCTTTGTTCACTCTCCTTGGTGCTCTTTAGTTTGATTTTGACTACTAGACCCTATTGGCTTGAATGAAAATTTATTTTCTTCCTCTGGTGGCTTAGGTTGTGGTCTCCACTGCATTTTAGGTTTTGTAGCACCACACTTATGACCAACCTTTTGGCAATTCTTTCAAAAATTAGGCTTCCGCTCATATTCAACAATTTGAACCAGCTTTCTCCCTTCATTATCTTTTATAATGATATCTTTCTTAAGATCCTATGTGATATCCACTTCCACTAAGATTCTAGCATATGAAACTCAAAGCTTATTGGCAGTGCATTCATCTGTTAGTAGTGGTGTTCCTTGTGCGCTTCCAATTTTGCTCAAACTCTTGCCCCCCATAAGTGTAATGGTAATTGGGGAAGTTTAATCAAAATTTGTAGGGGTCTCAACATATCTTCCTTCAAATTGAAATATGGTTTCCATTCCCTAAGCAACATTGGCATGTTTCTTATAGAATGCAACCCCTTCATCATCCCTGTTTCCATGTCAGTGTGCGTTTTGAATTTGAGAAGGAAGTATCCATCATCATGATAATACATATCAGATAGTAGGACAAAGTCCCACGACTTAATCATGTACTGCTTTACCATATTCATGCTCACTTCTCCTCCAAGAACATACATGATCAACAATGACTCCTAAAACTTCACCTCAGACACAATATATATTCCTCAATCTCAATTTCAATTTCCCCATTGACAAGCTTGGGGACAACATACTCAATAGTTATTCCCTTTGCCGGGTTTCTATTCTCAATGAGAACATCTACCCATAGTTTCCTCGGTTCCATTGATTCCTCAATCGTTTCCATTTCTAGGGTTACCTTTTCCAGTTAATCTTTTTCGCTCTTTGAAACTTTGCCTCCATGAGATGTGCCAACGATTCTAATGTGTTTTGGGCTTTCCACAATAGTTTATATCTCCTCCACCGTAGGCATATGGTTTGACAGCGACACAGGCACCGCTTTCTTCGGCCGCCCCCGACCCTTAGTCATCCCTTATCTACTATCTATTTTAGATTAATTTACATAAACATTAAAATACCTTTCAAGTTGAAAAAAATAGCTTTCAAATTTGAATAATATCTTTATTATTTGAAAATTTAATTTCTTTATCTTTATTCTTTAAATTTATTAAAGAACATTTTTTTAATTTCTAAATTATAAAGTTAATTTAAAAAGATTTTATTTTGTTTTACTGTTTTTATAAATTCACAAAAAAAATTCTTAAATATTTAATGCCTCGTTGTTTATTAATTTAATATTATAGCTTAAATATTTTAATGCATGAACATTTAAATAATTGAATTAAATATATAATATTAATTAATAAATTAAAGGGTAAAATAAGTTTTTGATCCTTCTAAATATTGCGAATTCGTTTTTAGTCCCTCTAAAAATTTCTTTCAAAGAATGATTCCTCCAACATTTTCCAACCATACAATTGGTCTCTGACGCTAAATGCCACTAACGGATGTTGATGTGGCATGCCACGCGGAACTTTTTTATGACTGGACATACAGGTGGCAATGCCAGCATGGCAAAAAAATGATGATGTGGATGCGACGTGACAATTTCTTCCATTTTTATTTTTTATAATAATTAAAATTATAGCGACGGAAAGTTCAACGCTAATCCGTCGCTAAGATGAACATCATAAATAAACCTAGAATTTGTAGTTAATCCGTAGATAATTCCTAGCTAATTCCTAGCTAATTTAAACACACTATTCTTATGACTTAAAATTCAATTTTTTTCATAATTTTTTTGCATGAAAGTTTATAACCTTATGAAGGTCTCTCACACAATTTTTTTTTACTTGAGATGAATTAAATATGAATTATTTTAACACCGATTTTCTATGAAACGGAAACAACGCAAATATCGGCATATGATTGAGTTTTGAGATAATATTTTGCAAAAATCTAATAATACATAAAATGGATCTGCAAAGTTTCATTGCATTCTAAATAAGTCTCGATTTATTTTGATTTTTTGACCGAAACACATATAAATGTGTTTTTTCTAGAGGCGAACCCTACTAGGGAAAACATATACAACAACGGTTAGAAAAAGGATAACATCACGCGTGACCTGTCGTTGTTACATATGTTGAGAATCAAGTGTGAGGAAGAAGTCTCACATTGATTAGAAAAGGGAAGATTGAACACTATATAAGTGAGAGAACCCACACACCAATCACCTTAAGGTTTTAGGTGAGTATGCGGTGTGTCTCTCACAAAGGTGTGTCCTAATTAGAATGCTCCCTCGTTGACCCCCTCGATTGTTGTCCAACAATGGTATCATGAGCCTTTGGTTCGAGAAAGGGACCGGCTTACTTGTATCGAAAACACTTCCCGCAGGTGTGGGTAGAAGGTGTTCCGTTGAGTTCAACGGTGATACAAGTGTATGTGGAAGAGAGAGCTTCCACATGAGGGGGAGCATTGTGTATAAACTCACACTTGAGGGGGAGTGTTGAGAATCAAGTGTGAGGAAGAAGTCTCACATTGATTAGAAAAGGGAAGATTGAACACTATATAAGTGAGAGAACCCACACACCAATCACCTTAAGGTTTTAGGTGAGTATGTGGTGTGTCTCTCACAAAGGTGTGTCCTAATTAGAATGCTCCTCGCTCGACCCCCTCGATTGTTGTCCAACAACATAGAGTGTGGTTGTATATGTGCTACTTACAATCACGGTCTTATGACCGTTGTAGAAAACCTGAAAGCACGTTATATATGATCACGGTTGCTATAACTAGCCGTTGTAATATATTAAAGGTCCTAGGTTCGATTCTCAGTAGCGCATCTTTTGGTGTAATATATTATTCTGGACACTGTTCACCATACAACCACGATTATATAGTATAACCGTCGTTAAATTATATGTTTTTTTAAATAATTTTTCTGCATTTTGAATTTTTTTCATTTTTTAACCTGTATTTTTTAAACCATATCAGAACATAAACAACAATTGTATCATAATGAAGAATTGTATTGTATTACGTAAAATTCATACATTGGATTAAGAACCAAACATTATATATATATATATATATATATATATATATATATATATATATATATATATATATATATATATATATATATATATATATTTATATATATATATTACATCAAAAGAAAAATGGAACAAAACAACCTACAAACATTATATAACATCACATAATTGTATCTTATAATGTTTTGGTTTCTTTGTCTCTTGGTGTCTTGTCTCTTGGTGTATTGACTTTAAACACCTACAATTTCAAATAATCATACTTGTTAGTAAATATACTTAGAAATAATGACTTACATTAATTAAATTATGAATAAAGAATAAAATACTAATTACTTATTAATTTTCCCATATGCCTTCATTATGATCGATATGAATAACATGCACATCATCTCTATCAACTTCATCATAAGTGGTAAACACTTTTGTTGTGTAAGAAGGAGTAGAAGGAATATCAAAACTTTCATCACTACTAGGAATGTCTTTTCCTCGGAGAAAGATTGACCATTTTCCCGAAGTGTCTGAATGGTCGGTCACATAGAAAACTTGTTTTGCTTGTGAAGCCATGATAAATGGTTCGGTCATATAATTTTCCTTGCCAAGGTCAACCCAGGTGAATCCTAAGTCATCAGTTTGTACACCATTATTATTATTGAGAATCCACTTGCATTTAAATAAAGGCACCCTGAAGATAACATAATTAATCTCCCAAATCTCCTCAATGACACCACAGAACGCACTAGATTGCAATATTGGATTCTATCTTTTGAACTGGAGAAATACATGGATTCGGCATGAACCATAACCCCTCCATTTTGCATTATACTACGATCATATTTTGATTTTGTATAAAAGGTATAATGACCAATGTCATATGCAGTCCAAGTTATCACATTAAATTTTGGCGTGAACGACAACCATTTAATTTTCTCAGATGAACTATGATCTTTTGGTATCCTTCTATTAAACCAACCTAGGAATTTCTTGTTATGTTCGATCAACAACAACTTGTCACTCATTCTGGATATTTTTTCTTCAAAAGTCTTTTGTGAGTAGCCACGTAAGGTTGAACTTCTTCAAGATTATTAAATATATAGAAATGTGCCTGAATAACTACATCCTGAGCCATTGACTTAACATTTAAACCTTGAATATCTCTACCTTCAGTGTCAGCATGACGAGACTTTGAAATTCCTATAAACTCTTCTTCCGGCAAATAGTTTGTACAAAATTATTGGCTGGGATTTTGACACTCATTAATGTTGGAAGTAAGGTGAAAGGTTTAAGATCATATTCTGAAGAAATAGGACATTTAGCATTTAGAATGTGGGTGTTCAACAATTGTACAAACTCTACATTATACTCCCAATACCTGTGTGTGTGAGAAAAGAGTGTCTTTGAGAGAAGGTACGTTTGAATACCTTCTTTTACAATCAAAGCCATTTAAATTTTAGTCATTTACCTTCAATTGAAATTTAATTTCTTGTTATTCATCTTCTAGCAAGTTATCTTTTAATCATTCTAGAATTTAAGCTCTTTTTCTTACTCAAAAGAAGTCACCACGTTTTCTTAATAACTTTTGAAAACACTTAAAAAACATTGTATAAATGTTCATACTAATTGAAACTAAAAACTAACTTAGCAACACATGTCTCATGATTAATCTAGTCGATCTTGTAAGTGATCAGAGACTTAGTGACTTTGGAGGACTAGCGATTGTTTTCCATTTTCACTGGTAAACAAATTGACATGCCCAGTGGGACTGGTGTTGTTAGTTAGAATTTGTAAAGATATTTAGAAAAGTTCTTCACTTTTTGGTTTTCTGTAGTTTCGCTGTATGAGATTAAGAAGTGGCAAAATAATCATTGATAACGAAACAAGACCAAGAAGAAGACGTGCACATATAACAATGGTGAATTCGCCCAATAATGAACCACCACCTACTCCTTCGACAGGGGAAACTATACCCATGGCGTATGTAGCTGAAGTGGTTCCCTCCAAAGTAAGTTCAACAACAGTATCGTCGAACGCTTATACTGGACCTATTATATCCCCAATGAGGACGCAGGGGCAACCATTGACCCCTCCTCCAGTGGGCACTAGTTCGTTCAGGCCTTATCTATCTAGGTTCACCATGCCCTTAGATGGTCGAAAATAACCATATGGTATGCCAACTTCAATGATGGCTAATTTATATAACGCGACTACAGCGTTCAACTACCGGGTGGTGAATACGTTTTCTCCAGTACAGGGGACTAGTTCTACTGTTAACAATATGGGTTAAAATAACCTACCCCCGGGGATGGGATATTCTGCCTAATTGTCCAATTTTACTACAAATTCTGCAGCGGTATTAAAACAACAAATGGATGAAAGTAATCATGACATGGTCCATATGTTGGCCCAGCAGATGGGCACTATATTTAACCCTTTGATTCAAAACACTAGTCAAACAAATCAGCAATTAGCATCATAGATGACTAGAATTGCAGATTTTTTTGGAGTTCCACAAGCCCCTCGACAGGTTCGAAGAGATGTGATAGTCGAAAACCAGGGGGCAATTCTTGAGGAAAACCTCACAATTAATCAAGTCCAACAAAATAATCCCCTTGTCGAGGTAGTTGATCAAAGAGTTAGGGTCGAACCCCCTAGGATCGAACCTTCTAGGGTCGAATAACCAGTTCCAAGGGAACAAGAACCTAGAGTGGTGATAGTTAATAGAAATCAAGATGCAGATGAAGTCATACATCAAGTTCGAAATGATCGTATGGCTGAGGATAATAATTTGGCTGCCATGGTCGAAGGGATTATGGCACAAAATGGAGTAAATATTGGCCTTCATAGGCCAAATTACATTTCCCCGTTATCTGATTTTATTCTCCAAACTCTATTGCCCAGGGGATTAAAAGTCCCAAAATTCACGAAGTTTTTAGGAGACACTAGCGAGTCAATTGTCGAACATGTGACGAGGTATTTGACTGAAGCAGGAGATCTTGCCAATTTCAAAAGCTTACGAATTAAGTATTTCCCTAGCTCACTTACCAAAAATGCTTTCACATGGTTCACTACACTCCCAGCGAGTTCGATCCATGACTGGACTAGTTTAGAGAGATTTTTTCATGAGCAGTTCTACATGGGAAAGTCGAAGATCAACCTCAAAGAGTTGGCTAGCATTAAACGCAAGTTTTCTGAGTCAATCGATGATTACCTTAATAGGTTCCGTCTGTTAAAGGAAAGGTGTTTTACACAACTGCCTAAGCATGAGCTGGTCGAAATGACAGCTGGTGGCTTAGACTATTCCATTAGGAAGATGTTAGATACTCAATATTTTAGAGATATGGTCCAGTTGGCCAATAGGGTTCGACAAGTAGAACGCTTGAAGGCTGAAAAAGCCAGAGCCCCTAAAAACAATAGAAGAGAAAGAGTAGCTTACGTTGATATAGATGAAAATAATCAAGAAACGTATAGTGAGTCTGTAGACTTGGATGAAAACGAAATTGATCTGGCTGAGTTAAAGCAAGGACCACCTTATTCATGTAAAGTCCTTGCACCTTCAAATGGGAAAAATCCCGTCAAACCTGAAAAGAATGATAAGTTCCCCAAGAGAACGTATACGTTCGACGTCACTAAGTGTGACGAGATTTTTGACTTATTAGTCAAAGATGACTAAATGATAGTGTCTCCTGGCGCTAAGATGCCTCCGTTAGAACAAAGAAAAAAAATGAGGTTTTTGTAAATATCATAAATTTCTCGGCCATCAAACTTTTCAATGTTTCCTTTTCAGGGATTTGGTGTAGAATGCTATCAAGGATGGAAGGTTGAAGTTCGGAGACAAGGCAAAGTCTCAAATGAAGATTGATTCAGATCCCCTCCAGGTGGGAGACACACATTACACTGAGCCAGTCATAATCAACATGATCGAGGCTTCTGAAAGCTGATGCATAGTTGAAACTACTGAAGGTTTCAAGAAAGAGGTGGTCGAAGTTGAGTCTAAGGTTACTGATGGTCTGTGATTGAAGCTGAAGCTAAGGTTATTGATGACCTAGTGATCGAAGCTGAAGCTAAGGTTACTGATGACCTGGTAATCAAAGATGAAACTAAGGTTACTGATAACCTGGTGATCGAAGATGAGATTAAGGCTAATGACAGCCTTAAGTTCGAAGTTAAAATTGAGGCTACTAAGAGCCTTAAGAGTGAAGAGAAAATTGAGGCTACTTAGGGCCTTGAGATCAAAGGTACAAATGAGGCTGCTGAGGGTCTTAAAATTGAGAAAATTGAGGCTGCTGAAGGCCTTGAAGTTGAGAATGTGAATGAGGTCACTGAGGGCCTTGAAGCTGAGAATATGAATGAGGTCACTAAGGGCCTCAGGGTTAAGTTAGAAGGGCTGAAGATCAACTATGGCGCCAACTTAGAGGTCCATATGGTCGATGTTAGTGATGAAAGACATGCTGACGAAGAGAGGGTTCGTCGGAATGAGAAACAAATGGGGGCGACCTACCCTAAAGATGATGAAACCTTGCTGGAATTCCTTCAACGTTGTTAGAAAAAGAAAGATGAAGTTATGATGTGCCCTAGGTGCAGTTCGGTATTTGATAAGAAAGCAGCTGAGAACCTTGAAAGGGTTCGAATAGCCAGTCGAAGGGGAAATCGGAAAGATACTCGTAATAATTTCACCTTTGATAAGAGGAGAATCCTCGAAGAATTGAGCAGGGAGGCCCAAGTCTTCAACCAAACATGCCTTATACCTTTAAGCCAGTTGTCGATGTACCTAAAGGAAAGTGGGTAAGGTCTGCTGAGAGAGAAGAAAGAGGCTAATAAAAGTGGCAGAGCTTCGAAGTAGAGAGAGGTTCTTCAATGTCTTATAAGAAAGAGTTTCAAGTGTCGAAACAACAAGCTTATTGGCCTGAAAACTACAAAGGAAAATAAATCCTATGTCGAGGTCGCAATGGCGCAAACAACAAAGAAGAAGGAAGGTTGAGAGGGAGGCAAAGGAGAAGGAAATGGCTGAATCCAGTACTAATGTGCCTTCAGAGAAAAATAGTTTCGAGGAAAAGAAACCTCTGGGAAGGAAATTGTTTCCCAACCAATTGGAAGGCCTTAATAGTAAGTCAAGAGATATAGCAAATGATGAAGACATGTTGACGAACAATTTCTTAGATACGAAATCAGAAGCTTCGTTGGACATAACTTGCAACATATTTTCTGTGTTGCCTAGGGAATACGACCAGATTACTAAGTTCCAGTAACTTGATGATGTAATGAAAGTTGAAATGGAAAAGCATAAGCCAGTGTGTTATTATGTGATGAATAATGGCTGCGTTGAAGAGCAGAATGCCTTCTTCGAAAGGTCAGATGAAGCTATGAGGAATCACCTTAAGCCTCTCTTTATTAGAGGGAAGGTCAAGAATGTGGTGATTAGTAAAATTCTTGTGGATGGGGGAACGGTAGTTAATCAGATGTCGTATTCTATGCTACAAAAGGTAGCATAGACCTGAAACCTCACAATATGGTTTTACCAAATTATGAGGGGAAAACTGGATGCACTATGGGTGTGATTCAATTGGAATTAACTGTTGGAACAATAATGAGACTGACGATGTTTATGGTTGTCGAGTCGAAGGCTAATTATAATTTTCTGTTGGGTCGAGAATGGATCCATGGTATAGGAGCAGTGACATCTTCAATGCACCAGAGGGTCACTATTTGGCAAAACAATGGTATAGAGAATATTGAGGCTGACCAGAGTTATTTTTTAGCTGAAGTTAATCATGTAGATAGAAGGAACTTCGTTAGGAAATTAGCAAATATTGCCCCTTGTCGACCTGCAGACTTTGCATTCGACCCAACAAATGCTGCTTATTACTCCCTTCACTTAGACCCAACCTATGGGTTCCAATGGGATAGAGAGGTTGTCGGAGAAGACCTCAAATTTGAAGGGACATCATATATCCAGCAAACTGGCTGGGGAGATAAGTTTGAGGATCATGAATGAGTCCAAGACATGGGAAAGATTTCGGCTTACATAGCCGAAAAAAGACTAAAAGCGGCCTTAGAAGCCGAAGTTGAGTTCATGGGTGCCGAAGCAATAGAAAATGATGTGGACCTTAAGGGGCCTGGAAAAGATTTTGAACCAGAGCCACCTGATAAGGATAAACAAGAAATGAAAGGCCAGAGGCTCAACACAATTTATGACGAATAGCCTATGTGATTCGAAAAGGACCCGCTGGCGCCCAATGTAAAGATGCTAGCGCAGGATCCTTTAGAAGAGGTTTGCCTAGGAGGAAAAGAAAAAGGCCAAGGTACATAAGTGCTAACCTTAGCTCAGAACTCAAGCTCGAAGTAATCCAGCTATTAAATGAGTATAAAGACTGCTTTGCTTGGGACTATGAGGAAATGCCAGGATTGAGTAGGGAGTTAGTCAAACTAAAGCTACCCATCCAACTTGGAAGAAAACCAATCAAATAGAATCCAAGGAGATTTGCACTAGAAATCTTGTCAAAGATTAAGCAGGAAGTCAAAAGACTTCTCAAATGTAATTTTTTTCGTACAACCATATATGTTGAGTGCATTGGTAACATAGTCTTTATTATTAAAAAGAATGAGACTTTGAGGGTTTGCATCGACTTCATGGATCTGAACGCTGCAACCCAAAAGGATGAATACCTAATGCCCGTGGCACAGATGCTTGTCGACTCCGCTGCAGGCCATGAGTATCTTAGTATGCTTGATGGGTATTCTAGTTATAATCAGATTTTCATTGCTGACGAAGATCTTCCAAAAACAGCATTTCGATGTTCTGGGGCCTTAGGCACCTATAAATGGGTGGTGATGCCTTTTGGCTTAACAAATTCTGGGGAAACCTATCAAAGGGAAATGAATTCAATCTTTCATGATTTCATAGAGACTTTCATGCAAATTTATATTTATGATATTGTTGTTAAGTCTGTTTCAGGATCTGGCCACCTAGACCATCTTCGACAGGCATTCGAAAGAATGAGAAAACATGTTCTAAAAATGAATCCACTAAAGTGTGCATTTTGTGTACATGTTGGAGACTTCTTAGGCTTCGTAGTTCATAAGAAAGGGATTGAAATAAACCATAATAAGACAAAGGCTATTTTAAAGGCGAAGGCGCCCTCGACGAAGAAGGAGTTGCAGTCGCTGCTTGGAAAGATTAATTTCTTAAGGAGATTTATTTCAAATTTGAGCGTCAAGACTCAAGCCTTCTCTCCTCTACTTCGACTCAAGAATGGAGATTTCGAATGCGGGCAGATGCAACAAGAAGCTTTCAATAAGATAAAGGAGTATTTTGTTTATCCCCCAATTTTGTCACCATCTTGTAGAGATAGAAGTATGAAATTGTATATTTCTACATCAGGTGTAACCATAGGGAGCATGTTGGCTCAAGAGGATGAAAATGGAATTGAAATAGACATTTACTATCTTAGTAGAGTCCTTAATGATGTATAAATTAGGTATAGCATGATCGAAAAGTTATGTCTTTGTCTGTATTTCTAATCTACAAAATTGAAGTATTATATAAAACCAGTGGATGTTTATGTTTCTTCCCATTATGATGTTATTAAACACATGATTTCTAAACCAATTCTTCATAGTCTAATGGGAAAATGGGAACCTGCTTTAACAGAGTACTCATTAACTTATGTGACTGTAAAGGCCATGAAGGGACAAGTGGTTGCAGACTTTATAGTCGACCACTCTGTAGTCGAAAGTCCCCAAAATTATCTTGAACCTTGGAAACTATATTTCGATGGATCGATTCACAAAGATGGATCAGAGATTGGGATATTGATTATCTCTCCTGATAAAATTCCAACAAGATTCAAGTACAGAATCGAATGGCCTTGTTCAAATAATGAGGCTGAGTATGAAGCTTTGATAGATGATCTTGAGATTCTATTGGAGTTGGGGGCAACCAGAGTTAAAATTGTTGGCAACTCTGAGTTGGTGGTAAAATAGATAACGAGGGAGTATAAGTGCGTTAAATAAAATTTAATAATGTACTTTGTAATAGCTAATAGATTGTTACGCAAGTTCGACTTGGTGAACATTAGGCATATCCCTCGACTGAAGAATCAGAAGGCCAATGACTTGGCTCAGATTGCTTTTGGCTATAAAATTTTGAAGGAAAGATTAGAGGATGTGATTGAAGTTCGAGGGAAGGTGATGGAAACAAGTTTATCCCCAACGGATTTAGAAGTAACCAAATTGGGTTATGCAGATGATGAGAACTTTGAAATTTTAACAGTTGACAACCTGACAGACACAGATTGGAGGAAGCCTATTATGGACTATTTGAGAAACCCAATTGCATCAGTGGAACAAAGAGTCAAGTATAGATCTTTAAGTTATACTTTGATGGGGAATGAACTTTTTAAGAAGACACCCGAGGGTATCTAACTTAAGTGCCTTAGTGAGGCTGAAGCATGTCTAGCGTTGTCGAATGTCCATGGTGGGGCATGTGGTGCTCACCAAATAGGCCATAAAATGAAATGGCTATTGTTTCGACGAGGTATGTATTGGCCTACTATACTGAAAGATTGCATTGAGTTTGCCAAAGGATGCCAAGAATGTCAAAAGCATGCCAGTATACAACATGTTCCTGCAAGTGAGTTACACTCTATTGTGAAGCCTTGGCCTTTCAGGGGTTGGGAATTGGATTTAATTGGTGATATTCGACCAGCATCTTCAAAGAGTCACAAGTATATTTTAGTAGGGATTGATTATTTCACTAAGTGGATTGAAGCCATTCATTTAGTGGATGTTGATCAGGTTGCAGTAACCAAATTTATACAAAGGCATGTCATATATAGGTTTGGGATCCCAGAAACAATTACAATTGACCAAGGATCAGTGTTTACTGGTTGAAAGGTCCAAGAGTTTGCTAAAGATATAGGGATTAAGTTGCTAACATCAACACCTTACTATGCTCAGGTGAATGGTCAGGTGGAGGCATCCAATAAGGTGGTTATCGGACAAATAAAGAAATATGTAGGGAAAAAGCCAAGAAATTGGTATAAGACATTAGATAAAGTTTTATGGGCTTGTCGAACATCCCCTAAAGAAGCTACCAATGCTACACATTTCCGACTCACTTATGGGCATGATGTAGTGTTACCGGTTGAGGTTTATCTTCAATCAACAAGGATCCAAAGACAAAGTGAACTCCCATCTAAGGTGTATTAGAGTATGATGTTGGATGAACTGATAGACTTGGACGAAGAAAGGCTAAGTGCTTTAGAGTTGTTGAAGAGGCAGAAAAAGAGAGTGGAAAAGGCGTACAACAAGAAAGTAAAGGTCAAGCCTTTTTCAACTGGAGATTTAGTGTGGAAAGTGATTTTGCCTATGGATAAGAAAGATATGACACTGGGTAAGTGGTCCCCAAAAAGGGAGGGCCCTATTCCAAGTTATGCAGTTATTTTCTAATAACGTGTATGAAATCGAAGAATTAGCTGAAGATCGAAAACTTCTGAGAGTAAATGGAAAGTATATAAAGATATATAAGTCTATGCTTCAGGAAGTTAAGATATTAGTAGAATAATTCATATGCAAAATTTATAGCCAAAATGGTGATTTAGTTTAAAATGCCAAAATGGCTTAGTCATTATAAATCAAATCCAAAAACAAAATAACACTCAATAGATTACATTTTAAGCAAACAAGCAAGATAATCAAAAGGGTAGAGAGGCCTTCATGCGTTCATACTTCGTCTTGGAGAGAAGCAGACAACGATCAATTAAAGAGATGTTCAAAGTAAGAGTGTCGATCTCTTCTCCCAAAGCTTGAGCTCATTCGACATGGTGTACTCCAACTTGAATTTTTTGGTCAAGTTCTTGACAGTCGAGCTATCAAATTTCTTGTTCGCGCTCTTTTTCCCTTTTAATTTTTGCTTGCAAATCTTTGATCTGTTTCTCCTAGGCAGCAATGTTGTTAGAGCAAGTTGTGAGTTGGTATTAAATCTATTTGAAATTTTTCTCCAACGCAACATTTTTGTTGGTGTATTCAGTTGCAGCATCCTATTCAGCCGTTTGGGTGCTCACTTTGTTTTGAATTTTGTTGGTAATGTCTCTTCGACGATTTAGATCTGCAGTTACGTGATCAACTAATAGTCTAAGGTCTATGAGAACGTCAACAACTTCAGGAGAAGTGGCCAAGATGTCAACTTTCTTCAGGAGTTTCTTGATGTTGAAGGAAGCATAAGGATTGGCTTCTATAAGGTGGAGCAGATCAACTTCGAAAACTTTCTCTTTTATCTTTTTAAGCAAATTTTCAATGGACTTGTTTCCAGATTAATCTCCAGAAGCTGTCGAAGAACTAGAACATTTTTCAGTTGAACTATCTCATGTACTGAGGATAGCCTTCAAATATTCTACAGGGTTATTTTTCTTCAGATGGGCTAGTTCCTCCGGGGAAAAGGTAGTGGTGGTTCCAGTCGACAGAGCTTTAGTGTCCTTGACAGCTTCAGAGGCTGGAGTAGTTTTGATTGTTTCCTCTAGACCTGCTTCGTGCTCAGTTTCATCTTCTTTTTCGTCTTCTGAAGGATTGGTTTCATAGTCAAACATGGATCATTCTTGCTCATGTTGATCTTCTTCATTTTCATTTCCATATTCATCTTCGTCTTCCTTTTCTTTTTCTTCTTCTACTTCGCCTTCAGGCGTAACATTTTTTGTGACATCAATGTCGATTGTCTCATGTATTTCGATCACATGAGCCTCTTCTTCCTTATCTTCCTTGGGAGGAGAGTTAGGGGTTGCACTTTGTTGAGTAATGCCCTTAAGAGGGAAAGTTTCTTGGTGTTCCTCAACTAGCTCATGTACATCGCCAACCAAACATGTGTTTGGTTTCTTGCTAAGACTGGTTTGAGTCGAAGAAGGATTAGTGTCTACATGGATTGTATGCTTGACACTTGATTGTGATGTACCACCTGCACCATCCTGCAAAAGAAATTGAAATATGATAAATTTGAAAGAAGGAGAAGTCGAAAGGTAGTTGAATGATTCGAAGGGAAGTGCTACTACCTTAGAACCTTCGGCACCTGGGCTAGAATTATCGCTTTCATCTTGTTCAGGAATGCTTTTGGTGACAGGCCTAAAGCCAACACTGGCCACTTTGGGAGTAATCGATGGTTTGATTTTTGTAGAAATGGATTTTGGTTGAAAAGTGGTATCAGAAACCTTTTCTTTCTTCTTGGGGATTTTAGAGGTATCTGGTGAAAGGTCTTCATTTGAATCTTTTGTTTGGGTCTGAGGTGCTTTAGCCTTACACTTTTTGGGAGTAGGGGGAGGTCTTCGACTACCCTGCAAAGATACGAATATTAGCATATAAGAATGGTAGTTTAATCGAAAACAAGAGGAGCATAAATTGTACCTTTCTTGTTATTGTTTTGGCAGTTTCTTCGTCTTCGCCTTCATCCTTGGCTAGACTAGCAACTTTCCTTGTTGGAGCTTTGACTGGTTGTTTTCGGTCGACAGTTAGAAAAGTATGAGAAAAAAACACAGTTGCCACAAACAGAAAAAATGTCAAGAAAACTGTTAGAGAAAAAGTAAACTAAAAGAGGTTCTTCTATTCCACACCTTCAAGTATGGGAGAGAGTATTTGAACATCCTTTATGCTAATATGAAGATGTCCTTTGAAACTGTCCAAAGTGTGCTTAGTCGGAACCACCCATTTTGCCAGCTTTTGAGATTCATGTCGAAGGATTTTTACAAAATCCCCACAGAAGAACCAGTAGGGAAATGGAGGGCTAAAAGCCACACCGAAGTTATACGTTGGCAGTCGAGGGAACCTTGGGGTATATAAGTTAAAAGCAAACTTATACCTTTGATCATGTTTAACGTAAGAAGGTATTTTTAAATCTGGGAGTTTGTGCATAAACTTTTCTTTTAAGGTAACTACTGCTTCACGGATGGTTCGAATAAGATCATCAGATCTATAGGCAGTTTCAAAGTATTTTTGAAATCTTTGAATTTCCTTGATATGATTTGAATACCTTTCTTGGTTTTGTCCTGTTGTCATACCCCAAATTTGTCCTACTTGTATATAACTTTCATCTGTACTTCCATCCACTAACTATTATTCAAAAATCCAAAAAATTATGTTGTTTCTGCTTGAGGTGTTATTGAGTTGAATTGTATTTCAGGCAAGATAGTGTTTCATGGTCAGGTCAGGGTGTGTATGATACAAGTACTTGTGTTTGAAGATCCATGTTAGGGTTGTGCACAATGTTTTGAAGTCCATTCATATTTCTTTCGATTTCAAGTCATTTGGTGCTCACTTGGTTTATAGTGGAGGTTTTGGATTACTGGCATTCGAGTGGTTAGCTTAAAATTGATCCACTGATTCAAGGTCTTAGTTTATTTCAAGTTCAAGATTAATTCAAGCTTTTCTTCCATTCATTTTAAGCTATATTTCAAGGTTATTTCAAGAGATGATTGCAAGTTTGATCCAATTTTAGTCGTGCCTCAAGAATTTGTTCAAGAATAGTTACAATTCAGGAATTGATTTACTTTCAAGATTTGGTTCATTTTTATCTCAATTGCAAGACGTTACAAATGAAGGGTGCAAAGTGAATATAGGGTTCAAACGACATATTTAAGTGGTGAGATTTGAGGCTCATTGATGATGTGGTCTTACAAAATAAAAATAAAAAGCTCATAAAATTCAAAAAGGACACGAAATGTCTATACAAATAAAAGCCCATCTTTACAATTAGAGTCCATCACACTACAAAATTCAGCAAGAGAATTGTCATTTACAACCAACAGCCATACATCACACCATACAACTTTTTTTATGTACCAATTCCAAATTTCATCACACCCTGGAACAAACCATCATGTGCCATAAAACCATCATCATATAATACAAAATTTCCACGCCAATTTCATAAACTGACCCCACATGAAAATTGGCAAGAATAATTTGAAGCAGCCAGGACACCAAAACGCGACATCATATAACGTCAACCATTTCCTCAAGTCCACATCCTGCATAAATCATAGCAACACTTCCAACAATATGTGCCTGAAAAAATCATGAATCAAATTGCAGTAACGGTCACAAGAGCCTCAATGTTACGCATAGCCATTGAAACAATACACAATACCAATACACTCAAAAACTAACCTGTATTTACAAAGGCACGTGTGCGTCACAACCGACCTAGCAATAGCAACACACCAAAACAACAGTCCAAAAACGCAGCAATACGCAGAAGTGCAACAACGACATCTCATACAGAACCTGCGTACACCTGCATCATAAGCAGACAAGGATGTAGAACTCAGAGCAGCAAACTCAGAACATCAGGATACATCAAAGTAGAAAAAAGCACTCAACAACCAAAGTGATTCAAGTGATTCCATCGATGCCTTCCTCTTCCATCAATACAATTCCAAACCCTAGAATTCTATACCATATAAACCACACTTCGCAACCATAACAGGGGGGATTCGGTGTGGTTAATCAAAGAGAACCTTAAGCTCAAGTAGCCACCAAAAACTCTGCAAAAGTATCCTCTCCTCCAACCTAAAAACCATTCTCAACACCCTAACCTCATTCAACACACTCAAACCTTATTCTTTTACCCAACCATAACCACAAAATCTCACTCTCCAATCCACCTTCTCCAAACACAACCCAAAAACCTTCATCTTTGAACCTTCTTCTCAAACCCATATCACAACCCACAACCGAATCAGACCAGAACGCAGAAAGAGGAGATGAAGAGAGATCAAATCAAAGCTAAAATGTTACAAACCTAATTGAACAAATCGAAACCAAAGCCAACTGAGCGAAGTGTGAGTTGAAGCGAGAAAGAAGGTTTGAGACGGGTCGAGACTACACGCTAAAAGAAGGTTGGAATCGTCGACACAATTGTTGTTGTTTGTTGACGCGATGACGAAGATCTTCTTCTTAGCGAATGGATTTTGAAACCGACGCGTTTATGTTGTTTTGAATGTTGCTCTGTTCACATGAAACGAATATACCATGTTTTGTTGTTGATTTTTTTACTGTGAAACCTGATTTCAATTTTGACTGAGTCTATCTAACCATTGTTTTTTTTTATTTTGTTCTTCTTTTTCTTAAAGCTGTTTTTGGATCCGTATGGGTCTTGTTCATTAGGCCCATAAGTTCCATTTCCACACCACCCTCCTAATCTCACTCCACCCCTTACTTTCCTAGTTCTTTTTCTTTTTTCTTTTTTTTCTTATTTACTTCCTTTGAGATTTTCTCTATTCCTTTTAAAATATATATATATATATATATTCATTTTGTAATCTATTTTACCATTTTTTTAATGATTTTCTCTTGATCTATTATCATCAATTTCTTGTTGATTTCCATTTCAATTTTATTTTATTTTCTATTATGGGCCAATGATATAACAACACTCATGATTTAGTTGATTTTCTCAAAATCGATTCAAAATCATGATTAATATGAGGCCTATTTATTTTTCTTTTTTTTATCAGTCGATGAAAGTCAAAAATCATAGCTTATCGATTATCGATTTAAGATCTGGAATAAGACGAGACCGGTTCTATTTTAATTTTGATTTTCTTTTCATTTCATATTCTATTTATTTATTTCTCTTCTTATTGGTCGATGAAAATCTAAAACCAAAGATTATCGATTTATCGATTTAAAATCTTGGTAAAGATGAGACCTTTCTTCCTTTTCCATCTTATTTTCGATTATGTCTTTTCATTTTCGATTTCTATCTTTTCTTTTCATTTTTGGTCAATGAAAGTCAAATATCAAATATTATCGATTTCTCGATTAAATCTTGATTAAGACGAGACCATTTCAATTTCATTTCGATTTTCACTTCATTTCGCATCTTTTTCTTCTTTTATTTTCATTTTCGATCGATGAAGTCTTTGTATTCACGAATGTTGATGGTTGAAGCGATTAACCTTCATTATTTCAAATCAGTAGTGAGTGATCATCGAGATCTCTTTCTATACTTTGAGATCGTGATAGGTTACCTTCGATTAATCGACGAAAGTTTGTGATTAAGACGAGATCTTCACCTTTTCTTTTCGTGTGGCACGATTCAATTGGAGAATGATCCCCAATATCATTTCTCCATCGTGTTTTAGGACAAAGATCAAATTGCGCATCCTCCTATAGTATGATATTCGTCATGGATCGTGCTACGATGGTTAGCGCTACATGTCCTGTGTCATTTGCTCCTAATAACTAAATAACTAACCACTAATTTTAATTTCCGCTCAATATTATCTTTCTTTACTTGTCAATATTATTGTTGATATTCTTATCATATTGTTCATATTCATATCTTGTTCATCTAACCATTTTCTTTGTTCATACCTTAATCAAAACACACTAAAACTATCGAAACGCCTAAACACTTAATTTTCGATTAAAATACTCAACACACCTATTCAAATCATTTTTCAATTAAATCGCGAAAGAACTGAATTCTTGAGGTCTAGCACTTCTTGGGTTCTTGAGTGACCGCTATTGAGACGCACGCCTTAAGTGGTGATCATTCGACCTTTTGCTCCTAAAACACTCGTCTTAACTATTTGGACAAAGGAATGCCATTGGAGTCTAGCATTCCATGTGGTACTTTCGTTGCTCATCAAACAATATTTCATAAATCAATCGAATGAAAAAGGCGTCGTTGGGATCTAGCATCCCAATAATGCCCCGATTAATTGGTTGTGAGGTCGACATCTCGTTTATCGAATAATCATTCTCTCTAAAACACTTAACAAATCAAACCTCATATTCGTGCCTCCGTACAAACGAACCCTTCTTTTACCCTAATTCGATTCGAACACACAACTAAACATCTTCTCGATCAAACTTCAAAAGAAGGAGATTCTTGGAATCTAGCATTCCTTGGATCTTCGAATGGATGGCTCTTGAGGCACGCCCCTTGGGTTGTCGTTCATTCAACCTTTCACCCCTTTTCAAATCAAACCATTCCAAAACCAATCCTCGATTTTTTGTTAAGCTACTTCTCGAAACATTCTCGTAAATCGAGTGCCTTTTGCCTCGACATCAAACGCACATTTGCACGTCTCGTGGTTTCGTTACTAGGAGCGCCCATAGGGACTAGTATCGATCCTCACCTCTTTTTGCAACCAATCCGACTCGATCTTTTTCAAACGCTTTCTTAATCAACCTACGAAAGGAGGAGATTCTTGGGATCTAGCATTCCTTGGATCTTCAAATGAATGGCTCTCGAGGCACGCCCTTGGGTTGTTGTTCATTCAACCTTTCGTCTTAAAACACTTAATCTTTATCGAACATTTTCGCAATCAATCACGAGAGAACTGAGTTCTTGGAGTCTCGCATTCCTTGGATTCTTAGTGACCGCTCTCGAGGCACACCCCTTGGGTTGTATGTCATTCAATCTTTCGTCTCCTAAAACACTAACCCTTTTTTTCTTGGGCGTACCATGAACTACGACTGCTCTGATTCTTTACTCTCGTCCGAGTAAAGATACGTAGGCACATGATCTTGGCGAGCTACCTTCCCTCTATCTTCCATTTCCCCTATCCTTTCCCGTAGTCGAACTACGATTGCTCTGATTACTCATTCTCGTCCGAATGAGCATACGTAGGCACAAGATTGCGATGATCTTGCCAAGCACCCTATCCTAAAAACCACCCTATTTCCCGTAGTAATTGAAACCTTTTACCTTACCTTTTCGCATTTGTCATTGAGAAGAAAATAAATAAGCTTAGCTAACGTTCATCACAAATCGAATTAAGAGGTTCTCGTTGAGTACAACGGACGTGAGGGGGTGCGCGTACCATCCCCTCACGTAACCGACTCCCGAACCCAGAATGTGGTTGCGACGGCCATGTATAACTTTCATCTGTACTTCCATCCACTAACTATTATTCAAAAATCCAAAAAAAGATGTTGTTTCTGCTTGAGGTGTTATTGAGTTGAATTGTATTTCAGGCAAGATAGTGTTTCATGGTCAGGTCAGGGTGTGTATGATTCAAGTACTTGTGTTTGAGGATCCATGTTAGGGTTGTGCATAATGTTTTGAAGTCCATTCATATTTCTTTCGATTTCAAGTCATTTGGTGCTCACCTGGTTTATAGTGGAGGTTTTGGTTTACTGGCATTCGGGTGGTTAGATTAAAATTGATCCACTGATTCAAGGTCTTAGTTTATTTCAAGTTCAAGATTAATTCAAGCCTTTCTTCCATTCATTTTAAGCTATATTTCAAGGTTACTTCAAGAGATGATTGCAAGTTTGATCCAATTTTAGTCGTGCCTCAAGAATTTGTTCATGAATAGTTATAATTCAGGAATTGATTTACTTTCAAGATTTGGTTCATTTTTATCTCAATTGCAAGACGTTACAAATGAAGGGTGCAAAGTGAATATAGGGTTCAAACGACATATTTAAGTGGTGAGATTTGAGGCTCATTGATGATGTGGTCTTACAAAATAAAAATAAAAAGCTCATAAAATTCAAAAAGGCCACGAAATGTCTATACAAATAAAAGCCCATCTTTACAATTAGAGTCCATCACACTACAAAATTCAGCAAGAGAATTGTCATTTACAACCAATAGCCATACATCACACCATACAACTTTTATGTACCAATTCCAAATTTCATCACACCCTGCAACAAACCATCATGTTCCAAAAAACCATCATCATACAATACGAAATTTCCACGCCAATTTCATAAATTGACCCCACATGAAAATTGGCAAGAATAATTTGAAGCAGCCAGGACACCAAAACGCGACATCATATAACGTCAACCATTTCCTCAAGTCCACATCCTGCATAAATCATAGCAACACTTCCAATAACCTGTGCCTAAAAAAATCATGAATCAAATTGCAGTAACGGTCACAAGAGCCTCAATGTTACGCATAGCCATTGAAACAATACACAATACCAATACACTAAAAAACTAACCTGTATTTACAAAGGCTCGTGTGCGTCACAACCGACCTAGCAATAGCAACACACCAAAACAACAGTCCAAAAACGCAGTAGGACGCAGCAGTGTAACAACGACATCTCATACAGAACCTGCGTACACCTGCATCATAAGCAGACAAGGATGTAGAACTCAGAGCAGCAAACTCAGAACATCAGGATACATCAAAATAGAAAAAAGTACTCAACAACCAAAGTGATTCAAGTGATTCCATCGATGCCTTCCTCTTCCATCAATACAATTCCAAACCCTAGAATTCTATACCATATAAACCACACTTCGCAACCATAACAGGGGGGATTCGGTGTGGTTAATCAAAGAGAACCTTAAGCTTAAGTAGCCACCAAAAACTCTGCAAAAGTATCCTCTCCTCCAACCTATAAACCATTCGCAACACCCTAACCTCCTTCAACACACTCAAACCTTATTCTTTGACCCAACCGTAACCACAAAATCTCACTCTCCAACCCACCTTCTCCAAACACAACCCAAAAACCTTCATCTTTGAACCTTCTTCTCAAACCCATATCACAACCCACAACCGAATCAGACCAGAACGCAGAAAGAGGAGATGAAGAGAGATCAAATCGAAACTAAAATGTTACAAACCTAATTGAACAAATCGAAACCAAAGCCAACTGAGCGAAGTGTGAGTTGAAGCGAGAAAGAAGGTTTGAGACGGGTCGAGACTACACGCGAAAAGAAGGTTGGAATCGTCGACACGATTGTTGTTATTTGTTGACGCGATGACGAAGATCTTCTTCTGAGCGAATGGATTTCGAAACCGACGCGTTTATGTTGTTTTGAACGTTGCTCTGTTCACATGAAACGAATATACCATGTTTTGTTGTTATTTTTTGACTGTGAAACCTGATTTCAATTTTAACTGAGTCTATCTAACCATTGTTTTTTCTTCTTTTGTTCTTCTTTTTCTTAAAGCTGTTTTTGGATCCGTATGGGTCTTGTTCATTAGGCCCATAAGTTCCATTTCCACACCTACCTCCTAATCTCACGCCACCCCTTACTTTCCTAGTTCTTTTTCTTTTTTCTTTTTTTTTCTAATTTATTTCCTTTGAGATTTTCTCTATTCCTTTTTTAAAAAAAATATATTCATTTTGTAATCTATTTTACCATTTTTTAAATGATTTTCTCTTGATCTATTATCATCAATTTCTTCTTGATTTCCATTTCAATTTTATTTATTTTCTATTATGGGCCAATGATATAATAACACTCATGATTTAGTTGATTTTCTCAAAATCGATTCAAAATCATGATTAATATGAGGCCTATTTATTTTTCTTTTTTTTATCGGTCGATGAAAGTCAAAAATCATAGCATATCGATTATCGATTTAAGATCTTGAATAAGACGAGATCGGTTCTATTTTAATTTCGATTTCTTTTTCATTTCATATTCTATTTATTTATTTCTCTTCTTATCGGTCGATGAAAATCTACAACTAAAGATTATCGATTTATCGATTTAAAATCTTGGTAAAGATGAGACCTTTCTTCCTTTTCCATCTTATTTTCGATTATATCTTTTCATTTTCGATTTCTATCTTTTCTTTTCATTTTTGGTCAATGAAAGTCAAATATCAAAGATTATCGATTTCTCGATTAAATCTTGATTAAGACGAGACCATTTCAATTTCATTTCGATTTTCACTTCATTTCGCATCTTTTTCTTCTTTTATTTTCATTTTCGATCGATGAAGTCTTTCTATTCACGAACGTTGATGGTTGAAGCGATTAACCTTCATTATTTGAAATCTATAGTGAGTGATCATCGAGATCTCTTTCTATACTTTGAGATCGTGATAGGTTACCTTCGATTAATCGACGAAAGTTTGTGATTAAGACGAGATCTTCACCTTTTCTTTTCGTGTGGCACGATTCAATTGGAGAATGATCCTCAATATCATTTCTCCATCCTGTTTTAGGACAAAGATCAAATTGCGCATCCTCCTATAGTATGATCTTCGTCATAGATTGTGCTACGATGGTTTAGCGCTACATGTCCCGTATCATTTTCTCCTAACAACTAAATAACTAACCACTAACTTTAATTTCTGCTCAATATTATCTTGCTTTACTTGTCAATATTATTGTTCATATTCTTATCATATTTTTCATATTCATATCTTTTTCATCTAACCATTTTCTTTGTTCATACCTTAATCAAAACACACTAAAACTATCGAAACGCCTAAACACTTAATTTTCGATAAAAATACTCAACACACCTATTCAAATCATTTTTCAATTAATCGCGAAAGAACTGAATTCTTGAGGTCTAGCACTTCTTGGGTTCTTGAGTGACCGTTATTGAGGCGCACGCCTTAAGTGGTGATCATTCGACCTTTCGCTCCTGAAACACTCGTCTTAACTATTTGGACAAAGGAATGCCATTGGAGTCTAGCATTCCATGTGGTACTTTCGTTACTCATCAAACAATATTTCATAAATCAATCGAATGAAAAAGGCGTCGTTGGGATCTAGCATCCCAATAATGCCCCGATTAATTGGTTGCGAGGTCGACATCTCATTTATCGAATAACCATTCTCTCTAAAACACTTAACAAATCAAACCTCATATTCGCGCCTTCGTACAAACGAACCCTTCTTTTACCCTAATTCGATTCGAACACACAACCAAACATCTTCTCGATCAAACTTCGAAAGAAGAAGATTCTTGGAATCTAGCATTCCTTGGATCTTCGAATAGATGGCTTTCGAGGCACGCCCCTTGGGTTGTCGTTCATTCAACCTTTCGACCCTTTTCAAATCAAACCATTCCAAAACCAATCCTCGATTTTTCGTCAAGCTACTTCTCAAAACATTCCGTAAATCGAGCGCCTTTTGCCTCGACATCAAACGCACATTTGTACGTCTCGTGGTTTCGTTACTAGGAGCACCCATAGGGACTAGTATCGATCCTCACCTCTTTTTGCAACCAATCCGACTCGATCTTTTTCAAACGCTTTCTTAATCAACCTACGAAAGGAGGAGATTCTTGGGATCTAGCATTCCTTGGATCTTCGAATGAATGGCTCTCGAGGCACGCCCTTGGGTTGTTGTTCATTCAATCTTTCATCTTAAAACACTTAATCTTTATCGAACATTTTCGCAATCAATCACGAGAGAACTGAGTTCTTGGAGTCTCGCATTCCTTGGATTCTTGAGTGACCGCTCTCGAGGCACGCCCCTTGGGTTGTATGTCATTCAATCTTTCGTCTCCTAAAACACTAACCCTTTTTTTTGTGGGCGTACCACGAACTACAACTGCTCTGATTCTTTACTCTCGTCCGAGTAAAGATACGTAGGAACAAGATTGCGATGATCTTGGCGAGCTACCTTCCCTCTATCTTCCATTTCCCCTATCCTTTCCCGTAGTCGAACTACGATTGCTCTGATTACTCATTCTCGTCCGAATGAGCATACGTAGGCATAAGATTGCGATGATCTTGCCGAGCACCCTATCCTAAAAACCATCCCATTTCCCGTAGTAATCGAAACCTTTTACCTTACCTTTTCGCATTTGTCATTGAGAAGAAAACAAACAAGCTTAACTAACGTTCATCACAAATCAAATTAAGAGGTTCCTGTTGAGTACAACGGACGTGAGGGGGTGCGCGTACCTTCCCCTTACGTAACCGACTCCCGAACCCAGAATGTGGTTGCGACGACTATGTTCTTATCTCTTAAAGGTTTTCTCGATATTTTCCTTTCCCTCTTTTTGGGATAAATAAAGTTCGGTGGCGACTCTGTCGAACCGTTCCGTGTAACACCCCCAATCTATACCCCCAAGTAATCAAACGGTAAATAAAATTCAAAATTTCATCAGAGTATATTTAAAAGATTCACAGCATAGACCGAGGGGTCACATCAATTTGAAACAAAATACACATAAACCTGCCCATAAAGATATGCAACAATCAGGTAGCAATTAATAGAGGAACTTAGTTCCTACTACCCATAATTCAGATACAGAATAAAAGCGAAAAATCTGTACTGAATCTCATATATATATATATATATATATATATATATACCATACAAAGTGTACCTGTCATATACAAAGTCACACAAGTACAATCCAAAACATGTGTATACATAATACAAATAATCACACTCGATCACCCCGACTACCTGGTGTCACATATCAGAGCCGACCGACAAAAGAATGAAGACCTAAGCTTCACAAAAAGACCTCCTGCAATCTAATCTACAAATGCCTCATAAAGCATTATAAAACAGCAGAAGGGTGAGAAACACAATCATAATACAATTGCATATAATTATATAATAACACACGATTTCACAAACATAATATTCTCACCCCATTATGCGCCATAATCCAATTACAAACCAACACAATGAATTTTCTCACATAACGGCCACAAAGGCATATCAATCATACACAAATCAATTATCACCAACACGTATATTCATAAATCAACTCATCACTTTCATCCACAATTTCACACATAATCAAACCATTCATGAGTTATGCAAATGCAAGAGACCGACACAACGACTCTATGCATATGCACATGCGGTACCGACTTCCATCATTTCTCAACACCAGTTCACTCAGGAACTATTGGAACCATCGCTCGTTACTTAGTGTAACTCCCCGTCGGGTATACGATGTTCCCCGTCGCTCACACCCCACACGGGCACACGACGTTTATGGATCGGGCACACGACCCGATCGTTCACACCCCACATGGGCACACGATCGTCTATAATCATCGCTTTAGGTCCTCTTATTTTTAAGGCGCACGATCCGATCTGATCACTTTAGGTCCTCTTATTTTTAAGGCGCATGATGTTATAGCGGATTCCCGCTGGAATCGATTCGTCGCTCACACCCACTAGGGCACACGACATCACAAGAATGCATATCATGATGCTTGGCATACAATGACTCATGATATTCAAATGCACACATACATGCAATCATCTCACTCAACATTAATCATGCTTTGCAATTCAAGCCTAAAACAATGCATTTATACCATACAACAGCACGCAAATCATACCATATCCATATCAATAGCACATTGCATGATACACACCAATTACACACAATTATAACGACAAAAGTCAACAAAACGACACTATTCCAAATTCCCGGCATAATTAAATCAGCTAACAATCTCAAAATTATTATCATAAGAAAGTACAGTTCAATAGCTACTCTACGATACCAAGAATGTTAAAAATGGATAATCGAAACACAAGTTATGGACTAAACAAGAAAAGACATCGCGAAAAAACCACATTTTGCAATTCTCCTGGCCATACGCGTATTGCCCTGAGCCATACGCGTATTGCCCTGCTAACTCGCCCATTCCATACGCGTATTTCCCAAGGTCGTATGCGTATGGGCAGAGACCCATTTTTCCCCAAAATTCCCATTAAAATCCAATACGCGTAGTGACCTACTTCATACGCATATTGCCCTAAACTCTTACGCGTACCATTACGCAAATGGGCAGATGGCCGAGAAAATGAAGCTCCATACGCGTATTGCCCACGCTCCTTCAATGCCATACGCGTATTGCCTTGACCAATACGCGTATTGCCTTGAGTGATACGCGTATGGGCAATGGAAAATCCAGAAAATTCTGCAGAATTTTGTTCTGCATTTTCAAACCAAATTCAACCCAATTTCACCTATACACCAGAAAAATTACCAATACAATGCCTAACAACATGTACCTATCATGTATCAACAATATGGAACACTAAAACATGATTTCAGACACATTTGGGTCAATTTCTAACACTTTCAACATTTATGGGTTTTACTCTATATTTCCATTTCAATCCAATAACAACCAAAAACATACATACATAATCATACACAAGTATATAATAATCAAGTTTCGCACCCTTACCCGATTTAATTGTGTTTGGAAAGTCGGTTGTTTCGATTTCTAGATTTCCCACTATTTCTCTCTTTCTCCTTCTTTTCTCTTTTCTTCTCCTTTTCCTTCTTCTCTTTTTCTTTCTCTCTATTTTTCTCTCTTTCTATTTTCTATTTTCTTAACTTAAGAAAAATAAAGTGAAATGCCCAAAATACCCCTACACTCAAATATCTCGCAAACGTTCCCAAAACGCGATAAAATATCACAACATTGAAAAATAACATATTTCCAAATAAAAGTCGAAAATAAAATAATATAATAATAAAATAATCAAAACGACTCGATTAAATAAAAACTGACAAAACTGGGGTGTTACAACTCTCCCCCACTTAGAAATTTTCGTCCTCGAAAATGTACCTGAGACGAACAACTCTGGATACGACTCCCGCATCCGACTCTCTAACTCCCAAGTCAAATTGCCCTCAGCAGCGCCTCCCCACGCCACTTTCACAAGTGCAATATCCTTGCCCCTCAACCGCTTCACCTCGCGATCCAAAATCCTAACTGGTAATGCCTCGACTGTAAGGTTCTCCCTTACCTCAACCTCGTCCATCGGAATCACATGCGACAGATCCGAAACATACTTCTGAAGCTATGAAACATGGAACACATCGTGCAAATTCGACAGATTCGGCGGCAGCGCCACCCTATAAGCCACAGCACCCACTCTCGCGGATATCTGGTAAGGACCAATAAACCGAGAAGTAAGTTTCTTCGACTTCAATGCACGACCCACACCCGTTACCGGCGTAACCCTCAAAAATACATGATCGCCCTCTTGAAACTCAAGATCTTTCCTCCTCCGATCATGATTACTCTTTTGCCTACTCTGAGAAGCCTTCATTCTCTCACGAATAAGCTTCACTTTTTCCGTAGTTTGTTGCACCAACTCTGGTCCAACCACCGAACTCTCACCAGATTCGTGCCAACACAACGGTGTTCGACATCTTCGTCCATACAGTGCTTCAAAAGGTGACATTCTAATACTCGAATGGAAACTGTTATTATACGTGAATTCAATCAATGCAAGATAACTATCCCACACACCACCTTGTTCAAGAACACAAGCTTGCAACAAATCTTCCAACGACTGAATCGTTCTCTCCTTCTGTCCATCCGTTTGCGGATGATAAGCAGAACTCAAACTCAATTTAGAACCCAACGCCTTTTATAAACTTTCCCAAAATCTCGAGGTAAACCTTGGATCTCGATCCAAAACGATACTCAACGGAACCCCGTGTAACTTTACAATCACACTGATGTAAATCTCCGCCAACCTCTCCAAAGTAAAACTGATGTCAATCGGAATGAAATGAGCCGATTTAGTCAGCCTATCAACAACCACCCAAATAGCATTATGCCCTCGCTGTGTATTCGGCAACCCTGTCACAAAATCCATGGAGATGCTGTCCCACTTCCACTCAGGAATATCCAACAGTTGCAACAAACCACTAGGCCTCAGATGTTCTACCTTTGATTTCTGACAAGTCAAACATGCATAAACAAACTGAGCCACATCTCTTTTCAAACCAGACCACCAGAAAATCTTCTTCAAATCTTGGTACATTTAATTAGCTCCCGGATGTATACTCAAATTACTCCGGTGTCCTTCCTCCAAAATCATCCTTTTCAACTCCACATCATTCGGAATACAAATTCTACCTCGGAACCTCAAAACACCATTAATATCCACTTTAAAATCGCTATTCGCATCTTTTTCTCCCACCAACATCAAATCCACAAATTTCACATCCAACTTCTGTTTCTCACTAACAGTCATCAGAAAATCATTAGTAACCTTCAACATTCCAAGCCTCACGCTATCCGACGTCACCTCACACACCAAACTCAAGTCCCTAAAAGCTTCCAAAAGTTCCCACTCCTTAACCATTAAAGCGGACATATGTAACGATTTCCGACTCAACGCATCGGCTACCACATTAGCTTTACCAGGATGGTAATTCTAGCCAAAGTCGTAGTCCTTCAAAAATTCCAACCATCTACGTTGCCTCATATTCAATTCTTTCTGATCAAACAAATATTTCAAACTTTTATGATCACTAAAGACTTCGAATCTTGCACCGTAGAGATAATGCCTCCAAATCTTCAACACAAAAACTACAGAGGCTAATTCAAGATCATGAGTAGGATAATTTTTCTCATTCACTCTCAATTGCCTTGAAGC
This sequence comes from Lathyrus tuberosus, assembly GCA_022829125.1. Classification (NCBI taxonomy): domain Eukaryota; kingdom Viridiplantae; phylum Streptophyta; class Magnoliopsida; order Fabales; family Fabaceae; genus Lathyrus; species Lathyrus tuberosus. Next base: position 1,003,670 of record JALAZF010000803.1, on the reverse strand, counting down.
ATAAGCCACGACCTTACCTTCTTGCATCAGAACACCACCTAGACCAATCAAAGACGCATCACAATACACCATAAATGGTTCAGTAGGGTTCGGCAAAATTAAAATCGGAGCTGTCGTCAATCTTCTCTTCAGCTCATTAAAACTTTCCTCGCACCGAATATCCCAAATGAACGCTTGCCCTTTACAAGTCAACTGGGTCAAAGGAAGTGCTAGCTTAGAAAAACCTTCAATAAACCTTCGATAATATCCGGCCAAACCCAAAAAGCTTCGAATTTCAGTAATAGATCTCGGAGCCTCCCATTGTAGAACTGCTTCTACTTTAGATGGATCCACAGAAATACCATTACCTGAAATCACGTGCCCAAGAAAACTCACCTCCGACAACCAGAACTCACACTTGGACAACTTGGCAAAAAGCTTCCTTTCTTTCAAAACCTGCAAAACAATACGCAAATGCTCCGCGTGCTCCTCCCGAGACTTAGAATAAATCAAAATGTCATCAATAAACACAACCACAAAACGATCTAAATGCTCGTGGAAAATACGATTCATGTACTCCATAAACACACCTGGCGCATTAGAAACCCCGAACGGCATCACAGAATATTCATAATGACCGTAACGTGTCCTAAAAGCCGTCTTCTGAATATCTTCCTCTTTTACCCTAATCTGATGATACCCTGACCTCAAGTCAATCTTACTAAACACACAAGCACCTACCAACTGATCCATCAGATTATCAATTCTTGGAAGAGGATACTTATTCTTAATCGTCACCTTGTTCAACTGGCGATAATCAATACACAACCGCATACTTCCATCTTTCTTTTTCACTAACAAAACTGGAGCAACCCAAGGCGACACACTTGGTCTCACAAACCTCTTCTCCAATAATTAATTCAACTGCTTCTTCAACTCAACCAACTCAGATGCCGACATTCGATATGGTGCCATCGATACAGGTCTAGTACCAGGAACTAGATCTATAGAAAACTCCACCTCTCTCTCCGGCGGCAAGTCTGAAATATCCTCGGGAAACACTTCCGGAAAATCACACACAACAGGAACACATCAAGTGAAACTTGACTATCCACAGTCAACGATGCAAACAACCCAAACAACTGAGCTTCATCCGCCAAAAGTTTCTTCAACTCCTTGGTAGATAAGAAACTCGAGTCTTCGTCTTCCTCAAGAGAAGGAAACCTTACTAGCTTATGATAACAATCAATATGAACCCTATTGAACTGCAACCAATTCATTCCCAAAACCACATCTAAACCCACCAACGGTAAACACACCAAATCCATCTCAAAGTCTTTACCATAAATGGTCAAAGGACAACTTAGACAAACCAAAGAAGTAGTTACTGACCCCATTGCTGGAGTATCAATAACCATCTCACCACCCATTAAAGACAACTCAAGATTCAAACACTTCGCGCACTCAGACAAAATAAACGAATGAGTCGCTCCAGTATCAATAATAGCAACTAAAGGCGTACTATTAATAAAAACAAGTACCTCTGATCAGACGGTCTGCACTTGAAGTCTGAGTTCCTGCCAAGGCAAAAACTTTCCCACCAGCTGGAACTTGCTTCGGTTTCAGACATTTTGTACTAATGTGACCTGGTTCACCACAATTGAAACACTTCACCACATTCTTCCTCTTGCACTCAGTTGCGACATGTCCTAAACCTCCACAATTAGAACACTTCCTCGTATCCTTTTTACATTCGAACGGACGATGTCCTAGGTCACCACACCTAAAACATCTCAGAGGATTAGACATACCTCCTCCACTTGGCCTTCTCTCAAAATTACCCCTTTGTTTACCTTTATCAGCTGGTGTTACATACGGACCACCACAGAACTGTTGCTTCCCTTTCCTCTCGCTCACACTCTTATAGTGAGTAGAACGAGCCTTACTATCCTCCTCATAAATCCTACAACAATCAACCAAATCAGAAAACCTCTGAATCCTTTGATAACCAATTGCCTGCTTTATCTCCGGACGCAATCCGTTCTCAAACTTTACACACTTAGAAAATTCCGTAGTCGCTTCAGCATAATGTGGATAAAACTGCACAAGCTCCATAAACTTAGCAGTATAATCAACAACAGATATATTACCTTATTTTAACTCCAAGAACTCAATTTCCTTCTTTCCTCTTACATCTTCAGGAAAATACTTCCTCAAAAACTCAATGCTGAACACAACCCAAGTGATCTCCTCCTCTACCGCTTCCAACACATGACGTGTACTAACCCACAAATCATCAGCTTCTTCCAGAAACATGTGAGTACCCAATCTCACCTTCTGATCCTCAGCACAATCCATCACTCAGAAGATTCTTTCAATCTCTTTCAGCCATATCTGAGCACCATCAGGATCATATCTTCCTTTGAAGACCGGCGATTTGTTCTTCCTGAACTCATCATTACCTGCAGCATTAGGTGCACCCTGCACAGCCCAAGCCATAGCTTGCATAGCAGCAACCAAAGCAGTGTCATTCCTACCAGTCATATTCTGTTCATTTCCAATTATAGCAACTATGGTTAAATAAACAGCTCATCCAAACACCAAGACCGACAAGGACTGACACAACTGACACAAACTGGCTCTGATACGACTTAATGTAACACCCCCAATCTATACCCCCAAGTAATCAAGTGGTAAATAAAATTCAAAATTTCATCAGAGTATATTTAAAACATTCACAGCATAGACCGAGGGGTCACATCAATTTGAAACAAAATACACATAAACCTGCCCATAAAGATATGCAACAATCAGGTAGCAATTAACAGAGGAACTTAGTTCCTACTACCCACAATTCAGATACAGAATAAAAGCGGAAAATCTGTACTGAATCTCATATATATATATATACCATACAAAGTGTATCTGTCATATACAAAGTCGCACAAGTACAATCCAAAACATGTGTATACATAATACAAATAATCACACTCGATCACCCCGACTACCCGGTGTCACATATCAGAGCCGACCGACAAAAGAATGAAGACCTAAGCTTCACAAAAAGACCTCCAGTAATCTAATCTGCAAATGCCTCATAGAGCATTATAAAACAACAGAAGGGTGAGAAACACAATCATAATACAATTGCATATAATTATATAATAACACACGATTTCACAAACATAATATTCTCACCCCATTATGCGCCATAATCCAATTACAAACCAACACAATGAATTTTCTCACATATCGGCCACAAAGGCATATCAATCATACACAAATCAATTATCACCAACACGTATATTCATAAATCAACGCATCACTTTCATCCACAATTTCACACATAATCAAACCATTCATGAGTTATGGAAATGCAAGAGACCGACATAACGACTCTATGCATATGCACATGCGGTACCGACTTCCATCATTTCTCAACACCAGTTCACTCAGGAACTATTGGAACCATCGCTCGTTACTTAGTGTGACTCCCTGTCAGACATACAGTGTTCCCCTTCGCTCACACCCCACACGGGCACACGACGTTTGTGGATCGCTCACACCCCACATGGGCACACGACCTGATCGCTCACACCCCACATGGGCACACGATCGTCTATAATCATCGCTTTAGGTCCTCTTATTTTTAAGGCGCACGATCTGATCTGATCGCTTTAGGTCCTCTTATTTTTAAGGTGCACGATGTTATAGCGGATTCCCGCTGGAATCGATTCGTCGCTCACACCCACTAGGGCACACGACATCACAAGAATGCATATCATGATGCTTGGCATACAATGACTCATGACATTCAAATGCACACATACATGCAATCATCTCCCTCAACATTAATCATGCTTTGCAATTCAAGCCCAAAATAATGCATTTATACCTTACAACAGCACGCAAATCATACCATATCCATATCAACAGCACATTGCATGATACACACCAATTACACACAATTATAACGACAAAAGTTGACAAAACGACACTATTCCAAATTCCCGACATAATTAATCATCTAACAATCTCAAAATTATTATCATAAGAAAGTACAGTTCAATAGCTACTCAACGATACCAAGAATGTTAAAAACGGATAATCGGAACACAAGTTACGGACTAAACAAGAAAAGACATCGCGAAAAAACCACATTTTGCAATTCTCCTGGCCATACGCGTATTGCCCTGAGCCATACGCGTATTGCCCTGCTAACTCACCCATTCCATACGCGTATTGCCCAAGGTCGTATGCGTATGGGCAGAGACCCATTTTTCCCCAAAATTCCCATTAAAATCCATACGCGTAGTGACCTACTTCATACGCGTATTGCCCTAAAGTCTTACGCGTACCATTACGCAAATGGGCAGATGGCCGAGAAAATGAAGCTCCATACGCGTATTGCCCACACTCCTTCAATGCCATACGCGTATTGCCTTGACCAATACGCATATTGCCTTGAGTGATACGCGTATAGGCAGTGGAAAATCCAAAAAATTATGCAAAATTTTGTTCTGCGTTTTCAAACCAAATTCAACCCAATTTCACCTATACACCAGAAAAATTACCAATACAATGCCTAATAACATGTATCTATCATGTATCAACAATAGGGAACACTAAAACATGATTTCAGACACATTTGGGTCAATTTCTAACACTTTCAACATTTATGGGTTTTACTCTATATTTCTATTTCAATCCAATAACAACCAAAAACATACATACATAATCATACACAAGTATATAATAATCAAGTTTCGCACCCTTACCCGATTTAATCGTGTTTGGAAAGTCGGTTGTTTCGATTTATAGATTTCCCACTATTTCTCTCTTTCTCCTTCCTTTATCTTTTCTTCTCCTTTTCCTTCTTCTCTTTTTCTTTCTCTCTATTTTTCTCTCTTTCTATTTTCTATTTTCTTAACTTAAGAAAAATAAAGTGAAATGCCCAAAATACCCCTACACTCAAATATCTCGCAAACGTTCCCAAAACGCGATAAAATATCACAACATTGAAAAATAACATATTTCCAAATAAAAGTAAAAAATAAAATAATATAATAATAAAATAATCAAAACGACTCGATTAAATAAAAACTGACAAAACTGGGGCGTTACATTCGGCACCTTTCGCGCGAGGGTCGTGTCTTCATTTAAGCGATTTTTTCGAGGTGCGACACCTGTATAAGCGCAAAAGCAAAAGTAAGATGTTGATTGAAAGCTTTAACATCGAACATTTATGTAAGATAATATTGCCTCCACCAAGTATCATATTCTTTGGAACAATAATAAGATGGTGTAAAAGGAATAGGAGTAGTTGAGTAAGGCCAGAGGAACAGGCTATCTCATCAATGCACTCAGCTTCTGTGTGGTGCATGTTGTAAAGATCATGACTCTACTTTTCCTAGAAAAGAGAGGTTTGGGTAAAATCTGGCTAATTCCAAATTGTTGAGAGACAATATTTGACTGATAGCTAAGAAGGACAATCTGGTTTCGAGATGGTCGAAGTCTGGTGGTAATTAAATTGGGTGTGAGGAAGGAATCCCATATAGCTATAGATTCTGCTTCCTGGTCTTTTGACACAGGAGGGAAGGGTCGAGTGAACCATTATGGGCCACGGGTCCTTTTGGCGAAGGGGCCATGTACGGAGTAAAGTTGTAGCGCTAGGCATACATCATCAAATACTCAGTATATGCCTTCTGGAGATTTGTGCCTTCGTCATTTGGAGTCACGTAGACAAGATGTGTCCCTTCGACCCGTCTGTTCTTGATCTCCTCGCTTTCTTCGTCAATGGTGTTGCGAGTCGAAAAGGAGGGTTCGAAAGTGGCATTGAGCCACAGCTGTTGTAACCAGAATGGACCAGCTAGATTCAGATTTGAGTTCAATCCATTGTGAATACTCTTGAGAAGTTCCACACACTCCCCAAGGATTCGTAGAGGCTACCAAGAATCATCTAGCCGAGGTAGAGCTTTCGACCAGAATGAAGTTGGTTAGCCATGGACAGAAATTTCTTCGCCACCTGTAGAGACCTTGAACAGAATACACAGCGAGACAACCATAGGGCTAGAAAAGGAATGTGCTCTTTGTTAGACACTTCTTTAGTATCTTATTGGTGATTGTCAGAAATGTAGTTGGTAAAGGTTACTCGATTCCCGTTGAAGCCAATATTGTCTTCGGTCATCAGAGTTGGATCAAAAGAATCTCATGTGGGTTAAAGGACAGTAATGGCAGCTATGTCGAAGAGAGTGGGGGTTAAAATTCCACAAGGGAAATGGAAGTTGTTGTGAGTGTTGTCCCAGAAGTATAGGGAGGTGAGCAACATAGGTTGGCAATATCTAGGTCCATACTTTAACAGTTGGATCATGTTGAAAATATGCATTTCCTTCAAAAAATATCAGCTTTCTTCTTCTCTATTCCAGCCAAGTCAGATAGTTCCCAGGGTCTTTTGTTAAGGGACAAGAGCAGAATGCTCTAAGAGAAGTGCTCATGTAGTCTAGGCTAATGGTGTTTTCTTCAGGCTCAGTCGAAGACGTGGCCTGGGTTTCAGTTCCCTTTTGTTCAAAAATTTTGGTTTTAGTGGTGGATTTGGTTTTTCTCTTACTTGCCATGGGTCTATACTTATGATAAGTTGGGAAGAAATCCCTAAGTGTCACAACATCTGTGTTAAGTTCTAGTAAAGGATCGGGAAGAGCATGTACTCTTCCAGCAATTAAAATGGGGATAAGTACCTGAGATTGGTATATGTGTCTCTTTTCTTCCTCAAGGGGAGGTTTTGGAACGTATTGTTGATTACCTACCATGTTAGGGCCGAAGATTGTGTGAATGGGTCAGAGAACTAGTTGTTTTTTTGGCTTCTTTAGGAAGAACGACTGGTTTCTTAGACGCCATTATTAACTGAAGTTGAGGGTACTCCGGGTTTGTTGAGGTTTGCTTGAGAGAAGATGAATAGTTGTTTTGCGCTTGAAAGAGAGAAGAATGCTCAGAAAGGTGGAAAAGTGGAAAAAGCATGGAAAAGAGTACTTATAGTGGAAAACAAACGCTTCATTTCTGCCATTATGAGTAGTGGTTGAGATAGTGGGGTACGTGTCGACTCGTTACGGTGAGATGAGACGGTTGCAGGTGGTAGCCCACTATTTCCTAATTAATAGGTTGTGATGATTTCCTTTTGGGTTTTTTCACATCTTGAGTATACGTTTGAAACGGCGTGGTCGTGATGACCATGACGTCATAGTAGTGACAGTACAGTGGTGTCGAAAAGCTTCAAAAAAATGTATTTTTCTTGTTGCAATTGAAAATGATATTTTTTGGGGGAAATTTCTTGGCTGGGATTTCGACACTCATTAATGTTGGAAGTAAGGTGAGAGGTTTAAGATCATATTCTGAAGAAAGACATGATGAATTCGACAACAAAACAATGGCAAGGGTGTTTCGACGGCCGTTAAGACGTGAAAGGAGATGTTGAAGTTGAAGACTCATTTGGATGAACAATGTATGTTTCGACAGGGAAAGATCTAGTCGAAGGAGTTTATGCATAGAAGGAGTTGTGATCTAGGACTTAGAAATACTTTTGTATGAATTGGAATTCGACGGAATCCATTAGAAGAAGCGCTTGACGGAGGAAGTTCAAATGAGGCTGGTAACCGCCTTTTGGCCATATCCGTTTCTTGGGACACATGGAAGACTTTTAGGCGACAAAGTGTGTGTAGTGGAGAACGTGTCGTATTCTGGAGAAATAACCGTTAGATGAAGGTTATTTTAGATTTAGTATGAATAGGACATTTATCATTTAGAATTTGGGCGTTCAACAATTGCACAAACTCTACATTATACTCGCAGTACCTGTGTGTGTGAGAAAAGAGTGCCTTTACGAGAATGTACGTTTGAATAGCCTCTTTTACAATCAAAGCCATTTAAATTTCAGTCATTTACCTTCAATTGCATTATACTTTCTTGTTATTCATCTTCTAGCAAGTTATCTTTTAATCTTTCTGCAATTTACGCTCTTTTTCTTACTTAAAAGAAGTCACCATGTTTTCTTAATAACTTTGGAAAACACTTAAATATAATTGTATAAATGTTCATAATCATTGAAACCAAAAACTAACTTAGCAACGGATCAATCTAGTTGATCCTGTAAGTGATCAGAGACTTAGTGACTTTGGAGGACTAGCGGTTGTTTGCTATTTTCACCGGTAAACAAAAACTCAATAGCTTCTTCTTTGATGTACCTTTCAAAAATCGAAGCTTCCGACCAGTGATGATTCTTCGTATATCCTTTAAAGATCTTCATGTATCGCTCTATTGGATACAACCACCTTAAATAAACTGGACCACAAATTTTGATTTCTCTAACTAGATGAACAAGTAAGTGAACCATAATGTCAAAAATTGATGGAGGAAAATACATCTCCAATTGACACAAGATTATGGCATCTTCATCTTCTAATTCATCTAATTTTTTGAAATTAATAACTTTATTACATATGACATTGAAGAACAAACATAATCTGGTGATAATTACTCTCACATTTTTTGGTAGGATGCCACGGATAGCCACTGGTAGAAGTTGTTGCATCAAGACATGACAATCATGAGATTTCAAACCAATTAACTTGATATCTTTCATTGATACAAGTTTCTTAATGTTTGATGAGTAACCTTGGGGAACTTTGATACCATGCAAACACTCGCAAAAAAATTTCTTTTCCTTTTTACGTAGAGTGTAACAAGCCAGAGGCAAATAAGTTATTTTCCTTTTTTCTATTGAAGCAATTTGTTTTCGTATACCTATCGCCTCCATATCGAGACGATATTGCTTAGTATCTTTAGTCTTTCCTAGAATGTTTTGAAGTGTTCCAATCAAACTATCACACACATTTTTCTCCATATGCATCACATCAAGACAGTCTCTTACACGAGACTTGACTAATATGGAAGATCAAAGAACAAAGACCTCTTTTTCCATATATTTTTCTCAACAACTTGTCATTTTTATTGTTCTCTCTTTCCAAGGACAACATTAATGTTTTTCTGTCGTTGATAAACTTCTTCCCCGGTTAAAGGTTTAGGAGCGATATCAAATTCCTGCTCTCCATTAAAAGCCTTCCACAATCTATGATAAGAATAATCAGGTTTTAGAAATTTTTTATGCCAAAGGTAAACAGTCTTTTTTTAAAACTCAAGTTGGTGATAACATGTATCAGATTCACAAATAGGACACACTTTGTGTCCTTTGACACTATATCCAGCCAAATTACCATATGTAGGAAAGTCGTTAGTTGTGCAAAATAACATTGCATGCATCTTAAACTTTTCACCAGAATATGCATCATCAACTTCAACGCCTTCCTCCCACAAAAGTCTTAGATCTTCAATTAATGGACTTAGATAAACACCTATGTCATTTCCAGGTTGTCGTGATCTAGAAATCATCATACTTAACAACATATACTTACGCTTCATGCATAACCAATGAGAGAGGTTATAAATCGTGAGAAGAACATGCCACGAAGAATGGTTAGTACTCATATTACCAAAGGGTTCATTCCATCGATGGCAAGCCCAAGCCTAAGGTTTCTTGGCTCAGTGCTAAAATCCGGAAACAACGAATCAATTTTCTTCCATTGCAAAGAATCAGCTACATGGCATATGTTTCCATCACATTTTCTTTCATCTGCATGTCATCTAATATTCTTTGCATCATCTATATTAGTAAAAAGTCTCTTGAATCTTGAAATTATTGGAAAGTACCATAACACTTTAGCAGGAGGCCTCTTCCTACTAACATTGTCATTGTCATCACCATTATTATCCTTCAGCTTGTAACACGACACTCCACATTCCGAACATTTATCAAAAATTCATACTCTTTCCTGTATAATATGCAGTCATTAGGGCATTCATGTATTTTGATATACTCCAAACCCATTGGACACAATATCTTATTGGAATCATAATAACGATCAGGTAAATTGTTATCTTCTGGTAGCATTTGTTTTAGAAAATGAAGCAATTCCGTGAAACTTTTATCCGACCACCCATTTTTTGCTTTTAGATTAAACAATTTTAAAACCGCAGACAATCATGTAAAACTTGAAGACCCCTTATATAAAGGGGTGTCCTTATCACTACATAAAGTACATAAATATGAGCTTTCTTAAAATAAGATTCTCCAATATCATGGAACATATCTTCTAGACGGTCATCCACACATTCATCTTCATCAACTTTGTGACTTTGTGACACAGGGTTTCAATTTTTTTCCACCTCACCATGCCACATCCATATTATATAATTTTAACATATACCATCACAACATAGGTGATGAAATATCTCATCCTTTGTACCTTTCTTTATATTCCCACAATTAACACAAGGATAATAAAAGATACCATTATTGTTAGGAAGATTTTGATCAGTGTATTCAAGGAATTCAAGAACTTCTTTCTCATATACTAGACCTAATATATCAGCTTTCATCCAACTATAATCCATAATAAATTCTAAAATTTATATCAAAACAATATTGTGAATGGCACAACAAAATGTAAACCTAAAGCATGTCGAAAAATTAAAGCATATTCAGTACAATAATACAACTCTAAATCTTAAGCATAAGGATAAAGCATATGAACTTTGCAAGACACAGACCACAAAATCCAACAACAAAACATAAAGCATATTCAGTACAATACTACAACTCTAAATCTTAAGCATATGGATAAAGCATATGAGCTTTGCAAGAAACAGACCACAAAATCAAACAAGAATGAAGATGGTGAAGATTATCAAGAATTAAGAAGATGAGGAAGAGAGTGAAGTTTGCACGAAACATATCGTACTTTGAAGAGATCAAGAATGAAGATAGTGAAGATTATCATAAATTAAGATTCAAATGAACGAAGATTGTGAAGATGAAGATTTCGCTATCGCTATCGTCTCTGGTTCGCCGGTTTGCTGTTTCGCTAGTTTGCTTAGGGCATGTTATGAAGGAAATAATGAACCTGTTTTGTTTTAAATTTATCAGGAAAAACTTTGATCGCAGTTGATATTTACAACCGCACTAAAATGTAGATATTATTACAACGATTGTAGACTAAAACTGTGGTTAAATAGTGTTCAATTTTTTATTTATTTCTGAGCTTAAGTGACACGCGTTTTTTGTAATAGGAAAAATGAAAAAAAAGTAGTTGCTATGATTCAAAGCTTGTAACTATTACTTTATCACCACAGTTGTTTATATCAAACATGATTAAATAACTTTAAAAAAATAAAAAATATATCATGTGCATCCAGTTTGCGATATTACAACGGTAGAATGCATAACCGTAGTAGAATTAGTGTTACCGAAGGCATATTTTGTAGTAGTGGAAAATCATTATTATGACCTAATATTTGTTTTTTTAATTATTTTTTCATGAATGTTTATCACATTATAATGATCTCTCCCACAAAAATTGAAATTTATTTGACATGAGATAAATTAAATATGAATTTTTTTAAGCGTCGATTTTTTATGAAACAGAAACAACGCAAACGTTGGAATATGAATTAATTTATAGCTAATATTTTGCAGAGACCTATATAACAACACATTAAAAGGATCTTCAAAGTTTCACGGCATTCCGTATAACTCACGATTTATTTTGATTTTTTGATTGAAAAACGTATATTTGTGTTTCGACCAAAAAATTAAAATAAATCAATACTTATTTGGAATGTCATGACACCATTCATATCCATTTTATCTATTGTTAGATAGGTCTCTGAAAAATATTATCTCAAAATTCAATCATATGTCTACGCTTACGTTGTTTCCGTTTCATGAAAAATATGCGTTAAAAAAATTCATATTTAATTCATCTCAAGAAAAAAACTCAATTTTTGTGTGAGAGATCCTTATAAGGTTATAATATTTCATGAAAAAAATCATGAAAAAAAATATTTTAGATCATAAGAATGATGCGTTTAAATTAGCTAGGAATTTGTTAGGAATTAGCTACGGATTAGCTACAAATTCTAGGTTTATTTATGATGTTCATCTTAGCGACGAATTAGCGTTGAACTTTCCGTCGCTATAATTTTAATTAATATAAAAAAAATGAAAGAAATTGTCACATGTCATTCGCGTCATCATTTTTTGCCATGATGGCATTGCTACGTGTATGCCCATTCATAACGGCCGTTAGCAAGAGAGACCAAAAGTGTGGATGAAAAATTTTAGAGAGACCATTCTTTGAAGGAAATTTTTAGAGGGATTAAAAATGAAATTCGCAATATTTAGAAGGATAAAAAACTTATTTAACCCTAAATTAAAACCAAAATCATTTCACATATTCGACCTGACTCATATTTTAAGAAGAGAAAGAAAAATAAATAAATAATATTCAATACTAAATGTATAAAAAAGATAACTATGAATTGATACACGCCAGATCTATTAATTATAGCGTCTTTTTATTAAAAAAAATATAATGAAGATGTAATACCCCGTGTTTCCTTAAATACTCAAATTCCTATCAGTTGAGATCAACTGAGTTCCCATGTGCTCTGAAAGTTATCAGTTAGGATAAATAGAGTAACTAGTGAACTTAGATTGACTTAATTAATACTATTTGAGACTGGACTTTTATTAATTGGTACAAGAATGGACATTTTTATAACATTAATAATTGGTCAATTACTTTAGTAGAACAAATATTAAAGTGCAGTATCACTTGGGATATATGTTCCTACCACTGTTATTTTCTTCTATCCACGCATTTCTACCACTCTTTTGTGTCCACATGTTTTTCTACCACACAAACTTCTACCAACCTCTTTGTATCATTTTCCCATTTTGCAATGTATCAGTAAAAGAAAATGAGGAAAAGAAAGCACAATAGAGAGAAAAGAAAACTTGTGAAGAGAAGAAAAGAAGAAGAACTTGGAGAAACTAAGAGCTTGGAATCATCATATCTTTTCAACATCCTTCAACAATGTCTACATCTCTTCATCAAAGGTGGGTTCTAGTTAGGACTCTTAGAAGAATAGAAATTATGGATTTTGTGAGAACATAGTATAGATGTCGATGATTCAGGATATGTTGCTATGTATTCTTCCTTACACATGAGAAATTGCTAGGATTGTTGTGTCCTATATGATTGAATGTTGTTGTTATTGTTAGAATGATGTGTATTTGTGTGTTATGTGAATCTATATCATGTGAATCTTATACCATATGGATTGTTGTTGTTAGAAGTTGTCATACCCCAAATTTTGACCACAAGATTTCCCATCATTGTGCAAACCATCGCCAAAATATGGATGTACCATCACACCTCATCAATCTTCTCAAGGATTGTTGAGCATTCACTACAACCAAGAATTAGGGTTTTGAGCCCTCTTAGAGCACTCAGACAAAGGATCAATCAAGAATTGACATGATCTTCAACTTTTCTAGCCTCTCAAACACCCATAAAGGATCAAAAGAGCTCCCACATCAAGAATCAAGCACAAGGTTGCAACATTCCAAGTGGATAAAACCTCAAGATCGCCAATGTCACCAAATTAGGGTTTTGGTAGACTAAGGCCTCCAGATGAAAATTTTCATATAGGCATGAGCCAATAATTCAAAACATGATTCAAGGAGTTCAAAGGGACCTTATGAGTCCAATCATCAAGTCAAAATTGCTTTAGGGGATGCATTCATAAAAAATAAGGAATTAGGGTTTCTTGACCTAATTCACCCCTAAGTTGACTTTTGGAGCAAGACATGAGCCATGACCTCAAGAAGTGTTTTGAAGATCTCCAATACATCATGTTGATCCATTTACAAAATTGGATTAACCCAAAGAACTTGCTTCATAAGCAGTACAAGTATTCCAATTAATCTGAACCAATTCGGGTTTCCTGATGAAAAGTCAACTGTACCTTTGAATTTTGACCAAGACATGATCCCAAACCTTGGGACATGATTCAAGACACTCTATAACACCTATGGAATCCATCCATTAGGTTTGAATTAGGTCAAGAACTTAATTTCATAAAGAATCACACAATTTAGAATTCATCTGACAAAAAGTCAACTGTGCCAAAAACCAAGTATGACTTTTTGAATTTCTTGACAAGCAAGACTTCCATAAGTCAAAAACAATGATAATTCATGGATTGGATCATCATCCATCAAGAAAAATCAAGAAAATGAGGGTTACTTGCAAAAGGGACAACCTTAAGAAACTTAAAATTTTCTAAGTTATGGAAGAAAAGTGATTTGGTACCAACTTTGCAAGGCCATAACTTCCAAACCACAAGGCCTTTTTCTTCCATCCAATGCTCAAATGAAAGCTCTCATTACATAATTCAAAATTGTCAACTACAACAGATTCCAAATCCTCATGGATTTTGAGTTATGGATTGATCAAAATCACAAAATAATGAAAATGACCACTTTTCCAACACTTAGTGAAATTTTCAAGTCAGAATCTGTTTCACTTTTTCACCAACTTTGAGGCCATTTTTCATTATGATCCAAGATGTTTCAAGCCCAAATTTGGACATCAAAGTTAAAGTAGGATATACAACCTTTCCAAAGAGTACAAGAACTCCCATTAATTTAACTTGAGCAAGGAGTTATGAACCTCACAACATGCCTTGCTCAAATCGATTTTCATGATAGTATTTGGAAGATTGTGTGCATTTCTTGTGCCACACGATTTCCATTTTCAATTTTTTCATCTTCCAAGCTTTGTCCTCTTCTAAGATCAGAAAGAATCTTGATGAGTCACTTGATGATTTCAACTTTGAACCATTGAGTCAAGAAATCAACTTGGCATGTGCAAAATCATCATTTACATGAACCTTGAATTTCAAATTTGGCATCAAGCATTTATGTGATGCATAGAGGTGACATGAATCAGTTACAAACCAGCCAAAAGGAGTCAAGAAACATGAGTGTTCAAACCTGCAAAGTTGGTTGAAGTCAAGATAAGAGGAGACTTGGTATCTTGGCATTTAAGAAAGTGCTACATGACAAAATCCATTGGATAATAGCATGATCCCTCATCCACTCACTATTCCTTCAAAAAAAACTTCCTCTACTATTAATAGAGGTCATTTCTGATGTTTCAAACCACACCAAAACAATACCAAAACCTTGTTTTCTCACTTTCCCTCTCTCACTTCAATTTCAAGTCACAATGGAGCAATTTGGGGATTCTTGAAACCAGAGCAAAAACCACTCAAATAACTATCCAAACACATTGTAAACCATCTATTGGAGGTGTTCAAACCTTCATTCTCATTGCACAACACCAAAATCAGAAAGTCAAACTTCAAAACCTCAAATTTTGACTTTTCTGCATTTTTCAAGCCATGTCTTGATTCAGTCCCTTTCAAAACCAAATAACACTTCAAATACTCTCCAAATATCATCCTCAAACTGTCCCAACAAGTTTCCCTCAACTGTAATACCATTTGAGTGAGTTACTATTTTGGTCACTTTTGCCACTTTTGCAAGAAAGAGCCCGTTCTTGTTCCTAAGGTTTCCAGCTGGTTTTGATCATCCTAAAAGCTTCTAAGGGATCTATCAAGAGTGTCTAAGGCATTAGATTACTTCTGGCACAAGCATTTTGCAAGATAGCACAAGGAGCTTCAAGAGGTAAGTGCATAACAACTTGAACTCTTTAAAATATGCATTGCTTTGATGTCTATTGATCATGAACATGTCATACATATCATATGTGTTGTGTTTGAACTAATTTACCATGCTATTGTTGCTTGTATGAAGAGATAACATAGAACTTGCAAATTTTAGCCTATTTTGAAACCACTATCGGGTTTTAAAATGTAGGAATCTTTAGAAAATTCTGAAACCACCATTGGATTCCTCATGAAATTATAGGTAGGATCCATCTAAATTTCATCCAATTTCATGGAGAAATGAGGGAGGTATGATCCTTCTTGCAAATCACTCAAAACTTGATTTTTGCCTTAGCCTGACCTGAAAATAAGGCTACTCTTATGTATTTATGGGGTGGTTTTGATACACGGATGTATCACCACCCCAGTGGTAGCAGCGCATGTGTGTTTGGTTGGAGGGCGTGGGTACAACACCCACCCAGACCATTTTTTTTCTCCCTCTCATTTTTGTTATTTTTCTTATTTTTTATGATTTTCTTAATTAATCTCAAAATTAATTTCTCTCTGATTTTTTATCATTTTTTATGGGTTCTTTTTTTTAAAAAGTCACATAAATGTTAAATTATCTTATTCTACAAAAAAATTAAATTTATGTTATTTATTTAATATATCTTGAATTTTCGTAAATAATTTCATTTTCTATGTTTTTTTAACATATTTAAATGAAATTCTCACCTTGATTTTTCAAAACCAATTGGATTTCAAGCTTTCATGTGATTAACATGATTTTTCAAAATATTTTTCAAAGCTTATCACTTATTTTTAAACATATTTGATATTTTATATTTAATTTCCTTTGAAAGTTATATTTTTAATTAAAATTAGGGTTTCTCTTTATTTTAATTTTTCAAACTTCCTTTCAAAATAATTTTGGGCCTCTTTGTAGAGTGTAAGTTCCATCCCTTTGTAAATAATTGATTTTGGGCCTCAGTCATTGTATAAGTCCCGATACGATTTTAAAAATCTCGGCGCGATCGCCATTTTCAAAACAATTTTCATTTGGGTCTCTCTTTGAGTTGTAAGCCCCATTTCTCTTCTTTTTCAAACACTTTTGGTCCTCTAATAGAGTGTAAGACCCATCCCCTTTTTAAATACAAAATTATAGGGCCTCAGTCATTGTATAAGTCCCGACACGATTTCAAAAATAACGGTGCGATCGCTGTTTTTCATTTGGGCCTCTCCTTGAGTTGTAAGCCCCATCTCTTGTATAAAAATAAACTTTTGGGCCTCTATTAGAGTGTAAGAGCCATTCCTTCTCGTGCATAAATAATTTTGTGCCTCAGTCATTGTATACGTCCCTTTGTGGTTTTACAAGTCACGGCGCGATCGTTGCCTTTTCAAATAAGTCATCTGGGCCTCTCCTTGGGCTATAAGACCCAAACAAATCCTTTTAAAAAAAATGAACTTTCTTTCAATTCAAATTCAAATTCAATGTTGTTTCTTTCAAAACTTGTCTCAAGACTGTCAAACTTAGAAATATTATATTGTGTACAAGAAATTCATTTCCCCAGAGAGGATTAATTCCCGGTGAAACCTCTTTTGAATTTCTTTAAACCTTAGAACTGTTCAGCAGAGAAAGGATTAATTCCCGGTGAAACCTTTCTTGAACTTTTCTTAGGCTTGGACCCACAGGCTTCCTAAAAGATCCCCAGCCTCCTTTTGGGCTTAGTAAAAGGACCAACATGCTTCTTAGAAGTTCCCCTCTACCTCCTCTTGGGCTTAGTACAAGGACCCAAATACCTCCTACAGGTATAGGATAGAAATTAGTCATCTCTACTAGTTCAATCCTCAGGAGAGTCAAGAATTCCAAAACATCAAACCATTTTAGGGTTGATCTTCATCCCTTAAACCTGCAGCCTCCTCTTGGGCGTCATACAAAGATCTCTCTCTACACTAGAGCCTATTATTTCTTGAGAGACTTGGACAGTCTCAGCCTCCTCTTGGGCTTCATTAAAGTCAGACTTGGAAAGTCTCATCTCCTCTTAAATCTCACACAAAGACCCTCAAGTTTCCTAAAAGCAAAGGAAAAACCCTGATCATTTCATCAATATACTAATCTCCAGTAGAGTTAAAACCTCTAAGGTTTTCAAACTCATTTTTAAATCCCCTCTGACCCCTTAAACAAGGTTTAAACTTTCACCTTAAAAATCCCAAACCAGGGTCAATTTACCATCAACAAATCCCCGTGGAATCAGAACCTCAGGGCATCTGTTATCTCAACTCTACTCTAATCCTCAACAAAAGTAGAACTTTTGGATTCCCTAATACCATTTGGACCTGCTCTTGGATCTCAATAATCCTCAGCAAAAGATAGCCTCCTCTTAGGCTTCATATAAGAAATTTCCCCTGGTGGAGTCAGTCAGCCTCAATCTTGGGCATTGTACAAGATAGATAAAACCCTCCTCAGTGGAGTCAATCTCTTTTCAGCCTCATTCTTGGGCTTTGTACAAGACAGATAAAAAAACTCCCCTAGTAGAGTCAACCTTTTAGCTTCAACCTTGGGCTTTGATCAAGGCACACAAAAATCATTATCCCCTCAGATGAGACCATAAGTCCACTCTGCAGGAGAATATTTCCTCTATACATCACATTTCAAAACAAACAATCAAACCTTTTTCCCAGATAATTAATGTAAGTGGCACACTTGTTGATTCAAAATCCAAGCTGGAGTCCTTCCTTTATCCTAGCTAAAAATCATCTTTCATCTAACAGCTGTAAGTGGCAAGCCTCTGGATTCCTAACATCCAAGGTAATGTCCCTCTCTTAGCATGAAAGATTCATAAGGAAAAATGGAATTGCTCAATACTGAGTTAAAGTTTCTTCCTTCATGACATCTCCTTTTATAAAGGAAATTATGGCATTGCTGGATTCACATATCCCATTTAAAGTAGTTTCCCTTATAACCATTTACCCAACATTTTGTGATGAATAGGTGATATATTCTCCCTTTAGAGATGACAAATTCTCTCTCAGTCACCCCTTTAGCTTCAATCTTGGGCTTTGAACAAGACACAAATACTCAGAGATTTTCAATCTTGGGCTTTAAACAAGACAACAAACATCTTTCCTCCCATAGAATAGGAGGAACTACAATTGTTCTGATTTCCCAGATATCTTTACGGGAATACGTAGGCATAAGATTGCGAAATCTTAGCGAACACACAAATAAAAAACTTTAGGTCCAGTACCTTCCCAAAAACAACGAAAAACCAGAAAACAACAAAAACATTCTCTCAACACTCCTAAAGGAGAAACTTTCCCAAGCCACGGCAGATAAACACCAGAGAACATTTCACATTAACAGAGAAACATGCAATAAAAAGCATATGGATAACCATATATACACTGGGTGTTAATAGCTTCCCTTTGTATAACCTGACCCTGACCCCCCAATCTCTTAGCATTTGTTAAAGAAAACATTTGCGTGCAAGGTTAGTTTTAGATATCTTCCCTTTCCTTTCCAGCTTCATAGGATAAATAAGAAATCATAAAGTAGCACCCAATTCCAACCATTGCGGTAAGGTGGTTGCGTCACCGACAAAAATCGCACGCTACAGAAAAATGGTGACTCTGTTGAGGATGTTTTAGGATTAGAGTTCCTAAGAGGTCTAGGCTATGCTTTATTTCCCTATTTATTTATTTTCTCAGTTTTCTGCTATATATATATATATATATATATATATATATATATATATATATATCATTTACTGTCATATTACTTGATACCCGTGTTTAAATTTCTGTTAACTGGGAATGCGATTGACACGCATGTGGAAAGTTTGAGAGAACATTAAGATAAGTGGTGGCGTCTCCAGGAAACGTATATAGGATATAAATCCCGACCAAGCTGACCTGGAAGTCCACCGAATCATTCGAGGTACCCGTGTGGATTCTCTAATGTTGAACGATCGATCATCATGAAAGCATAGTGTTCCTAGTGCGGTACCCATGACACTGAGGATTTAGTAGACATTTAACCATTTAAACCATTAGGTAGTGCGGTGACTATCGGGAATAGTTGACACATGATACTACAATCAAAAGAGATTCATCCTAGGATATTACAGCTCGCTCGAGTGAATCAGCTTGCTACTAATATCCCTGGGAGGGGTCAATGATTTTGGGAACCTTTTAGAACCCGTTCTGCAAGTACAAAAATTGACCAATTAGTACACACCTTTAGGGATGGGTAGATCCATGGCTCCATGCTCGTGACGACGAACCCCTAAACCCATGTTTTCAAGTGTTTTTGTTTGCTGCATTCATGTATTCATGCATTCATTAAAAAACTCTGTTCAAAAACGGAAAAAAATCTTTTTTCAAAAGAACTAAAACAATAATTGCAAATATCAGAGAGGTTGTGTTATGGATATTGGAAGAAGAAGAACGCACAAGTACACCTTCAAGGTTCCAAAACTAGACGGCCTAAGGAAATTAGGAAGGATGATTACTTATCCCGAGGCTTTCAGAGCAAAGCATGGAGGACTGTTATCTCTTCTGAAGATCAACATGGTTGAAGGGATCCTGTCTATGCTGATTCAGTTCTACGATCCGGTTTACCACTGTTTCACTTTCCCAGATTACCAGCACGCACCAACACTGGAAGAGTACTCCCACCTGATTGATTTACGTATCACTGATCGAGATCCATTTTTCGGACTAGAAGAAATTCCAAAAGAACAAACCATTGCAAGAGCAATTTCTTTGGATGAATCAGAGGTCAGGACTCACATGACCACAAAAGGAGGAATCCAGGGTTTACCAGCTAAATTCCTGATGGAGAAAGCTCTACAATTTGCTAGTATAGGAAATGTAACTGCTTTCAAGGATATCTTTGTCCTGCTCACATATTGGTTATTCCTTTTTCCCAACATCGACAACTTCGTCGACACCAATGCTGTTAAGATATTCTTCATTGGGAACCCCGTACCAACATTGCTCGCGGATGCTTATCATTATGTACACTTAAGGATTTGTACAATGGAGGGATGATCACATGTTGTGTACCATTACTCTACAAATGGTTTATTTCCCACTTGCCCAAGTCTGCTGCTTTTTGGGATCACAAGAGTACTCTACTTTGGTCATAGAAGATTATGTCTCTTACCAATACATACATAGATTGGTACAATCGGATTTACGAAGGGATACAAATCATCGACAGATGCGGAAATTTCCCCAATGTACCGCTTATTGGTACTAAAGGAGGGATCAACTATCATCCAATTCTAGCTCGCCATCAACTCAGATATCCAATGAAGAATATCCCATATAATGCTCATTTGGAAGGTCTTTTCTTCAAGGAAGGAGAAAATGACAGGGCTCTAAAGAAAGAAATAGTGCATGCTTGGCAACATATTCATAGGAAAGGGAGAGAATCCTTGGGAAGACTAAATTGTTCCTCTTCAGAACCTTATCTCCACTGGGTTCAAACCAGAGCCATCAAACTAAGGATGCCTTGCCCTCGTTAAGAAGTTTTTCCCTTAAAGGAATCTGTCCTTTATTCTTGTCTGATGCGAAAAACTCTAGGTCGCTCTCAATAAAGTCCAATGTGAGAAGAACTCTTGGAAGAACAAATATCAGATCCTTAATTTAGAATGTACCAAGATTCAGGAACTACTAAAGGAAAAGGATGCTCTGATTGAGATATTAGAGCAACATACTATGGAAAGTCAGGAGGAACGAAGGAATTTGCTCACTCCTTTCACTTGGCAGAGAGTCGTTGACCCGACAACGGCTAAAGGAGCCCAATCAAAGAAAAGAAAATTTCAGGAACCAGCATCTGAGCTCTCCTCAGAGAGGACTCAGGATCCATAGGCCTAATTTTCCTTACAGGACTTTGTAAAATACTGTATTTTTCTTTGTAAAATACTGCAATCTTTCATGTTCAATAAAAGGGTCTCCCCCGCTGTGTGATATTTGCAATATAATTGTTAAACAGTTCTTTCGAAAACAAGAAACTAAAAATATATATCATTTTCAGTCTTTGTATATCATTCATCATTCTCACATAACATATCTTTATCTTTGAGTCTCACCTATGTGTCGCACTCTAGAGTCAAATTGTCTCATTCGTACAATACTCGGGCCAATCGACAAAAGAAAATGGACAATCTCAAGGAAGAGAACAGAGAGCTGAGAGAAGAAATCAATGCTCTGAAGGAGAGTTTGGAGAAACTCCACCATGACATGCAATCCCTGGCAGTAGCCCAGGAGCAACAACATCAAAGGACAGTAATCTCGGAGGGTACATCTACACCAGCATTTGAGGCGCCTGGCAGTCATCCTCAGTACAACATGCCTAAAGGATTTCCCTGGGGCATGCCTCGCAACTTTATACCTGAAGGGTACATCCCACTGGTCACTGAAGACCCATAAGTCGTAGGAAGAACAGCCAGACCTGAAGGTTACAAACTTCAGGGAAATGAAGATGCAAAGGTTACAACAGAAACTCCTGAAGATTACAAACTTCAAGTCACTTAAGCACCAAGAATTACCGTCGTAATGTCTATACCACAACCAGTGGTACACACTGTACCGGAAGGACAGATTCTACAAATAATTTCTGGCAGAAATGAAGACATGTACGAAAGGATGAATGAGTTCTAGGAATAATTCTTGGAAGTGCATAATGAACTGCATGCCATTCGTGATCAGGACTTGTTCGGAAAAGACGCTGCTAACCTCTGTTTGGTTCCTAATGTAAAGATACCGCACAAATTCAAGGTGTCTGACTTTGAAAAATACAAAGGCAACTCTTTCCCTCAAAGTCATTTGGTGATGTACGCTCGGAAAATGTCTACCCAGACAGACAATCAACAGCTACTGATCCATTACTTCCAAGACAGTTTAACCGGTGCCGCACTCAAATGGTACATGGGTTTAAACCGCACCAAGATCACTACTTTCATAGATCTTGGGGCAGCCTTCGTTCAGCAGTATAAATACAACATGGACATGGAACCAGATAGGGACTAGCTCAGAACAATGTCACAAAAGGATAAAGAAACCTTCAAAGAATATGCTCAGAGATGGCGTGAAATTTCCGCCTATATCTGTCCCCCTCTCGAGGAAAAAGAAATGACAAAGATCTTCATGAAAACATTAAGCTCATTTTATTACGACCGAATGGTCGCCAGTGCGCCTAGTGACATCACTGAAATGGTGAACATAGGAGTACGCCTTGAAGAAGCAGTCCGAGAAGGACGATTGGTCAAAGATACAGAGCCATCTAGCAGTACTAAGAGATACAGTAGTGCTTTCCAAAAGAAGAAAAAGCAATATCAGTAATATCTCTCTGGGAAACCAAAGGAGAAGGTATCAACCGGTAGCAGCGGTAACTCCCGCTATCAACCCAGTGTCGGCTCAAACTTATCAACCTCAGGTTGCTCAGAGCCAACCAAATCAACAATAGTATCAACAAAGGCCGCAACAGCCTCTTCAGCAGGCTCGCCCACAATACAATAACAACAATCGTACTACACGACCATTAGGGTTCGACCCTATACCGATGTTGTACGCAGAACTATTTCCACTTCTACTGGCCAAGGGGCATGTTCAAACTAGGACTCCTATTACAATACCAGAAAATCCACCTTTTTGGTTCAAAGCAGATCAAACTTGCCCTTACCATCAAGGAGGATCGGGACATAACATTGAGAATTGTCTCAGCTTCAAGTATGATGTACAGAAGCTCGTTAGAAACAAATTTTTATCTTTCAAGGATACAAATCCAAATGTTCAGACGAACCCATTACCGCAACATGAAAAGACTACTGTAAACCTGATAGAAGAAGAACATGTCAACAGTTATCAAATTCACCATGTACGCTTACTGGGAACCAACCTGGTAAATATGCATTGCAAATAGAACAGGTACGGCCATGCGCCATCTCACAACTATCATCAGTGTGATATCTTCTCCAAGGACAATCAAGGGTGTGCCATAGTACAAGCAGCTCTACAAGAACAAATGGATCTGGGTTGGATTCAGGATCACAGGATTTGTGAAGTAAACATGGCCCATGCGCATCCCAACATTGTTCAGAACCATGACATCTGTGCAATGAATGTCAATTTAGTGGTAATGCATTCAAGACAAAGTCAGTATTATAATCTGGCGCAGCACGATTACAACATTCGTCTGATCTGCTCAAAAGAAAATCAGGGATGCTCTTTTGTACAAGAGGCCCTCCAACGTCAAATGGATCTCGGATGGAACCAAGACTACCGTGAAAGAAGTAATCATCAAGTCAATATGGTTCAAATCTTTGAAATATGCTTGATGAATACCAGTCTAGTGGAATTACATGCTAAGCAGGTCAGACTTGGTTTTCTGGCTTCACATGATTATCAAGACTGTAAAGAATGCTCCGAAAATGACCAAGGGTGTGAAAAGGACTCTTCAACATCGGTTGGAGCACTGGTGGCTTCCGATTTACCTAGATGAAGACAACAAATTAACATGACTGATGGGAATCCTGGTTGACATCAAAGTTGTGATGTCCGCTCAATAGAAACGGATCTAGTGAGGATGCACTGCATACAAAGCGGATATGGTCGGGTACTACCCTACAATTATGAACGCTGTAGAGTATGCTCTGAAAATAACCAAGGATGCTACCTAATGCGAGCAGCCCTCCAGCATCAGCTAGACCGAAAGGTGATTCAACCATGTTCAAATTCTGAATCAATCAGCATGTTACAAGATTACCTCCCTGGTCAAAACAAAAACTCTATCATAACCTTCAATCATGGAATAACCAGGGATGTTTGTGCCATAATTCCTCTACTCGATGAGTCAAAAATCTCTCTTGATAGTAGGAAAATTCCAAACTTAGAGTTGCTCGAGGTGGCATACGACAGTCAAAAGACCCAAAAAGCTCCTGTGGTTATCTACCTGCCAGGTCCAATACGGTACAAGTCAGACAAAGCTATCCCATACAAGTACGGTGCAATGACCATAGAAAATGGAAAAGAAACTCCATTACCCTCCATTGTGAACATTGCCGACATCAGTCGAGTCACCCGGAGCGGTCAGATCTTCAACAGAGGAGTTGAAGAACCTACCAAAGAAAAGGAGCCTCAAGCGAAAGTTCCTAACCAACAAGTCGGTCAATCCAGCAATCCAGAACCTGTAAAGAACAACGATGAGATGCTGAAGCTCATCCAGAAAAGTGAGTACAACATTGTGGATCAATTGTTGCAACCTCTGTCTCGAATTTCTGTATTATCTCTCCTGATTAGTTCAGAAGCTCTACAGAAAGTCTTAGAGCAAGCCTTTATGGAACAAGATGTGACAATAGGACAATTTGACAGCATCATCTCCAACATCACTTCCTCCAACAACTTGGGATTCAGTGATGAAGAACTACCGGAGGAAGGCAAGAACCATAATATGGCACTCAATATCACACTTAACTGCCAAGACGATGCTCTAGCCAACGTACTGGTAGACACAGGCTCATCCTTAAATGTCATGCCAAGGTCAATTTTGGTGTGACTTTCTTTTTAAGAAGCTCTGATGAGAAGCAATGAGATCGTCGTTAAAGCCTTAGACGGATCCAGAAAAACAGTTATCGGTGAAGTCGACTTTCCCATAACCAACACTTTCCAAGTCACTTTCCAGGTCATGGACATCCGGGCAGCATACATATGTTTATTAGGAAGACCTTGGATACACGAAGCTAGGGCAGTCACTTCGACACTTCACCAGAAACTGAAGTTTATCAAGAACGACAAATTAGTCACGGTGTGCGGAAAGCAAGCCTTAATTGTGAGCAACTTTTCATCATTCTCCTATGTAGAACCAGAGGAGGTGGTTGGAACTCAGTTCCAAGCGCTCTCGGTGAGCAATGAGAATCAACAAGAAAGAGGGACGTCGATTTCCTCATACAAGGACGCTCTCAAAGTAATAGGGAGTAATGACATAAAAAGATGGGGACAAATTATGACTCCTACTGATAACAAGACAAGAAAAGGTCTTGGTTTCTCTCCAACCTGTAGCCATACTACCAAGAAGGATGAAAGTTTTTGTCCCATTCAGGATTTCTTCCACAATGGAGGTTTCCTCCACCCAGTATCTCAAGAACTACACACCATCGATGGGAACGACACCTCTGATTCGGATGAAGAGTGGAAGTCTTATCTCAACGATTACGGTTATATGTCTCAGGGAGAAACGCATGTACCATTCTGTTTTCCTAAATAGAACCTAAGATATATACTGAGATCAGACGTTAGAATGATCTATGGAGATTGTGATCCTGAAGGATGCCGCGATACACCCAACTCATTAGAGGAAGATAATCTAATGAAAGGCAACTTTGACTACGATTATTATGATCCCCTGGATGACTTGCCTATCTGGGAGCCATACACGGAAGACTCGGGGAAAAAGAGTCAGCCGGACCATGCCTATCAGCTGAGTAATCTTGAAAAACCATGTTCCCACAGAGTCATGGAGTCATTACTCAGGACATTCTGAAAATGTCCAACCCCATGGTGATGAATTTGCAAAGATTGCTGGACAAGAATTCATTAACTATGCATTTCCTGAGGTCAACGTCATTACAGAAGATGACTCATCTATGCCCACGGAAACCTGGGATACCTTGTGGCAGCCAAGCGGCAAGTACGACTTTCTAGTTAAATACACTGCTCCCGAGAGCTTTTGCATCAGATACGAGGACATCCAGCCAACTGGATGGGGAGATCCTCTTGAGAGTGAAAATATTATGGGAGATGCGACAGAAAAGTCTTCTTATGATAACTCTGCATGGGAGGAACGCTCCAATGATCCTACTCCGCCAGAAATCAGTGTCATTTCTGAAGACAAAACAAGAATGGAAGTACCAGACTTTGTGATTCACAGAGGAGTTCGTTGCCATTGGGTTGCAGTCGATGTCCCAAAAGTCGTCCATAAGTCGAAGTAATTACCATCTTTGTTTTGACCTTTCACCTTGCCCAAGTGAAATAGATGTTTTATAGGGCTCACTTTTCTGTAAATGTCCCTCTTCGCTTTGCCCAAAGCGATAGAGTTTTGTTTTATAGGGCTGTGTTTCAAGAATCGGCAAATCATGAATAAATAATATATTCTGAATTCCCGCATCTATTGCTGTTTTCACTGTTTGTTTTTCAGAAAATGGTAATCCTAAAAAAAAGACAACCCAAAATAAAAACAAGCATTTTTCAGAAAATACACTGCACGCACTCTTGCATTCTCTCTGTCTTTTCTAAAAAACGAATCATCACGTCGTGCAGATTGCTTGTTTTAAACCCCATCGAAACATACGATCTAATGCCTTCTCCCAACTTTGAATTCCTGGTATTTGAAGCCGAAGAAGAATAGGACGAAGAAATTCCAGAAGAGATCTCCCGATTACTCAGACAAAGGTTGAGGTCCATTGAGCCTCACAAAGAGCCGTTGGAAACGGTCAATTTGGGTTCAGAAGAAGAAAAAAAGAAGTTAAGATAGGGGCACTGCTCAGCTCAACTGTCAGAGAAGACTTGATAAAACTTCTTAAAGAGTTTCCAGATGTATTTGCTTGGACCTATCAGGACATGCCAGGGTTGGATACCAGCATCGTGGAACATCACTTACCACTGAAAACGGAATGTCCTCCGGTAAAA
This sequence comes from Lathyrus tuberosus, assembly GCA_022829125.1. Lineage (NCBI taxonomy): Eukaryota > Viridiplantae > Streptophyta > Magnoliopsida > Fabales > Fabaceae > Lathyrus > Lathyrus tuberosus. The sequence goes on along the minus strand of JALAZF010000803.1, from coordinate 976,376 downwards.
CAAAGACTAGGAAGGACTCATCCAGATATGACCATCAAGATTAAGGAGGAACTGCAGAAACACATCGATGCAGGTTTCCTCGCCACCTCAGAATATCCGCAATGGTTAGCCAACATAGTGTCAGTTCCAAAAAAGGACGGAAAAGTCAGAATGTGTGTAGACTACAGGGATCTGAACAAAGCAAGTCCAAAAGATGACTTCCCCTACCACACATAGACATGCTGGTAGACAACACGGCAAAATTCAAAGTCTTCTCCTTCATGGGTGGATTCTCGGGCTATAATCAAATCAAAATGGTGCCGTAAGACATGGAGAAAACTTTATTCATCATCTCATATGTAGCGAGCGATTTTGGACGCGGTTCTTAAGCGCTGGTCGCTCTCTGCGGTTGAGCTTAAACTACAGGTCGATTCATTTTTTTTCCTATTAAAGCTGATGAAGGAAGGGAAATAGATGTCTCCAATTAACCCTGCTTTGCATACTGAGTTTAAACAGCGGTCTGTTAGGTTACGAATGCTATCAATGTGGGGGGCCTTTGTACTGGTTATTTTTATTTTCGCCAATACGATTTCTTCTTTCTTTCTAGGACTTTCTAGCGGGGAACAAGGATTAGGATGTTAGGACTGATGCTTTTTTAATTACTGCTTTTGATTGATGGAGATATGGGATTTGGGTTTTTTGTTGATTGTGCTCGCTAAGATCTTTTCTTTCGATCTTATGCCTATGTATTCCCATTTACTGAAACAGGGAAATCAGAGCGTTCGTAGTTCCTCCTATTCTATGGGAGGAAATTGGTTATTTTTGGTGTCTTGTTCAAAGCCCAAGACGTGAAGCGAAAAGGTGGTTTGTATCTTGTTCAAATCCCAAGATGTGAAGCTGAAAAGTCTATTTGTATCTTGTTCAAAGCCCAAGATGTGAAGCTGAAGGTCCCAACTTTAGAGAGAATTTGTCATGTCTAAAGAGGGGGTTGTATGTCACAACTGTTTTATAAAGGAGAATTACTTTAACCAGGATTTGTGAATCCGACAATGCCATAATTTCCCTTATAGGGGGTTTTAACCTGAAGGAGAAGACTTTAACTCAGTGTAGAGCAATGTTATCTTTCCTTAGGAATTTCTCATGCTAAAAGAGGGGTAGTGGCATGGACGTAGATGATCCAGAGGCTTGCCGCTTACAGCGATTAGATGAAGAGGAAGGAGTTGTTGATGTTTGTGTACTGTGAACGAGGCATAACTTTGATGCTGAAAGGTTAATTGGATTAACCAGTGGTTTTCTTATACGAAGCCTAAGAGGAGGCTAATATGTGTCTCGTACAAAGCCCGAGAGAGAGGCTAAAAGGTTTTGACTCAACGATGGAATCTTTTGGTATCTCGTATAAAGCCTGAGATGAAGGCTATTTGACTCAACAAGAGAGTTTTTGTATCTCGTACAAAGCCCGAGATGGAGGCGAAAGGGGGATTGACTCAACGAGGGAGTCTCTTTATGTGTCTCGTACAAAGCCCGAGAGAGAGGCTAAACGTTGTTTGACTCCGCTGGGGAGGATCATTATACAAAGCCTAAGAGGAGGTTATGGTAACTGTTTCAGTTAAGTGACAGGTCCAGTATACTGATTTTAAAGAGAAAATCAGTTCTTATATGAGCAATACTGTACCCATGGATTTGATTCAAGGATCCGGGTTATTCCTGTTCTTTAAGGAAGCGGGAAATCCGAAGGGTATTGGGACTGTCCGAGTCTGCGGGTTTCCTTCCTATTTAACTAAGGAGTCACTTGAGAATGTCTTTGAGACTCAAGGAAGTTAGACTGTCCAAGTCTAGAGTTTCATTTTTGTACTATGTTTTGAGAAACAGTAGTAGACTCTATGAAAGGACTGTTCTATGAAGATGATTAAGTTCTGTTCCTATACCTCTAGGAGGTCGTCGGGACAATTTGTACGAAGCCCAAGAGGAGACTGGAAACTTTTAAGAAACCGACGGGTCCTTGTACTAAGCCAAAGAGGAGGCTATCATTCCCGGAGGAAGAGATCATTATACGAAGCCTAAGAGGAGGCTGTGAATACTTCTAAGAAGTCGTAGGGTCCTTGTACTAAGCCCAAGAGGAGGCGGGGTTTACTTTTAGGAAGCCTGTGGGTCCTTGTACAATGCCCAAGAGGAGGCCGATGCTTTTAAGAAGCCCGTGGGTCCCCAAACCCCGAGAAATTCAAGGCAATGCTATTCACCGAGAATAGATCAAAGTCAAGAAAGTTCGAGAATTTGGAAGAAACTCAAAGATGCCATTCACGGAGAATACATTCATCTTGGGGAGTAGAGTTTCTTGACAATTCCTAATGAGGACAGTCGAAGAGAAGACTGTATCTGGTGATCCTATTGGGGGATCTAGTTGTCTATTTCTACGAATAAACGAAACGGCGTCACCTAATTCTAGACGTAGTTGCCGGGGAAACTCTAAATATCTATACTATTATTACACAGTCGATATGAGTTTATGAAAGAAGACTTACAGTGAAACAGCCCCACAATACAGTTATATGTATATGAAAGCGGATAAAGAAAGCATATAAACACTTACTCGGTTGTAGAGCTTCCATGCTGTTTGGTTAGTTGTTCAACAAAGAAAGATTGAAAACAACAGTATATTCAAAATCAAAGGAGAAAGTGCTTTGAAAAAGAAAGATTTGGGGCTTAAATCTCAAGGAGAGACTCAGGGTTTTATCAGTGAGCGCACTGTTTATTTTTGTACAGAGGGATTTATACAAGTGACTGAGACCCAAAAAAGGTTTTCTGTACAAAGGGATGGGTCTTACACTCTCTCAAGAGGCCCAAAAGGTTTTAAAGAAAAAAAAGTGGGGCTTATAACACGAGGGTAAGCCCAGATGATTTTTCCGTTAAAAATGGCGATCGCGCCGAGGTTTTCTTTTAACGCGGAGGGACTTATACAATAAGTGAGGCCCAAAATGTTTTGGTTAAAATGGGATTGGGTCTTACACTCTATTAGAGGCCCAAAGTGTTTTTGAATGGGTCTTATAGCTCAAGGAGAGGCCCAAGGTTATTTTTCAAAAGGCGATGATCGTGCCGTTTATTTGAAAATGTACAGAGGGACTTATACAACGAATGAGGCCCAAAATATTTATGTACAAGTGGGTTGGGTCTTACACTCTCTCATGAGGCCCAAAGTGATTTGAAAATGATTTATGAGGGTTGAATTAATCCAAAAACCCTAATTTGTTTTCAAAAATGTATTTAATTGAATAAAAATTCAATTAAAAATGATCAAAATTGTTTAACATATGAAAAACAAATTGTGATTTTGGATTAATGCTTCAAAAATTAAGTATTGACCTACAAAATAATTAGAAAGCATTAAAAGTTGCAAAATCAATGTAGAAAAAATATTTAAAATGTCAAGAACAATTAAAATATTAATTCTTTGCAAAAATATCAATTATATGAAATAAATAATATTTTTGGGATTTTTTGATAAAATAAAATATTTTAACATTTTTGTGAATTATTAAAAAAAGAATCAACTCAAAATCATTAAAACTCAGAGAGAAATTAATTTTTGAATCAATTAAATAAAATCACAAAATTCAAATATTTGAATTTATGAAAATGGCGCCAAGAACATGGACCAAGAACACGCGCGTTTTCTGCCTTACCCAGATTTGCATTTTCTATCCAATCTCACTGAATACTTGATTACATCATGCAATCCACATATCAATATGCTCGTCTCAACCTCACGATCATGTTTATGACAATTAATTTCATTTAAATTAAGCATAAAACAAGAAATCACGATAAATCCTTATGAACCCTAATTTCTGCATGAAGGCTGGGATTTTTAATACACGATTCAAACAAAGCAATTACTTGAGGGGAAACATTCCATGCATGATTATGAACATTTGGCAAAAGTATTGTGCGAGGAAATATGCATAGATTGAGAGATGACCAAGTTTAAGCTTACCTCTAGGTCGTGACAGCAAGAGCAAATTGATTTCTGAGTAGGAGGTGTTACAGATGAATTGTGATGATCTGAACAGCTTCCCTACACCATATGGAGTGTGTTTGAATGCTTGGACTTGACTGAGAATGGTTGGATCACTTCATGGCATCTCAACTGCACTTTGGTTAAAACCTTGAGCAATTGACTGGTGATTCTGAGAAATCAGTGTTTCAGTTGTTATGTGAGTGTTTGGATCACTTCTATATGATGTATGTGAGGTGTGTGAGTGATTGGTTTGATTGGAAAAGCTCTCAAACTCAAAACCAGATAGCTACCTTGCTAAGAAAGGCATTTTTGCCAAGAGAAAGAGATTTTGAGGAAAGCATCTGTTAGATGGCTTTGGTGTACTCAAACTGATCACAATTGAGCTCTATTTATAGTAGAGCAAGTTTGTTTTGCAAGGAATAGTGAATGGCAACTGGTAAGTTGGTTTGGCCAATGTTGTCCAATGGAAATCCAAGTCCTCTAGCCATTGACTAGAGGTTAGGGCACAGAGTTGTGGTTCCCTTGGTCTTGGATAAGTCTTGACTGATTTCAGATGAGAATGGCTCAGTCCATGCCACCTTGATGCTTCCATTGAATGCTTCAATCCAAATTTGGAGTCTTGTCCCTATTTTGGCCATTCTAGGTTCAACATGCTATTTCTTGTTCCATGGACTTTGGAGGCTTGGCTCAGTGATTGTCCCCTTTAGATTCAATCCTCAGATGTGTCCAAGTGGATAGGAGCATTTGAATTTGGCTGATTTTGGTAAATCGAGTAAAATTGCAAATTTTGCCTTGCCTTGGCAGATTTCAGCAAGGCAACTTTCCAATGTCATATCTCATGGCTCAAATGGAATTTGGCAATGTTCTTGGCCATTTTGGAAAGCCCTTACATGATATAACAACTGTTTGAACATATTTGGTTTTGATCTCTTTTGAATCCAAGTGAAAAATCCCCCCACATTTGGCAAAAAGTGAAGACAGATTTGGACTTAGTGAAAATTTCACCAAGTGTTGGAAAAAGTGACATTTTCACTTTTCAGCCATTTTGATCACTCCATAACTCAAAATCCTTAATGAATTGGACTTAGGTCAAGTTGAAGTTTTTGTAGTGGGTAATGAGGGCTACAAATCCATCTTTGGATGAGAAAAAATGACCTTGTGGTTTAGGAGTTATAATCCTTCAAAGTTGGTACCCTTGTCACTTTATTTTTAACTTATAAAATTTTCTAAGTTTTTATGGTTACCCCTTTTACAAGTTATCCCACTTTTCTTGATTTTTCTTGATGAATGATGATTCAAATCATACATTAACATCATTTTAGGGTTAAAAATCCATTTTGGTGAAAATTCTCAAAAAGTCAAAGTTAACTTTTGTGCACAGTTGACTTTTTATCAGATGAATTCCAAACTGTGCAATTATTCAGGAAATCATGTCCTTGACCTAAATCAAACTTGATGGACATGTTCCATGGGTGTCATAGGGTATATTGGGGCATGTCCTAGGGCTTGGGAGCATGTCCTGGTCAAAAGTCAAAGTTACAGTTGACTTTTTCCTTAAAACCCTAGTTGTGGTGCAGATGAAATTGAGACTTGTTGCTCAAGCTTCTTGGGTTAATCCATTGTTAAAAATGGATCAATATAGCTCATTAGAGACCCTCAAACCCTCTCTTGAGGTCTTGGCTCTTGATTTTCCCTAAAAGTCAACTTAGGGGTGAATTAGGTCAAGAAACCCTAATTCCTGATTTTTTATGTATGCATCCCCTGAGGCAAAATTGACTTGATGAATGGGTCTATAAGGTTCCATGGAGTACATTAGGTTGTGTTTTGGATCACTGGCTCATTCCCAGAGGAAAACTTCCCTTTGGAGGCCCTGATCGACCAAAACCCTAATTTGGTGATACTGGCGATCTTGAAGCTTGATCCACCTAGAAAGGAGCAACCTTGTGCTTAATCCTTGAAGTGGGAGTCCTCTTGATCCATTGTGGATGTTTGAGAGGTTAGACAAGTTGAAGATCAAGTCATTCCTTGATTGATCCTTTGTCTAAGGCTCTGAGAGGGCTTAAAACCCTAATTTTGATTGTAGTGAATGCTTAACAACCCTTGAGGCATTTGATGAGGCATGATGGTTCATCCACATTGTGATGATGATTTGCACAATGATGGGAAATATTAGTGGTCAAAATTTGGGGTATGACACCATGGGGCACCTTTTGTTACAAGGTAATGTCGTTCGGTCTGAAGAACGCAGGGGAAACCTATCAAAGGGCTATGGCAACTCTATTTCACGACATGATGCACAAAGAGATTGAAGTGTATGTCGATGACATGATTTCCAAATCTAAAATAGTAGAAGAACATGTAGAACACCTGTCGAAGTTATTCAAGCGTCTGAGTAAATACAAACTCCGCTTGAATCCTAATAAGTGCACGTTCGGTGTTCGCTCAGGAAAACTCTTAGGTTTCATCGTCAACCAGAAAGGAATTGAGGTTGATCCTGACAAGGTCAAGGCCATTCAAGAAATACCTTAACCAAAGACTGAAAAACATGTCACAGGATTTTTGGGACGTCTGAATTACATATCAAGGTGCATATCCCTTATGACCACGACATGCGCGCCAATCTTCAAACTACTCAGAAAGAATCAAAGTTATGTATAGACAGAAGATTGTCAAAAGGCTTTCAACAACATCTAAGAATATATGTTGAATCCACTTATTCTGTCTCCTCCAGTGGAAGGAAGACCACTGATCATCTACTTAACAGTCTTGGAAGACTCCATGAGTTGTGTACTTGGCCAACAAGACGAGACAAAAACAAAAGAGTCTATCATTTACTACTTAAGAAAGAAGTTCACGGATTGTGAAACTCGATACAATAATGTTGTACCCCAAATATTACCCTCAGATCCTCTGATCATTGTCATATCATGTTTAGGTCATATGTCTTAGCACTTGCAGTCATTTGGTCCATTAATCATAGTCATGCATTTTTCGTCTAATTGTTGTCATTGTTTCCTTTATTATTTATTCAATTATTTCATGAGTTTTTTTAGAACATTTCTTTTAGAATTTTGATCTTTATTATTACTTTGAAATCACTCATTTAATTTACAATTAATTTCTTCTTTTTCTTAATACATTTTATCTTTAGTTATTTATTTCTATTTTTATTTTTATTATTACTATTATTTTCATTTACTTATTATTATTATTATTTTATTATTATTTTATTTATTATTTTTTGTCATTTTTATTATTATTATTTTTACTTTTTTCATTAGTATTATCATTATCAATTTTATTATTATTATTCTTTTTTTTAATATCATTTTCCTATTTATTACAATTAATATTATCGTCATTATTATTAGTTATTATTAAGTAATTATTATTAAGTATTTATTATTATTATTATTATTATTATTTTGTTATTAGTTTTATTAATGTTAACTATTATTATTATCATTCTTTCATTTTCATTATTATTAAATAAACAATAAAGAAAGAAGGAAACTTGCAACAACTTTTGCCTTGTTCTGCAGAACTGTACGCCCAAAACATCTCCCACGAGACATCACACCCTAAACCTCCCAAGAAGTTTCCTACACAGTCCAAAATCGTACAAACTTTCGGCATATACTCCGGAACCAAAACCCACACGCGACCTGTACCTTCACCATGTACTTTTCCATACTACACAAAGGCAAGATTTAGCAGTAAAAGGAAGAAACCAAAGGACTCTGCTATTCTCCACGCCACAAAATCGGATATAGGTCTGCAGTGAGACAAGACGGGACGAAGTTTTCGTACCCTTTTGAAACCTCTCCAACAAGTTGGTATTATGAAAAGCAACAAGAATAAAAAAGAAGGAGAAAAAAAACTCAAGGAGACCATATAATTCCCAGACAACTCTCGTAAAAGCTTAAACAACAACAAACAGGGGAGCGAGTATGAATCCTCAAATTCCCTCTGTCCATTGAGCCCCCTTCAACCAAAACAAAACCTTCAAAACACTCTTCAGCAAAGCAAAGCAAAGAAAGTCGATGACGAGGACGGATTCATACGCGAACCCCAAATTGCGAAAAACCTGAAGCAAAGAAAGTCGGGCCTGGGTTTCGAGACGAGAAGGTTGATCTCATCTTTCTTTTCTTTTTTTTGTGACTTTGTTTACTGTTGGGGATTTTTCGCTGAGTCGTGTTCTTGAAGCACGACGATGGCGTTGAAAGCTGATGCGTGAGTTTACCGTTGGATCTATTCTTCATTTCATGGCCTGCTTTATCTTGTGAAGGGTTATTAGACTTTGGCGTGTTTTGTTTTTAAAGGTGGTGTAAGAGATGATGGGTTCATACTACCCACATGATTCTCAAGTTTTATGTGTTTTTTTCCTTTTTTTGTTCGCATGGGGAATTGGGTTTTATAAGCCCATTTGATATTATAGTACTGCACCTTTTCTTATCCATTTTTCTGACCGTGTGTTTCTTAGCCATGAGGATGATGGGCTTCAAGCCCATGTGATTCCTCTCTTCCATTTTATGTACCATCTCCTCAATTTTACACCCCTGGTTTTTAGGTTTTGTTAAATATTTTAGTGTTTGTATCTTTACTATTTGTCATATTTTTCTTGTTTAATTTTTTTGAATATCTTACTAATCATTTGTTAAGAATGTTCAATTAGCTTTGGTAATCACTTTGGACATCACTTATTTTGATTTAATTTTTGAGCCAATGATATAAAAAAATCTTGACTTTGTTGATTATTTCAAATCAATAAAATTTTGATTAGTATGAGGCCATATTTTTCTTTCTTGTTGGTCAATGAAAGTCTAATCAAAAGATTATCGATTTCTCGATTAAATCTTGATCTAGACGAGACCAACTTTATTTTCATTTCGATTCCATTTTCTTTATTTTTGGTCGATGATATAAAAAAATTCATGGTTTGGTTGATCTCATTAAAACGACAAAACTTTGATCAATATGAGAACACTTTCTTTTTTCAGTTTCATTCACTTTTGGTCGATGAAAGTCAAGAATCATGGTTGTCAATCTTATTGATAAATTATGATTAAGACTAGACCATTGTAAATTCCATTTCATTTCAATTTTAATTGGACTACTAACTTTTCATTTTTTCCTTGATGAGGCTTGTAAATTTTTCCTGACGAAGTCTTATGGATGTCTTGTTCACCACAGTTCCAAAGGAAAGCTACACTGTTGACTCCTAAGTCATCTTCATGCCGGTTAGACCTTTGTCATCTTATTTCCATGACCTCTTTAGGATCACCACCTTTGACCTCATAGTCATAGGTGTACCTTTGACCTCATAGTCATAGGCATCCATCTTTCCCTTGACCTAATAGTCATAGGATATCATCTTGGCCTCATAGCCATCTTACCATCTTGACATCATAGTCATTGGTAACATCATACCTTGGCCTCATAGCCATTCAATATTACAACTTAGACTTAGAGAGTTTCTTAAACTCTATATGAGCTCATACTCATTTCCCCTTGGAACTTTTACCACAGTCAATGGTTCCTCACCCTTAGTTAGGTGAACTACGGTTGCTCTGATTCTTTAGTCAGATATGTAGGCACAAGATGCGATGTCTTGGCGACCATACTTAGTGTATATACCCTTAGGTCATTATCTTACCCTTAGCATATATCTTTAGCAAGCAAACATAACATAACACAAATGCAAACAAGAGATTCCTATAGAGTACTATAGATACTTAGGGTTATAATACCTTCCCTTAGTATAACCAACCCCTGGTCCCCGATCTCTTAGCTTTGTCTTCACTTAGCGCAATTAGATTTTTTTTTTATCTTGACCATTTCCTTTGGATAAATCAAAGCTCAGTGGTGAATTTCAAAGATGTGTGATTCAAGTTAATTAATAGCTTGATATCCGATTCTCACCGCAACAAATATGCTCGAGAAAACTTACTGCGCTTTGGCTTGGGCAGCCAAACGTCTTCGCCAGTACATGATTTGTCACACTACTTGGTTAATCTCCGAAATGGATCCGATCAAGTATGTCTTTGAAAAGCCAGCTTTCACGGGAAGGATAACCCGTTGGTAGATGTTGTTATCGGAATATGACATCGAATATCATGCTCAGAAAGCCGTCAAAGGAAGTATTTTAGCCGATCATTTGGCTCATCAACCGATTGACGATCAGGAACCAGTCAAATTTGACATCCCAGACGAAGATGTCATGTACTTAAAAATGAAATATTGCGATGAACCGTTACCCAGCGAAGGGCCAGAACCAGGTTCCCAATGGGGACTAATATTCGACAGAGCTGTCAACACTTATGGAAACGGAATTGGGACAATTATCGTAACACCTCAGGGTACCCATATTCCTTTCACTGCCAGATTGAAATTCAAATGCACAAACAAGGAGGCCAAATACGAAGCTTGTATCATAAGTCTCGAAGAAGCAATTGACTTAAGGATAAAGAACTTGGATGTGAATGGAGACTCATCCCTGGTTATAAATCAGATCAAAGGAGAGTGGAATACCTACCAATCGGGATTGACTCCTTACAAAGACTACGCGAGAAGGTTGTTACCATTCTTCAACAGAATTGAGTTTCATCATATCCCTCGTGAAGAAAATCACATGGCTGATGCATTAGCCACCTTATCCTCTATGATTAGTGTAGGTCAATGGAACGGCGTACCTAAGATTGACATAATGCGCATTAAAAGACCCGCTTACATCTTCGTGATTGAAGCAGTCATAGATGACAAACCATGGTATCATGATATCAGGTGCTTCCTTCAAAGACAAGAGTACCCGCCTGGGGCATCCAGAAAAGATAGGAAGACTCTCAGAAGATTGGCTGACAACTTCTTCCTAAACAATGATATACTCTATCAGAGAAACGTCGACATGGTTCTGCTCAGATGCTTAGACAGACAAGAAGCAAACATGTTGATGAAAGAGATTCATGAAGGATCCTTTGGAACTCATGCCAATGGACATACAATGGCAAGAAAAATTCTGAGAGAAGGATATTATTGGCTGACAATGGAGTCCGATTGCTACAAGTACATGAGGAGGTGTCACAAGTTTCAGATATACGCGGACAAAATCTATGTACCGCCAACGCATCACAAAGTTCTTTCTTCTCCATGGCCTTTTTCTATATGGGGAATCAACATGATTGACATGATTGAACCCATAGCTTCAAACGGACATCGGTTCATCCTGGTAGCCAATGATTACTTCACCAAATGGGTTGAAGCAGTGTCATACACCAATGTAACCAGACAAGTGGTGGTCCGATTTATCAAGAACAATCTTATTTGTCGTTATGGTGTTCCAAGCTAGATCATTATAGATAATGGATCCAACTTGAATAACAAGATGATGAATGAGTTGTGTACTGAGTTTAAGATCGAACACCATAACTCATCTCCCTACTGACCTAAAATGAATGGAGCGGTATAAGCGGCTAACAATAATATCAAGAAGATCATTCCGAAGATGGTTGTAACCTACAAAGATTGGCATGAGATGCTACCCTTTGCTCTTCACGGTTATCGTACATTTGTCCGCACTTCAACAGGGATAACCCCTTTCTCTCTAGTATATGGCATGGAAGTCGTGCTCCCCATAGAAGTAGAGATCCCGTCAATGAGAATATTGATGGAAGCCAAGCTAACAGAAGCTAAGTGGTGTCAAAGTCGATACGATGAACTAAACCTAATCGAAGAAAAGAGAATGACGGCTTTATGCCATGGTCAGTTATATCAACAAAGAATGAAGAAGGCCTTTGATAAAAAAATTCTGACCCCGTGTCTTCAGGAAAGGAGACCTTGTGCTCAAGAAGATACAATCATTCCTCACTGATTCCCTGGGCAAATGGACTCTGAATTATGATGGCCCTTATGTGGTTAAGAAAGCCTTCTCAGGCGTTGCCTTGAGACTCGCAACCATGGATGGAGAGGAGTTTACCTACCCTACAAATGTTGATGTAGTCAAGAAATACTTCACCTAAAATAAGAAAAAACGTCTCGATGGATTGAAAACTCGAAAGGACGGTCCAGGAAAAAATTTGAGACATAAACATTGATCATCCCGATGGATTGAAAACCTTGAAAGGCAATCCAGGCAAAAGATAGGGATTCATGGCAAGTAACTACATCCGACAATACGGCTCCATAAAGGGAACATCATCCATCAGGAAAACTTCAGTCAAGGTCACCTTCGACAGAAGCTCAGAATGTCCAGAATTCAAAGTTGGTGGAAAGATAGTGGTCGTTATGTTTCAATGTAGCCCCTTTCCCTTTAAATTACCATTTTCTAAACTTTGTAATGCTCTATGGGATCATGCGCTTGATTGATTACCATTCTATCAATAAAATTTGAGTCCCAGTGCTTTTGTTTGCAACTCTCATTTATTATGCTTTGCAAAATGACATGTGTATATGATTAACATTCTTGAAACAAAAACGAACTTACTTTTGTTTTCAAAATTAAACTTTGAAATGTTCTTCTACTTTTAAAATAAATATGGCAATTCCTTTTGACTACTGAACACAAGAAGGAACATCGACGGCTTCTCCGGAAGTGATTAAACCTCAAAACGCAGAATCAAAGTACTCCTTTTAACCAGAACACCTTGAATGAAGGATCAACTGTTTCAGATGTAATGTCCCATCTGACATCCCAGATAGATGTGTTACCTCCGGGAACCGATAATTGGTCTGTTTTCCTCAGTATGGTCTACCCTCCTAAATAGGAAAGGATTGCTATCTTTAATCAATGATACTTTTTATCTCCCGCAGTGGCCAAATATCCACTCGTGTTCATTCACCAGTCTGTATGTCGTGTTTGTTTTGTCAGCATAAGCATTTCATACATACATCATGCATAATTGATTTATATTCATATTCATGTTGCATTAATATCACTTTGGTCATTTTCATCCCCCAAGTGATAAGCGTCCTCTCTCTGATTGAGTTGTCAGTTTTCCTTACCACGTCAGGTAGGACAAAAATTCCGGTCTAAGTTCTTTTCTTTCCTCATCGGGAAAATGCATCTTCTGAGCAATCTCTCCCTAGTTTATTTCTAGATTGGAGACTGTCCTCGACCACTTTGATAACTTGAACCTCTGAAAGGCAAGAAGACATTCGATAGACACCTTGAAACATCACTCTTCACCATTAAAGATGATATGTTTTGCATTCCCGGATTAAAGAAAATCCCCAGAGAAAGCCTCTCAACAGAAGAGTCTTGGAAATACGGAGGTTTCTCCCCGAAAAAATTATTTTCAATAAAGTCATCAGCACCTCAAAATTAGATTACATCACATGGAATTTCTCTGAAAAGGTGTCGAAGGAAAGTATGGTGTAAGCTCACCAAACAAAAAGTGGTCTCTCAAGAGACTCGTTTTCCCCAGTAGGTCGACAAATGGCTTCTCCCACAGAGAAGTTTGCAAACCTCTGCAGTTCAGACAAATGGGTTTCTCCAGCCAGTCTAACATAAAAAATCTTTTTCCATCAAATGACGTCTCCCCAGTAAAAACTCGGCGAGAAGTTTGATGAAGACCGCTACAAATAGCGTTCCTTGTTGAGGAAGGAACTCGACAAGAAGAAACTGAGATCAGTTCCGTGGCTGAAGACCAGGATCGAGGGAAAGTTTATTTCAAAAGAAACTGAGACCAGTTCCGTGGCTGAAGACCAGGATCGAGGGGAGGTTTATTTCAAAAGAAACTCAGACCAGTTCCGTGACTGAAGGCCAGGATTGAGGGAAGGTTTATTTCAAAAGAAACTAAGACCAGTTCCGTGGCTGAAGACCTGGATCGAGGGGAAGTTTCACCCTTTTCTAAGTATCGTTACTTAGCAAAAGAAGATGGATGAGAAAATAAGCTACCGTTCACAACCACAATCAATATTTCGGGTATTTCGATATTTAATCCTCTTGTACCCTGAATGTCTAAATATCTTCGTCATTCACGCCTTCGGGTCCAAAAAGATTAAATAAGGGCATCTGTCATACCCCAAAATTTGACCACAAGATTTCCCATCATTGTGCAAACCATCACCACAATATGGATGTACCATCATACCTCATCAATCTTCTCAAGGATTGTTGAGCATTCACTACAACCAAGAATTAGGGTTTTGAGCCCTCTCAGAGCACTCAGACAAAGGATCAATCAAGAATTGGCATTACTTCAACTTGTCTAACCTCTCAAACGCCCATAAAGGATCAAGAGAGCTCCCATATCAAGAATCAAGCACAAGGTTGCAACATTCCAAGTGGATCAAACCTCAAGATCGCCAGTGTCACCAAATTAGGGTTTTGGTCGACTAAAGCCTCCAGATGAAAATTTTCATCTAGGCATGAGCCAATAATTCAAAACATGATTCAAGGAGTTCAAAGATACCTTATGAGTCCAATCATCAAGTCAAAATAGCCTCAGGGGATGCATTTATCAAAATTAGGAATTAGGGTTTCTTGACCTAATTCACCCCTAAGTTGACTTTTGGAGCAAGACATGAGCCAAGACCTCAAGAAGTGTTTTGAAGATCTCCAATACATCATGTTGATCCATTTACAAAATCGGATTAACCCAAAGAACTAGGTTCATAAGCAGTACAAGGATTCCAATTTATTTGAACCAATTAGGGTTTCTTGATGAAAAGTCAACTGTACCTTTGACTTTTGACCAAGACATGATCCCAAACCTTGGGACATGATTCAAGACACTATATAACACCTATGGAATCCATCCATTAGGTTTGAATTAGATCAAGGACTTGATTTCATAGAGGATCACACAGTTTGGAATTCATCTGACAAAAAGTCAATGTGCCAAAAACCAAGTTTGACTTTTTGAATTTCTTGACAAACAAGGCTTCCCTAAGTCAAAAACAATGATAATTCATGGATTGGATTATCATCCATTAAGAAAAATCAAGAAAAGGAGGGTTACTTGCAAAAGGGGCAACCTTAAGAAACTTAAAATTTTATAAGTTATGGAAGAAAAGTGATTTGGTACCAACTTTGCAAGGTCTTGACTTCCAAACCACAAGGCCTTTTTCTTCCATCCAAAGCTCAAATGAAAGATCTCATTACATACTTCAAAATTGTCTACTACAAGAGATTCCAAATCCTCATGGATTTTGAGTTATGGATTGATCAAACTCACAAAAACATGAAAATGACCACTTTTCCAACACTTAGTGAAATTTTCGAGTCAGAATATGTTTCACTTTTTCACCAACTTTGAGGCCATTTTTTATTATAATCCAAGATTTTTCAAGACCAAAGTTGGACATCAAAGTTAAAGTAGGATATACAAGCTTTCCAAAGAGTACAAAAACTCCCATTAATCCAACTTGAGCAAGGAGTTATGAACCTCACAACATGCCTTGCTCAAACCAATTTTCATGACAACATTTGGCAGATTGTGTGCATTTCTTGTGCCACACAATTTCCATTTCCAATTTTGTCATCTTCCAAGCTTTGTCCTCTTCCAAGATCAGAAAGAATCTTGATGAGTCACTTGATGATTTCAACTTTGAACCATTGAGTCAAGAAATCAACTTGGCATGTGCAAAATCATCATTTACATGAACCTTGAATTTCAAATTTGGCATCAAGCATTTATGTGATGCATAGAGGTGGCATGAATCAGTTATAAACCAGCTAAAAGGAGTCAAGAAACATGAGTGTTCAAACCTGCAAAGTTGGTTGAAGTCAAGATAAGAGGAGACTTGGTATCTTGGCATTTAAGAAAGTGCTACATGACAAAATCCATTGGATAATAGCATGCTCCCTCATCCACTCACTATTCCTTCAAAAAAAAACTTCCTCTACTATAAATAGAGGTAATTTCTGATGTTTCAAACCACACCAAAACAATACCAAATCCTTATTTTCTCACTCTCCCTCTCTTACTTCAATTTCAAGTCACAATGGAGCGATTTGGGGATTCTTGAAACCAGAGCAAAAACCATTCAAATAACTATCCAAACACATCATAAACCATCTATTGGAGGTGTTCAAACCTTCATTCTCATTGTACAACACCAAAATCAGAAAGTCAAACTCCAAAACCTCAAATTTTGACTTTTCTGCATTTTTCAAGCCATGTCTTGATTCAGACACTTTCAAAACTAAACAACACTTCGAATACTCTCCAAATATCATACTCAAACTGTCCCAACAATTTTCCCTCAAATGTAACACCATTTGAGTGAGTTACTATTTTGTTCACTTTTGCCACTTTTGGAAGAAAGAGGCAGTTCTTGTTCCTGAGGTTTCCAGCTGGTTTTGATCATCCTAAAAGCTTCTAAGGGATCTATAAAGAGTGTCTAAGGCATTAGATTACTTCTGGCACAAGCATTTTGCAAGATAGCACAAGGAGCTTTAAGAGGTAAGTGCATAACAACTTGAACTCTTTAAAATATGCATTGCTTTGATGTCTATTGATCATGAACATGTCATACATATCATATGTGTTGTGTTTGAACCAATTTACCATGCTATTGTTGCTTGTATGAAGAGATAGCATAGAACTTGCAAATTTTGGCCTATTTTGAAACCACTCTCGGGTTTTAAAATGTAGGCATCTTTAGAAAATTCTGAAACCACCATTATATTCCTCATGAAATTCTAAGTAGGATCCATCTAAATTCCATCCAATTTAATGGAGAAATGAGGGAGATATGACCCTTCTTACAAATCAGTCAAAACTTGATTTTTGCCTTGGCCTGACCTGAAAATGAGGCTACCCTTATTTTATTGGTTCTTTTTTTAAAAAGTCACAAATATGTTAAATTATTTTATTCTACAAAAAAATTAAATTTATGTTATTTATTTAATATATCTTGAATTTTTGTAAATAATTTCATTTTTATTGTTTTTTTTATTACATTTTAAAATGAAATTCTCACCTTGATTTTTCAAAACCAATAGGATTTCAAGCTTTCATGTGATTAAACATGATTTTTCAAAATATTTTTCAAAGTTTACCACTTATTTTTAAATATATTTTATATTTTATATTTAATTTCCTTTGAAAATTATATTTTTAATTAAAATTAGAGTTTCTCTTAATTTTAATTTTTCAAACTTCTTTTCAAAATAATTTTGGGCCTCTTTGTAGAGTGTAAGTCCCATCCCTTTGTAAATAATTGATTTTGGACCTCAGTCATTGTATAAGTCCCGATACGATTTTAAAAATCTCGGCGCGATCGCCATTTTCAAAACAATTTTCATCTGGGCCTCTCCTTGAGTTGTAAGCCCCATTTTTCTTCTTTTTGAAACACTTTTGGGCCTCTAATAGAGTGTAAGACCCATCCCCTTTATAAATACAAAATTTTAGTGCCTCCGTCATTGTATAAGTTCCGACACAATTTCAAAAATAATGGTGCGGTCACTGTTTTTCATCTTAGCCTCTCCTTGAGTTGTAAGCCTCATCTCTTGTATAAAAATAAACTTTTGGGCTCTATTAGAGTGTAAGACCCATTCCTTCTTGTGCATAAATAATTTTGGGCCTCAGTCATTGTATAAGTCCCTCTGTGGTTTTCAAAATCACGACGCGATCGTCGCCTTTTCAAATAAGTCATCTGGGCCTCTCCTTGAGCTATAAGCCCCAAACAAATCCTTTTAAAAAAAACAACTTTCTTTCAATTCAAATTCAAATTCAATGTTGTTTCTTTCAAAACTTTCTTCAATTTTTGGAAACCCCGAAAGAGGGAATACAGTTGTAGTCAATACTACAGATCACAATATGCTTGGGCTTCTTCTTAGAAGGTAAGTCCCCATATCTATTTCAATGCTTATTTCTTATATATCTGTCATTATAATTGTCTGTATATATATATATTTGTGCATATCTTGCTTAGAGTTCCCCCAGCAGTTAGGTCAAGGTTTAGATTAAACCAGAGGTTACTTTACAACATAGTCAAAACTAGTTCCCCATAGGAAATTCCCTATACAGTTTTGCCTCCTCTTGGGCTTATACAATATGGAACAGAGAAAGGCATTATTCCCAGGGAAACTTTAATCAAGACTGTCAAACTTAGAAATATTATATTATGTACAAGAAATTTAATTCCCCAAAGAGGATTAATTCCTGGTGAAACCTCTTTTGAATTTATTCAAACCTTAGAATTGTTCAACAGAGAAAGGATTAATTACCGGTGAAACCTTTCTTGAACTTTTCTTAGGCTTGGACCCACAGGCTTCCTAGAAGATCCCCAACCTCCTCTTGGGCTTAGTACAAGGACCAATATGCTTCTTAGAAGTTCCCCTCAGCCACCTCTTGGGCTTAGTACAAAGACCCAAAGGCCTCCTACAGGTATAGGATAGAAATTAGTCATCTCTACTAGTTCAATCCTTAGGAGAGTCAATAATTCTAAAACATCAAACCATTTTAGGGTTGATCTTCATCCCTTAAACCTGCAGCCTCCTCTTGGGCATCATACATAGATCTCCCTCTACACTAGAGCCTACTATTTCTTGAGAGACTTGGACACTCTCAGCCTCCTCTTGGGTTTCATTCAAGTCAGACTTGGAAAGTCTCATCTCCTATTGAATCTAACACAGAGACCCTCAAGTTTCCTAAAAGCATGGGAGAAACCCTGATCATTTCATCAATATACTAATCTCCAGTAGAGTTAAAACCTCTAAGGTTTTCAAACTCATTTTTAAATCCACTCTGACCCCTTAAACAAGGTTTAAACTTTCACCTTAAAAATCCTCAACCAGGGTCAATTTACCATCAACAAATCCCTAGTGCAATCAAAACCTCATGGCATCTGATATCTCAACTCTACCCTAATCCTCAACAATAGTAAAACTTTTAGATTCCCCAATACCATTTGGACCTGCTCTTGGATCTCAATAATCCTCAACAAAAGATAGCCTCATCTTAGGCTTTATATAAGAAATTTCCCCTAGTGGAGTCAGTCAGCCTCAATCTTGGGCTTTGTACAAGACAGATGAAACCCTTCTCAGTGGAGTCAATCTCTTTTCAGCCTCAATCTTGGGCTTTGTACAAGACAGATAAAAAACTCCCCTAGTAGAGTCAACCTTTTTGCTTCAACCTTGGGCTTTGATCAAGGCACATAAAAATCATCATCCCCTCAGATGAGACCACAAGTCCACTCTGCAGGAGAATATTTCCTCTATACATCACATCTCAAAACAAACAATCAAAACCTTTTTCCCAGATAATTGTTGTAAGTGGTGCACTTGTTGATTCAAAATCCAAGCTGGAGTCCTTCCTTTATCCTGGATAAAAATCATTTTTCATCTAACAGTTGTAAGTGGTAAGCCTCTGGATTCCTAACGTCCAAGCCAATGTCCATCTCTTAGCATGAAAGATTCATAAGGAAAAATGGCATTGCTCAATACTGAGTTAAAGTTTCTTCCTTCATGACATCTCCTTTTATGAAGGAAATTATGGCATTACTGGATTCATATATCCCAGTTAAAGTAATTTCCCTTATAACCAATTACACAACATTTTGTGATGAATAGGTGAGATATTCTCCCTTTAGAGATGACAAATTCTCTCTCAGTCACCCCTTTAGCTTCAATCTTGGGCTTTGAACAAGACACAAATACTCAGATAGCTTCAATCTTGGGCTTTAAACAAGACACCAAACATCTTTCCTCACATTGAATAATGTAACACCCCAAAATTTGCCCTTTTGTTTTGAAGCTAACTGGCTTATGTTTCCTTTTCATTTTGCATCTTTAGGTCATGACTCATAATCATATAATGCATTGGTCTTCTAAGACATGGGATTACAGCATTTCTTTAAATAAGAGTTTTCTATTTGCAAGAGTTTGAAGTCTGGTTCTTGTAATATTATTATTCAGAGGATTCATCAAAGGCGTTGGGTCAGAGGTTCATTGGTGTGAATCAGGGTTTAATTTCTTCTCAGTTCAAATCATCTTCTTCAAGATTTATCAGTGTACATCAAGGTGAATTAGGGTTTGTTTTCAAGGTTGAGTTGTAGACTTCATCAGGTTGTCAAGCAAGGGTTAATGTGAGGATTCACTTGATCAAAGATTCAGAGGATGTTTTGTTTCAGTGGCAAGATTGTTCAGTGGTAGTTGTGCTTCATTCACTTTATCAGAGGCTTGTGAAAGAAGTTTGGGATTGGTTTTGGATTCATTTGGTCATCCATTTGCTAAACCATGTTCTTATTCATCTTCTGAATGTCCACATTTCATATTCAATGTCCAATTTCCTACATCACATCTTAGACCATTATTTTTCTAAATAAACCATAACTACTTTCAAACCATGTTATCCATTTTAAACCATCTAAACCTCCAGTTTTCCATATACTATCCATATTTCCAAACCAATTCAAAAATCCATTTCAAGAGTCCATGTCCAAAAGCCTAAACCCATTGCCTAATCCATAAGTGCCCTTGTCCATATTGTCTGCAGATAAGAATGGAATGCTTAATCGCCACACATTTTTAGAGGAGTTGACTTTTACATTTGGGGATCTCTATGCTTCAATTTGTGATCCGCACGAAGGGACTACCTAATATACGGTTGTCGTTGAGTTGTTATGTCAGGTCGCTGGGTAAGGTGTTATTTGTTTGCATTGTTTGGCCACCATGCTAATGAACGTTGCGAAGCTAATGGACACATTGCTCTTTGGGTAGATTCCTATTAACCTGCTTTGGAATTATTATGCCAAACTCTGTCTCCAGGCCTTGTTGCTTACACACGGGTTATGAAAGTTAACATCCTCATGGCACTGATAAGCCCATTTCATTACAGAAAAAGTGCACTGACTAAAAAGAAGATGCATGACAGCATAAGAATAGATACCACATGGATTTCATTCTCAGCAGAATTTAAATTCATATTAGCAAAAAAATTTCAAAAGAAAGAGAATTGCAAGGCACATGCAAACATTTCAAAACCATTTCAAAAAGCAGAAGAGTACAAAACTCGTGATTACGGCAAAATTACACAAGAGAATTTCTAACAAACTTGCGCAACTTTTCTCATAATAGAATTTCAACCCAAATACCTATTCTACCCCTCCTTGACTTCTGGTATATAAAGCTGCAATAAGCTCTGCAAATGGAGAGGAATTCACCTTTTTGAAACCCTACGAACCAATTACCAAACCATCATTCTTCATCAGCATTTTTCACTCTTTTACTACCAAAAACCTCACGCATTCCTCACAATTGCTATTTCTCACAGTTCCTCAACAAATCGTTGAAACCTTCAATTCACAGAAACCTGCAGAAAAATCAAGAGCATTACGACTTCAACAACACCACGTTACATCTCAGCTTCATCATTCTTCAAATGAATCGCAAACCTCACAGACCTTCATCATCAAATCCAACGACCCTGCAAATCGTGAAGCAACAACAATGCAACACAGCCATTTCAGGAATCAATCACAATAATTCACGATCCAGCATCATCTCAGAATTGTAGAAGTAAAAAGAAGCAGAATAAAAAGAAGCAGAAGAGATTCATAAGCTCACAACAACAATGCAAAGATTGAAGCAAGCAGAAGAAAGCAGAGGCGAGATCGAGGGGATTTCATACCTATCACAGTGTTCTTCCATTGGCGTTGTCGCGTAAACTCTGTAATTCCGTTCTGAGTTCCATTTGTCTGATTTGCTTGATTTTATGCTTGTTTGTTTATGTGCTTTAGCATTTGTGATTGGCTCAATTTTGTGCTTGTCTGTTTACTCTGGTATTTGCGTTGGATCTGATCCTTTGTACTATCGTTCGTGAGCTCTGATTTTTTGCGTTGTTAATTAGCGAGAACGAGGTTTTATGGAGGCGAGGTTATCAATGAATGAGGTCGAGGAAATGTTGAACTGAAACGGAGAAACGGTACGAGGAGATTACGACATAGCGATTGAAGAGGGAGATGAGAGCATCGTCAACGGAGAGGGTTTTTCAATGACGACGACGGTGATGTTGAAGTGGAGTTCCGGCAAAAAATGTTGAGGTTGGCGGTGAGATGAGAACATTGAAGAGGTTTTCAGCGTGGCGTTGTTTTAATGCTAGACGATGAAGAAACCTTGAACAGAGAGATGAAATGGAGAACGTAGAAGGTGTTTGTTGAGACGGAGGTGGACAGAGAGAAGAGGATGTCGGCGAAGCTTGGAAGAAGGAGACGCCGAGGTGTGGTGTTGCTTTTTATGGCGGCGAAAAGGTTGTACATCGGCGCAATTTTGGTTGGTGTCGCAGGCGGGGAGTTGATGAAAGAAGACGACGAGGACGTGCAGGGGTGAGAAGAACGGCACAGCTGAAAACGAAGAAGAGAGTGTGAGTTTCTATTGAGGGAACCTTAGGGTTTTCTTTAAGGATTGTATTTCTCACGAACCGGGCCTATGCCCATTGGAACTTTCTTTCTGCACCCCAATCATTCACTAATACACCCCCGGATGCATGACAAGTTATTGGGCCTAGTCTGCCAAGGCCCACACGCCTGACTTTCCTTTTCACACCACTTGATAACACTCCGCACCCTCCTTGGCCCATGAATGGAATTTTTGGGCTTAAGACTCGGGCCCATGCGCCTGGAACTACTCACACACCCTGAAGTCTGTTTGCACCCTTCTTTTTATTGTATTTTATTTTATTTGTTTTTGTTTGCTAATTGTTTTAATTTTTAGAATTAATTAGATGATTAAACTCTTAATTTTAGGTTGTAATTAGCCTTCTTTTAATTAGTTTAGATTTTAATTGTGGTTTAGAATTAATCTTGAGCTAATTAGATTTTATGTTTAATTAGGACAATTAGATTAGTTTTCTTTAAGATTAGAAATTAACTTGAATTAATTTTAGGATTAATTTTAGAACTAGTTTTAATTTTAGATTAACTTTTTTACTTAGAATTTAATCTTGTTTTAATTAGCACTTTAATTTTAACTTGGATATTCTTGATTAATTGTTGATCTTGATTTTGATTTTGATTAATCCTTGATTAAATACTTGACTGCATCTTATTCGATTTCTCTTTGTGATTGAGTTGTCTGATGTTTACTTGTTGATTTACTCTGTATTCGCATGCTCCCTTAAGGCTCCTAGTCCGACTTAATTTCTGATTAAGCTCGGAGTAGGATAGACATTAGGCTCTCAATCCAAGCATGCTAAAATTAGGTAGAATTCCCTTCTAATCCTGACCTTAGGGCCATTTTGCATGATAACATTAGGACTCTTAGTTTCCCTTTAGAGTTTCCTTTGGGTCTTCTCTCTTCTCATCTCAAAACTTCTTGAAAACACTTAATAAAGATAAAGTGTATTGCGCACGAGCCTTAAGCGTGGGGAATGAGAAATGAGGGGCTTCCTCTCATCTTTCTAGAGTGCTTAGCGAACGTCCTGTCTTGGGACGATTCGTTAAGTATTCGTCCATGTGCCCTAGACTTTGGTGCAATGCAAGTTATGAACTAACTTAAAAAACACTTATGTCTAAAAAACACAAAACAAATTCAAATCTTTTTATCCTTCGGGATTGTTGGGTTTCAAATTTCATTTTCAGAAAAGAGTTCGTCGCTCACGTAAAAAACACTTACCCATCTGTGGTTGTACCCACGAACTACATTAGCTCTGATTCCTCTCTCTCGTCCGATTGAGGATATGTAGGCACAAGACAGCGATTGTCTTGGCGAGCAACCTTCCCCCACAGTTCCCGTCCGAACTACGTTGACTCTGACTTTCCCATTGCACTGAGGGAGTACGTAGGCCTAGGGCATCGAATATGTCCTACCGAGTCCGTCTTAGTCACCCCCATCCCCGTTTTCTTTTGTTCAGCCATAGATAGTAGGACAGCTCACCCTCCATTTAGACAACAAGCGTGGATCCCATCGAGTACGATGGATGCATGGGGTGCTAATACCTTCCCCTCGCATAACCGACTCCCGAACCTGGACTATGGTTGCGATGACCATGCCTTTCCCCCTTTCTCTTCAGGTTTATGCAGTGTTTCCTTTCCCTCTCTCGGGATAAATACACATTACTGGTGACTCTGTGTTTTCTGCGCCACTCTCGTGTTTGTACCGTTCGATGCGAATCTTTCGGGAGCGACAGCTGGCGACTCTGCTGGGGACCCTGGTTGACCTCTTGCTGGTCCATCCCCTTTAGCGAGTCGATCCTAGCGCTTGTTTATTTTCTCGTTGGGTGTTTATTTGTTGTGCTTTATTATGTTGTATATTACTGTTTTACAGCTTTTATTGCATTGCATTTCATTTTATTACTGTCATACTGGATATTGCTGTGTTGTGCGGCTGGTTTCTGTTTGGCAGGTTGGGTTGTTCTGAGAGATAAGCCCAATACCCAGGATTGAGTACACCCTAGGACTAGAGTGGAAAGTAGTGGGACCTACGTGCCATCTTGGTGCGTTTGTGTGTTCACGAAATTCACAACCAGACGAGGCTATCTTGGGACGCAATCTGGCGTGTGTGTCTTGCGCATGTTAGGGTGTTGATCTAGAGAGCTGTCGACTCTGGTGACCGTTTCTCTGATACATCAGTTGCGCCTCTCCTCCCGACCTGTGATAATGGCAGACCAGAAATGGAAAACCCATTACACTTGTCGATCCGAGGACCCAATGCTGAGGGACTCGCATAGGATGACCTTATTTTTTAGGGGAATCAGTTGAGGCCTCCTCGATTGATGATGATGCCAAACCAGAAATGGTGAACGTATCATGATTTCTCGACCTGAGAGCCCGTGATATTGAAGATCCTCGCCTTTCTAGAACCCACATGTGAGAAGGTATGGGTGTTTGCAGGCTTGCAGGAAACCGAAACCTTCAACCTACCCAGTTTTCTGGATTTCTCATCAGTGTTTAATTATCTGGGTTTCTGGTTATCTCAGTGGTTTGGTATTCTGGAATTCTGGTTTTCTGGGTTGTGGCTCTCGTTCAGTTAACAGCATAACACATCCAGCAGTGATGCCTTGATCCCATGCTTGCATGTGCATATCATTTTTCTTGCATTCTAACATGTTTGACATTTTTCAGGGCTTGCATCTTACTCTTGATTCCGGTTTTCTGAGGTTGCCTTAACATGGATGTCCAGAGAAAGAAGACTGTTGCTTATTCGTTCCCAGACCCGACCTTGACGTTGATTCACAAGCTGATTAGTATGGCTGGTCCCGGAGTTCGTACAGAGTTCGGTGGAGAGTATGGGAGACTTCTGAAGTTTGTCTACAGTATCTCCAAGTATGAGAAGGATGTCATTCATACACTTCTTCAGTTCTATGATCCGTCTTTGCGTTGCTTCACTTTCCCAGACTATATCTTGGCTCCAACGTTGGAGGAGTTCTCATTTATTTTGGGAATCCCCATCAGGCATGACATAGTATTCTTTTCTGAAGAACGCCTCGAGATAAAAGAAATGGCCATTGCTTTTCATATTGGTGAATCCGTTCTGAGCAGTAATATTGTGGAGAAACAAGGAGCTAAGGGTTTCTTATTGAAGTTCTTGTTTGATCAAGCTTGCATACATGTTAAGGAGAGGAATTGGACTGCTTTCCAAGCTATTCTGGCTATGTGCATCTATGGGATTGTCCTGTTTCCCAATGTTCCTGATCTGGTGGATATGCATGCTGTCAGAATCTTTATTTCAAAGAATCCTGTACCTACCTTACTAGGTGATGTGTATCACTCAGTCCACTACAAGAATGAAAATAGGCGTGGAAAAACTGTGAGTTGCTGTGCACCACTCTTATCTACTTGGTTTCTGAGTCATCTCCCTAAAGCTGGCGCTTTCGTTGACACGAGAGATTCTCTGAAGTGGTC
Source organism: Lathyrus tuberosus (assembly GCA_022829125.1). Taxonomy (NCBI): domain Eukaryota; kingdom Viridiplantae; phylum Streptophyta; class Magnoliopsida; order Fabales; family Fabaceae; genus Lathyrus; species Lathyrus tuberosus. The sequence goes on along the minus strand of JALAZF010000803.1, from coordinate 950,599 downwards.
AAAGAGGTTAATGGGCTTGACTGCTGACAACATTGTTCGGTTCAACCATGACTTGCTAGGGATGGAGATTATTTGCAAGTGTGGATAATTCCCTAATGTACCCTTGATAGGGAGAAAAGGTGGAATTAATTATAATCCTTCCCTTGTTATCAGGCAGTTTGGTTATCCTTTGAGAGGTCCACCTGAAGAGCGAGATATCAGAGAGTCCTTATTCTTCAATGGTACTGGGGATCAAGAGATGATAAGGAAGATTATGAATGCTTGGAAACAGGTGACCAAGAAGGGAAAAACTTCATTCGGGATATGTAATAACCGGGCTTTTTTGTCCTATGAAGAGTGGATTAAGAAAAGAGCAGAAGAGGAGCTTCTCCCCTTCCCGGTGGAACCACCTTTGTATCCTTTGATGATCGAGGCTTCCACGGCTGTTGATATAGAGAAGTATGATAAGTTATGGGCTGAGAAGGAGAAACTCCGAGAGGAGAATCGTGAGCTGGGCAGAGAGGTTGGTCAGTTGAAGCACGAAAAAGGCGAAGCTATCCATGTTGCCAGGTTGAAATCAGAACTTTTGGCCGTGAAGGAGAAAGAATTGTCTAAAGAAGCCACAGCCAGAGAGAAAGTGGCTCAAGCGTTGAAAAGTGTTAGCAAGGTCCTTTCGTCCAAAAAGAAATAGTTGGCTTATGCTATGTCAAGAATTCATAGGTTCCATGACCGTCGGAATACAACAATTACTGCCAACAGGTTGAAAGAGGACAAGTATCTAGAGCAGATTGAAGGTTTGAATACAAAGCTTCGGGAGAAGGATAAAGAGATTTTATCAGGGATCTTTGAAAGGAGAGCAATTGAGGAAAAGCTTAAGGAAACCATGGCAGATATGGAACAGCTGAAGATCCAAGCTGAAGTGAAAAGAGCCAGAAGCGAAGGTCCAAGTTCAGGTGGAGCTTCTGGAGAAGATGATTGGGAATCGCATAGTCGTTATTTAACAGGGATCTTGCACATGAGGGATCTTTTGATTCAAGAGTTGATTCAGAGACCAGAGCATCCTAATACCAAGAAGCTTTTCAAGGAAGTGCAGAATTGGTACAAAAAGAATGACGAATGGGGAATTCTAGCACGGCTGAGTCTTGATAATATGCCTTAGTTTCCTTGCTGCTATTTTCTTTGTATTTCCGGGATCACTGCCAGGCTTGTTGGTCGGGGTCTTTGTTTATGCTTATTCAGACTTGTGTTGTAACAGATGCTTATTCTCTTTATATGATCAGGAATTCAGTTATCTTCTATTGTTAAAACTGGAATCAAGGGATAGATCGCCTTGATAATGTTCATACATGTTTGCATTTGCATTTGCATAATCATTTCTATTTGCATAGCAGGTTATCTCGGATTCTCTGGTTTTCTTATGCTCTCTCTTTTTGACAGTCAGGATTGATCAACCAGCTCATCGGTATTCTACCAGACCATTCAAGAGTTGATCATGGAGCAAATTCAGGCTGAGTTGAAGGAAATGCGAGGCCAGATGGGGCAATTTATGGGGAATACGCAAAGTCTCATGCAAGACCAGAAGATGCTGAGGGAGGAGGTCAACCGGATGAAGACTCAGATGGGCTTGGTCATGGAAATCTTGAATGCGGCGCTAAAGAAGGAAAACAATCATGTGCTCGCCTCCGCAACAGAAATCCTTACTCCTCTCATCTCTTTGAGGCCTTTTCTAGATCATGGAGTGTCTCATGAATCCCCTCCACAATCTGAAGTTTCTGAGCTTTCTCCTCGGCAATCACTCCCTGCTCCCTAAGAGGATCCTAGGCTAGAGAGGCCTAGGAAGAAGTTTGATCCCCCTCCGATGCTGTATGGGCAGTTGCTTCCTTATCTGCTCGAGCTCAAACTAGTCGAGCGTGTCACTCTAGGACCAACTCTGACAGGGTTTTCTTTGGGTTCCAATATGAATGCTAGGTGTGACTTCCATTCTGGGGCACCTGGTCACAATGTTGAGAATTTTACAAGGTTCAAGCATAAGGTCCAAGAACTCATTGATTCGGGGGCAATCAAGTTCTCATCAAAAGTGGAGACTCCTCCCCTCTTTGCAGGATCCAGCTTATGTCATGGACTTTCTCCACAAACTTTTACTGCATAAGCTCTACGTCAGTAACCTTTGTTTGTGCCTCAGCCAAATGTGGAAAGGAAAGTGCAAGCGCAGGTGAGGCGCCCAAATCAGCATCGACAGTAGAATTATCAGCAGCAGGGGCAACCGAGACCAAGAAGGCCCAAGAGGATATTTGATCCTATTCCTATCCCTTATAGTCAGTTGTTTGCTCGTCTGCTCAAGAACTCTCTGATTCAAACGAGGAGTACCATGCCGGTACCGTACCCTATTCCTCCGGATTATGACATAAATGCTAGCTGTGAGTTCCATTCAGGAACGTTTGGGCATACACTTGATAACTGTAATGCGTTTTAGCACAAGGTGCAAGATTTGATTGACTCAATGGTCATCACCCCAGATGGTACCCCTACAAGGTGAAGCTTCTTTATCAAAGTGAGCACTCGAGGCTGCGAAGACATCATCAGAAGCAATAAGTCCAGACGGAGTCAAGTCTCCTCAACAATGGCAATCATCAGCTTCCTTTATTGCATTTTCATATGTAGCTTTCATTTGTTTGTTTAAACATTGCTTGCATGTAAGAACTCGTTTGTTTCTGGATGACAATCATAATGCAATGAGTATGTTTTTCTTGAAGAATTTCATTCGTATTCACTCATTTTAAATGCTTGTATGCACTGCAATACTATCTTTCTTGCCTAGACTCTTGAAGGGAGGATGACGAAATAAGAACGCAGATTTCTAATGGTACGCTTTTGGATAAAACCCTGTTAAGGATGTACAGGCATTGTTTCCAATTCACAAACACTGGAGAGATAAAGAGATAGACCTTTGTCAACCCCTTTGAGCCTAGTAGTAGGAGTTCTTTCTGAAAACGAAAAACCCTCAATTTTAACCCAGGGGCAGGGTAGGCGTCAGTTAGTTTGACCAAATGTTCAACTTTCAGAAGGAGTGTACATCTGAGGATCCATTACCTTCCATTCCACTATCAAGAGGTTAAGAGGTGTAGAACCACAATGGTTACTCCTCACCAACCGAAGAGTGAAACAGTCCTAGCCCTTTCAAACAAGTCAGGCAAAACGGTGTCACACGACTTGTTCAAAAAAAAGGAAAAAAGAGAAAAAGAAAAAGCCTGCTAAGTCGAAAAACTTGAAAGCAAGTGACTTAGGCAAAAGTTAAGGCATCCCGCTAGACTTCAAAATTGAAAACTCAAAAGAGTCAGTCCAGGAAAAAATTAGGGAACAAAAAGCAAAAGAATGAGAAAGCGAAAAGCCAAAAGGATTACAAAGAAAATCCTCGATAAGAACAAAGTCGTGTGACTATAGACACAAAAGACAAAAAGGGGCGACTGTTAGTCCAAAACCTCGTCAGGTGTCGAATCACCAGTTGCATGAATTCCCTAGAAATCGGGAAACCTTTTGAGAGACGAGCGCTTGTGTCAAATTAGCTGAACATAGGACTGGAGAATATCATGAAGAGTGGGTGGGTACCAATAAACTTTGAGCCATAAATCCTTTTTTCTCAAACCGCGAACCAGGCCACGCTACAACCCTTAAAAGTCCTAATTGAAACAGGGTTTAGTCTGAAGGCATACTTCAATGAGATAGCGTTCCTGACTCCCATGAGTTGTGCTAATAATATTTTTGTTGGTGTTGCATGTGCGTATTGCTTTCCTTTCAAAAATAAGTGTCGTAACTCGGTTGTGTGACATATTTTCAATAAGGACTTCAAGATTAACATATGTGTTGCATTTGAATAATCATTCTCAAAATAAATATTTTCTGCTTGCATACATTTGTTTGACATCAAAGAAGCTTACACGATGAACATCAGTCGAGAAGCTTAAACTGGCCAAGTTGAGGTGCCTGAGACTCCAGAGGACATGTTGCTGAAAGATTATGTGGGAAAAAGGCGTTCCCAGCCATTTGTGTTGAGATGTAACCAATCTGGGACAATCACACCGGGAAATCTCTTCAAAATGCAGCCAAGCTGGGGCATTCAAGTTGAGAAGGTCTTTTCAGAATACAATCAACCACGGGGCATTCATGTTGAGAAAATTTCTTCGAACTGGGGAAATTATGTCGAGATCCGATAAATCTCTCCACAAGCGTGTAAACTGGGGAAATCACTTCGAGATTCGGTAAATCTCTCGAAGACTAGTCGGTCAGAGACAAATGTACTGTAAAGCTTGTACTGGGGCAGGTCACTTCAAGGGCGCGAGAAGTTTTTCCCTTCAGAACACAGTCAATCAATAGCACCTCTGCAAGGTTCAGAATACTGTGGCATAACATTTCAGGTCATTACAAACCCTCTCGAGGTGGTTTACTTCATAAATCATAAAGTATGGGACAGTTATGTCCAGACTGGATACATCTCTAAGAGTTTGAAGACCCTGGGGCATTGTTGAACGCCAGGTTTTCTGTAAAATCCTCTTAAGATGATTGCTTCAAGTAGACCCTGTGGTCTGGGGCATGGTGGAGAGTTAAAGGAACTGTGTTTCGCTCTTGACAATCAATATGCAGAAACTTGAAGCACTGAGTTGTTCCCAGTGTGGGACTTTTAGAGTCTTTTCCCTCCAGCAAAGAGCCAGAGGGTATCTTTTTCCAGCAAGGTGTGGGAATTGTTATTCTTCCTCAAGCAGAGAATTGTCCTATGTTCAAAAAGGGCTTTTATGAAAGTTATCTTATCTCTAGCAGTACAGATGGAATCTTCACTCTCAGCAAGGTAAGACGATAGAATATCGTCAAGAAGACGATGAGGAGTCAGAGTGTTCTCTTCCTCAATGGTCAGATCTAGTCATCTCAAGTAATTCAAAGTCCAATCTTCATTGGTACCTCCCCAGTAGAGCTACTCTCTTTAACTTTGAAGTCTGATTGTCCTCAGCAGTTTGCTGCTCTCCCCAGTCAGAGTATCGAGGATCGTCTTCCTCAACAACATAGTATAAAGAAGTAATTCCCCAAGTGGAGTCGTTGAGGATCGTCCCCCTCAGCAAGATATAATAGGTTTACCCCCAGCCAGAGTCGTGATTTGGCTCATCTTTCCTCAGCAGGTAGCCAGAAGTTGCTATTTTTACAACCTCTCCGGCAAGAGATTGATGGAACATCTTCTTTGATCAAAGATGGTGTTTTCCCACAGAATATGGGGCAGTCGTTTTTTTCCTCAGCTAGTCAGGAAACATGTGTCTACCCCCTAGCAGAGTGGATGTTAACAACTATTATTTTCCAAGCAGATGTGTCGATGAGGATCGTCCCCCTCAGCAGGATATAAGAGGATCGTCCCCCTCAGCAGGAGTACAGAGGATTGTATACCCAGCCGAAGTTGTGTTTGGATTATTATTCCCCAGCAAGCATTCAGAAGTGGATTGCTCTAAGGTGGATATTGTTGTATCTCCAGCAGGAGATTCGTGGACAAAGATGTTATTATCCCCACAGAGTCCTGGTGTCTACTTTCCTCAGTTGGTCAGAAAGTATAGTCTCACCGACAACGGTTTGATCTAATCCCCAGCAGGGTGGGGGTAAAGTTATTTCCCTAGCAGCAGATTAAGCTCACCGACATCCCCAAACAGAGTCTAGTGGTGATTGGTATCCCCAGCAGGTCTTAAGTCCAATCGTCTTTGGCAAGCATCAAATCCAAGTTCTGAAGTATTTGGTGATCCCCAGCGGAGGAGTTTCCATTTTCAGTATTTGGTTTCCATCCCCAAGCAGAGTCTGGTGATGATTGGTATCCCCAGCAGGTCTTAAGTCCAATCGTTTTTGGCAGGTTTTGAATCCAGGTTCTGAAACATTTCGTCATCCCCGGCGGAGGAGTTTCCATCTTCAGTTTTCAGTTTCTCCCCGATTGAGTGGGTTTTCTCTCGGAGATTCGTCCATCTCAAGCAGAATTGGTGGTTGTGATCTTCCCTAGCAGGGTGAAGTTTTCCTCAACGTGTTTTCTTTGGTTTGATGACAATGTAGTTTTTCGTCCTCGGTTGAGTTGCTTATGTTCTCAGCGTTTATTTCGCTGGGACAGTCTTTTTGCATTGCATAAGCATTTTTTGCATGGCATCCTCCTAAATGCGTAGCATTTCCACTTCGTGTGGAGCATTACGGCAAAATTCAAACATATGCATCTGAAGCATAAGCCAGGTTTGAGTTTTCCTTCGTCAGGAAAAAACCGGATTTCAGGAGAATATCATTCGAATTTACTCCACAAGTGTTGGGTTTAGTCATTCAAAGCAATATTTGACAGTCCCACGGCAGAGTGTTTTGCCAGGATTGTGAACCCGTGATCTCTTTTCACCCTTTTCGTCCAAGTGTTCATTTGATTTATCCCTTCAATATTTTTACCTTGACACCCATCAGTGTTTCCTTCGACACCCGTCCGTGTTTGAACCTTTGATTTCAATACCCGTCCGTATTGACCTGTTGAGAACGCCCGTCCGTGTTCAGTTCATCTTTTTAATCCCCAGTAAGGCCAATCCCCAGTAAATTTACACTTTTACACCCGTCCGTGTACCTTTTCGATACCCGTCCGTATTGAAACCTTTTTTACACCCGTCTGTGTACCTTTCCGATACCCGTCCGTATTGAAACCTTTTTTACACCCGTCCGTGTACCTTTCCGATACCCGTCCATATTGAAACCTTTTTTACACCCGTCTGGGTACTTTTCCGATACCCGTCCGTATTGAAACCTTTTTACACCCGTTCGTGTACCTTTCCGATACCTGTCCGTATTGAAACCTTTTTACACCCGTCCGTGTACCTTTTCGATACCCGTCCGTATTGAACCTTTTTACACCCGTCCGTGTATTTTTTTGATACCCGTCCGTATTGAACCTTTTTACACCCGACCGTGTATCTTTTCGATACTCGTCCATATTGAACCCTCTTTACACCCGTCCGTGTATCTTTTCGATACCCGTCCGTATTGAACCTCTTTACACCCGTCCGTGTACCTTTCCGATACCCGTCCGTATTGAAACCTTTTTTACACCCGTCCGTGTACCTTTCCGATACCCGTCTGTATTGAAACCTTTTTACACCCGTCCGTGTACCTTTCTGATACCCGTCCGTATTGAAACCTTTTTACACCCGTCCGTGTACATTTTTGATACCCGTCCGTATTGAACCTTTTTACACCCGTCCGTGTATTTTTTCGATACCCGTCCGTATTGAACCTTTTTACACCCGCCCGTGTATCTTTTCGATACTCGTTCGTATTGAACCCTCTTTACACCCGTCCGTGTACCTTTTCGATACCCGTCCGTATTGAACATTTTTACACCCGTCCGTGTATCTTTTCGATACCCGTCCGTATTGAACCTCTTTACACCCGTCCGTGTACCTTTTCGATACCCGTCCGTATTGAAACCTTTTTTACACCCGTCCGTGTACCTTTCCGATACCCATCCCTATTGAAACCTTTTTACACCCATCCGTGTACCTTTCTGATACCCGTCCGTATTGAAACCTCTTTACACCCGTCCGTGTACCTTTTTTATACCCGTCCATATTGAACTTTTTACACCCGTCCGTGTATCTTTTCGATACCCGTCCGTATTGAACCTTTTTACACCCGTCCATGTATCTTTTCGATACCCGTCTGTATTGAAACTCTTTACACTCGTTCGTGTACCTTTTCGATACCCGTCCGTATTGAAACCTTTTTTACACCCGTCTGTGTACTTTTCTGATACCCGTCCGTATTGAAATCTTTTTACACCCGTCCGTGTACCTTTTCGATACCCGTCCGTATTGAAACCTATTTACACCCGTTCGTGTACCTTTCCGATACCCGTCCGTATTGAAACCTTTTTACACCCATCCATGTACCTTTCCGATACCCGTCCGTATTGAAACCTATTTACACCCGTCCGTGTACCTTTTAGATACCCGTCCATATTGAACCTTTTTACACCCGTCCGTGTATTTTTTCGATACCCGTCCGTATTGAACCTTTTTACACTCGCCCGTGTATCTTTTCGATACTCGTCCGTATTACACCCGTCCGTGTACCTTTTCGATACTCATGGCATCTGATATCTCAAATCTACCCTAATCCTCAACAATAGTAAAACTTTTAGATTCCCCAATACCATTTGGACCTGCTCTTGGATCTCAATAATCCTCAGCAAAAGATAGCCTCAGCTTAGGCTTTATATAAGAAATTTCCCCTAGTGGAGTCAGTCAGCCTCAATCTTGGGCTTTGTACAAGACAGATAAAACCCTTCTCAGTGGAGTCAATCTCTTTTCAGCCTCAATCTTGGGCTTTGTACAAGGTAGATAAAAAACTCCCCTAGTAGAGTCAACCTTTTTGCTTCGACCTTGGGCTTTGATCAAGGCACATAAAAATCATCATCCCCTCAGATGAGACCACAAGTCCACTCTGCAGGAGAATATTTCCTCTATACATCACATCTCAAAACAAACAATCAAAACCTTTTTCCCAGATAATTGTTGTAAGTGGTGCACTTGATGATTCAAAATCCAAGCTGAAGTCCTTCCTTTATCCTGGCTAAAAATCATTTTTCATCTAACAGTTGTAAGTGGCAAGCCTCTGGATTCCTAACATCCAAGCCAATGTCCATCTTTTAACATGAAAGATTCATAAGGAAAAATGGCATTGCTCAATACTGAGTTAAAGTTTCTTCCTTCATGACATCTCCTTTTATGAAGGAAATTATGGCATTACTGGATTCATATATCCCAGTTAAAGTAATTTCCCTTATAACCAATTATACAACATTTTGTGATGAATAGGTGAGATATTCTCCCTTTAGAGATGACAAATTCTCTCTCAGTCACCCCTTTAGCTTTAATCTTGGGCTTTGAACAAGACACAAATACTCAGATAGCTTCAATCTTGGGCTTTAAATAAGACACCAAACATCTTTCCTCCCATTGAATAGTGTAACACCCCAAAATTTTCCCTTTTGTTTTGAAGCTAACTGGCTTATGTTTCCTTTTCATTTTGCATCTTTAGGTCATGACTCATAATCATATAATGCATTGGTCTTCTAAGACATGGGATTACAGTATTTCTTTAAATAAGAGTTTTCTATTTGCAAGAGTTTGAAGTCTGGTCCTTGTAATATTCTTATTCAGAGGATTCATCAAAGGCGTTGGGTCAGAGGTTCATTGGTGTGAATCAGGGTTTAATTTCTTCTCAGTTCAAATCATCTTCTTCAAGATTTATCAGTGTACATCAAGGTGAATTAGGGTTTGTTTTCAAGGTTGAGTTGTAGACTTCATCAGGTTGTCAAGCAAGGGTTAATGTGAGGATTCACTTGATCAAAGATTCAGAGGATGTTTTGTTTCAGTGGCAAGATTATTCAGTGGTAGTTGTGCTTCATTCACTTTATCAGAGGCTTCTGAAAGAAGTTTGGGATTGGTTTTGGATTTATTTGGTCATCCATTTGCTAAACCATGTTCTTATTCATCTTCTGAATGTCCACATTTCATATTCAATGTCCAATTTCCTACATCACATCTTAGACCATTATTTTTCTAAATAAACCATAACTACTTTCAAACCATGTTATCCATTTTAAACCATCTAAACCTCCAGTTTCCCATATACTATCCATATTTCCAAACCAATTCAAAAATCCATTTCAAGAGTCCATGTCCAAAATTCTAAACCCATTGCCTAATCCATAAGTGCCCTTGTCCATATTGTCTGCAGATAAGAATGGAATGCTTAATCGCCACACATTTTTAGAGGAGTTAATTTTTACATTTGGGGATCTCTATGCTTCAATTTGTGATCCGCACGAAGGGACTACCTAATATACGGTTGTCGTTGAGTTGTTATGTCAGGTCGCTGGGTAAGGCGTTATTTGTTTGCATTGTTTGGCCACCATGCTAATGAACGTTGCGAAGCTAATGGACACGTTGCTCTTTGGGTAGATTCCTATTAACCTGCTTTGGAATTATTATGCCAAACTCTGTCTCCAGGCCTTGTTGCTTACACACGGGTTATGAAAGTTAACATCCTCATGGCACTGATAAGCCCATTTCATTACAGAAAAAGTGCACTGACTAAAAAGAAGATACATGACAACATAAGAATAGATACCACATGGAATTCATTCTCAGCAGAATTTAAATTCATATTAGCAAAAAAATTTCAAAAGAAAGAGAATTGCAAGGCACGTGCAAACATTTCAAAACCATTTCAAAAAGCAGAAGAGTACAAAACTCGTGATTACGGCAAAATTACACAAGAGAATTTCTAACAAACTTGCGCAACTTTTCTCATAATAGAATTTTAACCCAAATACCTATTCTACCCCTCCTTGACTTCTGGTATATAAAGCTGCAATAAGCTCTGCAAATGGAGAGGAATTCACCTTTTTGAAACCCTACGAACCAATTACCAAACCATCATTCTTCATCAGCATTTTTCACTCTTTTACTACCAAAAACCTCACGCATTCCTCACAATTGCTATTTCTCACAGTTCCTCAACAAATCGTTGAAACCTTCAATTCACAGAAACCTGCAGAAAAATCAAGAGCATCACGACTTCAACAACACCACGTTACATCTCAGCTTCATCATTCTTCAAATGAATCGCAAACCTCACAGACCTTCATCATCAAATCCAACGACCTGCAAATCGTGAAGCAACAACAATGCAACACAGCCATTTCAGGAATCAATCACAATAATTCAAGATCCAGCATCATCTCAGAATTGCAGAAGTAAAAAGAAGCAGAATAAAAAGAAGCAGAAGAGATTCATAAGCTCACAACAACAATGCAAAGATTGAAGCAAGCAGAAGAAAGCAGAGGCAAGATCGAGGGGATTTCATACCTATCACAGTGTTCTTCCATTGGCGTTGTCGCGTAAACTCTGTAATTCCGTTCTGAGTTCCATTTGTGTGATTTGCTTGATTTTATGCTTGTTTGTTTATGTGCTTTAGCATTTGTGATTGGCTCAATTTTGTGCTTGTCTGTTTACTCTGGTATTTGCGTTGGATCTGATGCTTTGTACTATCGTTCGTGAGCTCTGATTTTTTGCGTTGTTAATTAGCGAGAATGAGGTTTTATGGAGGTGAGGTTATCGATGAATGAGGTCGAGGAAATGTTGAACTGAAACGGAGAAACGGTACGAGGAGATTACGACAGAGCGATTGAAGAGGGAGATGAGAGCATCGTCAACGGAGAGGGTTTTTCAATGACGATGACGGTGATGTTGAAGTGGAGTTTCGGCAAAAAACGTTGAGGTTGGCGGCGAGATGAGAACATTGAAGAGGTTTTCGGCGTGGCGTTGTTTTAATGCTAGACGGCGAAGGTGTTTGTTCAGACGGAGGTGGACAGAGAGAAGAGGATGTCGGCGAGGCTTGGAAGAAGGAGACGCCGAGGTGTGGTGTTGCTTTTTATGGCGGAGAAAAGGTTGTACATCGGCGCAATTTTGGTTGGTGTCGCCGGCGGGGAGTTGATGAAAGAAGACGACGAGGACGTGCAGGGGTGAGAAGAACTGCACAGCTGAAAACGAAGAAGAGAGTGTGAGTTGCTATTGAGGGAACCTTAGGGTTTTCTTTAAGGATTGTATTTCTCACGAACCGGGCCTAGGCCCATTGGAACTTTCTTTCTGCACCCCAAGCATTCACTAATACACCCCCGGATGCATGACAAGTTATTGGGCCTAGTCTGCCAAGGCCCACACGCCTGACTTTCCTTTTCACACCACTTGATAACACTCTGCACCCTCCTTGGCTCATGAATGGAATTTTTGGGCTTAAGACTCGGGCCCATGCGCCTGGAACTACTCACACACCCTGAAGTCTGTTTGCACCCTTCTTTTTATTGTATTTTATTTTATTTGTTTTTGTTTGCTAATTGTTTTAATTTTTAGAATTAATTAGATGATTAAACTCTTAATTTTAGGTTGTAATTAGCCTTCTTTTAATTAGTTTAGATTTTAATTGTGGTTTAGAATTAATCCTGAGCTAATTAGATTTTATGTTTAATTAGGACAATTAGATTAGTTTTCTTTAAGATTAGAAATTAACTTGAATTAATTTTAGGATTAATTTTAGAACTAGTTTTAATTTTAGATTAACTTTTTTACTTAGAATTTAATCTTGTTTTAATTAGCACTTTAATTTTAACTTGGATATTCTTGATTAATTGTTGATCTTGATTTTGATTTTGATTAATCCTTGATTAAATACTTGACTGAATCTTATTTGATTTCTCTTTGTGATTGAGTTGTCTGATGTTTACTTGTTGATTTACTCTGTATTCGCATGCTCCCTTAAGGCTCCTAGTCTGACTTAATTTCTGATTAAGCTCGGAGTAGGATAGACATTAGGCTCTCAATCCAAGCATGCTTACATTAGGTAGAATTCCCTCCTAATCCTAACCTTAGGGCCATTTTGCATGATAACATTGGGACTCTTAGTTTCCCTTTAGAGTTTCCTTTGGGTATTCTCTCTTCTCATCTCAAAACTTCTTGAAAACACTTAATAAAGATAAAGTGTATTATGCACGAGCCTTAAGCGTGGGGAATGAGAAATGAGGGGCTTCCTCTCATCTTTCTAGAGTGCTTAGCGAGTGTCCTGTCTTGGGACGATTCGTTAAGTATTCGTCCCAGTGCCCTAGACTTTGGTGCAATGCAAGTTATGAACTAACTTAAAAAACACTTCTGTCTAAAAAACACAAAATAAATTCAAATCTTTTTATCCTTCGGGATTGTTGGGTTTCAAATTTCATTTTCAGAAAAGAGTTCGTCGCTCACGTAAATAACACTTACCCATCCGTGGTCGTACCCACGAACTACATTAGCTCTGATTCCTCTCTCTCGTCCGATTAAGGATATGTAGGCACAAGACAGCGATTGTCTTGGCGAGCAACCTTCCCCCACAGTTCCCGTCTGAACTACGTTGACTCTGACTTTTCCATTGCACTGAGGGAGTACGTATGCCTAGGGCATCGAATATGTCCTACCGAGTCCGTCTTAGTCACCCCCATCCCTATTTTCTTTTGTTCAGCCATAGATAGTAGGACAGCTCATCCTCCGTTTAGACAACAAGCGTGGATCCCATCGAGTACGATGGATGCGTGGGGTGCTAATACCTTCCCCTCGCATAACCGACTCCCGAACCTGGACTATGGTTGCGATGACCATGTCTTTCCCCCTTTCTCTTCAGGTTTATGCAGTGTTTCCTTTCCCTCTCTCGGGATAAATACACATTGCTGGCGACTCTGTGTTTTCTGCGCCACTCTCGCGTTTGTACCGTTGGATGCGAATCTTTCAGGAGCGAAAAATAGGAGGAACTATGATTGCTCTGATTTCCCAGATATCTTTTCGGGAATACATAGGCATAAGATTGCGAAATCTTAGCGAGCACACAAATCCGGTACCTTCCAAAAAACAACGAAAAACCAGAAAACAACAATAACATTCTCTCAACACTCCCAAAGGAAAAAATTTCCCAAGCCATAGCAGATAAACACTAGAGAATATTTCAAATTAACAGAGAAACATGCAATAAAAAGCCTATGGATAACCATATATACATTGGGTGTTAATAGCTTCCATTTGTATAACCTGACCCCGACCCCCTAATCTCTTAGCATTTGTTAAAGAAAACATTTGCGTGCAAGGTTAGTTTTAGATATCTTCCATTTCCTTTCCAGCTTCATAGGATAAATAAGAAATCAGAAAGTAGCACCCAATTCCAACTATTGCGGTAAGGTGGTCGCGTCACTGACAAAAATTGCACGCTACAGAAGTGTTTGGGTATGGTTAGAAATGGAAGGAAACATGTTTAAACAAATATTTTTGACAACAATTGCAGTGACAATTGATTGCTCCTGTCTTCTAATCAATTGCACCTTCACAAATGATGAAAAATCACAAAACTCAGGTTGTGCAATCGATTGCACTAATATAGCAATCGATTATTTCTCCAAAAATTAGAAACAAAGAGTTTTAGAAGTTGATGCAATCGATTGTACCATTTATGCAATCGATTGTATCCCCTATTTCTTGCTAAAACAAATCATATTTTCTTAGGTTCATAAGTCATCCTAAGGGTCATGTAATTTGTCCTATGATGTGTGGGCATGAAATTATCATATATTCAACTATATTTCATATATGATAGCATGATGAGTATGTTATGACTTAATCGTTGTATGAATGTGATAATATGATTGAAAATTCATAATGATTGGTGAGGAATGCTTAGAAGCAAAACTAATTGAATTGATTAGGAAGATAATTAGGGTATGACGGATAACTTAGATGGAAATACTTAGATGGTATGGTACCTAGGTCAGTATCATGGATGAGGGATCTCCATATTTAGGAATGATAAACATTGTATGAAACATGTTTTGTTGTTGTGAATTTTAGGCTAAATGTGATCACCTTGTGGTTGTCGAATACAATCACGTAGTCGGAAGCAACCCCTTTATTGTGTCATCCCAAGTTGCGATACTTATATAAAGTAAGAATTGGAATCTACGCACTAATACTTCGCTCAACCAAAAGGGTTAGAGTCCCATAAAAGGTGGACCTCAAAGTGGGTTAGAGTCCCATACGAGGAAAAAGCTCGAAATGGATTTGGAGTAACATAGGGAGAGACGATTCTTGAAGTGGATTGTTATCACTTGGAATTCGAAATCCACATGTAAATCAAAGTATGATACAAGGATTTGTGACCCATGTCAATAATCTTAGTCGTAGGGTTGACCGGGGAAAAATACCTCGGTATGGTTTCTGATTAGTGATTGTTTGAGTTAGATGAACTCAAGAGGCATGTTTCCATACATTGTGATAATTCCTTTTTTTTAAGTCTTCTTTCCCTTGTTGACTTAAGTTAGAATTGATTAGAAACTTGTAGAGTCGAGAGGACTCATATGATAGGGAACCCACTGAGATTATTATCTCACCCCATATTTGTTGATTATTTTTCAAGAAGTTCTGAGCAGGTGATGGATAAGGACAAGATGGTTTGATGTCCTTGCTTACTCGATATTTTGGATGGCTTTTCTGATGTGTAGAGATCATTCTGAGAATGATGTAGCTCATAGTTGTATTTCGGGCACCCTTGTATATATTGTGCCATAGTTGTAGTTTTATTTTAGGCATGTAAATATGTACAATGTTACCACTAGGCATTTATGTATTTCTGTACCAACATTACACTATGTTTAATATGTATTTCTAGATATGTATTATATATGGGTGTTAGAGAAGAAAACTTAATTGCACATATTACCTCAATGGACAAAAGTCACAATCATTCATCATGAATGATATTTTAGTAGTGTCAAATAGCCCATTCTATCAGTTTTAAAATGATTTTGAATTCCAATCAATATATACCATATAAAAATATTAGCCGGTCAAAACGAAGCTCTCAAACACATGCATATATTGAAAATAGAAATAAACCAATTAGTTAAAAAAATTTACAGAAGGAAAAAACAAATCATAATCTATATTATTAAAAATATATTTAGAAAGATGAAAAATAAAAATAGTTATATTTAGAATATTTAAAACATATTTAATTTTATAAGTAAACGTTAGTATTACATTATAAATTTAAATTAAAAATAAATATTTAATATAATTGATTAAAATTAATTAAGTAATTCAATGTTGTTGTTAATTTCCATAAACATTAAAACACCTATCAAGTTGATAAAATAAGTTCCAGATTTAAATAGTATACTTTTTATTTGAAAATTTAAATTCTTTGCTCCTTTATTTTTTATTTTATTATTTTTGGAAATAGACTGATATATTATTATATAACCAAAATCAACATGTACAAGCGATCCCAAAGGATCCAGGATCCAGCTGAAAAAACAAATAAAACCTATAAGGACCACCCAACACCTAACTCATCAGTAAATGAGCAACATATACATGCATCTTGGATATTGTCCACAACCTATAAACTATATGATCTACTCCCTCCGTCCTACAATGAGTTATCCAGTTGACTTTTCACACATATTAAGAAAAAAGAAATAAATGAAGGAGAGAGAATAATATTTTTACTAAAGTACTCTTGTGATGTATTGAGAATGATGAAAGTAATATTAATTAGAGGGTAAAATAGAAAAAGTTGCATTGAAAATTGAAATGGGTCATATATTTTGGGACACCATTTTATTCTAAATAGATCACTAATTGTGGGACGGAGGGAGTATGACTTTTTGACCTACATTCTCTTCGTATTTACCAATACAAAAAATCACATCATTTTTAACTTTCCAACACTCATAAACTGTTCTGCAAAGCAGTTTTAAGAGCTCTATTCTTTCAATTCTTGCTTTTGCTTCTATGTGTGATCCATTCCAATTCATTCTTCCGATTTTCAGCGCTGAACTTGTAGCTAAGTTAACACAGTCCGCCAAATACTCCTCATTTGCTCGCAATCAAACATTAGATGATCTAATGTTTCCACCCCTGTGAAAAAAAAGCAAATATTGTCACTCAACATACCAAACACATGCATCCTTTATTTGGTTTCAAGTTTATCAAGACAAGCCAACTAGAGAATAAATAGGGCACGAGGCTTGGCCACATTATCATAGAAGATTCGCCTCCAACTAACCAGCTACTGGTTATCAAGTAGCAGATAATAAAAATCTTTTGTGCTGAACTTTCTCTTCTGCATAACATACTTCCATTCTTGCAAATCAACCACCAACTCCCTTTGCTGCATGATTTTTCTCAGGACCCAAGAACAGCTGCTACGGATTCCTCATGAAAAATAAATCCTGTTTTTATTCTTTTAATTTATAATAAAATATATTTTTAATTTCTAAAATGTATATTTATTTGAAAAGATTTTTTTTTTGTTTTTAGTGTTTTTATAACTTGAAAAATAAATCCTTCAATCTTTAATTATCCATTAATTATCGATTTAATACTATAACTCTAATATTTTAATGCATGATTTATTTAAAATAATTTTATTAAATATATACTATCAATTAAGAAATTAAATATATTTAGAGAATGGAATAATTGTGAGATATTTTTTTCTTTATTTAAACAAATTCTACTTTATCTTATTAAAAATATATTTAGAGAGATGAAAAAGAAAATTTGTTATATTTAAAAGATTAAAAACATATTTAATTTTATAATTAAATGTTAATAAATCATAAATTTAAATTAAAAAATAAATATTTAATATAGTCGATTAAGATTAAATTGAGTAATTTAACTATAGGGATGTACATGGGTTGGGTCAACCCACAAAACCCGGTCAAACCCACTCAAAAAATTCAAAAAAGTGGGTTGCGTCGGGTAATTGGGTGGATATGGGTTTAAAAACTAAAAAATCCGTTAAAAAAATCGGGTTTCTTGTAAAACCAGACTCAAACCCAAAAACTCATTGATCCACTAATCAAACATATATTATTACAATTTTAATAATTTTGATAAATATTAACTTGGTTGTTGCAACTTTAGTCTCTTAGCATTTACTATTTTAGTGAACCATGACTTTAACTAATTTTGAATGTTTTACTCTTTAGTTAATTTGATACTAATACAATTTTATGTCAAACAACTTTAGTTTGTTGCTAGTATTTTATGATAATTTTTATTTGTTGATGATATCATTTATTATTTTATGATGTTAAAAGATAGTAAAAATAAGTTATCAAATTTAATTTAAAAAGTTAAAAATGTTGAGTAATTTTTATGTAAAAAATATGACGAATCATAATTTAGTCATTTAATATTAATAAAAAGAAAAATTATTTGGGCAACTCATTATCCAACCCAACCTAAGAATTAGTAGGTTTGTCCAAACCAACCCATTGGTGTAACTGGTGATTATTTTACCTCACCTAAATCACAATATTCTATATGGATTGGATATTGGATTTGCCCAAACACAGACCAAACCGACCCATGTACTCCTCTAAGTTTAACATTGTTGGTAATTTACATAAACATTAAAATATCTAGGGGTGTTCATGGGTGTGGGTCGACCCACAAACCGGCTGATTCAAAGTGAACCAATCCATAAATTACCTGAACTCATTCATTTGGGGATATATCCAACCCAACCCAACCCATAAGAACCCTTATAGTTTTGGTTCGGGTGTTGGATTTTAGTTTTCCGACCTGCGTACTCGTTGATCCAACCCGTTAATATAACTTTAGTAATTTCTTATTATTTTTATTATTATTTTAAATAAAATATAAATTTAATATCTCATTAATAACCATACATTTTTAAAAAAAAATTATTCGCCACCAATAATATTACTAGACCAATGAATATACGTAATTTTAAGATTAAATGTTGTTTCTTATTTTCTTTTGTATAATTTCTAACTTATGTATTTTATGAAAATAACGTGTCTTGTTGAATTTTATACTATTATCTAGTGTTATGTCGTGTTAATGAATTTTATTAGATATTATATGATGTGTTTCATCGAATTTGAGTGCTATAAATGAATGCGATTATATTGAGTTGTGTTATATTTTTCTTAAATTGACAAAAAGAATCATAAAACATATATACCTTATTTGAAACAAAACACACAAACCTAACTCAATTCAACCCATAATTTAATTGATTGATTTAGATCCGTTTTGACAATGAAATTATGGGTTGGCCGACGAACCAAATCCATTGAAGTATGAACGAGTTGGATAACCAGTTATGTCAAACCTGGTCCAATCCAACTCGTGTACACCCCTAAAAATACCTTCCAAATTGGTAAGAATATGTTCCAAAGTATTTATATTACTTGAAAATTTAATTCCTTTATCTCTATTCTTTTAATTTATTATACAAAAATCATTTCTAAATTATAAAATTAAATTGAAAAGATTTTATCTTTTTTAGTATTTTTATAACTTAAGAAAAAAATCCTTCAATATTTAATTACCCATTGATTATTCATTTAATACTATAACTCTAATATTTTAATATGAGTTATCTAAATAATTGTGTTAAATATATAATATCAATTAATAAATTAAAACCAAAATCATTTCACATAATTAATCTAACTCAAATTTTAAGAAGAATAATAAATAAAGTATATTCAATACTAAATATATAATACAAGAAAGAAGACAACTATGAATTGATACACATCAAACCTATTATCTTTTTATATATAAAAAATTAATGAAAAAAATAATAATTTCACCTATTACTTCAATGGATAGAAGTCACAATCACTCATCATTAGGAGTGGAAATAAGTCAAGCCAACTAACATTAGCCTACAGCCTAACCTACACAGGTTAATGCCAGGTTTTTTTTAAATAGAAAAGACTTAGACATTTTTATAAGTCCATTTAGTTAAAAAGGTTAGACAGTAGGCCATGAAAAAACCTTTTAAACCTATCAGGCCGACCTATTTAAATAAATATAAATAAATTTAATATTATTAGTATTATATTTTGATAAAATATTTTTAATGTAAGACCATTGTCTTTTTATATTTTTTGAATCGATGAAGAGACCTAAAAGAACAAAAACAAAAACAACATATAACCACATTATCCCCTTTTTTATGATGCCAACACATCTCAGGGTGATGGTAAAGAGATTAAAATATTGAAGTTTTTAACCTCCCCCTCATAAATAAAGACAATATATTCTAGTCTTCGTTAGAGTACACTTCTCCCCCTTTATTATTATTTGATTTCATTTTGACTTGGGTCTATATGTGAGACTTGTGCTTATGTAAGAATGGAATTATATGAGGCATCACATGAAATTAAGGTTCAAGTAATAAGGCTAATGACATGATTGTGATTCTTAGAGAGAATTCAACAATAAATCATGTAAGAGTATGAGATTTCATAATTAGAGCACTAGAACTGGAGGTACTTTTTGTGTTCCAAAGTTGGATATCATTGTATTGTTTCTTTAAATTTATTCTAAATCAGAACCAAAATTATGATTAGATCATGGTATTGGAATTTCAATATGGTGCTGCAAGTCTCTGGTGCGGTGGAACACGAGGGTGAATCTGCAAGGTTAGTACTCCAACGCACAAGTCAGTTAATGAGTCCAAAAAAGGGTAGAATGAAGTATAGAATGTGTGTGTGTGTGTGTGTGTGTGTGCGCGCGCACGACATTAGGTATGCCACATATAGAAGTATTTATACCACTGGATCCAGCAGTCATTGGGATTTACTAAGAGTTGAAGTAGGCTTCACCTTATTGGGTCTTTGACCGATCCAGAATAATGCCCCCAAGACTTGTAAAGTGTTTAACGGTAATTCTTCTAAAATCCATGTCAGCCTTACATTATCGAGTTGACCACAAATGTGTATTGATGTATCTGACCAATGGGTAATGGAGAATAGCGCGTTAAATGCCTTTCTCATCACTATAAATAATTGAAGTAAGTTTCACCTTATTGGGTCTTTCACCGGTCCAGAATAATGCCCCAAAGACTTGTAATGTGTTGAGCTGTAATTCTTCTAAAATCCATGACAACCTTACATTATCGACTTGACCACAAATGTGAATTGATGTATCCAAACGATGGGGAATGGGGAATAGTCACATTAAATGCCTTTCCCATTAGTGGGGAACTTCTTGTGAATCTTTAAACATGCGGCCCTGGGTTAGAATTCTAGGGTCACTACTACGAAAAACCCATTTAACAACGGTTGGGAATGACATATAATGACACGGGCGAAGGCGTTGTTATGTAGATTGTCGTTGTAAGTTCGTTGTTTCTACAACGGTCTGGAACCGTTGTAATAAATTGGAAAATGCGCTACCTATAATGACTGTTATTTTAAATATCCGTTGTTGTATGTCTTTTAAAAAAATGAAGCATTAGAACTACCTATTATGACGGTTATTTTAAATAACCATTGTTGTATGTCTTTTAATAAAATAAAATAAAAAATTGCAGCATTAGAACAAAAACATTAGCAAGAACAAGAACAACAACAAGAACAATAAGAACATCAAGAACAACAATAAGAATAACAACAACAACAACAACAACAACAACAACAACATCAATAACAACAACAACAACAACAACAACAACAATAATATCAATAACAACAACAACAACAACAACAACAACAACAACAACAACAACAACAACAACAACAACAACAACAACAACAACAACAACAACAACAACAACAACAATAACAAAAAGAAGAAAAAGAAGAAGAAGAAGAAGAAGAAGAAGAAGAAGAAGAAGAAGAAGAAGAAGAAGAAGAACAAGAACAAGAACAAGAACAAAAACAACAACAACAACAACAATAATAATAACAATAATAACAACAAGAACAACATTAATAAAAAAGAACAACAAGAACAACAATAATAAAAAAGAACAACAAAGAACAACAATAAATAAAAAAGAACACCAACAACTAACATTGCTAACTCGAGTTCTGAAATTTGGTTTAGTGGAGAAATAGAGTATCGTAAATGAAAGATGATGTTTAGAGGTAGAAGATGTCTAAGTTTTAGGTTTCACGCGGATCACTAATAGTAGTGTCTTGGCCGTTGATAATCGCTAAATGGACGACCAAGATTTGTTTAAGGATAGTGAATAAACTCAATATGCACGCCACCTATAATGTTGGTAATGAGACTTGAAAAATGCTGGTGATGGGACTTGAACCCATGACAAAACAATACCTATAATGACGGTTGGTATAAATTACCCATGGTGAAAAGTCTGTAAGCATTTTGAAAAAATAAGTAAAAAACGCCACCTATAATGACGGTTGGTTTAAATACTCGTGGTTAAAGGTCTGTCAGCATTTTGGAAAAATAGAAAAGAAGTAACATGATTAAAATAAATTCAGAAAAATCTAAAAACACGAAATTTAATCTAATTACGTAAAATAAGAATTTTGAGAATTTTTTTGGAATTTTTTGAGACTATGAAAACAGTAAAAAATTCATTAAAAATAGAAAAAAGATGAATTTGGGGTTTTGAGGGTGAAGTCCCGTAACTCTTTTAGAGTAAGGGACTAATGACCGCTCGATTTTTCTGCTTCAGATGCACGAAACAGTTCTCAAAAAGGAGACGATTTTCCCGAAAACCGATTTTTTGAAGTGCAAGACCTAAAACTAAACTATAGGATAAAATGACGGTTGAAAACATAACCATGGTGAAAGGTTGTTTGCATTTTGAAAATATATTTAAAAACCATAAATGCTGGTGCTGGGAATTGAACCCATGACTAGGCGCTACCTATAATGACGGTTTTTTAAGTACCGGTGGTGAAAGGCCTCACATTTCACCACGGTTGGAATTTTAAACCGTCATTAAAAAAACGCGCGAATCTATTACAACGGTGTATAGGCAAGCCGTTATAAGCCTGGCGTTGTTGTTTGCGCGTTTTGTAGTAGTGGGTGTGGCCTTAAACATGTTATTTATGTTAATTATGTTTGACTAAATCTTTAGAGTCTGGGATGTGAAGACCGTCGTTTTGATGGGACTCGGTGAATTAATTTGGCGTATAATTTTAATATTAATTTATTTTTCCGATTCCGATTTTTAGTTTCAAAATAAAAATGTTTTGCGCGAAAGCGAAAACACTCAGGTACTGGTCAATAGCACGACAGTGTGAGACCCATACCCGATCATAAAAATTGGATTTAATTTCTAAAAACAGCGAAAGCACTTTAGTGATTGATTAGAAATTATTAGTTTTCAAAAACTGTTTCGAAATTGTAACTGTATGAGCGATAGAAAATCATTTACGGGTTCGAAACATAACACGGGCTACGCGAAAATGAGCAGTGTTTTTAAGTTGATATTTTCTTCCGAAAAATATTTTAAAACCAAAACAAATGCCGAAATTTATCTAAGTTCCGAAGGTACACCGAAAATCACATTTCGGTCTTGTTTTATTCAATTTCTTAATCTATTTATTTTTTATTTCGTTTCAATTAATTTTAGAACAAACAAACGCCTATCGATAGTGTAATACCCCGTAAATTATTTTACTCTGGATAATATTCGTACGATCAACTGGGTTCCGGTTTACTCTGAGAATTTATGGGACAAAATAATTAGAGTAAACTGATGAGCTCAGAGCAAATAAAATTAATATTATCTGACCCTGAGGTTTTAATTATTGGAGCTTTAGAGACTATTTGGATAATAAGTAGTGTTACTAATTAATGATACAGTAGAAACTCTTTAAATTAATACTCGGTAAATTAATAAACTCTCTAAAATAATAAATTTGTCCGGTCCCGACTTGGACCAATGTAAAAAATTGAAAAACTCGATAAAATAATAAGATAATAATTTTTCGGGAGATCCCTTTATAATTTTCGGTCCCAAGAAAATCATAAATTAATAATTCATAGAAACTGAAAAAAAATATATTACACTCTATTGAAATATGATTCAATAGTTGTCTGTTTTCCAATGCATATGTAACGTAATTCTAAGAGGCATAGACTAATTTGCCTTTTTCTTTGATATGTACAGTATAATTACTTAAAAACTCTTTAAATTAATAATTATTAATTTATCGATAAATTAATAACTCTCTAAATTAATAAATTTCTCTGGTCCTTACATTATTAATTTATAGAGTTTTAACTGTATTTTACTATATCATTTCTTTCCACCCCTTTTTCCAACAAAAGAAACAAAGAAAGAAAAAGATAGAAAGAAGTTGGAGAGAAGGAAGAGGAAAGGAAGGAAAAAGAAGAGAAAAACCGAGAAGAGAGAAAGATCAAGATCATCATCCATTCTTCATCAAATCATCTCATCTTCTTCATCATCATCATCTTCTAACCAAGGTGGGTTCTAGATAGATGCTTTAGTTGTAGAGTTTCTTGAGTTTAGAGTTAGGTTAGATTTTGTGAGGAAATGAGTAATCTTGCTAAAATCATGAATCTAACAGTTGAAAATCGATATAAATTGCGTAGTATAATCGTAATATGCATATGAACATTGTTGATGCTTGTTTTGGTTGTTTGGAAATGTTTTGGTTTGAGAAAGATGGATTTTTGGACCCTTGAACCAAGGAAAAACGCAGCAGAAATTTCTTCTCCTGGTATAAAGCGTCGGGCGGTGCTCAGAGAGCCAGGCGACGCGAAGGATGCGCCCCTGGTCAAGAGGCGCAGCAGGGAACACTTCTGTATCTTTGGAGTTCTGATGGGGGGATTTACGCCCCTGCTTCCCTGGGCGAAGTAGTGGCGAGGGGACACCGTCGGGCGATATTTATAGCGTCGGGCGCTCCTGGGACTTTTTCAAATGTTCCCCTTTCCTTTTTAATTCCATAACTTGTGATCCGCTTATCCGATTTAAGTGTTCTTGATACCGATAGAAAGTTGTGAGAATAATTTATCTGAAAAAGGTGAAAAATGTCGGTTTTATTGCCCGATTAAATAATCGGAGGAAACCCCAAAGTGGGTAATTATAATGAATTATTATATGTGGTTTTATTGTGCAATGATAATATACCTTGTTTATCCTATTGCTGATTAAACATGATTGTGAGTGAATATGTATGTTAAAATGAAAATGGAATAGGTAGAGTGAGGAATATTACCATAAACTGTATTGGAACCTAGTAACGGCTAGGAAAAATGATGAATAATATAACGACGACGCTCGTGCATGAGAGGCCGAGGCGTGCGTCTATTATCGAACGGTATGGAAAGAATTACACTAGTATGGATCATGTTAGTTATGTGTAATTGAGAAAAGACAAAGAGGTCGTAAGGCGAATGTGGCCTTGTGATTGTCGAATACAATCACATTTATGTGTATGATCACGTAATCGTAACCATTGCCCTTGAGAGGCATTCATGAGTCTCGAGCTCCTCTGAATGCAGGCACAAATACTTGGCAGGTTTGATTCCCGTGTGTAGTACGAATGGAACCTACGGGTAGAGACTTGTGACGGTGTACGGGCCGTGTGAAGTGACGAATTAAGGTGATAATATGTCCCTTAATTCCGAATCCATTTCGTATGCCAAGTAGCTATAAGGATCCATGACTCGGGTCGACTTCTAGACGTAGAAGCGGACTGGAAAAGGGGATGCCTTGGTACAGGTTATCGATTAGTGATATTGTGAGTTAGCAAGACTCATGAACAGGGATCCATATAGTGTGTGTGAGTACTCAAAGTCACTTCCCTTCCCCTTTTGACTTGAGTTAGGTGTGATATGACCTTGTAAAGTCGAGAGGACCTATAAGATAGGGAACTCACTGAGATTTGATGTATCTCACCCCATGTTGTTGATTATTTTACAGGTTCGGCGAAGGGTAAGGATAAGGTTGCTTGACTTTTCTTACTATCTTAGCTTTCTGGGATGGCAAGGCTTCCGTTGTGAAGTTTTTGAGATCGTTGTCGATCTAGTTCTTAGTATTTATCTTTGGAACATCTTGTATATATTATGCCATAGTTTTTTTGTATTAGGTATTTTGGGCATGTATATGTATAATGTGTTTACTAGGGACTTATATATTTCAGTACCAAACATGGTATTCATGTATAATATATGCTTTGGTGTATGTATTTATATATGGGCGTGACAATTGGTATCAGAGCAGGTCGTATCCTCGACCTAGCCATGAAATAGTATAAGTATTTCTTTCCGTTTCATATGCGTAGTGTCGCCATTGGTCTTACGTGTTATATTTATGGTATTGAGCATGATCAACTTAATCCTATCTGTATGACATTTAGGAACATGGCTGACGGGCGCAGAAACAATCGTGATCGACCCAGAACTACCCCGGCATGGACGAATTCTTCAGGCGGCGAGGAAAATATTCCATGGCCTCAGTTTCTGCAGATGCAACAACAACAGAATCAGTTTATGCAATAAATGGTACAGCAAATGGCTAGGGGTCTGCATCCTCCAGTGATTGTTCCAGAAGCTACAGGTGGAAGCTTTAGGGATTTCATTCGTATGAATCCTGCAGAATTTCAGGGAGAGTTAGATCCTGTAAAGGCTCACGAGTGGATAGCTGGCATGGAAAGGATCTTCTTGATAGTCCACTGTAGTGTGGAAAATAAGGTGGTTTTCATTTCTCACTTGTTGAAGGGTCCTGCCATGAGGTGGTGGGAGAGTGCCTCAGCCTTGATGACTATTCAAGAGGTACCCACGGTCTGGGAGCAGTTTAAGATAAATTTTATGGAGAAGTATTTCCCAAGTTCCTTAAGGACTCAGAAGGAATTCGAGTTTCAACAGTTGAGACAGGGTAACTTGATTGTGGCTGCTTATGCAGAAAGGTTTGAGGTTATGGCTACTTATTCTAGGCAGGCTATGTATGCTCCGGACGAGAGGTGGAAGATCGATCAGTTTCTTTTTGGTTTGAGGGCTGAAATTTCATATAGCGTGTCTCATAGGGAGTTCACTAGCTATGCCGAATTATTAAGGCATTTCTACGTGGCAGAACACAGCTTGAAGAAGGTGCAAGCGGAAGGAGATTTGAGTAGGTTGAATCAAGGTGATCGTGGAAGATTGAATCAAGAATTTAGACCGAGGCAACAAGCTTTCAAAGGGAAGCAAGTTCAAAGTTCTAGGAATAGTGCACCTTCTGTGTGCCGTTTTGTGGAAAGATGTATTCTGGTAGATGCAATTTTGAATGAGTAAGGTGTTATAAGTGTAATAAGGTGGGTCATCTGAAGAGGGATTATCCTCAGAATAGAAACCTAACACAAGAAAAGAGTATCGGCCGAGTTTACACGATGGATGCAAGGAAGACCAAGGGTGACAACTCTTTGATTGTTGGTACGTGTTTCGTTAATGGGAATCCTTGTTTTGTATTATTTGATTATGGAGCCACACACTCTTTTGTATCGATGCAATGTGTGAAGCGACTTGGGTTGCAAGCTGTTCCGTTGTCTCCACCCATGGTGGTTACTACTGCCATGGATGAGATTGTTGAAACACCGTTAATGTGTCAAAATTGTGTTTTGTCTGTGGATGGAAGAGTTTTTTAGATTGATCTGATTTGTTTGCCGCTTAAGAAAGTGGATGTTGTTTTGGGAATGGATTGGCTTTCTGCTAATTCAGTATTTATCGGTTGTGAAGAAAATCTAATCATTATTCCATCTTTAGAGGCTACTTCAAAGGAGGTGTTGACTACCATTTTAGACGGTACGGTTGGAATGATAAATTTCTTGTTTGAGAAGGAAAAATCTGTTCTTTTGATTTTCACTAAAGAGGGGAGTAACAACTTCCAAGTTTTAAGTATTCCGGTAGTCTGTGAGTTTCCTGAAGTTTTCCCCGAGGATATCACTTCTCTTCCTCCGGAGAGGGAAGTGGAATTCTCCACTGACCTGATACCGGGAACGACTCCAATACCAGTTTCTACATATCGGATGGCACCACTTGAATTAAGAGAATTAAAGGATCAATTAGAAGAGTTGATGGCTAAGCATTTTGTTCGACCAAGTGTTTTGCCCTGGGGAGCTCCAGTGTTGTTGGTAAAGAAGAAGGATGGTGGAATGCGGTTGTGTATTGATTACCATCAGTTGAATAAGATCACCATCAAGAACAAATACCCATTGCCAAGGATAGACGACCTGTTAGATCAATTGAAGGGAGCCTGTGTGTTCTCGAAGATTGATTTACAGTCGGGTTATCATCAGAATCGTGTGAAGAGTTCAGATGTACCAAAGACTGCATTTAGAACCCGTTATGGTCATTATGAATTCCTAGTAATGCCTTTCGGTGTGACGAATGCTCCTGCAGTTTTTATGGATTATATGAATCGGATATTTCAACTTTATTTGGACCAATTTGTAGTGATCTTCATTGATGACATTCTTATTTATTCTCGTGATCTAAAAGAGCACGGAGAACACCTAAGAATCGTTTTATCCATCTTACAAGAGAGACAACTTTTTGCTAAGTTAAGCAAGTGTGAGTTTTGGATGTCGGAAGTTAATTTTCTTGGTCATGTCATATCTCAGGGAGGTGTGGGGGTAGATCCATCAAAAGTTGAAGCCGTGATTAATTGGGAGAGACCAAAGAATGTTTCTGAAGTTAGAAGTTTCTTGGAATTGACAGGTTATTACAGAAGGTTTATCAAAGGCTTTTCTCAATTGGCTTTTCCAATGACGAAACTTACTCGAAAGGATTGTCCGTATGAGTAGGATTCGGCTTGTGAACGAAGTTTTATGAGTTTGAAGGAAAGATTGATGACCGCTCTTGTCTTGATTATTCCTGATCCTAGTAAGTCGTATGAGGTATTTTGTGACGCATCGAAGATGGGATTAGGAGGTGTGTTAATGCAAGATGGTCGTGTGGTGGCTTATGCTTCTCGACAGTTAAAAGTTCATGAAGAGAATTATCCAACGCATGATTTGGAATTGGCGGCCGTTGTTTTTACATTGAAAGTGTGGCGTCATTATTTGTATGGGGTGCATTTTGAGATGTTCAGCGACCACAAGAGCTTAAAGTATCTTTTTGATCAGAAGGAGTTGAACATGCGTCAAAGGAGATGGATGGAGTATTGGAAAGATTATGATTTGGAACTAAAGTACCATCCGGGTAAAGCGAATAGAGTGGCGGATGCATTAAGCAGGAAAGTGTTACATAATGCCGAGTTGATGATGTTAGAGTATACCTTATTGGAAAAGTTTCGAGATCTCAATCTCCAATTTGTTTGGACTTCTAATTGTGTAATTATGGGGATTTTGAATATCAATTATACTCTTAGGGAAGAAATCTAACAAGGACAAGGGTTGGATGAGAAGTTACAAGAAGTGTTAGTACAACCGGGTTTTGTGCGAGCTACCGACGGAATTATTTTGTTTAACCAAAGGATTTGTGTACCGGATGACACGGTGTTGAAAAGAAGGATCTTAGAGGAAGCGCATAAGGGTGCTTTTACTATACATCCTGGTTCTTCAAAGATGAATCAAGATTTAAAAAGGGACCATTGGTGGTCCGTATGAAAAAGGATATTGCGGTGTACGTATCGGAGTGTGCGTAATGCCAACAAGTGAAGATTAAGCACCAAATACCGGGTGGATTGTTACAACCTTTAGAAATTCCGGTATGGAAGTGGGATAGTATTTCTATGTACTTTGCAGTTGGATTACCCCGTGCCCAAGGTGGTTATGATTCTATTTGGGTGATTGTAGATCGGTTGACGAAATCTGCGCATTTCTTAGCCGTAAAGACTACTTACAAGGCGAGTCATCTCGCAAAGCTGTTCATTTTGGAAATTGTGAGGTTATATGGTATTACCTCTAGTATTGTTTCGGATAGGGATCCAAAGTTTACTTCAAGATTTTGGAGAGCTTTTCAACAAGCTATGGGAACGAAGTTGTGTTTGAGCACGTCGAATCATCCGCAAACGGATGGTCAGACGGAACGAACAATACAAATAATGGAGGATATGTTAAGGGCTTGTGTGCTTGAAAGTGGAGGAAATTGGATAGAAATTTTACCGTTGATTGAGTTCTCTTATAACAATAGCTATCATGCAAGTATTGGTATGGCTCCTTACGAAGCATTGTATGGAAGGAAGTGTAGGACGCCATTGTGTTCGGTGGAAGTTGGAGAAGATAGAATTTTGGGACCCGAGATTATTCACGAAACTACGGAAAAGATTAGGATAATCCGTGATAAAGTTAAACAAGCACAAGATCGTCAGAAAAGTTATGCGGATAACCGTAGGAGACCTTTAGAATTTGATGAAGGTGATCACGTGTTTTTGAAAGTTACTCCGAGATTGAGACTGAAAAGACCGTTTAAGTCGCGGAAGTTAAGTTCAAGATATGTGGGACCGTATCAAATTTTAGAAAGAATTGGTGAAGTAGCTTATAGATTAGCCTTACCGCCTTCTCTGTCAGAGATGCACGATGTCTTTCATGTATCTCAGCTTCGGAAGTTTGTTCCAGATCCTCTTCAGCCAATTCTACCAGATACGATTGAGATAGAAGCAGATTTAACGTTTGAGCCTCAACCGAGTCATATCACAGGAAGGGAAACTAAGGTGTTAAGGAATAAAGAGATTCATCTTGTTAAGGTTCAGTGGGATGAGACGCATCCGGGTGATGCAACTTGGGAACAAAAGTCCGAGATGCGAGAAGTTTATCATCATCTTTTCAGGTACTTGTTTTAAATTTGTGGGCGAATTTCTATTCAAGGGGGGGGAGGATGTAATACCCCGTAAATTATTTTACTCTGGATAATATTCGTATGATCAACTAGGTTCCGGTTTACTCTGAGAATTTATGGGACAAAATAATTAGAGTAAACTGATGAGCTCAAAGCAAATCAAATTAATATTATCTGACCCTGAGGTTTTAATTATTGGAGCTTTAGAGACTATTTGGATAATTAGTAGTGTTACTAATTAATGATATTTTACTATATCATTTCTTTCCACCCCTTTTTCCAACAAAAGAAACAAAGAAAGAAAAAGATAGAAAGAAGTTGGAGAGAAGGAAGAGGAATTGAAGGAAAAAGAGGAGAAAAACCTAGAAGAGAGAAAGATCAAGATCATCATCCATTCTTCATCAAATCATCTCATCTTCTTCATCATCATCATCTTCTAACCAAGGTGGGTTCTAGATAGATGCTTTAGTTATATAGTTTCTTGAGTTTAGAGTTAGGTTAGATTTTGCGAGGAAATGAGTAATCTTACTAAAATCATGAATCTAACGGTTGAAAATCGATATAAATTGCGTAGTATAATCTTAATATGCATATGAACATTGTTGATGCTTGTTTTGGTTGTTTGGAAATGTTTTGGTTTGAGAAAGATGGATTTTTGGACCCTTGAACCATGGAAAAAAGCAGCAGAAATTTCTTCTCCTGGTGTAGAGCGTCGGGCGGTGCTCAGAGCGCCGGGCGACGCGAAGCGTGTGCCCCTGCTCCGCAGGGCGATGGTCAAGAGGTGCAGCAGGGAACGCTTCTGTGTCTTTGGAATTTTGATGGGGGGATTTACACCCCTGCTTCGCTGGGTGAAGTAGAGGCGAGGAGACACCGCCGGGCGATATTTGTAGTGTCGGGCGCTCCTGGGACTTTTTCAAATATTCCCTTTTCCTTTTTAATTCCATAACTTGTGATCCGCTTATCTGATTTAAGTGTTCTTGATACCGATAGAAATTTGTGAGAATAATTTATCTGATGAAGGTGAAAAATGTCGGTTTTATTGCCCGATTAAATAATCGGAGGAAACCTGAAAGTGGGGTAATTATAATGAATTATTATATGTGGTTCTATTGTGCAATGATAATATACCTTGTTTATCCTATTGCTGATTAAACATGATTGTGAGTGAATATGTATGTTAAAATGAGAATGGAATAGGTAGAGTGAGGAATATTACCATAAACTGTATTGGAACCTAGTAACGGCTAGGAAAAATGATGAATAATATAACGACGACGCTCGTGCATGAGAGGCTGAGGCGTGCGTCTATTATCGAACGGTAAGGAAAGAATTACACTAGTATGGATCATGTTAGTTGTGTGTAATTGAGAAAATACAAAGAGGTCTTAGAGCGAATGTGGCCTTGTGATTGTCGAATACAATCACATTTGTGTGTATGATCACCTAATCGTAACCATTGCCCTTGAGAGGCATTCATGAGTCTCGAGCTCCTCTGAATGCAGGCACAAATACTTAGCAGGTTTGATTCCCGTGTGTAGTACGAATGGAACCTACGGGTAGAGACTTGTGACGGTGTACGGGCCGTGTGAAGTGACGAATTAAGGTGATAATATGTCCCTTAATTCTGAATCCATTTCGTATGCCAAGTAGCTATAAGGATCCATGACTCGGGTCGACTTTTAGACGTAGAAACGGACGGGAAAAGGGGATGCCTTGGTACAGGTTATCGATTAGTGATATTGTGAGTTAGCAAGACTCATGAACAGGGATCCATATAGTGTGTGTGAGTACTCAAAGTCACTTCCCTTCCCCTTTTGACTTGAGTTAGGTGTGATAGGACCTTGTAAAGTCGAGAGGACCTATAAGATAGGGAACTCACTGAGATTTGATGTATCTCACCCCATGTTGTTGATTATTTTACAGGTTCGGCGAAGGGTAAGGATAAGGTTGCTTGACTTTTCTTACTATCTTAGCTTTCTGGGATGGCAAGGCTTCCGTTGTGAAGTTTTTGAGATCGTTGTCGATCTAGTTCTTAGTATTTATCTTTGGAACATCTTGTATATATTATGCCATAGTTTTTTTGTATTAGGTATTTTGGGCATGTATATGTATAATGTGTTTACTAGGGACTTATATATTTCAGTACCAAACGTGGTATTCATGTATAATATATGCTTTGGTGTATGTATTTATATATGGGCGTGACAGTTGGTATCAGAGCAGGTCGTATCCTCGACCTAGCCATGAAATAGTATAAGTATTTCTTTCCGTTTCATATGCGTAGTGTCGCCATTGGTCTTACGTGTTATATTTATGGTATTGAGCATGATCAACTTAATCCTATCTGTATGACATTTAGGAACATGGATGACGGGCGCAGAAACAATCGTGATCGACCCAGAACTACCCCGGCATGGACGAATTCTCCAGGCGGCGAGGAAAATATTCCATGGCCTCAGTTTCTGCAGCAGATGCAACAACAACAGAATCAGTTTATGCAATAAATGGTACAGCAAATGGCTAGGGGTCTGCATCCTCCAGTGGTTGTTCCAGAAGCTACAGGTGGAAGCTTTAGGGATTTCATCAGTATGAATCCTCCAGAATTTCAGGGAGAGTTAGATCCTGTAAAGGCTCACGAGTGGATAGCTGGCATGGAAAGGATCTTCTTGATAGTCCACTGTAGTGTGGAAAATAAGGTGGTTTTCATTTCTCACTTGTTGAAGGGTCCTGCCATGAGGTGGTGGGAGAGTGCCTCAGCCTTGATGACTATTCAAGAGGTACCCAAGGTCTGGGAGCAGTTTAAGATAACTTTTATCGAGAAGTATTTCCCAAGTTCCTTAAGGACTCAGAAGGAATTCGAGTTTCAACAGTTGAGACAGGGTAACTTGACTGTGGCTGCTTATGCGGAAAGGTTTGAGGTTATGGCTACTTATTCTAGGCAGGCTATGTATGCTCCGGACGAGAGGTGGAAGATCGATCAGTTTCTTTTTGGTTTGAGGGCTGAAATTTCATATAGCATGTCTCATAGGGAGTTCACTAGCTATGTCGAATTATTAAGGCATTTCTACGTGGCAGAACACAGCTTGAAGAAGGTGCAAGCGGAAGGAGATTTGAGTAGGTTGAATCAAGGTGATCGTGGAAGATCGAATCAAGAATTTAGACCAAGGCAACAAGCTTTCAAAGGGAAGCAAGTTCAAAGTTCTAGGAATAGTGCACCTTCTGTGTGCCGTTTTGTGGAAAGATCTATTCTGGTAGATGCAATTTTGAATGAGTAAGGTGTTATAAGTGTAATAAGGTGGGTCATCTGAAGAGGGATTATCCTCAGAATAGAAACCTAACACAAGAAAAGAGTACCGTCCGAGTTTACACGATGGATGCAAGGAAGACCAAGGGTGACAACTCTTTGATTGTTGGTACGTGTTTCGTTAATGGGAATCCTTGTTTTGTATTATTTGATTATGGAGCCACACACTCTTTTGTATCGATGAAATGTGTGAAGCGACTTGGGTTGCAAGCTGTTCCGTTGTCTCCACCCATGGTGGTTACTACTGCCATGGATGAGATTGTTGAAACACCCTTAATGTGTCTTAATTGTGTTTTGACTGTGGATGGAAGAGTTTTTTAGATTGATCTGATTTGTTTGCCGCTTAAGAAAGTGGATGTTGTTTTGGGAATGGATTGGCTTTCTGCTAATTCAGTATTTATCGGTTGTGAAGAAAATGTAATCATTATTCCATCCTTAGAGGCTACTTCGAAGGAGGTGTTGACTACCATTTTAGAAGGTACGGTTGGAATGATAAATTTCTTGTTTGAGAAGGAAAAATCTGTTCTTTTGATTCTCACTAAAGAGGGGAGTAACAACTTCCAAGTTTTAAGTATTCCGGTAGTCTGTGAGTTTCCTGAAGTTTTCCCCGAGGATATCACTTCTCTTCCTCCGGAGAGGGAAGTGGAATTCTCCACTGACCTGATACCGGGAACGACTCCAATGCCAGTTTCTCCGTATCGGATGGCACCACTTGAATTAAGAGAATTAAAGGATCAATTAGAAGAGTTGATGGCTAAGCATTTTGTTCGACCAAGTGTTTTGCCCTGGGGAGCTCCAGTGTTGTTGGTAAAGAAGAAGGATGGTGGAATGCGGTTGTGTATTGATTACCGTCAGTTGAATAAGGTCACCATCAAGAACAAATACCCATTGCCAAGGATAGACGACCTGTTAGATCAATTGAAGGGAGCCTGTGTGTTCTCGAAGATTGATTTACAGTCGGGTTATCATCAGATTCGTGTGAAGAGTTCAGATGTACCAAAGACTGCATTTAGAACCCGTTATGGTCATTATGAATTCCTAGTAATGCCTTTCGGTGTGACGAATGCTCCTGCAGTTTTTATGGATTATATGAATCGGATATTTCAACTTTATTTGGACCAATTTGTAGTGATCTTCATTGATGACATTCTTATTTATTCTCGTGATCTAAAAGAGCACGGAGAACACCTAAGAATCATTTTATCCATCTTACAAGAGAGACAACTTTTTGCTAAGTTAAGCAAGTGTGAGTTTTGGATGTCGGAAGTTAATTTTCTTGGTCATGTCATATCTCAGGGAGGTGTGGGGGTAGATCCATCAAAAGTTGAAGCCGTGATTAATTGGGAGAGACCAAAGAATGTTTCTGAAGTTAGAAGTTTCTTGGAATTGACAGGTTATTACAGAAGGTTTATCAAAGGCTTTTCTCAATTGGCTTTTCCAATGACGAAACTTACTCGAAAGGATTGTCCGTATGAGTGGGATTCGGCTTGTGAACGAAGTTTAATGAGTTTGAAGGAAAGATTGATGACCGCTCTTGTCTTGATTATTCCTGATCCTAGTAAGTCGTATGAGGTATTTTGTGACGCATCGAAGATGGGATTAGGAGGTGTGTTAATGCAAGATGGTCGTGTGGTGGCTTATGCTTCTCGACAGTTAAAAGTTCATGAAGAGAATTATCCAACGCATGATTTGGAATTGGCGGCCGTTGTTTTTACATTGAAAGTGTGGCATCATTATTTGTATGGGGTGCATTTTGAGATGTTCAGCGACCACAAGAGCTTAAAGTATCTTTTTGATCAGAAGGAGTTGAACATGCATCAAAGGAGATGGATGGAGTATTTGAAAGATTATGATTTGGAACTAAAGTACCATCCGGGTAAAGTGAATAGAGTGACGGATGCATTAAGCAGGAAAGTGTTACATAATGCCGAGTTGATGATGTTAGAGTATACCTTATTGGAAAAGTTTCGAGATCTCAATCTCCAATTTGTTTGGACTTCTAATTGTGTAATTATGGGGATTTTGAATATCAATTATACTCTTAGGGAAGAAATCTAACAAGGACAAGGGTTGGATGAGAAGTTACAAGAAGTGTTAGTACAACCGGGTTTTATGCGAGCTACCGACGAAATTATTTTGTTTAACCAAAGGATTTGTGTACCGGATGACACGGTGTTGAAAAGAAGGATCTTAGACGAAGCGCATAAGGGTGCTTTTACTATACATCCTGGTTCTTCAAAGATGTATCAAGATTTAAAAAGGGACTATTGGTGGTCCGTATGAAAAAGGATATTGTGGTGTATGTATCGGAGTGTGCGTAATGCCAACAAGTGAAGATTAAGCACCAAATACCGGGTGGATTGTTACAACCTTTAGAAATTCCGGTATGGAAGTGTGATAGTATTTCTATGTACTTTGCAGTTGGATTACCCTGTGCCCAAGGTGGTTATGATTCTATTTGGGTGATTGTAGATCAGTTGACGAAATCTGCGCATTTCTTAGCCGTAAAGACTACTTACAAGGCGAGTCATCTCGCAAAGCTGTTCATTTTGGAAATTGTGAGGTTATATGGTATTCCCTCTAGTATTGTTTCGGATAGGGATCCAAAGTTTACTTCAAGATTTTGGAGAGCTTTTCAACAAGCTATGGGAACGAAGTTGTGTTTGAGCACGTCGAATCATCCGCAAACGGATGGTCAGACGGAACGAACAATACAAATAATGGAGGATATGTTAAGGGCTTGTGTGCTTGAAAGTGGAGGAAATTGGATAGAAATTTTACCGTTGATTGAGTTCTCTTATAACAATAGCTATCATGCAAGTATTGGTATGGCTCCATACGAAGCATTGTATGGAAGGAAGTGTAGGACGCCATTGTGTTCGGCGGAAGTTGGTGAAGATAGAATTTTGGGACCCGAGATTATTCACGAAACTACGGAAAAGATTAGGATAATCCGTGATAAAGTTAAACAAGCACAAGATCGTCAGAAAAGTTATGCGGATAACCGTAGGAGACCTTTAGAATTTGATGAAGGTGATCACGTGTTTTTGAAAGTTACTCCGAGATTGAGACTGAAAAGACCGTTTAAGTCGCGGAAGTTAAGTCCAAGATATGTGGGACCGTATCAAATTTTAGAAAGAATTGGTGAAGTAGCTTATAGATTAGCCTTACCGCCTTCTCTGTCAGAGATGCACAATGTCTTTCATGTATCTCAGCTTCGGAAGTTTGTTCCAGATCCTCTTCAGCCAATTCTACCAGATACGATTGAGATAGAAGCAGATTTAACGTTTGAGCCTCAACCGAGTCATATCACAGGAAGGGAAACTAAGGTGTTAAGGAATAAAGAGATTCCTCTTGTTAAGGTTCAGTGGGATGAGACGCATCTGGGTGATGCAACTTGGGAACAAAAGTCCGAGATGCGAGAAGTTTATCCTCATCTTTTCAGGTACTTGTTTTAAATTTGTGGGCGAATTTCTATTCAAGGGGGGGGGGGGGGGGATGTAATACCCCGTAAATTATTTTACTCTGGATAATATTCTTATGATCAACTGGGTTCCGGTTTACTCTGAGAATTTATGGGACAAAATAATTAGAGTAAACTGATGAGCTCAGAGCAAATCAAATTAATATTATCTGACCCTGAGGTTTTAATTATTGGAGCTTTAGAGACTATTTGGATAATTAGTAGTGTTACTAATTAATGATATTTTACTATATCATTTCTTTCCACCCCTTTTTCCAACAAAAGAAACAAAGAAAGAAAAAGATAGAAAGAAGTTGGAGAGAAGGAAGAGGAATTGAAGGAAAAAGAGGAGAAAAACCTAGAAGAGAGAAAGATCAAGATCATCATCCATTCTTCATCAAATCATCTCATCTTCTTCATCATCATCATCTTCTAACCAAGGTGGGTTCTAGATAGATGCTTTAGTTGTAGAGTTTCTTGAGTTTAGAGTTAGGTTAGATTTTGCAAGGAAATGAGTAATCTTACTAAAATCATGAATCTAACGGTTGAAAATCGATATAAATTGCGTAGTATAATCTTAATATGCATATGAACATTATTGATGCTTGTTTTGGTTGTTTGGAAATGTTTTGGTTTGAGAAAGATGGATTTTTGGACCCTTGAACCATGGAAAAACGCAGCAGAAATTTCTTCTCCTGGTGTAGAGCGTCGGGCGGTGCTCAGAGCACCGGGCGACGCGAAGCGTGCGCCCCTGCTCCGCCGGGCGATGATCAAGAGGTGCAGCAGGGAACGCTTCTGTATCTTTGGAATTTTGATGGGGGGATTTACGCCCCTGCTTCGCTGGGTGAAGTAGAGGCGAGGAGACACCGCCGGGCGATATTTGTAGTGTCGGGCGCTCCTGGGACTTTTTCAAATATTCCCTTTTCCTTTTTAATTCCATAACTTGTGATCCGCTTATCCGATTTAAGTGTTCTTGATACCGATAGAAAGTTGTGAGAATAATTTATCTGATGAAGGATAAAAATGTTGGTTTTATTGCCCGATTAAATAATCGGAGGAAACCTGAAAGTGGGGTAATTATAATGAATTATTATATGTGGTTCTATTGTGCAATGATAATATACCTTGTTTATCCTATTGCTGATTAAACATGATTGTGAGTGAATATGTATGTTAAAATGAAAATGGAATAGGTAGAGTGAGGAATATTACCATAAACTGTATTGGAACCTAGTAACGGCTAGGAAAAATGATGAATAATATAACGACGACGCTCGTGCATGAGAGGCCGAGGCGTGCGTCTATTATCGAACGGTAAGGAAAGAATTACACTAGTATGGATCATGTTAGTTGTGTGTAATTGAGAAAAGACAAAGAGGTCTTAAGGTGAATGTGGCCTTGTGATTGACGAATTAAGGTGATAATATGTCCCTTAATTCCGAATCCATTTCGTATGCCAAGTAGCTATAAGGATCCATGACTCGGGTCGACTTCTAGACGTAGAAGCGGACTGGAAAAGGGGATGCCTTGGTACAGGTTATCGATTAGTGATATTGTGAGTTAGCAAGACTCATGAACAGGGATCCATATAGTGTGTGTGAGTACTCAAAGTCACTTCCCTTCTCCTTTTGACTTGAGTTAGGTGTGATATGACCTTGTAAAGCCGAGAGGACCTATAAGATAGGGAACTCACTGAGATTTGATGTATCTCACCCCATGTTGTTGATTATTTTACAGGTTCGGCGAAGGGTAAGGATAAGGTTGTTTGACTTTCCTTATTATCTTAGCTTTCTGGGATGGCAAGGCTTCCGTTGTGGAGTTTTTGAGATCGTTGTCGATCTAGTTCTTAGTATTTATCTTTGGAACATCTTGTATATATTATGCCATAGTTTTTTTGTATTAGGTATTTTGGGCATGTATATGTATAATGTGTTTACTAGGGACTTATATATTTCAGTACCAAATGTGGTATTCATGTATAATATATGCTTTGGTGTATGTATTTATATATGGGCGTGACAGATAGCCTTAGATTTACAACGCGATAATAGATCACAGTAGGTTGACATTGGTCTCTGTGGGTTTCACACATTTTATACTATAACTGGCATTTTTGTGCCCTTGCGAATACCATCAAATTTTTGGATCTGTTGCTGGGGACCAATTTAGTTAATATTGTAATTCTGTTGTTGCACCGTATAGACTAAGGCACTCCAGTTTTTATTACTATAATCCCAGATGGATGGATCACCCAAATTTTCTCTACGATTACCACTCTCAGCATTTGAAGGAACTACCAGATTCCCATAAATCCGACCTCGAAATATTAATAAAGGATTTCATTGGGGTACATACTCTCTCCAAGCTAGAATCTATAATGGAGCGTTTTGTGGCAACACAAACTCTCCAGAACGAAAAGTTTAGAAAACAAAGTCTCCATAGTAATGAAATCCTCGGGCAGCTGAACATTGTGGTCGAGTCCCTAGCGACTCACAACAAGGCATTGGATACTCAAATCTCATTTCTTGTGCAAACACCTCTAGGACCCGTCCCTGAGAGACATGCGGATGTTGTAACAATCATTAATAAAAACACAAATCAAAAATCCTAAAGAGAGTGATAACGAGGCTGAGGAGAGTTTTGGTGAGAAAAGAGTAGAGATTGAGAAAAATCCACCGACACCACCCAAAATGGAGGTTGTCAAAGAGGTAGAGAAGGAAGCACCTTATGTTGTTCCTCCTCCTTATAACCCAACGATTCCTTTCCCACGAAGGTTTGTGGAAGCTCAGGTAGAATCCCAACCCGAAAGGTATGTGGAGGTATTGGAAAATATCTACACCAATGCACCTTTGTCCGAGTTCTTGCATAAAAAGAGAAAATTAGAGCACCATAAAACTAGGGAAATCATTAGTCTTAAGAGGGGAAGTTAACCTTTGAGGTGGTGGATGAAAGAACTAAACCCATACTTGAAAAGCTGATACTCAAGATAGAGTCGGAAGCACCACCACAAGTTCAGAAGAATGAACCACCCCATAAAAGAAAGAAAAGAAAAGGAGAAGGATATGTGATATGGCTTGATAAGTGGCCATGGAAATCGAAATTATTAAAATTTTGATCGAGGAATCATTCTCAAAAGAACCATCATGAGTGCTTACACTCCAGAGTCATCCAGCTACCGACGTTAAAAGAAGTGTTGTGTGGGAGGCAACCTACGAGTTTTTTTTGATATATTTACTTTTGTTTGTTTGTTTGAAATTGCAGAAAATAAAGAGACCCCTCGCTTGAAACCTATCATGTAATACCCCATATTATTTAAATGCTCAATTAGATATCAGATGAGATCAGATGCGTATCTATATGCTCTATCTTTGGTAAATTGGATTGATGGAATCCACTAAGTAATTTAAGTATTATTAATTGGGATCAATAGAGCAACTAATGAGCTCTGAGCAGATAAATTATTATTTGAAAGAGACAGATTGATATTTATTAGTACGAGAGAGTATTTTATGGTAACTCTAATAATTGATCAATTGGGTTGAGACGACAAAATATCAATTGGAGATATTTTACTCTATTGGATTATATTATATAATATTGGTATTATATATATATATATATATTTGTTAAGAAAAGAGAGAAAATAAAAAGGAAGAAAAAGATAGTAAGAGAAGAAGAAGAGGAAAAAAGAGAAAGAGGAAAAAGCTTGGGAAGGAGAAGAAGCTCATGGATTATCATCTTATTCTTCAACCTCCTCTTCGATTATCAGGTGGGTTCTAGTTAGACGCTCTAAGTTCTAGAATTAAGGATTTAGAACTTAGGTTATATTTGAGAGAAAATGATTAAACGGATAAATCAATGAAATCTAACAGATGAAATTCGATATAAATTGTGTGGTGTAGTCGTATTATGCATGTAATCGTTTGATAATACTTGCTTTGATGTTTGGAAGTGATTTGGGTGAGGAAATGATGGATTTTTGGCCCAAGGGTTCTGTTTTTATGCTGCTGAGAATTCTGGGTTTTTTAGGGTTTGCCTAGCGAACCCCTGGCGAAGGGCCTAGCGAATTATTCTCGAGGGTTCGCTAAAGCGAAGGGAAGGCGAATGTTCGCCTGGTGTTCGCGAAGAAAACTTTGTGCCCTTTTGGCTCTGACTTGGTTCGCTAGAGGTTCGCGAGGCGAAGGCAAAAGCGAATGTTCGCTGGGGATTCGCCTAGCGAACATGACAGATTTTCCCATTTTGTTTCCTTCATAACTTTTGATCCGTAACTCGGATCGAGACAATCTTGGTACCGTTGGAAAGCTATAATGATATCGGATTAATTATTTGGTGGGAAAATGAATGAAATAATGTTTATGTGATATGTTAGAATTTCATATCTTTTGAATCGTAAATCCGATCGAGGCATAATTATAGCCGATGTAAAGCTGTGAAAATATCCTACGAGATAAAAGTGAAAAGTATTGATTTTGATACCCGATTAAATGAATCGGAGGGAACCCTGAAGTAATATTTTATGTGATGTGCTATTAAATGGTAGTGTGAGACCATGATTTTAACCAAGGATGCTTGGTAGAGGATAGTAGTGGCTTGTATGCCTTAAAATGTGTGAGAACTACTATGTGGATTATGTTTGACATGTTATGCTATTATATGTGTTTACTTGTAATATTTGTGATTATACCATGTCTATCTAATTGTGAATTGTGAATAAACGAAATATGCATGTTTAAAATATGAATTAGGAAGAGTGAGGAAACTTTACCCCAAAACAAACGGCATAGTTTAAGATAGTGGAACCTAGTAATGAGCTAGGAAATTGATGAATAAC
This sequence comes from Lathyrus tuberosus, assembly GCA_022829125.1. Classification (NCBI taxonomy): domain Eukaryota; kingdom Viridiplantae; phylum Streptophyta; class Magnoliopsida; order Fabales; family Fabaceae; genus Lathyrus; species Lathyrus tuberosus. Next base: position 908,864 of record JALAZF010000803.1, on the reverse strand, counting down.
TTAATAACAATGCTCGTGCAGAAGAGGCCGAGACGTGTGTCTAATACCCAATGATATAGAAAAGAGTGAAACACTAGTATGCAACATATGTGTAAACCTTTGTGGTTTTGTGAAAGGAAAAAGAGGCCTTAAGGCGAATGTGGCCTTCTGATTGTCGAATACAATCACATTGTGTATATGATCACGTAATCGTAACCATTTTATATTGAGGTGTAGTTTAATGAGTCTCGAGCTCCTCCTATGAAACGTATGCACAATTACTTGGCAGGTTTGATTCTCGCGTGTAGTACGAATGAAACCTATGGGTAGAGACTTTGATGGTTAACAGGCCATGAGAAGTGACGGTTCACGGCTAACAGGCCGATGTTTCCGAATCCATTTTGTATGCCAATTAACTACAAGGATCCATGACACGGGTCGACTTCTAGACGTAGAAGCGGACGGGAAAAGGGGATGCCTTTGTGAGATTCTTGAGTTAACAGGCTCAGGACATATCGATTGGTGAGATTCTTGAGTTAACAGGCTCAGGACGTATTTTTCCTTTCGTGTGAATTTATGAGTTAACAGACTCATGACATGTTTCCATATAGTGTGAGATTGTGAGATTGAGAACTCAAGGTCATTTCCCTTCCCCTTGACTTGAGTTAGGATTGGCTAGAACCTTGTAAAGCCGAGAGAATCCCTAAGATAGGGAATTCACTGAGATTTGATGTATCTCACCCCACTATTGTTGATTACTTTTCAGGAGGTATTTGCAGGTTTGATTTACAAGTGGAGCTATGCTTGGATGTTTTAAGAGAAGCTTAGTTGAGCTTATTCCGCTGTGTATTTGTTGTATACAATTGAGGATATTGTATATTGATCTTAGATTTTTATATTTTCTGCTAATTTCCATGTCTTGTACCATAGATTGTATTATGTTTTAGAAATGGTCAAGTATGTGAATTATGCCATTAGGAACTTATGATTGTGTCAGTACCAAATAAACACTTGTATGGTATTATTCTAGACGAATATTATACAGGGCGTTACAGTTGGTATCAGAGCAGGTCGTGTCCTCGAACTAGCCTTGAAACATCATAAGTAAATTTATTCCTGCCTCTTAAGTGTGTCTTGCCAGCATGACTCTTAATATCATACTATGTAGTGTTGGGCCTGGTCAACCTAATACTATGTATGTGATAGGTAGAATCATGGTTGAGCGACCACGAGGACTCCGAAGTGTTGTCAGAACTTGTGTTGTGAGGTCAAGCCAAGAGTTAATAGTGAGGAGTTTTGGTTAGCTCAGTGAAGTTTCGTAGAAGTTGTGCTTTGGGTAGCATGGAAATTAAAGAGTGGTGTGTTGTTCAAGTAATCCTTTAGAATTTTGGAGCCTGAAAGTTAAGGATGTCTATTGGACGATTGGTTAAGGTATTGAGGAATATGTAAAATCTCTAGTAGAGCTGGATTAACCACTGATATGGATAAGAATTTCAAGTGATCTCATTCCGTGGAAAAGAAAAGTTGTTTTGTGGAATGTGTGACGTAAGGTCCGGAAGTGAGATAAGTATTGGTGCTTCAGTTTCTAAGGTCACTATGGTATCTTGAATAGACGAGAGTACCCTAGGGAATATGTTCAGAACAATACCTTCCAACTGGTTAAAAGCTGAGAGTTAAGGAAGTTCGGTTTGGTGGAAACCCAAGTGGTGGTGAAGTGTGAGAAGGAACACAAAGATGTGTTTACATGTTTCAAGTGAAACAAGTGTGTGTCAGCCGAAGAGTGGGTGATAGATTGCGTATATTCAGTTATGTAGAGAGATTAAGTTCGAGATAGTACATCAGGATTTTTCTGTATTCGATGAGAGACCAACTTGGAATTTGGAAATGTTAACTTACCCAAGGAACAGTATAAGGTATTATGTCGGAGAAAGTTTGAACTTTATTTAGTAACGGAAAGTGTAGTGATACAGACCGGAAGAAGTGTGTGTTACGGAATAGAGTAAGTATCTTGGATTTAAGGAGATTTTAGTAAGATGGTTTTATATTTGGGCCTAAGAGGATTACAAAGGAAAGCGGCATCGATGGTATGTTAAGAGGAAGTGACAACGGAGCATATTTTGGACGAATGTGTGATAGAATCCTTAAGATGTTGTTAAGGCTAAAATTAAGGAAGTGTAAATCATGGAATGATTTATACCGGAAGGGTTTGGTAGTTACTTGATGAGGATTGTCAGTTGCGAATCTTCCATTAAGTAATTTGGTAAGTGGAATGTGCAATAGATAGTGAAGGGTAAGAAATCCCGGTTAATGTGTACGAAGTGGTGGAAAGGTTCTTCAAGAGGATGCATTGCCCCGATTTATTTTTAAGTATAGAGAAACTTCTGTAATTGTGAATAGTCGGAATATTAGGAATCTACCTTTTGTTGGACTAAGAACGTTGTTGTGTTAATTCTCTCCAAGGAAATTCAAGTGAGAGAATAAGGTGGTATGCTTGATATGAGATGTCCATCAATTTTGTGGTACCGTATAATGGTTGTGTGTTGGGTTTTGCTTGTGGACGAATTAAGTTGAGTTATGGCTAAAACCCTAGAAGGTCATCATTATTTGACTTCCCGCTAGTGTGGTTGTATGAGTAGAAAACGAACTACCCCGCTGAAGTTTTGTGGTGTGACTACGTCACAATTTGGAATTTTGCCTTGTCATTTGGTTGGAGTGTGTCGTTTGAATGTTTTAAATTTGTTCTGGATTACCTTGAGTGGATCATGGTTAGTGAATGTAATATAAGTTAAGAAGCCGTGAGTTGAGAAGGACATTTCAAGTTAGAACAAATCGGATTGGTGGTTTGAGTAGGGATGGCTTTGAATTAAGAAGAAACTAGTTTTGATTCTGCAGCGGTGTTAACAGTTTAACACAGTGTGGTTAACCGATTAACACGTGCAAGGATGGTATTTTGTGCTGAACTTTGAGAAGTTAACCGGTTAACCTCAGACGGGTAATCGATTAACATGGGTGTAAATTGTGAAATCCCTTAGGAACCATCGTCTGTGTTTTGTTACTTTATGTTACTCCGATTGGAGAGTGTTGTGTGAATGGAAAACGGGATTGCAAGTAAATGAAGGACAGATTTGTGTTTTTGAAATCGTGACTTCTGGAAAGGTGTTGCGTAATTGACCAATTGTTTAAACGACGAGAGGGTTGACTTTTGGGGAGGTAATCTTGTGAACAATGTTAAGTGTGGGAAAGTCTTAGGTGTATTGTTATCATTACTGTTGAGAGCCTTAAGGACGAAGTCAGGGAATACTCACGAAGTATTGACCTTGTGAAGATCGTTTCGGTAAGTTAATTTTTGGTATTAGTAAGGTACGAGCGGTTGGTAGGAGTTAGTAATTGCTGTCTTCCGCGAGTTCATGGTATTGGATTTAGGCTCCGTGAGAGTGGTACCAGTTGTGTGCAGTTGTGTTTTTGCCACGAGAGAGAAATTTGAAAGTTATCTTTCCAGGTACGAGTAAGAATTGGACGTTCCAGAATTAAGCATGTAACTTAAATCGAATGTGAAACAAAACGATTGAGAGAAGTGGATTCAATTGAGAATGTGGCATGGTCTCCGAAAGTGTGGGTGTATGAGGGGTGTTGTAAGTAAATTGGCGAGTAGCGTGGAAACTCACAGTAGTACCTTGGATGGTTTAAGTTTTGATAAGTGGTGATTCGTATATGTTTGAAGTTCCGTGATGGTGTTACATTGTCATTAGTGGAGATTTGGTGATGACAGAAACCTTGAGTAAGTCGGAAACCGTAAGAAGAATCGATTTGGAATGTGGTAACCAGAACCGGAGGTTGTTAAACTATTTTGGATATATTAGTTCGAGTTTAGAATGGACTTGGAGTTGTATATGTTACGGTTGTAGCAGTGTAACTCCTGCATCTCTATCGTCTAGAGAGTATTGTACCGATGATAAGAATATTGTGTGTTGGCCAAGAAATTATTCTACCATAGGACGTCAGTAAGTTTCTTGTACCGTTGGTTAGTAAGGATCCCAGTGGATAAGTGTGTTCTCTGTGGACTGTTAGCTACTTGGTAATGCTTAAGAATTGGTGGTATTCCATTGTTAGAATTGGAGTTGCACAGTGGAAGGTGACAAATGAAAGGGCTCAGTCGGATTTATAAGAATTGGAGGAGAAATTGATTGTAAGATTGGAAATAAGGAAATTTTGTTCTAAGTGTGTTACCTTTTGGTGTGATACGAAAGAGACGAAATATCGGATGTGATGGGTACGATGTACAGCGTCAGACCATATGAAACTGGTAAGAAGTTTGACAATCTATGAAGTTAAGGAATCACCGAATTACCTCATAAGGATTTGTTGAGTGTTTGTTATCCTGAATCAAGATAAGATATTACGGTTTGGTTTGTGACTCAGTAGAGGAATGTAGAATGGTACATTCTTTCCGAAGTAAGATGCGACCAAGTGTTTTGTAGGGATCAACAGATGAATTATAGAAAAAGTAAGTTGAAAGTTAAACCAATATTGGAACAAGAGTATAACTAAGGACACGAAGTTTGATAAATTGTGAAAATATAGATTTTTGGTCTGTGAAGTCGAGTTGGAATTGGAATACGTCAGAATTGTTAACAGAAGTAAAGTTAAGTATGGATCTAAGACAGTTATACAAGTTGCGGTTATTGTTGATTAGAGGAAATTCGTGGGCGAATTTCAATTTAATGGGGGGAGAGTGTAATACCCCATATTATTTAAATGCTCAATTGGATATCAGATGAGATCAGATAAGTATCTATGTGCTCTATCTTTGGTAAATTGGATTGATGGAATCCTCTAAGTACTTTAAGTATTATTAATTGGGATCAATAGAGCAACAAATGAGCTCTGAGGAGATCAATTATTATTTGAAATATACAGATTGATATTTATTAGTACGAGGAGTATTTTATGGTAACTCTAATAATTGATCAATTGGGTTGAGACAACAAAATATCAATTGGAGATATTTTACTCTATTGGATTATATTATATAATATTGGTATTTTATATATATATATATATATATATATATATATATATATTTGTTAAGAAAAGAGAAAGAAAAGAAAAAGGAAGAAAAAGATAGTAAGAAAAAAAGAAGAGGAAAGAAGAGAAAGAGGAAAAAGCTTGAGAAGGAGAAGAAGCTCATGGATCATCATCATCTTCTTCAACCTCCTCTTCGATTATCAGGTGGGTTCTAGTTAGACGCTCTAAGTTCTAGAATTAAGGATTTAGAACTTAGGTTAGAATTGAGAGAAAATGATTAAACGGATAAATCAATGAAATCTAACGGATGAAATTCGATATAAATTGTGTGGTGTAGTCGTATTATGCATGTAATCGTTTGATAATACTTGCTTTGATGTTTGGAAGTGATTTGGGTGAGGAAATGATGGATTTTTGGCCCAAGGGTTCTGTTTTTACGCTGCTGAGAATTCTGGGTTTTTCAGGGTTTGCCTAGCGAACTCCTGGCGAAGGGTCTAGCGAATGATTCTCGAGGGTTCGCTAGCGAAGGGAAGGCGAATGTTCGCCTGGTGTTCGCGAAGAGAACTTTGTGCCCTTTTGGATCTGACTTGGTTTGCTAAAGGTTCGCGAGGCGAAGGCGAAAGCGAATGTTCGCTGGGGATTCGCCTAGCGAACATGACAGATTTTCCCATTTTGTTTCGTTCATAACTTTTGATCCGTAACTCGGATCGAGACGTTCTTGGTACCGTTGGAAAGCTATGACAATCCTCTACCCAATAATTATAGCCGATGGGAAAATGAATGAAATAATGTTTATGTTATATGTTAGAATTCCAAATCTTTTGAATCGTAAATCCGATCGAGGCATAATTATAGCCGATGTAAAGCTGTGAAAATATCCTACGAGATAAAAGTGAAAAGTATTGATTTTGATACCCGATTAAATGAATCGGAGAGAACCCGGAAGTAATGTTTTATGTGATGTGCTATTAAATGGTCGTGTGAGACCATGATTTTAACCAAGGATGCTTGGTAAAGGATAGTAGTGGCTTGTATGCCTTAAAATGTGTGAGAACTACTATGTGGATTATGTTTGACAAGTTATCCTATTATATGTGTTTACTTGTAATATTTGTGATTATACCATGTCTATCTAATTGTGAATTGTGAATGAAAGAAATATGCATGTTTAAAATATGAATTAGGAAGAGTGAGGAAACTTTACCCTAAAACAAACGACATAGTTTAAGATAGTGGAACCTAGTAATGAGCTAGGAAATTGATGAATAACTTAATGACAACGCTTGTGCAGAAGAGGCCGAGACGTGTGTCCAATACCGAATGATATAGAAAAGAGTGAAACACTAGTATGTAACATGTGTGTAAACCTTTGTGGTTTTTTGAAAGGCAAAAGAGGCCTTAAGGCGAATGTGGCCTTGTGATTGTCGAATACAATCACATTGTGTATATGATCACGTAATCGTAACCATTTTATCTTGAGGTGTAGTTTCATGAGTCTCGAGCTCCTCCTCTGAAACGTATGCACAATTACTTGGCAGGTTTGATTCCCGCGTGTAGTACGAATGGAACCTATGGGTAGAGACTTATGATGGTTAACAGGCCATGAGAAGTGACGGTTCACGACTAACAAGCCGATGTTCCCGAATCCATTTCGTATGCCAAGTAACTACAAGGATCCATGACCCGGGTCGACTTCTAGACGTAGAAGCAGACGGGAAAAGGGGATGCCTTGGTGAAATTCTTGAGTTAATAGGCTCAGGACATATCGATTGGTGAGATTCTTGAGTTAACAGGCTCAGGACGTACTTTTCCTTTCGTGTGAATTTATGAGTTAACAGACTCATGACATGTTTTCATATAGTGTGAGATTGTGAGATTGAGAACTCAAGGTTATTTCCCTTCCCCTTGACTTGAGTTAGGATTGGCTAGAACCTTGTATAGCCGAGAGAATCCATAAGATAGGGAACTCACTGAGATTTGATGTATCTCACCCCACTATTGTTGATTACTTTTCAAGAGGTATTTGCAGGTTTGATTTACAAGTGGAGCTATGCTTGGATGTTTCAAGAGAAGCTTAGTTGAGCTTATTTCGCTGTGTATTTGTTGTATACAATTGAGGATATTGTATATTGATCTTAGATTTTTATATTTTCGGCTAATTTCCATGTCTTGTACCATAGATTGTATTATGTTTTAGAAATGGTCAAGTATGTGAATTATGCCATTAGGCCCTTATGATTGTGTCAGTACCAAATAAACACTTGTATGATATTATTCTAGATGAATATTATACAGGGTGTTACATATCAGCTACATGCAAGTGTGAATCGCAGGTTCTGTCACACTCTTTCTCTTATTTCCAGACACTGAGGACTGTGTCGGATTCAAGTGTAGGGTGGAATTTATTGCTTTCTTTATTTCCCTTTTCATTATGTTTTGTTTCGTTTTCTTAGTTTACTTTTCCTAGTTTATTTTTCTGTCATTTATTGTTTTTTTATAGCGTAGTGTATCGAGTCATTGCATGTGTTGTCGAGTCGTTTATGTGTGATTTATGTTGATTATTGAATTTCCTGTTTACTTGAGCCATACCAAAAACAATTTCATACATAACAAATTTAGTTGATTTCAAAAGTATATAGGCTGTGGAGAAAGGAGAGACTAGATCAAGGAGACTTGGAAAAATCCGACAAAATTGGTATTGTCCTAACACCTCAATACTCCCAATTATTCACATTTAGTTTAAATCCTCGTTGAACTTTAGTCTTAAATTCTCGGTTGTTGAAAATCCTCAAAGTAGTTTTTATATTCCGTTGGGCTCCATTTGTAGTCACTAAGTAGGTTGGTCGATGAATAATAAGTGAATGATCAATTTTGCAAAAAAAATAATGAATACAACTCCATTTACTAAGTTAGGTAACCTTTACCCGGTTATCCAATCCAAATGAAGCGGTTGAAATCTTTACAAAGAAAGAAAAAACATCTTTGAAAATTTTAGAAAAATAAAATAAAAGATATTTGGATCATAATCACTAATAGCCCGCTACCATATAAGATGAGAGATAAAAAGCTTTAATGTAATTATCATGAATGAAAGAGGATTAGAAGTAGATAGGAAGTTTATACTCTATCTCAATGGCATAATTTAGCACTTATATGCATAGGAGGGAGACTTGTTTCCACAAAAAGTGGTATGTGTTACAATATCCTTGTTGTCACATTAGTACCTATCGAATTGAGCCTAGCCAAACTGAACTTCATCTGCCACGTATGAGTAGATTTTGATACTTTGATTTGCTTTGCAATCATCTTGCGGCATTTTTAATGTCTACATGCTAGCTTAATTGTTTGAGCACAAGTAATTGTTCAAGTGTATGGGAGTTTGATAACAGAAAATTACATAGACATATTTGAATCGATTGACATGTATTTTAGTGTCGTTTTTATTATTTTTTATGGTGTTATCCTGGTAGTTTGTGTTGATTTCAGGTACTTAACAGGTAGGAGCCTATGCACGAGAAAAAAAATGCAAAACAAAGATATCAAGAAGAAAAATGAACAAAAGTACTGTTGTGACGGACTGCAGATCAACGAAGCAGAAAAATCAAGCTCTGTCCAGCCTGACGGACCGTTGGAGAGCTCCATGCCTGACGGACCTATTTTTTGGCCGGGAACAAACATAACAACAATCAACCTATTTTTTACTACAAAGTTAGATGTTGGTTTTCTGTCAACTATTAGATTGTACAAAGTTAGATGTTGGTTTTCTGTCAACTATTAGATTGTTGGTAAACAGGTGCTACAAAAAATTGATTATTCCTTCATCAAGAATTAGTCATGAAGATAAGAAGGATATTGATAGTATGACCGCTTCACTTTATTAACGGTTCATGTTAGAGAAACCATTTGATAATTGCTATAGAATAAAAGAAAAGAAGGGGGGCATAAATTTAGACTTAGATATTTGAGTTAAAACCTGAAATGTTTCGTATATGAAACTTAAATTCATTTTGATTCTAAACAAATTAGATATTTGAGAAGTCCTCTTAACAGCAAAACTTTGTGTTACTAATGTGCTACTAACGTGCTATCAAAAATAATTTCACTTCTATGGTGTTGCTGCCCCACATTTAAACCAGAAATTATATCATGGATTTACAAAACAGTTGAGAGATTAAATGAAATGAGAGAGACAACACCACTTATACTCTTACAAACAAACATTAACAGAAGTACTTATATGTTATAAAATATATTCATATAAACTCTTGTTCTATACTTCTCCCTTAATACATGGTACAAACACATCGAGGGTGAGTTGGCTATGATCATTCAACAAGAGGATTGAGCACCTGACCAACAAAGAGGATTGTTCCAGTCAAGTCTTCTCTAATCATAAATAAGAAAGGATGATCAGCTACAAAGTCTACGGGAGATGTTGGAACATGCATACTCCTTAATAGTATTGTTGCTGCTGTGGCCGCAGCAGCTTCTGTGCCTTCTTCATTCACTTCAATGAAAGACTTATGAAAGATATTAGAAACACAGAGGTTTTGACCCACAAGAGAGTCTACCATTTTTGTCAAACCTCCAGTAGTGAAAGGTAGAACAACTCCTAATTCCTTCAGAATATCAGAAGTTTCAAGTCCAAATGAAATATTGAATCTTGGAATCCTGAAGTCGCCTACTTCCACTTTTTCAGAAGGGAGCTTGTGATCAAGTAACTCGGATTCAGAAGCCACCTTCTCAACCAAAGCTGACAATCCATCCTTTGCATTCGGAAGAAAAAAGTACATGGAGAATTGACGCTTATCTTCACCTTGCTTATAAGGAAGACCAAGAACTTTAAAATCATTGAATTCTCTAATAAACTGCTTCTTCTTGCTGGTCATGAAGGGAACCTTGACTGTGCTACCATTCAAAAGGTGAAAATCGTTATCTTTCGTTAACGCAGCATCAAACTTGTCATTCCATGCTCCTTTAAAGTATAGTGCATTAGCAAAGATGAGCCTGGTCGAGCTGTTGACTGATCCTATAGGAAGAAGTTCTTTGATGAGGCCATTGGTCTCTTTTTCAGCCCATGAATTCACTTCATTGGTCACTTCAGCAGCCTTCAAAACCATATCAAATTTAAAAATCAATTGTATAAATAAACAAGTTGAACTGTTTTGACAAGTATAGCAGTAGAAGAGTTTAATTTTGTTTTAGTCTAACTCTGGTGCACTGTTTTCATAAAAGTTGATATTTGTTGCTCTAAATTCGTTTTAGTTGAATAGTACTAGAACATGCTTGACATATAACAGGTTTATAGGCTAAAGCTACATGCATTTGAATTATGTTAAAGCAATTCAGGTGTATAATTGTTTTTGACATAATTGCTCAAAAGTAGAATTGATTTTACTTTCAGAATTGATTCTGGTTGAAACTCACATTTTGAGTTTATTGTATACTCACCTTTCCCCTATTACATATCCAAACATACATCATTTTATATTAAGTCACTTATAACAATTCCTTAAAATCAATTCACTCAAAATCAATTCTCGCAATCAAAATCAATTATCGTCAATCAGAACCAAACACACACTTAATCAATTTGTAATTAATCAATTAAAAATTGGTAAAATGACCAAAAGTCTGAACTATGAAACACTAACACAAAATTGTTCGAGGAGGTAGATTAATTTATTAACAGAAAATAGAAACAGGGCATAGATTAATTTGAGCCATAAGAGGGAGATAAAAGATATACATACCTTGTTTTGGAAATCGACGGAAGACAAATTGGCTTTGAAGTCCGTAGAGACGATTTGTTTGAAGGAAGGTTGAAGTGATAGGGTTTGTTCAATCCACACACCATCGACGAAAGAGAGGAGAGGTCCGCCTGCGGGAGCAGCGTCGGAGAGGATGACGGAAACGAGCTGAGAGGCGAGGGAGTTGAGATGATCGGTGGATTTGGAATGGAGGAATTCAAGAAGCTGTTGTTGTGTGGGACCCTCAGAGCCAGCAGCGATGATGCTTAGCACGACTTGTAGCGAAAGTGGAGATAACACGATGTTCTTATCTTGATGAGATACTTTTGAGAACAAATGGTTGGCGATGGCGAAGGAAACGTTGGTTTGGCGGGTTATTGATTCACGGAGATCCATTGTTTCTTGTTTCGATTTTTAAACAGATCTAAAACTTTCTAGCACTATTCCTCTTCTGAGTTTCTTGATTTTGAAATTGGGTTTTTAATGCAATATTAGCAGAAGTTTCACACTATATGCGGTGTGTGTACGTGCCACCGTGTTGCTGTAGATGCTTGCGTGTTATTCACTTACAATGATATTTCGTCTTTATGCTTACCGACCAAGTTTGGAATTTGATACTCTCTACTTTTTGGGCTTTTAAAACCGGTCGGAAGAGATTGAAAATTTTATTTCATACCCCCACATATTTCCCTCTACCCCTACATTGAACTTTTTTTTACCAAAATGCTCTCATATAAAATGTTAATTTGTTTTATTTTTTCACTTTTTCATTATTTATTTTTTCAATTTTCCATCATTTATTTTTCACCTTTTTAAAAGAATTATCATACAGGAACACTTTTTAAAAGTGCTTCAGTTAGGTATATTATTAAGACACCGAAACACTTTTTGAAAGTGTTCTGATTAAAAAAATTGCTAAATGAGTTTCTGCAACAGTTCAAAATCGTGGCTTAAAGTAACGAAAAATAATCATACAGGAACACTTTTTGAAAGTGTTCCGGTTGAATGTATAAGTAACACCGGAACACTTTTTGAAAGTGTTCTGGTTAAAAAAATTGCTAAATGAGTTTCAGCAACAGTTCAAAACCGTGGCCTAAAATAACGAAAAAATTGTCATACCGGAACACTTTTTGAAAGTGTTCCGGTTAGATGTATTAATAACACCGGAACACTTTTTTAAAGTGTTCCGGTTTAAAAAATTGCTAAATGCGTTTCTGCAACAGTTCAAAACCGTGGCCTAAAGTAACGAAAAAATTATCATACCGGAACACTTTTTAAAAGTGTTCCGGTTGGATTTATTAATAACACCGGAACACTTTTTGAATGTGTTCCGGTTCAAAAAATTGCAAAATGAGTTTCAGCAACACTTTACAAGCGTTGTCTATTTACTTTAGGCAACGGTTTTAACCTGTTGCCGAAACTAATTTAGTAAGAAAAATTCTATCAAGAACACGTTTATAATGATGTCCGGGTTTTATAATATACTCAACTGGAACACTCTTAAAAGGTGTTCCGGTATGACTTTTTTTTTTTATTTTTGAAAGATTTCAACCGGAACACTTTTTTCCGGTATTAATTTTTTTTGAAATTTTTTAAAACACGAATATTATTTAAGCGGAACACTTTCATAAAGTGTTACGGTATGATAACTTTTTTCTGTATGGGAATTTAGAAACATAAATGATGGAAAGGTGAAAAAATAAAACAAATTAATTTTATATGAGGGCATTTTAGTACAAAAAAATTTAATGTAGGGGTAGAGGGATAAGTGTGGGGGTATGGGGTAAAATTTTCGAAGAGATTTTGTCCCGCGGCACTTGTAAGAGAGAAATTATTCTGCCACTCTCTATCTTATACTTGACACCTCCCATTTAGAGTGAAATTTCAATTTTTTTTCTTTTTAAGAATACGGAAAAAATGAAATTTTTGGATTGTTATCGAAAATTTCATCAATATATCTGAAATTTTATAGAAATTACCGTGTCAGGATTTGCATTTGACACATATACCAGAAATATAATATTTGCGTAAAATGGACAAATCTTTTGAAAATTTAATATTTTTGGTATACTAGAAATTTTAGAAATTTGAAATTTCCGGTATGTGTTCAAAACTTAAAAAAAAAATAATAATTTCAATATTTTTGCCACATAAATTGTTTTACATACAATAGATACATAATGTCCACAAGATTACATAGAAAATTAAGATGACATCCTAAGTTCTTCCTCCAAATGCCTAATTTGTCCTGCATATGTCGATTCCCGTGTGTTATTTCTTTGATTATGTGGTTGGCATTTATTTTACTAAAACTATTCTAGTAGCAAGATGTTGAAACAAGATGTTCTAATATTTTGCATTCAACATGTCGGATAAAGATGTCCCATCCTGGATCATAGGACATCGCGTCTGTTATTGGTTAAAAAGGAAGATTTTGTTTGTTGTTATTTGTTACTGAATATTTTGTGAATACTTAGTTATCCTATGTGGCGTCCAAAGTAATTAAGTTGAGATTTTGTGTTGGTTTTCGGATTTTCACTACTTTCTTAATATGGAGACATATTAGGAAATATTAGATTGAAGACCTATTTTCTTGGAGTTTATTTTGCAGAATTATGTGCAGTCTCTCAGCTGCGTTTTGAAGCCCAACCCAGTCCAGATTTAATGTTATATATTGACTGGTGTAAACCTAGTTTAGGTGTGGAACTTACGTGTGTTTTGTTAGGGTTTTTTATTGTTAATTGTGAGCCTAACTAGTATAATTCTGATAACAGTACAAGGACTGGTTTTGTGTTGTAAGTTCTGTCATTTACTCATAAGCTTTTAAGCATTGAGTTTCTTGTGTGTCAGTTCTCATAAGCTTTGAAGTATTGAGAATTGTGTGTTTTGAAAGTGTGTCTTTCGTTGTGTTCTTGTGTTGAAAGGAACCAGTCACGGTGTGTGATTGAAGAGGGATTTGAGGAGGGCCTCATACCTAGGTGAGTCTTAGGTAGAAGTCATAAGAAGGGTAGTGATTAAGTGAGCGGATTGTAACCGGGTGTGGTTACTGTGTGATCTGTGAATTGATATTATCGTATATTAATTTCGTCCCTGGCTTGGTAGCCCACAGAGTAGGATTGTTGATCCGAACTGGGTAAACATATCATTGTGTTCTTTACTTTCTGCACTGTTATTTTTATTGCTATCTTGTTCATTGTGTTGGATATCCGTGTCTCAACATCTGTGTAGGATATCTGATATCTGTGCCAGAATTTCAATTGGCATCAAGAGCTTGCACCCTTGTTTGTTTCTGGGTGAGATTCAGGGAAGGTACTTTCTGGTGCAATGGACAAGGATGAAGGATTTTTGAACAAACCACCTCTGCTTGATGGTTCCAACTATGACTATTGGAAACCAAGGATGATAGCATTCATCAAATCCATGGATTATCAAGCATGGAAAGCTGTTATCAAAGGATGAGAACCCCTAAAGGTTAGAGATGGAAAAGGTAATCCTACTGATGTGGTGAAGGAAGAGGAAGACTGGGATGATGCAGACTACAAAGGGTCTTTGGGAAATTCCAAAGCCATGAATGCCTTGTTTAATGGTGTTAACAAAAATATTTTCAGGTTGATTGAACATTGCACCATTGCAAAAGAGGCTTGGCAGGTCTTGAAGGTTGCTCATGAAGGAACTTCAAAGGTGAAGATGTCAAAAGTTCAGCTTCTCACTACCAAGTTTGAGAATTTGAAGATGAAGGAAGATGAGAGCATTCATGATTTTCACATAAACATTATTGAGATAGCTAATGCTTCAAGTGCCCTAGGTGAAAAGATGTCTGATAGCAAACTGGTCAGAAAAATCCTCAGATCTCTACCTAAGAGATTTGACATGAAAGTGACTGCTATAGAGGAAGCTCAGGACATAGATACGATGAAAGTGGATGAGCTTGTGGGATCTCTTCGAACGTTTGAATTGGGGATCAGTGAAAAGTCTGAAAAGAAGAAGAGTATAGCCTTTGTGTCAAATGCTGGTGATTCAGAAGATGAAGGGGTGTCTAAAGATCTGGTATTGCTTGGAAAACAATTTAACAAATTGTTGAAAAGGATGGACTGGAAGTCAAGAGCTAATGCTCATAACAAGTCTCTCGACATCAGTAAAAACCAGGATGTAGGCAGAAGGTCCAGAACTGAAGAAGACTCCAATCAAGGGAAGAGAGTTCAGTGTTTTGAATGTGAGGGATTTGGGCACATAAAAACTGAGTGTCCCACGTATCTCAAAAGGCAGAAGAAGGGCTTATCTGTGTCTTGGTCAGAAGGAGAGTCTGAGAGTGATCTTGAAGAAGAATCAGCAAAATTGGTGAAAGCCTTGACTGGAATCTGTAAATCTGATGGAGAAACAACTTATGAGTCTGATGAAGGAACAAGTTGTGATTCTGACAAAGAATCTTACATTGGAGAACTTACTAAACAGGAAGTTATCACTGGGTTCTCAGAGTTGTGTATCAAGAATGAAGAGAGGTGCCAGATAATATTAGAACAGAAGGTTCTGATAGCTCAACTAGAAGCTGAGAAGGAAGAACATCTATCGATCATTGATGATCTTAAAGAGGAGGTTGTACTGCAAAAGTCAAAACTTGACAATATAACCAAATCTATAAGAATGCTGAACAATGGTTCCGCAGTGTTGGATGAGATTCTTCAGACTGGGAGAAATACTGGGAATGTACAAGGTCTTGGTTTTAATAATCAAGCGGAGAACTACAAGCAGTCTGTAGTAAAGTTTGTTCCTCAAAAAATAAAGCAAGAGGAGAAGATGTCAAATCACATGTTTCATCATCAGCTGAAACATCAGAAAATAGTATATAGTTCAAAGTATAAACCATGGAGATGTCATTATTGTGGAAAGTTTGGTCACTTAAAGTCCTTTTGCTACAATTTGCATGGTTATCCCAAAACTGTTCATCAACCAAATAAAGAACAGAATTAGGTTAAAGTAGAGAAAAGATGGAATCCTAGAAATATGGTGGCTGGTTTCATAGCGCATACCTCTCTCAGAGCTTCTGCAAGGGAAGATTGGTACTTTGACAGTAGTTGTTCAAGACACATGACTGGTGTGAAGAAATTTTTGACAGATATCAAGCCTCACTCTACCAATTATGTCACTTTTGGGGATTGATCAAAAGGTGAAATAAAAGGTGTTGGAAAGCTGAACTACACAGGACAACCAAATCTGGATCGTGTTCTATATGTCAAAGGGCTGACTGCAAATTTGATTAGTATAAGCCAACTGTGTGATCTAGGGCTCAAAGTAAATTTCACAAAATCAGAATGCCTAGTAACCAATGAAGAAAATGAAGTTGTTATGAAGGGAACCAGGTCTAAGGATAACTGCTATCTGTGGAATCCTCAAGAATTAGAAAGTTTGTCTACCTGTTTGATGTCAAAGGAAGATGAAACCAAACTGTGGCATCAGAAATTGGGTCACTTACATCTGAAAGGGATGAAGAAAGTTCTGTCAAGTGAGGCTGTTAGAGGTATTCCCAAGCTGACGATTGATGAGGATAGAATATGTGGGGAATGTCAAGTTGGGAAGCAAACAAGGATGTCACACAAAAAGCTCCAACATCTTACCACAACTTCTAGAGTTCTGGAGCTGCTTCACATGGACTTAATGGGACCTATGCAGGTTGAAAGTCTTGGAGGGAAGAAGTATGCCTATGTTGTCGTTGATGATTACTCCAGATTCACCTGGATAAGCTTTATCAGAGAAAAGTCTGAAGTATTTGCAGCTTTTAAAGAATTGTGTCAAAGGATTCAACGAGAAAAGGATTGTGGTGTTGTTCGCATCAGAAGTGACCATGGGAAGGAATTTGAAAATAGCAGGTTTGAAGAGTTTTGTTTATCTGAAGGAATCACTCATGAATTCTCTTCACCAATTACTCCTCAGCAAGATGGTGTGGTGGAACGCAAGAGTAGGACTATTCAAGAGTGTGCAAGGGTCATGATTCATTCCAAAAAGCTTCCATATCATTTTTGGGCTGAAGCCATGAACACTGATTGCTATATACACAATAGGGTGACTATCAGATCAAGTACTTCAGTTACTCTTTATGAGCTATGGAATGGAAGAAAGCCAAATGTGAAATATTTTCGTGTTTTTGGGAGTAAGTGTTATATCTTGGCGGATCGTGAGCGGAGGAGAAAGATGTATCCTAAGAGTGAGGAAGGGATATTTTTGGGATACTCTACAAACAGCAAAGCATATAGGGTATTTAATTCCAGAACTAAGGTGATGATGGAATCCATAAATGTGGTGGTTGATGACACTGGTAGAGACGAAGATGTTCCAGATGATGTTGGAACATCCTTTCCCATGAACAATGAAATCTCACAAGACACTAAGTCCGTAGAAGATAATGTTCAAGAGACTAGTATTAGACCTGAGAATGAAGAGGTAGAGGATGCTAACAGGGGACCTTCTATAAGGATTCAGAAGGATCACCCTGAGGAGTTGATTATTGGAAATCTGAATGAAGGTGTAAGAACCAGATCGAGGGAGGCTGTGTCAAATGCATGTTTTGTTTCAAAGCTTGAACCAAAAAATGTTAAAGAGGCTTTGACAGATGAGTTCTGGATAAGTGTTATGCAGGATGAGCTTTGTCAATTCAAACGAAATGAAGTCTGGGAACTGGTACCATGACCAGTAGGAACAAATGTGATTGGAACAAAGTGGGTATATAAGAATAAGTCTGATGAACAAGGAGTTGTTACCAGAAATAAAGCCAGACTAGTTGCTCAAGGATACACACAGATCGAAGGAGTAGATTTTGATGAAACATTTGCTCATGTGGCTCGCTTGGAATCCATCAGATTATTGCTAGGAGTGGCATGTTTTTTGAAATTCAAATTGTTTCAAATGGATGTTAAGAGTGCCTTTCTGAATGGCTATCTTAATGAAGAAGTCTATGTTGAGCAGCCTAAAGGGTTTGTGGATCCAAATTTTCCTGATCATGTCTTCAAGTTAAATAAGGCTTTGTACGGCTTAAAACAAGCTCCAAGAGCTTGGTATGAAAGGCTGACTGAGTTCTTAGTCAAACATTGATACAGGAAGGGTGGCATTGATAAAACACTATTTGTCAAGGAGAAAGATGGGAAACCAATGATTGCTCAGATCTATGTAGATGATATTGTGTTTGGTGGGATGTCGGATGAAATGGTCCAACATTTTGTCAAACAAATGCAATTTGAATTTGAAATGAGCTTGGTAGGTGAATTGACTTACTTCCTTGGATTGCAAGTCAAGCAGATGGAAGATTCTATTTTTATTTGTCAGAGCAAATATGCTAGGAATATTGTGAAGAAGTTTGGATTGGATAATGCCAAGCACAAGAGAACTCCTGCTCTTACACACTTGAAGTTATCCAAAGATGAAAAGGGAGTGAATGTTGAACAGAGTTTATACAGAAGCATGATTGGTAGTCAGCTGTATCTTACAGCAAGTAGGCCAGACATAACCTTTGCAGTTGGTGTATGTGCAAGATACCAAGCAGAACCCAAGGTCAGTCACATTAATCAAGTTAAGAGAATTCTTAAGTATGTGAGTGGTACGTGTGATTATGGGCTGTTATATTCCCATGATTCAAGTTCCATTTTAGTAGGATACTGTGATGCTGATTGGGCTGGAAGTGCTGGTGATAGGAAGAGTACCTCTGGAGGTTGTTTTTTTTGGGAAATAATCTTATTTCATGGTTTAGTAAGAAGCAAAATTCTGTATCTCTTTCTACTGCTGAAGCTGAGTACATAGCAGCTGGAAGTAGTTGTGCTCAACTGGTGTGGATGAAGAAAATGTTATCTGAGTATAATGTCACACAAGATGTCATGACATTATTTTGTGACAACCTGAGTGCTATTAATATTTCTAAGAATCCTATTCAATATAGCAGGACTAAGCACATTGATATCAAGCATCATTTCATCAGAGAACTTGTGGAGGACAAAGTCATAACTCTTGAGCATGTTAGCACAGAAAATCAGCTTGCTGACATATTTACCAAGGCTCTGGATGCAGTTTAGTTTGAAAACCTGGGGAGAAGACTTGGGGTTTGTATTCATGAAGAACTATAGCAATTAATGTTCTTTTTGGCTGCCAGATTAAAAAGAATAAATGTAATTCTGGTAGTGCAGCTTGTGCAGGTGTTTATGAAGGGAAGAATGCTGAAGTTTGTGCATGACATTTGGTCATGTGATGTAGTGTGCATCTGCTTTCTGATGCTGTTTATTCTGGTTTATGATTTGATCATTTCTCAAAATTAATAACTGTTTTACTTGCCTTTGTCATATTTATGGCTAAAAAGGGGGAGTAGTGTGCTTGTGGTGTGCTTGTGCTGGTGCTGCAATTGAGGGGGAGAATGTTGTTGATGTTGTTGTGTTTCTGCAGTTGAGGGGGAGTTTTTTTTTTGCTGCTATTGCTGCTATGCTATGTTTTTCACTGCTGTCTCTGATATTTATGTTTTGCTTGATATTTATGTTTGCAAGATTGTTTGTTGTGAAGTTTTAGCCAAAATAAGCCAAAGGGGGAGATTGTTATTTCTTTGATTATGTGGTTGGCATTTATTTTGCTAAAACTATTCTAGCAGCAAGATGTTGAAACAAGATGTTCTAATATTCTGCATTCAACATGTCAGATAAAGATGTCCCATCCTGGATCATAGGACATCGCGTCTGTTATTGGTTTAAAAGGAAGATTTTGTTTGTTGTTATTTGTTACTGAATATTCTGTGAATATTTAGTTATCCTATGTGGCGTCCAAAGTAATTGAGTTGAGATTTTGTGTTGGTTTTCGGATTTTCACTACTTTCTTAATATGGAGACATATTAGGAAATATTAGATTGAAGACCTATTTTCTTGGAGTTTATTTTGTAGAATTATGTGCAGTCTCTCAGCTGCGTTTTGAAGCCCAACCCAGTCCAGATTTAATGCTATATATTGACTGGTGTAAACCTAGTTTAGGTGTGGAACTTACGTGTGTTTTGTTAGGGTTTTTGATTGTTAATTATGAGCCTAACTGGTAGCATTCTGATAACAGTACAAGGACTGGTTTTGTGTTGTAAGTTCTGTCAGTTACTCATAAGCTTTTAAGCATTGAGTTTCTTGTGTGTCAGTTCTCATAAGCTTTGAAGTATTGAGAATTGTGTGTTTTGAAAGTGTGTCTTTCATTGTGTTCTTGTGTTGAAAGGAACCAGTCACGGTGTGTGATTGAAGAGGGATTTGAGGAGGGCCTCATACCTAGGCGAGTCTTAGGTAGAAGTCATAGGAAGGGTAGTGATTAAGTGAGTGGATTGTAACCGGGTGTGGTTGTTGTGTGATCTGTGAATTGATACTATCGTATATTGATTTCGTCACTGGCTTGGTAGCCCCCAGAGTAGGATTGTTGATCCGAACTGGGTAAACATATCACTGTGTTCTTTACTTTCTGCATTGTTATTTTTATTGCTATCTTATTCATTGTGTTGGATATCCGTGTCTCAACATCTGTGTAGGACATCTGATATCTGTGCCAGAATTTCACCGTGTTTTTGCTTCTTCAGTATAGTTCTGCCTCCAACGATCAGTGACAAGAGACAATGGACTATCATGTTTTAATTTTACCTGAACTTAATGATTGTCGTTGACAAAACTAACAAAAATGATTTTATGTCTGCTCGTATACATAGGTGGAACTATGGTAAGAGGGAAAAAGGTATTGTTAAGTCTCTGTGACTGGGAGACAAAGACGACACTATACCCACTTGCAATTGGATAATCCATATCAAGAACCGACATCCATTTTTCTCTACCTTGCACACCCAAGTGTTCTACTATTAAGAAATTTCTAACTTCAGCAACAGTGTCATAGAACAATTTGGAAAACAATTTTGGGTATTGATGAACTTGAGTATCCAACTGCGTTCAGACCAACAGCCATGACTCTTCACCTCATCCAAGTAAAGTTGCGATAGCCCGAAAACCACAACTATAATACCAAGTTACTTGCCAATATGTTGTACCCAGCCTAATACTTCAGCTCGGCTTTGAAATATTTGCCATTTACATTACATAAAAAATAGTATTAATGTCATATAACGCAACGAAAATATTAAATTTTGACTTGTTACATAGAAAACATGCTTTGTCTGTGGTGAAGAACTGCGTGCAATCGCTACATGAATCTGTTGATGACCCTGCAGGATCCAGACCGCACAAAGCAAACATTTTTAAACTTCCAGGTGTATTACCGAAAATTTCAAATGCAGGCGAAATTTCCGGTAAATTTCCAAATTTCTAAAAGTTTTTGTTTGTTACCGGAAATTTTAAAAAATTCTGGTATTTGTCCCAAAATGTTTATGGTCTTCACCAGAGATTTCCAAATTTCCGGTATAAAGTGCCCGATTTTTACAAATTTCCGATAATATATACCGAATTTTTTGAAATTTTCGGTATAAACACGAGAATTTTCAAAATTTGGGTAACAATGCGTACCGTAAATTTCACACAACTACCGGAAATTTTGAAATCTTAAGTAGAAAAAGTGAAAATTTTTGGAAAAATAGTAAATTTTTTAGGTAAATAGTAACATGGGTATTTTTGAAATATTGAAAATATTGGGGGGGGGGGGGGGGTAATAGGTATGAAATGGGGGGTGGCAGGTTAAATTCTCCCCACTAGACGATAATTTAATTTGCCATCTCCCATTAATATCTACCTCCATAATTTTAAATTGTCAAAACTATCTTGAATAAAAATTGAATGAAATTTTGTTTAAAATTTTCGATAGGCAAAATCAAAATTTCTGGTATAAACAAAATTTTTGGTAGTGTATTGTAAATATCCGGTATACCAAAATTTTTGAAATTTCCAATAAGTTGGAAATGTTACCAAAAATTATAAATTTGTCATTTTATACCGAAAATTTCAACCTAAGTAAAATTTTCGATAGTGTTATTTGTTTGAAAACTTAAACGCTCGAGATTTTGCCGTCAGTTTTGGATGGTTTAGATTGCACTGATAGTTTTGTGCGGTCCAGATTAAATGCAAAGTTGTATAAATAGGGGGTCACATGTTGTTCAATAAAAACATCTAAAAAATGTCTTTTTCTCAATTTTTTATTAAGCCATAAGTGTACTTCAACTGAGCTTCACCTCTCGTAGAGTACTGACTTCCGGATGACATCGTATCTCTCGCCTTCTTGACGTCCAAGTTGATTGAATTGTTGCCTGATACCAAAAATAGGAAGGTGAGAAAGTTTGAGTTTCGTGAAGATTATATTGATACTAACGGAAGGGTGAAATATAACCTTATTTAGTTGAAGACCAATGAAGATGTGAAGGATATGTGGAGATCATTTCGTTCTAAGTTAACAAAGGAGCCAATCGAGTTAGATGCTAAGATTTCAAGGTCCTTCAACGACATAATTAAGATGATGAAACGTCCAGAATCATCTGGTATTATCTATGTTTTCTTATTTATTATCGTTTTGTAAGTTATGTAATCAATTGTCAAATGTTATTTTATGTTGATGTTGCATCAATGGGACATCCAAAATATTATCTAATAAAAAGTTCTAATGAAGATGTCTGAGTAATGTTACATGTAATATACAAATAATATAAAAAAAATACATAAAGATTCAAAAATGTCTAAATAAGCCCCCACGGGCTATGTGTGCAGCCCGAGATAATCCAGTGTAAACCTCGTCATCTGGGTTTACCAAACCCATGAGGTTATCCATAATAACTGGAATCATCTAGAGGCGCTGTTGATCATCGACATCAGTTGTAGGAGGCGACAACGAGGGCACGTCATCGATAGGTACCCCAACATCAGAAGGCCCAACATCACATGTATGCTCAACAGATGGGATGATGCGAGGGTGTGATACACTAAGGTACAACTCTAGTAACCATCCTCACACTACGAGAGGTGCTAAATAGTAACTGCTAGATCTCTGATGGCACGACCAGAACTGATGATTTTACTCTTAAACCACCGATTAATGCTCGCAGATGGTATATCTGGAACTAGTTGTGTGATACTCTAAACATACCCATATTGTCGCACAGACCTCTCAAGCAAGTGTCTAGTAACCATGGTCTCCCACCGCATATAACCTGAATATAATGAAGACTCATCAAACTCACGATGGAATTTATGATTAATGTATGGTGTCCATATGACATCATATATAGTCAGTGCATCGAGCCTTTTGTGTTAGCAGTAACAAATGGGATCGAATTAGCAACAACAGCATCTGGCTGGACCACCTCATCAACAACCACCTCATCATCAACCTCCTTAACAACTACCTCATCTACAACAACAACATCTGTTGGACCACCTCATCTGCCACCTCATCTCTGGGCTGCTCAACTAATCGTACATGTCGGCGTCGAGTGCTACAAGGTGCGTGAAACTGACCCTGCTCAACCAACCATTTTCGGTGTGAACCAGTTGGAACCACTCGTCCAGCCCATATCTGAGAAGACTCGATCTTAACAGCCTTATCCTGGTCTGCCGCTCTATATGTCGATCTGCCTGCAATAGTGTTGTTCCTGCCTCTATATTTTACTGCAAAAGAAGGAAAAAATTAAAAAAAAAATTACTAACTACCGGAAATTCTAAAATTTCTGGTAAAATAACAAAGTTTTTATAACTACCGGAAATTCTGAAATTTCTGGTAAAAAACAAAGTTTTTATAACTAGCGGAAATACTGAAATTTCCGGGAAAAACAAAGTTTTTATAACTACCTGAATTTCTGGAATTTCCAGTAAAAAAAATAAAGTTTTTATAACTACTGGAAATTTCCAAGTGATTTTGTACCATAAATTTTGAAGTTTATGGTTATAATGTTTTCATTAATACCAAATTTTTTTAAATTTTCGGTACAAAATCACGCAAATTTAGTAATTTGCGGTAAAAAAATCATACTGATTTTGAAATTTACGGTAGAAGAAATGTAATTTCCGGTATCGCCCAAGAGAAATGAAATTCACCCATGGTAATTGTGAATTTCAAAAATGAGTGAACAAATTTTGCAGGGACAATATTGTCTATTCATACGTAATGGGAGGTACAGGTTCAAGTGGGGTGTCAATTTAAATGCTCCTAATGGGCATGCACGCCTCGTTTAAATCTGTCTCACAAAATCCCACAAAGAAAATGGGGCACGGCGGACATAACTAAGGGTGTGTTGAAACTTATAAAACAATTAGTATTTCAAAAAGAATATGAGAAATGATAGAATATTATTGAGTAAAACTGAAGTGATTACAATGAAGTTATTATTGAAAAACTACAAAGGCATGCCTATATATAAGCAACCAAGGCTCAAGCCCAAAACATACAACCTAAGCCTAAAATATTCAACGTTATATTTTGGTTAACACAACAACTATATGTTGTATTTCTTCTCGGCATGCAATTTAAACTTCTTGAAACTTTTGGATACCTCACATTTCCTTTCGATAAGGTAAATCCACATATATTTATTGAATTCATCTATGAAGCTTAGGAAATAATAGTTACCTCCATTTAACCTTACTTCAAAAGGTCCACAGACGTTAGAGTGAACAAACTCCAACTTTTCTCTTGACTTTGTGGACAAGTCATGTTTTGATGCCTTCCTAACCACTTTACTTTGCAGAATTCCTCACATGCTTGACTTGGTTCTTTCAATTAAGGTAAGCCATACACCATATTATTTTGGTTGAGCATACTAAGACCTCTGAAGTTTAGGTGTCCAAACTTGTGGTGCTATAACCAGTTCTTGTCTTTGACAACAGTCGAAGCAAGACACTGATGATCAACCATGTTGATCTCAATCTTGAAGGTTTCATTATCTGCCAATGGTGCCTTCAGGATCGTCCTCCCTTCACCATTATACACCTTCATCGAATTTTATTTTAACTTCTTGTTATACCCTTTGGAAAGTAATTGACATATGCTTATCAATTTACTTGTCATTAAAGGTACATACAATACGTTAGTAATGCTGGATCTTCGACCATTCCTTCTCATCATAACTATCTTTCATTTTACCTCTGATATAACATGCCTGCCATCTACAAATTTGATCACCTTCTTGACTGATTCATTTAACTTGGTAACCCAGATTTTATTTCCAGTCATGTGGTTCCTGCATCCAGAATCTGGATACCACATATTGGTTTATTCATTACTTTGCTGAGTATTTTCCATGAGTCGCATATCATCAGAGTCACTTTCTCCAGCATGTGTATATTGCACTTTGTCATCATCTTTTTCTCTAGAGTCCTTTCTTCTACAATCTCGAGCATAATGACTAAATCCTTGACACTTATAACATTTCACGTCATTCATGTCAACTTTCTTCCTCGAATACTTGTTGCCCATGATTTCTTGGTGAATTTTGCTTGCATTTCCTGCTCAGCCACTTTCTCCCTATCCGAGTTCCTCTGCTTCAGTCTCATCTCACGAGCCTCTAATGAATCTTGAAGTTCTTAAACCTTTATCTCAGCTAGGTTCTTGCACTCTTCAATAGACACAACAATATAATCAAAGTTTGCTGTCAGAGATCTCAATATTTTCTCAATCTTCTGCAAATTAGTTATTGATTCACCATTCGCCTTCATTTACTTTGTTAGCGAAACTATACGCATAAATACTTCTAAAACTGACTCATTTTCTTTCATTTGAGTCATCTCAAATTATTTTCTCAGTGTTTACAACTTCACCATATTCAACTTTTCATCTCCGCCGTACAAGTTCTTTAACTTGTCCCACACTCCTTTTGTTATTTCTTCTTTAATGGAGCTTCTCAAACACGTTAGGATCCATGCATTGATGGATCAATAACAGAGCTTTTCTATCTTTCTTTCTTCGTTCCTTGTGCACAGCTTGCTGAACATTGTTCGTATTCTCTTCTAATGCTGGTACTCAATCGTTCACGATTTCAGCCACATCTTGAAATTTGAAGATGTCATTCATCTGCGCAACCCACCTCTTGTAGTTCTCCCCTTTGAAAACCGGTAGATTGGCTGGAAATTGCATTGATGTTGTATTTCTGTTTACCATTATAGATTCTCTCTGAATCGTAGCCGGACTCGTTGATACCAATTTGTTGGAACTCATGGAATAATTAGGGTTTCAAGAAGACGAAGAAGAAGAAGAAGAAGAAGAAGAAGAAGAGATAAAAGAGAGAATATTATTAAGTAAAACTGAATTCATTACAATGAAGTTATCATTGAAAAACTACAAAGATATTCCTATATATAGGAAACCAAGGCCGGAGGCCAAAACATACAACCCAAGCCCAAAATATACAAAGTTATATTTTAGCTAACACAATAACTATATGTTGTATTCGACAGAGACTAATACTCCTTCGGCTAGCTACTTTGACACATTCGAATACTAGCTTTCCTACAAAACATCAAATTACAACTTCTAATAGGGTGCAGGCTTAAAATTTTGTTTCGTCTCGCACTATAAATAAGGGTGGGGTGAGAAGGGCCTTCGGGTACTACACTTTTTAAACTTAAAAATAAAAATTTATGTTATTGCAC
The DNA here is from genome assembly GCA_022829125.1 of Lathyrus tuberosus. Classification (NCBI taxonomy): domain Eukaryota; kingdom Viridiplantae; phylum Streptophyta; class Magnoliopsida; order Fabales; family Fabaceae; genus Lathyrus; species Lathyrus tuberosus. The sequence continues at coordinate 882,549 of JALAZF010000803.1, read as the reverse complement.
GTGTCCGCAAAAGCCTGCATAAAAAATGAAATGGGGCAGGGCGGGCACATTAGAAGGTACTAGCCTAAAACCTTGGACTGCCTCGCACAAAAGTGCGGGCAATACGGGCATGTCCAACGGGCTAGGCCGGCTTTGCCACCCTTATCCCCACCCATACCTAACACCTTCTTATTTTCCTATTGATCAAAATGCCCTTGTTATTATTTACCTATCTCAAAATAATAGTTGGTTGAAAAATTATAGTTTGGAGCAGCTGTACATTTCAAAATATCTGATAGTTGCATAGAAAAATCTGAAACGAAAATTTTGAAAATTGAGGAAAACTGTATTTTTAACGAATTTTTAAAAATTCAATATAACTTTAATCAGAATTTTTAAAAACTCTAGTATATTTTTGCGAAAGTCATTAGTTTTTACCATATTTTTTAAAATATGGTGTATATATACCGCATTTTTAAAAAAAATCCACTATTTTTTAGGAAAAACGATATTATTTAATGAATTTATTGAAAAATCCGGGAAGCAGCAAAATTTTTGTTTTTTTGAAAATTCCTGTACACCGGATTTTTTAGCCTAGTGTGAAATATCTCGTAGTTGAATTCAAGATGCTTTATTTGTGCGCTTCAGATTCAGATGGTTTCTCTACAGATTTTACGCAGTTATTCACCACTCACGTTATGTGTGTTTACTTGCATGTTTTGTTTTTAACTTATACAAAATTTAATTGGCTTTGAGTATCTCTATCTTTGATAATTCATTCTTTATATGTTGTAAATAATAGATATTTTCCTCCCGGTCTGACGTGTTAGCATAGGTATATTCCATTAGTAAATAACATGGTATTATTGTTGTTACTGTTTGTTCTGATACCACAAATGGGATCAGAAGGAGAAAAGATAAATTGCTTATAGGTTGTGTGAAAGGAGGAAACTACAAGAAGATCGAAATCCTCTCAAGAAACTTTTAGTATGAAAGTTAAATGTCTATTTATGCTGAGATCTGTGCTAAGTGGTAACGGTTGGAAGTGATAGTTAGGTGTCAATTTCACAATCATAAACTAGCTATGGCTTTAGATGACCATGACATATTAGGCTGTTTAAACCATGATGAAAGAAAGTTTTTGTATGATGTGACAAAATACATTATGGCTCTCAGGTACATAGTTGCTGCTTTGAAAGATAGAGATCCAGAAAACCTAACGAGCATTACATAGGTGTAAAAGGCAAGATCTACATACAAAACGAGCAAGAAACGTTCATTGTCTAAAATGAAACATCTGTTGAGTTTAATTCATGATGAGAAATACATGTACTAGTTTAGAAATAGGGTCGAAACAAATGTTTTTGTTGATATCTTTTGGACACATCCTAATTTAGTGAAGTTGTTGAACATGTTTCATTTGGTGTTGCTTTTTAATTGTACATACAAAAAAATAGGTATTTCCTTTCCGCATAAATGTAACTTTTCCTTTACTTAATTATGAGAAGTTGTTGAATAAATTTCATATTGTGTTAATTACTTAATGTACATGTAAAACAAACATGTATCAGCTCCCACTACTTGAGATTGTTTGTGTTACACCAACAAAGTTAATATTTTCGGTTGAATTTTCCTATATGGAACATGAAAGGGAGGAAACTTCACATGGGCACTAGAGAAGTTGAAGGAGTGACTACTACAAATAACATTTTTCATGACGAAGCTTTCACCTCGAAATGCTAAAAACCGAGAGTATAGTTCCTGTTAGCGTCATGCTAACAACCTGTTACCTTAGTTATCCATAAAACCGAGGGAATATATCTATAAGGGAGCGCTATTTTATTTATAATATAACCTATTACCTCGGGTTTGTTGTAAAAACTGATGAAATATAAAGATTAGGAACACTTTGAATCCCGGTTACTTCATTTTTATATTTTTTTCAATGGTTTAATTAGTATTTCTCACTTTGCGCCTTTCCAGATTCTATTTTTTCTTTGTTAATTTTTTTTTCTTAATTTTTTTCTAAAATAGTAAAACTCAAAATCTTTGTTATCAATAAAAAAGATTAGGCAATAATACGATTGAAAAGGAAAGGAAACATTTCATTCATAATTAATTACAAATTACAAAAAAAAATAGAACAACAGATAACTATTCCACATATTCATACTTCTGACTCCACTCAACTTCAACAATTAGTCTTGCTCTTTTTACCCTTTTAACTATCCATATCTGAGAGGAAAGTTCAGAAAGAGCTCTTCCATATGGTATGAGGAAAGTCATTTCCTCGCGAGAGGTCACAACCATTTCCATTAAGAAGTTAAAAATAGTAAGAGGGAGATTAATTTTGACGTTGTACATAAGGAAGTACAAAACATGCTTGTCATCAGAAGTAAGCATTTCTAGTTATTTCTCTCTTGGACAGAGATTTGACACTAGAAGTTGATTCCAAATTTTTGTAGTTGGGATGAAAGTAGCAGGGGTGGTGAGATTATTGTAGTTGGCATAAATTAGGGGGAAATGGATTGAGAAGACATTTTTGAATCTTTTCTAGCTTATTTCTTGATTCAATGAGATATTTGTGTATATGTAAATACAAAGTCTCTGTTAGATTTCTAGAGAAGTGCGTTTGATGAAAGAATCTTCATAAATCTTTAAGAAGAAACTATGTTGTATTTGTCTATACTGAATATTTCATTAGCTAGATGATGATCATATTTATGGAAATAGTTTCCTCACTTTTTGTGATGTTACTGCTGCTTGTTAGTTGTCAAAGGAAACAATTCAATTTTCTTTAATCACTCGTGCCTCTTGCTTCAAGAGGAAATGTTAGTTTTGAATAGAATCTTGGAGACTGATGACTAACAGAAGATATCTCTCTCTTAGTCTAGATCTACTAGACTCTGATGGACAATAGCTTCTGAAAATTATTAGACTATGAGGTTCAGAAGAAGATTCTTTACTTTTGATAAAGCAGTTTAAGTAAAAGGTTTTCCAAAAACTTTTATATTACTTAAATTTCATAAGGTTGAAAGTCATCTAGTGGACTCAGGAGATTTGCTGGATAAGAACCTTTGGGTAATGATGCTTTCTTTTTATATATTTGTTGTCTCTATCCCATGTCTTGTGAAACATCATTTTGTGTCCTTTTTTCTAATAAGATTCTTATTCATTTAGAATCTTGTTTAGTTCCTTTTTTGTTATTGTTGTGTGTGATGATCAAGCTAAACTTGAGATGAGTTCTCTAGTCAATTCTTATTTGAACCAACTGGTTGTCATTAATGAAAAACTTGTGGATTTTGATAAGTTGCTTATGTTAGGTTTTAACTTATGGAAGACTGTGTTTGAACAAAGTTGGAATGGATACTTTGAGATGCTCTGTGGTTTCACTTATCCAAATATTGTTAAAGAGTTTTGGATTAATTCCTCCATTGTTGAGTTGAATTCTGAGTGTGCCATTCTTTCTAAGGAGATTGGTATTTCTATAACAGTAACCTCTAAAGCAATTGATAATGTGATCAATTGTGGGGAGATTGGAGAAATCCCAGGAACTCTTGTTTAGGAACACTATCTTCCTACTTGGCGTATCTTTGTAAATCCATCTAATACATCATTAGTTTCAAATCTTCATCCTGATGCAGTTGTTTGGAATTAGATTCTGAACACAAACTTGATGCCTAAGGATAAGGATTTAGACCTCATGAATCCTATTGAAAAGGATATGCTACTACTTCTCAATTCAGACTTGCAGATTGATCTTCCTCAAGTTATGTTTAACTATCTGAAGAGGACTCTTTCTTCCTTTCACAAGGGAAAGATTTTATTCATCCTCATGGACGAGTTCTTTTAGAACTACTTGTCCACCAGGGAGTTATCATAAGTTCAGAGGCTGATTAGTCTAAAATATGGAGAGACAAGTTTGAAGCTATCTATGAAAGATTCTAATCTTAGATTTCTACATAGTTATGCCTTGATATTGTTAGAACCTTTGTATTAAGCAATCTTATTATTAATTCAAGTTTGTTCATGCTATTGTGTAGTTTATCTGTTATATATATATATATATATATATATATATATATATATATATATATATATATTGTTGTACAAAAGAATAAAAAAAATGAGATTAAGAACTCAAATCATGCAACAATTCTCATTAATAAACTGGAAGATATTACAAATTATTTAGACTTTCTAGTCTGTTGGATATGCCCTAAGGTATTCCCTAGGATCATCTGACATGTCCAGATTATCTAAATAATCTTGCCATTCTTCCTTGGCAAACTTCACAGCCTCCTTTCTCAGTTGATTTCTGCGTTTAGACTCAGAAGTCCTTCTTCTTCTGTGTGTCTTCATAAAGGATGTTGAAGAGGTGTGTGTTTCTGAAGTCATCTGCTTGCTAGTAGATCCTTCACATGTTGTGTTGCTTTTGTTTTATTGAGTTGCTGCATTTAGTATGGCTACCTTTCTGAAATCTCTCTTTGGAACCCTGATTTTGTTTTGTTTATACATCTTGGTGTTCTAAAGATTAAGTGATTATGAAAGTGAGTCTGCTATGAGTTCTTATAGAATTGTTACATTCATTGTCCTGAGTATCTGTTATTTTAATATTGATTAAGTCAAATCAATGTTTTAATTATGACTCTTGGAAATGTTATCTAGCAGTCTGGCCTATTAAGATTCTTTTAACAGTAGTAAGTACTATAGTTAACATGTTAACTGTTGCTTCTGGTTTAAGTATTACTTCACTAATGCTTTATCAGAAAATCAAAAGGTGAAATTAAGTGGTTGTTTGCATGCAATGTAAATAAAAATAAATTGGTCAAAAACTTCTTCATTAATTTAGGCTACAGGATTACAAAATATTTTTACAAAAGGAATTGTATGTTCTTATAATAGATCTCTATCTAAGTCATCATTTTCCTTGTAGGAGCAGTAGTTTCCATAGTCAATTTCTGGTTCATCCTCATTAGTATCTTTCTCGTCTGCTTATGGGATAACAAAATGGTAAAACATCTTGTTGAACCTTGTTCATCACAACTACTAAAGAACCTATTTTTGTAGGTTGTTGAGGAACCACTGACGTAGCTTCTGGACACTCAGACTCGTAGAGCTCTGTGTGATTTCTGTCACTACAGAAGTTTTGTTGCTCTCAGCTGATGACTCCATGACTTTAGTAGATGTTGATGAAAATGAACTAGGTTTTGGTTGCTTTTATAATGGCTTCTGAGTATCCTAATCGTCACAATAAAGATCCTTTTGATTTTATTAAGTTTTATGTTGAGTAATGTGACGCCCTTGAGTGTAATATTTATTATTAATTTTCCATATCTTTTACAATTCAAGTTTCAGGGAAATTAGGGTTTTACAGTCATCTATATGAGGAGCTCCACTGATGTGAAGAAAGTGTAACAGCTTACTAGACACCTAGCCTCATTTTCTCGCTTCCTCTATTGTGCAAGAAATACAACTTTCCTCTTCTTCCTCGCCCTAAGGAAAAAGGGAAAGTTCAAATGGATGCTCGAGTGTGAGGAAGCTTTCACCAAGATCAATGAGTTTCTCACGTCGCCTCTGGTCCTCACTTGCCGAGGGAAGATTCACCTCTGCTCCTTTACCTTTAAGTCACAGAGCGAGCGACGAGCTCAGTCCTCGTCCAAGAAATAGACAAAGCAAAGAGACCTATGTATTTCATAAGCAAAATGTTCAAGGGCACTGAGACGCATTACCAGAATATTTAGAAGCTAACGTTAGCCATTGTCACCGCAACGAGAAAACTCCGACCTTATTTCTAAGGGCGCACCATCCTGGTGAAATCTTAATATCTCGTCCTTCAAGTATTGAAAAAGCCCGACCTGGCGGGAAGAATAATATCTTGGTCGGTAGACCTCTCGAAATACGACATCTAGTACATTCCAAGAGGACCATCAAGTCTCAAGCCCTGGTCGATTTCGTAGCCAAACCCAACTCACCCGTCAAATAAGATTCATCTTCAGAATGGTGTTAATTATGGATGACGCCACCAACATAAAAGGAAGTGGTGCCAGAATAGTGCTCGAAAGACAAAACAATATATTTATTGAGCATGCATTGAAGTTAGAGTTCACCACCAATAACAACCAAGCAGAATGCGAGGCGTTCATCATCGGTATGATCATTTTCCTAGAAATGGGAGCTACCAAATTAAAGGCCAAAAGTGACTCTCAGCTGGTAGCTAACCAAGTCTCGGGACAACATTAGGACAATGAGCCCATGCTGATAAAATATCTGCAGAAGGTACGAAATTTGTCGTCACATTTCCTTTCTTTCAAAGTAGAGCACATCCCCGCAAACATAACTTCGGGGAAAACCACTTTTCAAAGCTAGCCACCTTGAAGGCCACGAGATTTTATAGGACAGTCATACAGAACACTTCTTTCTCCCTCACCATTGAGGTGGATGAAGTATACTCCGTGGAAATCATCCTTGAGGTCAGTTAGATGTCGCCCATACTACGCTACATGCAGTCTAGAAAACTCCCACCTGACGAGGGAGAAACGAGGAATATCAAAAGAAAAGCTGCCACATACACCCTAATCTCAAGGAAAATTTATAGAATGGGGAGGGCTACTCTCATGCTGAGGTGCTTAGACGAGAACGAAACTGCCTTAATGCTCGCGGAAGTCCATAAGGGAGTCTGCAGCAGTCACATCAACAAAAAGGCCTTCGCTCACAAACTACTTAGAGCGAGATATTATTGGCCCACACTAATGAAAGATGGCCTCACTTCCATCAAGAAGTGTGATCAATGCCAAAGACGTGCTGACCTTCACCATGTCCTTACAGAGTTTCTCCAATTAATAATCTCGCCATGGACATTCTATCAGTGGGGCATGAATATCTTGGGCCTGTTCCCTCTAGCATCAAGACAACTGAAATTCTTGATAATAGGAGTGAACTACTTCAATAAATGGATAGATGCGGATGCAGTGGCAAAAATGACAGCAGCAAGAGTCAAACGCTTTTATCAGTAGAGGATCATGTGCTGATACGACCTCCTCGACGCCATTGTGTCGGACAATGGAACCTAATTCGCCAACATTATGGTCACTGACTTCTGTAAAGATTTAGGCATGCAGACAAAGTTCCTATCCGTTGTACACCCTCAAGCAAACAGGAAAACTGAATTTGCAAACAAATTATTCCTCAAAGGACTCAAGAAGAAGCTGGATGACGCCAAAGGTCTGTGGGCGGAACTGCTCTACGAGATACTATGGTCACACCACACCACGTTACAGTCCACCATTAAGGACCCCCATTTTCCATGGTTTATAAGGAGGACGTGGTGCTTCCTGTAGGATTGAAATGTGTGGCAGATCTGATCTACGAGCTATGAGAAGCCACCTATATCCGAGATTTTGCTGCCAAACATAGAGCCGCTAAGAGATACAACTCCAAGGTAAAGCCGAGGGAGATGCAGGAGGGAGACTTGGTATTAAAGGAAGTAAGCATACCTGCACCAAAGGGGAAGCTACAACCTAATTGGGAAGGACCATATCGCATATACAAAAAACTCCCTCACGAAGCATACAAATTGCAAGAGCATGAAGAACCACTCTTACCCCGGACTTAGAACACACTCCACCTCCGATATTATTATTGTTAAAATTATTTGTAACTTTCCATTAAACGTTATTCCTGTGTAAATTCCAATAATCATCCAAATTATCTATTTCGCCAGGGACCCCTTCTTAAAACAAATAATATTGTAGATCTTCATGAAAGGATCCTTGCCGCCCTTCGAGGGAATAATATGTTGGACCTTCACGAAAGGATCCTTGTTTCCCCTTGAGAAAACAATATGTTAGACATTCATGAAAGGATCCTTGTTACCCCTTGAGACAAAAATATGATGAACCTTCATGAAAGGATCCTTGTCGCCCCCCTTCGAGGCAATAATATGCTGGACCTTCATGAAATAATCCTTTCCGCCCTCGAGGCTATTATATGATAGACTTCCACTGAAAGATCCTTGTTGCCTCTCATGGCAATATGAATATGCTCGACTTCCACGTGAAGATCCTTGCTGCCCCTCGAGGAAATCACATGACTGGACTTCCACATAGAGATTTCAGTTGCCCTATCGGGCTATGTCCGATTAGCCAAAATAAAGCTCTCGCATGAGGAACTTGGTATCTCCTCGGGCGAGATCGCTTTTGAAAAAATCATGCCTAACGGGTGGGACCTATATCAAGCCTCGGAGATTTGGTGTCAAGTCTTGCTATAGGGCTCGATGGAAATCCCTCATGAAAGGTTAAATGATACAATCTATGAGGGACTTATAATTCCTAGAGTTAATAAATCCCTTGCCTGAGGGACTCAGTATCTCCTCGGGCGAGATTGATTTTAAGAAATCATGCCTAAGGGGCGCAACCTATATCAAGCTCCTGAGACTTAGTGTTAAGTATTGCTAGAGGGATCGATGGAAGTCCCCCTTGAAAGGAGATACACCGCATGAAGGAATTAGCGTATCATCAGCCAAGCTGCATGGAAGTAGATTTGTAAAGGCTTATATTTCTAAAGGTCAACTAGAACCTCATAAGGGAAAAAATCAATCCTCGAGATACTCCCATTAGTCGCAAATAAAAAACACTTCACCCTCTATCGAATGACTCATGCTTGAGGGACTATGTAATGTTATATTTGTTGGAACAAAAGTGGTTTGTCTCATATCCCTTAGGTTTTGATGATAACAAAGTATTTAAAGAACAATTGGGTGCCCTAATATTTGTTCAAGTGTGCAGGACCATAAACTAAAATTTCACGAACAATCCAAGTATTGGTTCTGACAATGAACATCTCAAGATAAACTTAAAAACCTAAATATGATGGATCAAAAGCTGAAGACTAAACTCTGAAGAAGTCAACTTCTGAAAAGGTCAATATCTGAAGATCAGAGTCTGAAGAAGTCAACCTCTAAATACCAGACTTTGAAGAAGTTTGCTTTGGATGATCACAATCTGAGCCAGTCAAAGCGCAAGGACCAAGGTGACTCTGATGGGTCATTGTCAACCTCTGATCCGACTTTGTCACATGAAAAATTAAGCTCTATTTACTTCATAGAGTCATCTGAGACGCAATTGATAATTCCTCTTGCAACAAAGGAATTTCAAACAAGCTTTTAATGTCAGTAACCATTTAAAGAAACATCCCAATGTCTCTATTCAAACATCTCAAAGACTCTACTGTGTTGGATCTTCAACGACTATTTTCCTTTTCTATTTAAGAAGCTGAAGACTTGAAGAAAAAAATATAACAATTGATACTCAAAGAGAAGTTACTATGTCAAAACAAAAGCACAAGTTGAACTTAATATTTCTTATCCTTGTATACCTTTGAAATGCCTAAGTCTTAAAAGAGTCTATTTCATTATCAAGTGTATTTTATCTGTTAAGTAGATTGTAAGAAGTATCTTGGTTGTGTGATTGATCATTGGAAGTCTCTTGCTTGTGTGATTGAGCATAGAAGTCTCTTAGTTTGTGTTTAAGCATTGGAAGTCGATTACTTGTGTGCTTGAGAAAATTGTAATATTGTGTGCTGGTACCAACTAACCCGGCCGGATAGCTGGGCCTGGTACCAACTCGGGCAGATAGCTGGGCCTGGTACCAACTCGACCAGATAGCTGGGCCTGGTACCAACTCGGCCAGATAACTGGGCCTGGTACCAACTCGGCCAGATAGCTACGCCTGGTACCAACTCGGTCAGATAACTGGGCCTGGTACCAACTAGATTTATACCCGGTCTTGGTCGACTATACAGCTCGACTAGGAGAATATATTTGACATGTACACCATTAGTTAGGGTTCTAACCAAAAGATAAAAGATAAAACTAAGAAAAATTGAATTGATATTATCTTCCCTTTAAAATAACTGCAATAAACTCTTAAATACATGAAGTCTAAATGAGCCTAAACTACGGGTCAGACCCACTTGGAGGAAAAAGAAATACAAACATAATTTGTTTAAAAGTAAATAGACTTAATTCATAATAATATAATAATAAAATCCTGCTGTCATTTGGGTTTTTTTGTAATTCTAGTGGGCCTGTCCAGCATCCTAACAAAGAACCTCTTAAGAACCTTTGTAGAAGTGAATATTATGAAAAACAAACTTAAAATATCATAACCTTTTATATAAACAACAATTTCATATAAAAGGTACTCCCTCCGTCCCATATTATAAGATAAATTTACTTTTTAGATTCATTGAATAATTAATGTATTTGGTCTATATATAGACCAGATACATTAATTATTTAATGAATCTAAAAAGTGAATTTCTCTTATAATATGGGACAGAGGGAGTATACTAGAAGGACACCAATCCAATTATAGGTATTTACACCTAACACATCAACAAAGACAAGATGAACAAAGACAAAAGGAACTTTTAGATCAAAAATCTAGAAAAAGCTACACTTAATTTTAGAATACAAACAAACAAAATACTTGGTTGATATAATATATATTAAAATAAACTCTTCTTCAATACTCCTCCCATAATACATGGCACTCACACATAGAGGGTGAATGACTAAGATCATTGACAAAGAGGATTGAGCACCTGACCTATAAAGAGGATTGTTCCTGTCAAGTCTTCTCTAATCACAAAGAAGAAAGGATGATCAGCTACAAAGTCTATTGGAGTTGGAACATGCCTACGCCTACAACGCCTATTTAGTATTCTTGACGTGGCCGCAGCAGCTTCTGTACCTTCTTCATTCACTTCAATGAAAGATTTATGAAATATATTAGAAACATAAAGGTTTGAACCCATAGGAGAGTCCACCATTTTTGTCAAACCTCCTTCAGAGAAAGGTAAAACCACTTCTAACTCTTTCAGTACATCAGAAGTTTCAAGCCAAAATGAAAATTTGAATCTTGGAATCCTGAAGTCACCTACTTTCACTAGTTCAGAAGGAAGCTTGTGATCATGGTTTTAAATTGCGAACCGCATCACCTGATGCGGCCGCAATATTGTGGTTGCGGTAGTGTCCGCATCCGCATCAGACCGCAATTGCGGTGTGATTGTAAATCACACTAAAAATTGCATCATAACGCCGCAACGGCCGCATCATAACACCGTAACGACCGCATTTGCCCGCATTGGACCGCATCAGCCCATAACAATAGATGACATGTGAAATCTAATACATATAATAAAATATACTATTTTATGTTGATAAAAATAAATTCACGTCGCAATGACCGCAATCCGCATCGCAACAACCGCAATAGCCGCAACCGCAGTGGCTGCAACCGTAACCGTGTCTGCAGCCGCAACCACAATTTAAAACCATGCTTGTGATCAAGTAACTCAAATTCCAAAGCCACCTTCTCAACCAAAGCTGACAATCCATCTTTTGCATTAGGAAGAAAAAGATACATGGAGAATCGACGCTTATCTTCACCTCGCTTATAAGGAAGACCAAGGACTTTAAAATCGTTGAATTCTCTAATAAACCGCATCTTCTTACTCTCATGAAGGAAACCTTAACTGCGCTACCATTCAAAAGGTGAAAATCGTTCTCCTTCGTTAAGGAAACATTAAACTTGTCATTCCATACTCCTTTAAAGTATAGTGCATCAGCAAAGATGAGCCTGGTGTAGCTGTTGATTGATCCTCGAGGAACAAGTTCTTTAATTAGTCCATTTGTTTCTATTTCAGCCCATAAATTCACTTCACTGGCCACTTCAACCGCCTTTAAAACCATGTCAAATTTAAAAACCAGTTAGACAAATAGATGAGTTGAATTATCTTCACACATTAATGCCAAATTAGTTTGATGTTAGAAAACGGTAAAGAAATGAGAACATGCTAGACATATTAGATATATACATTATATACCTTGTTCTTGAAATCTACTAAGGACAAATTGGCTTTGAAGAGATAGGGTTTGTTCAATCCACACACTATTGACGTAAGAGAGAAGAGGTCCGCCGGCGGGAGCAGCGTCGGCGAGGACGTCAGAAACGAGCTGAGAGGCAAAGGAGTTGAGATGATCGGTGGATTTGGATCAGAGGAATGAGAGAAGCTGTTGTTGTGTGGGACCGTCAGAGCCGGCAGCTGTGATGCTAAGCACAAGTTGGAGTGAAAGTGGAGATAACACGATGTTCTTATGGTTAGGAGATTCTTTTGGGAACAAATGGTTGGCGATGATGAAGGAAACGTTTGTTTGGTTGGTAACTGATTCACGAAGGTTCATTATTTCTTAAACAGAACTAAAAACTTTGGAACACTATTCGTCTTGTGAGTATCTCAATAATGAAGTTGGTTATTTGATGCTACTGTTAGTCTATTATATACTATGTATTGTGTGTATATGCCACTGTGTGTTGTTCTCTTACACATGGTTTTAAATTGCGGTCCGCAACCGCAATTGCACCCACAATATTGCGGATGCGGTTGTCTCCGCAACCGCATCGGACCGCAATTGCGGTGTGATTTGAAAATTACGCCTCCGACTATGTTTGAAACCATATTAGATAATTTTAATCATGTTTCTTCAAATATTTTCATCTAAAATCAAAATATTAGAGTTCTAAAACTCAATTTAGTTATTATGTAATGAAAAAACTTAACATTAAGTGTTTTTTAACTTTGTATTTCAAATACCTCCTTATAAAAATTCACACCGCAACGGACGCAATACACATCGCAACACCCACAATGACCGCAATCGCAACACCTACAACCGCAACTGCATCCGCAGCCGCAACCGCAATTTAAAACCATGCTCTTACATACTAAGTTTGCTCTTGATGCTTACCCACTAAGTTTTAAATTTGATAGTCTACTTTATAGAAGGTAGTTTCCAACTCTCAAACTTTTTCCTTTTTTCTTTGATAGGCTTAAACTTCTTGAATGGATTTTGTTTCGGCAAAAGAAGTATTCCTTTGGAAAAGTTATCTTATGAAAACTATTTTTTCATATCTATTACACCGCTCAGACTTTATAAGAAGTTAATTGTAACTTATATTTTGAATGGGGGGAGTGTTATGTTTTAGTTTATTTTAGGACATAATGAAATGAAATATAATGAAATAGAACAAAGTGAAACGAAATGAAATATAGATTTTATTGTATATATTTTATTAAAAAATAGGGTTAAATATGTTTTTAGTTCTTCTAAATATCTTACACTTCATTTATAGTTCCTGTTAGGAAAAGCCCAAGACCAATTAGAAAAAAGAAAATGTCAGTTTTATTAAAAGACTGTTATTTTTAAATAAGTGGTTTATTTAGCATTTCTGTATTTTTAGTGTGGGTCAGAATCTGTTTTGGGCCCATTAGTCTGGTTGTACTAGCTAGAAACCCTAGCTATTTATTGTAAGCACTTTTTCATCTTGGAGGCAAGAAATATTCTGAAAAGTTACTGTTTTATTGTGTTTTCTTCCTTTGCCATTTTTATCTTTGATATTCCTTAGAGTAATCTAACATTTGGTGCTTTCATCCTTGTTCTCATGCCCCCCCCACCCTTAAACCTAACAACCCTACTTCCAAAGACATTGTTGAAGAGGTTGTTCAAACAGCCCATTTTCACCTTAACAATGCTATGGCAGAAGTTCAGCAATAAATGGATGAACGTTTTGATAAGATTAATGCAGATCTAGAACAACAAGTGGGTCAAATCAACACCAGAATGGATAATGACAAACAGATCTGGGATTCTAGGCATGATTCAATGATGTCAGTGCTTCAAAAACTACTTAACCAGAAAGAACACAACCAATCTGCCACTATTCACTCATCAGCAAGTTCTTCAGGTATTACTCAAATTCCCTCATCGATATCCATGCTACCAACATCTGTTGTTCATATTCCCTCACCCTTAAACACTCCATTAAGACAGACAGCAACAATGTCTCATTCACCTATAATACCAACTATCCCTAATACCATTCGCCCATCAGCTGCTCCACCACTACCCCATTTTTCCCCATATATACCCACTCAAACAGTTTTTACACAAACCCCAACCTTTAACGTACCCATTTTCCAGTAAAACCCCTACCCACAATATGCAAACCTTCCCCCACTACCACTTTTCCGTTGCCCTAAGCTTGAACTTGCAATGTTTGATGCTTCCAATCCATTAGATTGGTTGTTTCAAGCTGACCAATTTTTTAACTTCTACAATATGCCATATGAAAATAGGTTGTCCTTAATTTCTTTTTATATGAAAGACGAGGCTCTTGGATGGTTTAAATGGATGCATCAAAGTTCACTTTTGACTGATTGGATTTCTTTTACAAAGGCATTGGAATTACGTTTTGGACCCTCCTCTTATGAGAATCATCAAGCTGCTTTGTTTAAATTGAAGCAAGATGGGTCGGTTATGGAATACCAAGCTAAATTTGAAAAATTGGGAAATCAGGTTGTGGGATTACCACCTGATGCGATCTTAAACTGTTTCATTTCAGGGCTGTCGACAGAAATTCAAAATGAACTCGCCGTGCATAAACCAAGTTCTATCTCCCAAGCCATTGGGCTGGCTAAGCTAATTGAATAAAAAATTAAAGATGCTAAACCCAAATTTTCAAAACCATTTCCTAGCCCATTTCAAAAAACCAGTTCACCGAGTTTGCAAGTTCCCAAACCCTCCCCTGCCCCTAATCTGCAAGGATCACTAACAACTAAACCTCCAACCCTCTCATCCGCGGCTAAACTACCCATTCGTCGCCTCTCACAAACTCAGCTCCAAGAACGAAGAGCTCAAGGCCTATGTTTTAACTGTGATGAGAAATTCATTCCAGGTCATAAATGTTCTACTAATCGCTTTCTCATACTATTCGCTAAAAATGAAATTTTGGAAAGCCATAATTTAGCTCAAGACAGCCCTGACGTAGAAAAGGATGACTCAGTCAATGAAGACACCTACTTTCAACTATCCACCCATGCTCTCACAAGTCAATTCTCTCCCCAGACTCTTAAGTTCAAAGGGCAGATTGGGGGATTATCAGTTATGGTACTCGTTGATACCGGTAGCACTCACAATATCCTTCAACCAAGGATTGCTCATCATCTAAACCTTAAGACAACCCCCATACCACAATTTTTAGTCATGGTGGGCAATGGATCACATTTAAGTTGTGAAGGTATCTGCCAAAGAGTTCCAACTGTCTTACAAAATCAATCTTTCCAATTACCATTCTACTTATTGCCAATCGAAGGGGCAGATGTAGTTTTGGGCATGGCCTGGCTTCGCACATTGGGCCAGATTCAAGCAGATTTCTCAATTCCTTCAATCACTTTCACCCATCAAAACAAAACTATTACACTTACAGGAGATCCTACATCTCACCCAATTCACACCACATTTCACCAACTTCGCCATCTGATACACACAGACTCTGTATCCTCATTTCATTTAATGACTTTTCAACCAATAGATTTTCCCCAAACAACCCCACCACCAATCCAAAAGCCACTTTTGAAACCTTACCACATGATTTACACCCACAAATTCATGCCTTGCTACAACAATTCCCTAGTATTTTCCAAACCACTTATGGCCTCCCACCCAAACGCCCTCATGACCACCATATTCCCCTTGAACCAAACACAAGCCCCATAAATGTCAAACCATACAGATACCCACACTCACAAAAATCAGCCATGACAACCATTATCCAAGACATGTTACAACAAGGAATCATAATCCCAAGTCACAGTCCATTTTCCTCACCCGTCCTACTTGTAAAAAAAAAAGATGGGACTTGGCATTTTTGCATGGAATATCGTGCACTAAACGCTGTTACTATCAAAGACCGCTTCCCAATCCCAACCATTGATGAACTATTAGATGAATTGGGAAATGCCAAAATTTTCACCAAGTTAGACTTACGCTCAGGATATCATCAGATCCGAGTGGCTTCGGAAGACACGCATAAAACAGCTTTTCGGACATTCGATGGGCATTACGAATTTCTTGTTATGCCATTCGGGCTCACTAATGCCCCCTCCACGTTTCAGTCAGCTATGAACGATCTCTTACGGCCCCATTTAAGAAAATTTGTTTTAGTATTCCTTGATGACATATTGATTTATAGCCCTACTTTCAGTGACCATGTTTCTCATTTGCAGGTTATTTTTGAGTTGTTAAATTCCAATTCTTTTTATGTGAAGCTATCTAAGTGTGTGTTTGCAGTGAACGAAGTGCATTACCTTGGTCATGTCATTTCTGTGGGGGTGTTGCACCCGATCTGGATAAGGTCAAGGCCATCTTGGATTGGCCCCAACCACGTTCTCTCACGGCTCTTCGTGGTATTTTGGGTCTTACAGGTTTTTATCGTCGCTTTGTATGCAACTATGCTATCTCGCCGCTCCCCTCACTGACTTGTTGCGCATCACTAAATTAATATGGAGTATAAAGGTGGCCAAAGCCTTTACAACATTACAACAAACTATGACCGATATGTCGGTCTTGGCTCTTCCAGATTTTACAAAGAAATTCATCATTGAGACGAATGCTTCGGGCGTGGTGATTGGTGCAGTTTTGTCCCAAAGAGGTCATCCCATTGCTTTCTTTAGTAAGAAATTATGTCCTCGTATGCAGTCCTCCTCAGTTTATGCGCGGGAGATGTTCGCCATCACTGAATCTGTAAAGAAATGGCGTCAATATCTTTTAGGGCAGAAATTTGACATTCACACTGATAAAAAAAGCTTGAGAAATCTTTTTCTCCAAAAAATCCAAACACCAGAACAGCAAAAATGGGCTTCTAAACTTCAAGGTTTTAATTTCGAAATATTCTACAAACCTGGAAAGGCGAATCTAGTTGCTGACGCTTTGAGCAGAAAATTCCAATCTGAAGATTCGTTGTTACTTGCCTTGTCGTCCCCTATCCCAGATCTCTTACTCAAACTCATGGAGTTTTATTCCAAAGACACAGCATGTAAAACATTAGTTACTCATCTCCTTAACAACAACCAAAATCAACTCTACAAGTTTTCCAAGGGAATGCTATATCACAATGACATATTATTTATACCTGATAAAGTATGGGAAGATCTCACTATGGACTTCATAACTCACTTACCTAATTCTTTTGGCCATACCATCATCTGGGTTGTGTGTGATCGCCTCACAAATTATGCTCATTTTATTGCCATGCCAACAAAGTTCTCAGCCCAAGACCTCGCCTCTAGATTTGTTGTCGAGATATCACGCCTTCACGGGATCCCTAAGTCCATCGTCTCCGATCGTGACCCTCTATTTCTCAGCAAGTTCTGGAAACAATTTTTCAAGGTTCAGGGTACAACGTTAAAGTATAGCACATCTTACCACCCAGAAACAGATGGACAGACAGAAGTGATAAATAGATCCATTGGTACTTACCTGCGCTGTTTTGCTAGCGACCAGCCACGAACATGGTACAAGTTTCTTCACCTCGCCGAGTTCTGGTACAATACAAGCTTCCACAGTGCCATTCAGATGACACCTTTCAAAGCCCTGTATGGTCGGGACCCTCCAAATATTCCTGAGTACTTAGCTGATGCGGGTTCGGAATAAACTTTAGAGACCACCCTGCAACAACATCACTATGTATTAACTAAGTTGAAAGAAAACTTGAAGAGAAGTCGCATTGAAATGGAAAAACAGGCGAACAGAAAAAGAATGGCATTTACCTTCCAAGAGGGCGAGCAAGTTTTGTTGCGACTCCAACCGTATCGACAACAAACTATTGCCAACAGAAAATCTCAGAAACTGGCAAAGAGGTTCTATGGGTCATTCACCATCATCAAACGGGTTGGAGAAGTGTCCTATTTACTGGATCTACCCTCTTCCTCGCGAATCCATCCGGTTGTGCATGCATCTCTCCTACGACCAATTTTTGTTGATCCACAACCCCAACAATTTCACCACCTGCCGACGGACTACTCCACCATTTTTTTCACACCAGCCTCAAAGTATTGCTGCAAATAGCAACTTGCATGATGACTCTAGTGGAAATAATTCTGGGACTATGGAGTTTTTAAACAAAGGAAAGAGGAAATATGATCTTACGACTTTTAGGGAACCAAATGCAAGATCTGTTTTAAAACAAAAGGGAGACAAAGTGTCAAAAGGTGGGGAAGGAAAAACGCATGAAGATGATGTGTTGAAGAAGAGTGAAGTACAACATACTCCTTTTGTTTTGAAAGAAAAACCAAACTCGGTTACAAAGCCACAGATCCCCCTATTTATGGATTCCTCCCAACGGTCCAATGAACATACATCCCACCCACGTGCTAGTGTTGACCGGGATTCCCTTAGAAAAAAATCCCACCTGAATTCACACCCAACCCATTTGAAATAAAGCCAACTCATACACCTTCTGCGCCCTCACATGGCTTGGGGCCCCACCAACGATTATTTAATTCCCATAAAAGTATTGCTGCAGTCACTCTTAAACCTTTTCACACGGCTCAAGACCTGCATAACCTACCTACTCCCACTATTTCCACTTCCCCACGTTACACACTGCCCAAGAACCTTATCTCATCCTCCCCTCCATCGGATTCTACCACATCTCAACCATTCATCAAAATTTCCTCTTCCCCAGCCGCTGCCACGTACACCAACCCTATCTCTCAACTGACATCAATATCCCAACATGCTGATCTTATCCATTCCACTTCCCTACTTGCTATGGAGCGAAATTCACCTTCTTTGGGCCAACCGCCCCATTCCAATTCCCAGCCCAGTCCTTCTTCATCTATGAACCTTGAGGACAAGGTTCTTATTGGGCCCGAGAGTAATGTTAGGAAAAGCCCAAAACCAATTAGAAACAAGAAAATGTCAGTTTTATTAAAAGACTGTTATTTTTAAATAAGTGGTTTATTTAGCATTTCTGTATTTTTAGTGTGGGTCAGAATCTGTTTTGGGCCCATTAGTCTGGTTGTACTAGCTAGAAACCCTAGCTATTTATTGTAAGCACTTTTTCATCTTGGAGGCAAGAAATATTCTGAAAAGTTACTGTTTTATTGTGTTTTCTTCCTTTGCCATTTTTATCTTTGATATTCCTTAGAGTAATCTAACAGTTCCCGTAAAAAAAACATATTTTGATTCCTACAAAAATTTTATGCAAGCAGTTTTAGTCTTGCTATTTTCTAAAATTTTAAAAACTATTTTGTTACCTCTAAACTTTTAAATTTTTTAATAATTTTTTTCATAATTGTTTAGATTACTATAAAATATTTCTTTACCAAATTATATAATTTTTTAAAATGAGAAGAATTAAATATAAATTTTTTAAAATTCAAAAGATAATGATAAAAGTAATGAAATTCTCGATTTATAAATCTAATTTTGAGTTTTTTTTTCGAAGAACTTTTTATAACGTTCTATACATATCTGCAAAATAATTATTCAAAAATACACATTAATTTAACAGTAGGACTAAAACTACATACATAATTATTTTGTAGGGATCAAAACACGCTATTTTTTTAATAGGGACCAAAAACTAAATTTGATAATTTTATAGAGACCAAAATCTTAAGGATACTTTATACAAGATGGTTTGAGAAAATATATTCATGTTTAATAACTTAGCGTTTGAATGAAGAACAATTTGATAGAAATTTTAAAAAATAAAATGCATAATTGCTTGAATGGATCAAGTAAAATAGTTTAAAAACAAAATTTTACTATTATAGAAAAAACAATAATTAAATTAAAAGCAATCAATATTAAAATCTAAATAAAAAAATATGATTAATTAAAAGAGATTATTAATTAAAAATGAAAAGAAATTGGTTAAAAGCGAACAATCGACCTGGTATCGAAATGCTTGAAAAATAAAATAAATACACTAAAATGATCAACGCGAAATAAACGACTCGGAAAAATACAGCGTTTGGTCAAATTTCAAATAAGTTTTTCCCAGTTAAAAGGTTCAAACTGATCAAAATGCGATCGAAAAGCAGTCAGAAAATTAAAACGAGCACGCCAAGTTAAACTTTGAGAAACGTAGATTAATATGACTGACGTTTGTAAGCTCGATTTTGAAACTTTTCGTCCACTAATTTTACGCACAATTGACTTTTAGTTTGACCAGTTCGGTTGTAAATCTAACAACTTTATTCTGGATGATAAATTGGACAATATGCGAGATGAAAAGCATGATAGACTATACAGATGAAGTAAAAAGATGCGGGATTTTAGAGATAAAAATTATGGTATGCCAGAGCGAGAGATTAATTATGAGATGCACGCAATTCGAAAAATAATGGATCATTTAAGTTGTTTTTCAAGAATAATTTAATTATCCTTTCAGCAGTAACCAGTTAGGTGCTGACGTTAACCGGTTACACCCATAAAGTTTTCTTATTTCTTTAGCTTAGAAGATAGTTTTGTCTTACTGTAACTGATTATACCCGTGTTACTGATTACGACGCTTAAATTGAAAAAAATACTCTTAACAATGTTCACATCAGTTAGAGAGTAGTTAAGTTTAATTTTTTTTATGTATTATGGCTTTCTCCACTTCAGAACTTTCATGAGGACTAATTGGCTGCATTTTCATGAGGACTAACTGGCTGCATATTCATAGGATGAGATGAATGATTATAAAAGACCTTTTAGAAACCTTTATATAGAAGTGAATATTATAAAAAACAAGCTGAAAATATCATAACCTATTTTAATACTCTTAGTTTATATAAAATATATTCAACCAAACCCTTCTTCTATTCTCCTCCTTTGATACACGACACTCACATGTGGGTCATATCCATAACACACATTTTAATACTCTTACAAACATTAACAAAAGTACTTAATTATTATAAGATATATTCAAACTCCTCCCTCAATACAAGGCACTCACACGTGGATCACATCCATAACACTACAATAAGGTACTATTTTCATATAAATCCAGTTGATCAATGAGAAAACACGTTCTTTATTCATCTGTCGGGATTCTTATAGATGGTGGTTGACGAAGATCATCAAGCAAGAGGATTGAGAACCTGACCAACAAAGAGGATTGTTCCATTCAAGTCTTCTCTAATGACGAATAAGAAAGGATGATCAGCTACAAAGAATGGTTTCCTACACCTTTCTCTTATAATTGTTGCTGTGGCCCCAGCAGCTTCTGTGCCTTCTTCATTCACTTCAATGAAAGATTTATGAAATATATTAGAAACACAAAGGTTTGAACTCCCAATAGAGTCCACCATTTTTGTCAAACCTCCTCCAGAGAAAGGTAAAACCACTCCTAACTCTTTCAGTACATCAGAAGTTTCAAACCCAAATGAAAATTTGAATCTTGGAATCCTGAAGTCATCTAATTTCACTTTTTTATAAGGAAGCATGTCATCAAATAACTCAGATTTGAAAGCCACCTTCTCAACCAAAGCTGACAATCCATCTTTTGCATTAGGAAGAAAAATATACATGGAGAATTGACGCTTATCTTCACCTTGCTTGTAAGGAAGACCAAGGACTTTAAAATCATTGAATTTTCTCATAAACTGCTTCTCATAACTGGTCATGAAGGGAACCTTGACTGCGCTACCATTCAAAAGGTGAAAATCTTTATCCTTCGTTAAGGAAACATTAAACTTGTTACTCCATACTCCTTTAAAGTATAGTGCATTAGCAAGCACGAGCCTGGTGTAGGAGTTGATTGATCCTTGAGGAACAAGTTCTTTAATGAGTCCATTTGTCTCTTTTTCAGCCCATAAATTCACTTCATTGGTCACTTCAACAGCCTTTATAACCATTGTCAAGTTCAGAATTAAACCAGTTATACAAATAGATGAGTTGAATTATCTTCACATATTACGTTGCTAAATGAGTTTGATGTTAGAAATTTTTATACTTGTTGCTCTCTATAGTACTAGAACTAGAACATGCTAGACATATTAGATATACATTACATACCTTGTTCTGGAAATCTACGGAGGACAAATTGGCTTTGAAGTCAGTAGAGACGATTTGTTTGAAGGAAGGTTGAAGAGATAGGGTTTGTTCAATCCACGCACCGTTGAGGAATGAGAGGAGAGGTCCGCCGGTGGAAGCAGCATCGGCGAGGACGTCGGAAACGAGTTGAGAGGAAAAGGAGTTGAGATGATCGGTGGATTTGGATTGGAGGAATTCAAGAAGTTGTTGTTGTGTGGGGCCATCAGAGCCAGCAGCTATGATGCTAAGCACAAGTTGGAGTGAAAGTGGAGATAACACGATGTTCTTGTCCTTATGAGATTCTTTTGCGAACAAATGGTTGAAGATGGTGAAGGAAACGTTTGTTTGGTTGGCAATTGATTCACGGAGGTCCATTGTTTCTTGTGAGTATCTCAGTTATGTAGTTGGTTATTTGATGCTACTATTAGTCTATTATATACTATGTAGTGTGTGCTTGTGCCACTGTGTGTTGTTTTCTTACATACTAAGTTTCCTCTTGATGCTTACCCACTAAGTTTGGAGTTTGATAATGTCTACTTTATAGAAAGCAGTTTCCAACTCTGAAACTTTTTCCTTTTTTCTTTGACAGACTTAAACTTTTTGAGTGGGAGCGTTAATGAGATTTTTTGTTTCGGCAAAAGAAGTTTTTCCTTTGGGAAAGTTATCTTATGAAAACTATTTTTCATATCTATACTTAGTCTTCCTATTACACCCCTTAGACTTTGTAAGAAGTTCATTTTACCTTATATTAATCTCTTTTGAATGGGTGGAGTCTTTCCAATCCCTAAAAATTATGTTTTAGTTCATTCAACATAACATAATGAAATAGAATAGAGCAAAACGAAATGAATTATAGTTTTCACTTTATATAATTTATTAAAAAAATCTTATTTTATTGTATATAACTCAAATTGGATAGAAGAATAAATAGAGAATTTAATAGAATTGGATCAAAAAACTTTATCATATTTCATTTCTATTCAGTTTACTGGTATTTTTAGTAATAAATGATAAGTTTTAATTCATTTGAAAGATTAAACTCGAAAAAATCCTAAAAATAATATGTACAAGATGATTTAAGAAAATGTATTCATGATTGATAATTTAGCATTTGAATGTAGAACAATATGATAGAAATTTTTAAAAATAAAATGCATAATTGCTTGAATGGATAAAGTAAACTAAAAAAGCTAGTAAAAGAATTGAATGAAAATACTTGAATCAGAAGTAGGTTTGTTGTTAAATTTAGTAAACAGTTGCTAGTCTCTTGTAAAAGATTACTTGCAAGATCAACTAGATAATTCTAGGACATAGTACTTAAAATCTTTCTGAGTTTTGTGTGAGAATGTAAAGGACTTCGACATGAATCTTTAAGTAAAAATGGTGCAAATTAAAGTAGATTGCTGGAAAGATAAATGAATTTGACAATGATTAAGTGACAAAACTTTATAATCCCACACAAATGCTTTACCCTTGTAAGTCAACTGAGTTAACGGAAGTGCTAACTTAGAAAAGCCTTCAATAAACATGCGATAATAACCAGCCAAGCCCAGAAGCTTCTAATCTCTATAGCCGACTTCGGAGCCTCCCATTGTAGAACTGCATCTACCTTGGACGGATCCACAACAATACCATCACCTGAAATAACGTGACCAAGAAAACTCACCTCTTGCAATCAGAATTCACACTTCGACAACTTTGCATAATGCTTCTTCTCTTTCAACGCTTGCAATACAATCCGCAAATGCTCAGCATGTTCCTCTTCTGATTTAGAATAGATCAGAATGTCATCAATAAAGACCACCACAAATTGATCCAAGTAAGTGTGAAAGATGTGATTCACCTACTCCATAAACATACCAGGTGTATTAAAAACGCCGAACGACATCACCAAATACTCATAATATCCATATCGAGTCCTGAAGTCGTCTTCTGAATATCCTCATCCTTCACTTGAATCTGATGATAACCCGACTGTTATACTCCAAATTTTACCCCTTAGATGTCATAACATCTTGCACCTACATTTAGGGTTCAATCATTTATGCATTGTTAACTAACCACTTTATCTTGCTAGTTATTTCTTTTATGTGAAAGTTAGGGTTTGCACAAGAAAGAGGACAAGGTTGATAAGCCAAGCTCTCACATGTTTCAAGGTCTCCTAAGACATTCTCTGACTCCATACAACCATCACAAGTGAAATGAGCCACAAGTTCATCTGGTCCCAGATTAGGGTTTTGTCAAGGAAAAGTCAACTCTTGCCTGTGATCTTGATCAAGGCATGATCCCAAGCCTTGGGACATGATTCCATAGGTTAATAAACATCCTTAGAGGTCATCCATGGGCATTGGAAGAGATTGAGGAAGCAAGACCATCCAAAAATTATCCAGTTGGATTCATGAAGAAAACTAGGGTTTTGAATGAAAAGTCAAACTTTTGACTTTGGATACTTTGATCCAAGATGAAACATTCAAGCCATATTTCATCAAGACATGTTTAATTGTTGAGTTAGAGCATGAGAATTTGACATTTGAGAGATTTCTTACAAAAAGGGGCAAGGTTTGGTCTTTAAAATTTTCTATGTATGAAAAAGTTCACTCCTTGTACAAACTTGGGAAAGTCATAACTTTCAAACCACACATTTTTCACTATGATCAAAGCCTTATTTCACTTTTCTTTGGTCATGAGAGTTGTAGAGTGTTCTTCCAGCTTTCTTTTGAGTACTAGAACATTTCCATTGGACATGTACAACTCAAGTTATGAAGTCACCAAGTTGAGGTTTTTCACTTGACAAGTTTTGGCAATTTCATGATCCAAACTTCCAAGGTTCTTTTCATCACGATATAACTGTTATTTCAATTTTTCTTGGACATGACAGTTGTAGGTCTCTTTCCAAGCTTTCCATCCATTACTAGAACTCTCCATCTGGATAAATATTCACCAAGTTACAAGGCTTCAAAGTTTGTATCATGAATAGGTCAAGTTCCATAACTTAGAATTTTTTTAAGTTTTCTTCTTTGACATATTCATGGACAGGTTTTGTATCTCATTTTTCTCATGGATGTGTACTTTGTTTCAAGCTGACTCAAACATGAAATTTGTTCCCTCTTCTTCCTAGATTACATTGGATCCAAAACCTCATCATTTGAACCAAAAGCCATGGAGTTATGATGCTCCAAAAGGGTGTCCACGAATTGGTTTCACAACAAACATTGAGCACATAATCCATGCCATTTGTTATGTCTCATGTTACACTTGAAATTCTGATCAATTCATACGTGTAATATGCCATTTGTGAGTCCCCAAACATTACCAAAACAAGCTCATTGGTGTGAGATGCTTTATGCACCATATGACACACTTTCACCAAAATGCCAACAAGTCAAAACTTGTCCACCAAGGCTTCTGCTCTCTTCCTCTTTTCATACTGAGACAATGACCATGGCAGGAGAACCCTACACAACGTGACAAAGCTCTCCACCAACCTTGTCTTGTACAAATCAGACCATCTCTCTTTTCCCTCGCATTTTTTCAAATCTCACAAGTTTTAACCATAGTTTTTCACCTCAGTAACTGATTGGGATCACTTGAAAACTCATCATATTTAAGCATAAGTGAGAAACCCTAGAGACTCATTATTTTCTAAGAGTCATACACATCAGAACACTAAACTTCCACTTGCAAACACATCACACACAAAATAAAGAAAGAACTTGTGAGGCTCAGGGAGAACAAGAGGGTTGCCTTTCATCTGGAGACCTTGCAGAACATCATTAGTCAAGGAAAGAAGTTGGATTTCCAAGCTCTAAGGAGATGAGGTAGTGGACCTTCTCCACTTGGTAAACCTCTTTCTTTCTTTCCATGCTCATGATTTCATGCTCACATGTATAAGTTTAACTGATCTTAATGTTGTTATCACACTCATGTGATTGCATCTGTATTAATTTGGTTGATAATATGGAGGTCTGTTTGAACTTTTGTTTATACATTAAAGTTTTGTTTCAGTTTAGTTGCCCTACTTTCAGGTTTTTTTTCTCCATGTTTAGGTCTCTGTGTAGAGTTGTTTAAGGTTTGTTGATGTTCTTTGTTCTGAGTACTACGAAATGGTATGTTAGTTCTTGGTTTTTGGTTGAGTTTTGAAGATGATATTGATTGAACAAGGTGAGGATTAGCCATACGAGTGTTACTGGTTTTCACGATAATTTCATGAGACTTGTTCACGTTGCATGGAAGAAGAAGGTAGCGTGGCAGATTAAGAGTGGCTAGATACCATTTTTGTCCTTTAGTCACTTAATGGTAATTGACCGGTTGATATCATGTTGCTAGCATATTCATGCAACATTTTCGTGTTTTTTTGAACCTGGCATTTTAGTTCGCTTGTTGGTTTATATATTTATGGGGTTGGCTTATACATTGGATGTATAGCCACCCCAGTGGTATGAACATTGCACGTTTAACCTAGGGGGCTGGGGTTCGAATCCCCCTCGCCCCAGACTCCCTTTTAGTACTTTTCATCTTCTTTTGGTTTTCAACCTGTTGGACTTGGGCCTTACCACTTCGCTAACCACACCCCCCTGTTTAGGCCTATGCGCAGCAACCAACTAACTCCTAGTTCACTTCAGTATTGCTAACAAACCCCCCTGTTTGTTTCATTTCAACTTTATTTTTTTTATTTTTTTTCATCTCAATTTCACTTAATAAAAACAGTTTTTGTTAATAAAAAATTCTAAGAAAATTCATGATGACATGTTAATGTTTAAGTTAATTTTCTAAATTTTTATTTTATTTCAATATTTATTTTTGATTTTATGAAATCATGAGTAACTTTTGACCTAGTTTAAACCTTTTTGAAAAAAAGACCCCTTCTCACTACTTTTTTGAGATGATTTTCTAAGATGTCTTAGGACCCATTAGAGGATGTTTGTGGCTAACTTTTGACCTTGAATGAAGTCTTTTTCTTAGGTTTATGGCTCATTGGATGACCCTCGATTCTTAGACCTAATGCCTTTGACCCTTCACTTTGAAACTTGACTTTGAGAGGGCTATTTTGCCAATTTTTTCATGACACTCCACACACTCATTCTTGAATGTTTGAACTTGAATTTAGACCTTGGTTTTGGACTTGTGTGTCCATCTTCCTATTTTTGAACACCCCACCAATGTAACAACCTTTGTTTCTAACTTGTTTGACTTAATGACACTTCTTTAAGTGTCTTGCAAGTTGAATTTGATTTGAAGTTTGTTTTACTTATAACTTCATGGTTCATGAGTACTTTGTCTTGCTTATAAGGTCACTTATTCATGTTGTTGTGAACTATGCCATGCTCATACATGGATGTTTATCCCAACATTTCTTTGATGTTGTTCATACTTGATTGATGCTATTGTCTCTCTTGTTTGTTTATCCCCTTGAGTTCTTGAACTCTTATTGCTTATCTCACAATTTAATCCCCCTTCAACATTTGTGTTTACAAGAAGTTATTTTCCCCTCCTTCCAAAGGAAAGACTCTCTATTGACCTCAAAGTCATAGATAACTCATTATCATCTTGGCCTCTTTAGAGCCATCTTTAACCTTTGACCTCATAGTCATAGGCATCCACCCATCAAACCTTTGACCTCATAGTCATAGGTAACATCTCATATCTTGGCCTCATAGCCATCTCACCTCGACCTCAAAGTCATAGGTTATCATCTTGGCCTCATAGCTATCTTACCTTGACCTCAGAGTCATAAGATTCCATCTTTGACCTCATAGTCATAGGTATCCCTCTTTTCCCCTTGACCTCATAGTCATGGTTATCATCTTGGCCTCATAGCCATCTTATCTCGACCTCATAGTCATAGGTTACCATCTTGACCTCATAGTCATCTTACCATCTTGACCTCATAGTCATCTTACCTTAGCCTCATAGCCATCTAACCATCTTGACCTCATAGGCATAGGTAATCATCTCTTGACCTCATAGTCATAGGTAATCATCTCTTGACCTCATAGTCATAGGCCTCATGGCCATCTTACCTCGACCTCATAGTCATAGGATATCATCTTGGCCTCATAGCCATCTTACCTCGACCTCATAGTCATAGGTATCATCTTGGCCTCATAGCCATCTTACCTTGACCTCATAGTCATAGGATTCCATCTTTGACCTCATAGTCATAGGTATCCCTCTTTTCCCCTTGACCTCGTAGCTATGGTTATCATCTTGGCTTCATAGCCATCTTACCTCGACCTCATAGTCATAGGTTGGCATCTTGACCTCATAGTCATCTTACCATATTGACCTCATAGTCATCTTACCTTGGCCTCATAGCCATCTAACCACCTTGACCTCATAGTCATAGATAATTATCTCTTGACCTCATAGTCACAGGTAATCATCTCTTGACCTCATAGTCATAGGCCTCATAGCCATCTTCTATTGACCTCATAGTCATAGGCCTCATAGCCATCTTCTCTTGGCCTCATAGCCATCTTCTCTTGACCTCATAGTCATAGGCCTCATAGACATCTTCTCTTGACCTCATAGTCATAGGCTTCATAGCCATCTTCTCTTAACCTCATAGTCATAGGCCTCATAGCCATCTTCTCTTGACCTCATAGTCATAGGCCTCATAGCCATTTCTCTTGACCTCATAGTCATAGGCCTCATAGCCATCATCTCTTGACCTCATAGTCATAGACCTTATAGTCATAGGCCTCATAGCCATCTTCTCTTGACCTCATAGTCATAGGCCTCATAGCCATCCTCTCTTGACCTCATAGTCATAGACCTCATAGTCATAGGCCTCATAGCCATTCACCTATCACAGCTTAGACTTAAAGAGTTCTTAAACTCTATATGAGTGTCATACTCATTCCCCTTAGAACTTTGGCCATAGTCAATGGCTCCTCACCTTAGTGAGGTGAACTACGATTGATCTGATTCTTTAGTCAGGATACGTAGGCACAAGATGCGACGTCTTGGCGAGCATACTTAGTGTACATACCATTAGGTCTTTACCTTTAGAATTTAGGTATTTACCTTACCCTTAGCAGATTCCCTTAGCAAGCAAACATAACATAACACAACCACTAACAAGAGGTTCCTGTAGAGTACTACATATACTTAGGGTGCTAATACCTTCCGTTAGTATAACCAACCCCTGATCCCCGATCTCTTAGCTGTTGTCATACCCCAAATTTGTCCTAACTATGTATAACTTCCATCTGTATAACTTTCACTAATCATTATTCAAAAAATCCAAAAATATGTCACTTCCCAGACCAGCGACGTGATTCAAAGATCAGTGACACGTGTCTAAAGGCTCAATCAAGGTTTTGTGTCATATTCAAGGCAGTTGTGTAATGGTTGAAACTCAAGAGGAGTTTGAATTGATCCCGGTTAGACAAGTGGTTTGCTTCATCCTCAAGATGTCAGGATGTGCTAAGATCAGATATTCAATGAGGGAGAATCATGTGGAACCTATGTTTTTCAAATTTGGGTTTTTGTGCAGTCATTTGTTGCTTGTCAAATTCATAACAATGTTTTACTCCATTCAAAGTGCAAGATGGATTTGTGTTTGATTCAAGTTCAAAATTAACTCAAGATCTAACTTCAAGTAAGAATTCAAAAAGTATTTCTAATTGGAAGTTCAAGTTTTAAGTGTCATAGTCCAAGAATTGCAAGTTTCATTCATCACCATCATTAAAAGAATTCCAAGATAGTCACAATTGGTTTCAAGTGTCGTTCATATGGAAAATTCAATTCAAATTCTCAAGCATAGTTCAAATAAAAATGGGAGGTGCCGATTCCAATTCAAAACTCAAAATCCCATTAATTATACAAAAACTCTACAAAAATAAATGCTCAAAGAAAATTCTACAAAAAGAGGCCCATTTTCATTTTAAGAGAAAGTCCATTTACAATTGCCAAAAAATAATAAATAAATACAAGTCAAAGGGCCATGATTTAAGCCCATTACATTGTTTTGTTACAAAAGAACTCATTTGGAATGATAGTAAAACAAGATAACATTTCAATTCATAAGCCTTTAACCCATCTTGCGCAATGTAAATAACTTCCAGCCAATGTTACCAATTGCAGCTTTGCCATAACACTCAGCAATTCCATACGCAGTCCTTGAGGATAAACTACCTTGTGTCAATTCACAGACCCCATCACAAAAATCTGCACGTGATTCACTCACCATAACAAGCACTGCCCAAAACAATCTCAGCCATCCAACTTGCCACAAGCCTGTACCTACAAAATCAAACGCAACGCATTCTCCAGCTCACAAACCGTACAACACAAATCCAACGCACCTGCAAGAGAAACGATTCCGCAAAATCCTCCAAATATTCTAACGGAATCCTATCCAAATCATTGGCACGAGTCAAGAAAATCAGAGCAGACCCTCACACGTACCAAATTCCTAATTCACTCCTCACCATTCCACTATAAATCAACATCATTCTCACACTCTAACGGAAGCTCAATAGCCACCAAAAGCTCTGCAGAAATCTCTCACCAACCTCTTCAATCCACTTCTCCCTCAATCCACCGTAAACAACAACAACCCAATCAAATAGCTTCACCCAAAACCATTATTCAACCCAAAATAACTTCCAAATCCCAAATCCACACCAAACCAAACCCAGATTTCGAAACAGAACCAGAACAGAGACGAAAAAGGAGAGGAGATTGAAGGTTGAAGAAATGCAAACCTGAACTAAACCGTATCGAAGAAGGTCGGAAACGGAAACATATTCCTCTTGATTTCGCCGTGTTGTGCTTTCTCGTTGTTTTTTTTCACAACCATTTTGTTTGATTATCTGATGGTGTGACTCTGTTTTGATGTAAATGGGGGCTGATGGTGATTTATCTCATTGGTTTGTTTTTAAAATAATTTTAAAATAATTTTGGTAATTGGGAAATATGGCTTTGACCTGACCATGCCTTTGTTTTAGTAGATGATGGGCTTTGGATGGCTCAAATTATTCTATTTCACGCACTATATTCAGCCGAGTGCACCCCTCGTTTTTTTCATTTCTGCTTGTTTTTTGACATTGGTCTTGTTTTTATCATAATATTTTATTTATTGTTTTGTTATCACTTTACATTGATTTTTATTTTTATTCTTTTTCGGGCCAATGATACAACAATACTCATGATTTAGTCAAACCGATTAAATTTTGATTTATTTGGAGGCCTACTATTTATTTATTTATTTTTTATTTCGATTTATTTTTCATTATTTTATTTCTATTAATTTTGGGTCAATGAAAACCAAAATATCGAAGATTTATCGATTTTTGATTTAAAATCTTGATAAAGGTGAGACCTTTCTTATTTTCCTCTTTTCGATTTTATTTCATTATTTTTTTATTCACTTTGGGTCAATGAAAACCAAAATATCAATGATTTATCGATTATCGATTTAAAATCTTGATAAAGGTGAGACCTTTCTTATTTTTCTTACCTCTTTTCGATTTTATTTCATTTTTATTGTCCTTTCATTATCTTTATTCATTTTGGGTCAATGAAAACCAAATACAAGAGATTATCGAATTTTCGATTTAAAATCTTAATAAAGATAAGACCTTTCTTATTTTTCCGATTTTATTTCTATTTCAATTTATTTTTTCATTACCTCATATTCTTTTATTTTCACATTTGGTCAATGAAAGTCAAATATTAAAGATTATCGATTTTCTCTATTAAATCTTGATTAAGACGAGACCAACTTTGTTTTCATGTCGATTTCCATTTCATTTCTCATTTTCTTCCTCCATTTTCACTTTCGATCGACGGAGTATTTCTATTCACGAATGTTGGTGATTGAAGCGATTAACCTTCATTATTTCAAATCTGTAGTGAGTGATCATTGAGATCTCTTTCTATACTTTGAGATCGTGATAGGTTACCTTCGGTTAATCAACGAAAGTTTGTGATTAAGACGATATTGTCACCTTTTCCTTTTATGTGGCACGATTCAATTGGAGAGTGATCCTCAATATCATTTCTCCATCGTGTTTTAGCACAAAGATCAAATTGCGCATCCTCCTATAGTGTGATGTTCTTCATAGATCGTGCTACGATGGCTTAGCGTTACATTGGACCTGATTCATCTGATTAACCACTAAATTTACATTTCCGTCAATATTATCTTGATTTACTTTTATATCAATATTATCTTGATTTACATTTATGTCAATATTATATCTTGTTCATATTATCTTGCTTATATCTTGTTCACATTATTGTTCATATTATTTATATCATATTCATATCTTATTCATCTAACCATTTTCTTTGTTTATACACTTAATCAAAACACACTAAAATTATCGAAACGCCTAAGCACTTAATTTTCGATTAAAATACCTAACACATCTATTCAAACCATTTTTCATAATTAAATTACGAAAGAATTGAATTCTTGAGGTCTAGCACTTCTTGGGTTCTTGAGTGACCGCTATTGAGGCGCACGCCTTGGGTGGTGATCACTCGACCTTTCGTTTCTAAAACACGCATCTTAATTATTTGGACAAAGGAATGCCACTTGAGTCTAGCATTCCATGTGGCACTTTTGTTGTTCATCAAACAATATTTCGTAAATCAATCGAACGAAACAGGTGTCGTTGGGATCTAGCATCCCAATAGTGCCCCAATTAATTGGTTGCGAGGCCGACGTCTCGTTTATCGAATAATCGTCATTCTCCCTAAAACATTTAGCAAACCAAATCATTTTCAAACCAATCCTCGATTCGTCGTCGAGCCCAATCGTAAGTCGAGCGCCTTTTGCCTCGACATCAAACGCACACTCGCACATCTCGTGGTTTCGTTACTAGGAGCACCCCTAGGGACTAGTATCGATCCTCACCTCTTCTTTCAACCAATCCGATTCGATCTTTTTCAAACCGTTTTTTTAATCAACTAACGAAAGGAGGAGATTCTTGGAATCTAGCATTCCTTGTGTCTTCGAATGAATGGCTCTCGAGGCACGCCCTTGGGTTGTTGTTCATTCACCCTTTTGTCTTAAAACACTTAATCCCCTATCAAACATTTTCGTAATCAACTCACGAAAAAACTGAGTTCTTGGAGTCTAGCATTTCTTGGATTCTTGAGTGAATGCTCTCGAGGCACGCCCCTTGGGTTGTATGTCATTCAATCTTTCGTCTCCTAAAATTGAAACACTGACCCCATTCTTTTCGTGGGCGTACCACGAACTACGATTGCTCTGATTCTTTATTCTCGTCCGAGTAAAGATACGTAGGCACAAAATTGCATAGATCTTAGCGGGCTACCTTCTCCATTTTTCATCATTTCCTCTTTCTTTTTGTGGGCGTACCACGAACTACGACTGCTCTTATTCTTTATTCTCGTCCGAGTAAAGATACGTAGGCACAAGATTGCGATGATCTTGGCGAGCACACTACCATCTTTTTCCATCAAACCCCGTAGTCGAACTACGATTGCTCTGATTCCTCATTCTCGTCCGAATGAGCATACGTAGGCCCGAGGTCGCGATGATCTTGCCGAGCACCCTATCCTAAAACTACCCCATTTTCCCTTAGTAATCGAAACCTTTTACCTTACCTTTTCGCATATATCGTTGAGAAGAAAACAAACAAGCTTAGATAACGTTCATCACAATTCGAACTAAGAGGTTCCTGTTGAGTACAATGGACGTGAGGGGGTGCGCGTACCTTCCTCTCACGTAACCGACTCCCGAACCCAGAATGTGGTTGCGACGACCATGTTCTTATCCTCCCTTAAAGGTTTTCTCGATATTTTCCTTTCCCTCTTATGGGATAAATAAAGTTTGGTGGCGACTCTATCGAACCGTTTTCTGCGCCTTTCGCGCGAGGGTCGTGTCTTTGATGAATTTTCGAGGTGCGGCAGCTGGCGACTCTGCTGGGGAACAATTGCTCCATGCAAGAGAGAGTCAAGCCTATCTTAGAGCGATTTTTGAGGAGCGTTATCTTTGTTTTCTTTTTTTCTTCTTGTTTACGTATTTGTTCTCTTATGGCTTTTATATGCTCATTATTATGCTTATCTGTTGGATCTTGGGATGATATCATGAGTAAAGCTCTACACCCGAGCTTTGGTAAAATCAGAGGGAACACATAGTTTAGAATTGGATGTCGAGTAGTGTTAGTCCCCATGGACTCGCTCCTTGCGTGCCTAGCATGAAAGCTCCCCTAGAGTAGACCTTTTCGTAGATCCTGTTGTAACACAGCTAGCCTGTCGTACGACTTGATTCATGAAGGGTCCGTGACTCTATGAACCACTCTTAGAACCAAGCTCTATATTGGTGGTCGTGTAGTGTTAGTCTCCAAGGACTCGCTCCTTGTGCGCCTAGCACGAGGATCCCACTCAGGAGAGACCTTGTCGTCATTATCGTCGTAATGCAGCTAGCCTGTTACGTGACATTGATGCGATTTGTGTCCGTAATCCTAGGAACCTTATCCGTCAACATAGAAACTATCCCGTGAGTGGGTTTGTGGGTAAAGAACCTAGAACTTTCCTCATAGAGGCTACCTATAGGTTTTCTTTGATCAGAGACTTTAGTCATTTACCTGTGAACGGCCAACCTCAGAACTGTTTGAACCTGTGATCTGCGATCCTGGATTTTGCATCTTGCATTGCATCTCATGTCATTACATTGCATTGCATCTGTTATGCATCTTGCATTGCATTGTCAACCTCAGAATCTCACTTCACCTTCCTTCCTTCTCTAGCAAATCAAGCCGATTCCTCGACACCAATACGCTACTCGAGCCAATAGCAGACGAATGATGAATCAGATTCAATAAGACCATGCCGCCACATGTAAAGGCAGGGCCATCAGTGAATGTTATTGAAGGAGTTATCGAAGACAAGCAGAATAGTCTTCGCCTCTGACTAAGCCAGTTCAAGCACCAATCAAGTCAAGACAGGAAGATCAGTTCCTCGAAGAAGGCATTCGTCATGCCATTTCATCATTTCCATCCTTATTTTCTCTTTGTTTGTTTAAGTACTGTTTGCTTCAAACATTGTCGTTTGTATTTGGTTTTCTTAATGTAGTGACTATGTATGTTTTGAATTAGTTATGTTGTATTCACTCATTTCTTCCATTTACCGCAAATCACCGACACATATATTTCCACTTCACTCTCTTTACAAACTGTCATTTAACAATGATTGGAGGGAGGATGATGAAAGCGAAATACCCATAATTGTAAAATGTATGCTTTCGGATAAAATCTCGTCGATGATGTACAGGAATTGTTTCAATTCCCCAAACATTGGAGAGACAAGGAGTTAATCCCTAGTAAACCACTTCGAGCTTAGAAGTAGCAGTTTCCTTCGGATATTCAAACCCTTACACTCAACCTGGGGCAGGGTAGTGTTCAATTAACCCAATAACGCACTCGAAATCACAAAGCAAAATTCCGCAAGACATGACGGTTGTTCATCAATAACCATGACTTGCCAGTCACAATCATCCAAAAAATAACGAAAAATCAAAAGCCTGCTAAGTCGAGCACCTCAAAGGAGACTTAGGCAAAAATCAAGGCAATCCCAATGGACTTGACAAGCAAAATCAGTCCATGTAAAAGATAGGGATCAAAACAAAATCAAAAGAGGCCCCCGAATTCTCAACAAAAACAAAATAAAAGCCAGTGACCACCATATCAAAACCAAAGGGTCACTGACATCCATCAAAAACAAAATAAGGTGACTGCCAGTTGGAGCAAACCTTGAGCCATCATTCTTACACCGTCAACCCTTTTAGAAGACAAACATGTGTAGAATTAACTGAACGTAGGACTGGAGATCATCACGAATAAGGGGTGGGTACAAATCATACTTTGAGCCTAATATCCTTTGTTTCTTAAACCGTGAACCAGACCACGTTACAACCCTCGAAAGACCTAATTGAGGCGAGGTTTATTCTGAAAGCATACTATTGCAAGGTTTCGTAAACTGACTCCCCATATTTGTTAATCTTTAGCACTAGTGTCATTCTCCTTGCTAAATCTTTCACACCATCAAAATCAGCACACGTTTAGGCTAATGGTCCATTCGTCTCACAATATCATAACACTCCAATAAATGACTCTTTTTCAAAACTTGCATGAGTATTGCGTTAAGATTACCATTTGTGAATGCGCAATTTTAACTGCAAATCAGTGCTAGACATCAAAGCAATTCCAACAAGGGGCAATCAAAGAGGAACTTGAACTTTCAGTGGTGCTGACCCGAAGCAAGACTCCCTCAAAACCCCCAGGCTGGGGCAAACCCTTCAACAGCTTAATCATGGGCAAGTTATCTCAAAGCACATCAAGGCTCAACATCCAAAGCTCAAATCGCTTCAGAATTGGTTAATCAGGGGCAGACCATTACCATGTTCAGACTGGGGCAAGACTCATTGCAGCCGGCATATCCTGTTTGTACTTTCAAGCAGTTCAGAGCAAGAGCATAATCTTCATGAGCTGATCACCATCAAGTCATCTTGACCATCAAGCACAGAGTTGTGGTTCTCTTGGAACGAACACCATGACTTATCAATCATGTCATCAGATTCGAGGCTTCAAGAGCATCTTCGTCCGCTTCAATCATGGCATCTTCAACGAACTGAGTGTCGAGGAAATTAAATCCCTCCCACCGCCCAAAAGTCCAATCCGCATTGGCAACTACCAAAATTCCAAAATGTTGGCACTTTACAACTTATCCAATCACCTGTCTGCCATCATATGCATCATACACATCATATGCATCGCATTCTTCATCATAGACATCATGTGCATCATATGCATCCAAAGACCAACCAAATCATACTTCCCCAGCAATTGCATCTCCGCGCGTCAGCATTTGCATTGCACATCATTACAAGATCAAGCATTCATACATGCGTAAGATCCAGGATCAATCTCAAGACTACAAGAAGATCTTCAGCCTAGCCAGGGGTATCTTTAGTCAATCCGTGGGCGTTCCTCACGAAGTTGAATCTCAAGTGTGCAAGATGATCATCAGCCCAGCCAGGGGCATCTTCTTCAAATCAGTGAGCGTTCCTCACAAAGTTGGTTCAACCTTTTGTTAATCAAAACAAGACTGCAAGCAATCTTCGGCCCAGGCAGGGGCATCTCCTTCAAGTTCATGGGCATTCCTCATGAAGTTATTTCAACATTTTGTTGATGATATTGTGATCTCCAAGCAAGTCAGTAGGCGTTCCTCATTGAGTTCTTTACTTCAACCTTTTGTTAATGTCTCACTCATCATATCCCCAGCAAACTTGATCTTTTGTCAATTGCCTTACTATCATCCTTTTGGTGATAGCGGAACCCAGTCAACTCAATTTAGCCTGCATCCTTTTGGTGTTGGTACCCCTCAAAATCAGAAATTTACTATCATCCTTTTGGTGGTAGCCACTCATGTCATTTCAACCTAACCTGCATCTTTTTGGTGTTGGTCCTTGCAAGTGGAAAGTTCTTATCATCCTTTTGGTGGTAGCAACTTGTGTTGTTTGAGCTGTCATCCTTTTGGTGTCGCCGATCCGTGAACCCTTGGTCTGTGTGTCATCCTTTTGGTGAGTAACAACCTTTGTTATCGTTTTGCTTGCTATTATCCATTTGGTAGTAGTGAGTTTTGACCTCATTTTCATCCTTTTGGTGGAAGGGTCAGTGTGTGTGTGTGCGTGTGTGCCCTATTATCCTTTTGGTAATAGCAGGCTTTGACCTCATTTCTATCCTTTTGGTGGAAGGGTGTGTGTGTGTGTGCCCTATTATCCTTTTGGTAATAGCAGGTTATGACCTCATTTCCATCCTTTTGGTGGAAGGGTCTGTATGCGTATGTGCCCTATTATCCTTTTGGTAATAGCAGGCTT
The DNA here is from genome assembly GCA_022829125.1 of Lathyrus tuberosus. Lineage (NCBI taxonomy): Eukaryota > Viridiplantae > Streptophyta > Magnoliopsida > Fabales > Fabaceae > Lathyrus > Lathyrus tuberosus. The sequence continues at coordinate 844,777 of JALAZF010000803.1, read as the reverse complement.
TGACCTCATTTCTATCCTTTTGGTGGAAGGGTTTGTGTGTGTGTGTGTGTGTGCCCTATTATCCTTTTGGTAATAGCAGGTTATGACCTCATTTCCATCCTTTTGGTGGAAGGGTCCGTGTGCGTGTATGCCCTATTATCCTTTTGGTAATAGCAGGCTTTGACCCCATTTTCATCCTTTTGGTGGAAGGGTCTGTGTGCGTGTGTGCCCTATTATCCTTTTGGTAATAGCAGGCTTTGACCTCATTTTCATCCTTTTGGTGGAAGGGTCTGTGCGTGTGTGCCCTATTATCCTTTTGGTAATAGCAGGCTTTGACCTCGTTTTCCATCCTTTTGGTGGAAGGGTCTGTGTGCGTATGTACCCTATTATCCTTTTGGTAATAGCAGGCTTTAACCTCATTTTGATCCTTTTGGTGGAAGGCTTTGTGTGTGTGTGCCCTATTATCCTTTTGGTAATAGCAGGCTTTGACCTCATTTTCATCCTTTTGGTGGAAGGGTCTGTGTGTGTGTGCCCTATTATCTTTTTGGTAATAGCAGGCTTTGACCTCATTTTCATCCTTTTGGTGGAAGGGTCTGTGTGCTTGTGTGCCCTATTATCCTTTTGGTAATAGCAGGCTTTGACCTCATTTCCATCCTTTTGGTGGAAGGGTTTGTGTGTGTGTGCCCTATTATCCTTTTGGTAATAGAAAGCTTTGACCTCATTTTCATCCTTTTGGTGGAAGGGTCTGTGTGTGTGTGTGTGTGCCCTATTATCCTTTTGGTATTAGCAGGCTTTGACCTCATTTTCATCCTTTTGGTGGAAAGGTCCGTGTGTGTGTGTTTACTATCATCCTTTTGGTGATAGGTCTGTCATCCTTTTGGTGTCAGATTCTCTTGTTATCATCTTTTTGGTGATAACGACTCTTGCAATTTAATATGTTATTCCACCCCCAAGCATATTCATTCTTTTCGGACGAATTCGTGGTCTTCTTCATATCTAATTGTCTTCTACCTCGAAAGGTTGAACACCGTAGCAGTTCACCTTACTCGGTTTAAGCCAATTAGATAGGGGCATCTGTCATACCCCAAATTTGTCCTACCTGTGTATAACTTCCATCTGTATAACTTTCACTAATCATTATTCAGAAAATCCAAAAATATGTCACTTCCCAGACCAGCGGCGTGATTCAAAGATCAATGACATGTGTCTGAAGGCTCAGTCAAGGTTTTGTGTCATATTCAAGGTAGTTGTGTAATGGTTGAAACTCAAGAGGAGTTTGAACTGATCCCGGTTAGACAAGTGGTTTGCTTCATCCTCAAGATGTCAGGATGTGCTAAGATCAGATATTCAATGAGGGAGAATCATGTGGAACCTATGTTTTTCAAATTTGGGTTTTTGTGCAGTCATTTGTTGCTTGTCAGATTCATAACAAGGTTTTACTCCATTCAAAGTGCAAGATGGATTTGTGTTTGATTCAAGTTCAAAATTAACTCAAGATCTAACTTCAAGTAAGAATTCAAAAAGTATTTCTAATTGGAAGTTCAAGTTTTAAGTGTCATAGTCCAAGAATTGCAAGTTTCATTCAACACCATCATTAAAAGAATTCCAAGATAGTCACAATTGGTTTCAAGTGTTGTTCATATGGAAAATTCAATTCAAATTCTCAAGCTTAGTTCAAATAAAAATGGGAGGTGCCGATTCCAATTCAAAACTCAAAATCCCATTAATTATACAAAAACTCTACAAAAATAAAGGCTCAAAGAAAATTCTACAAAAAGAGGCCCATTTTCATTTTAAGAGAAAGTCCATTTACAATTGCCAAAAAATAATAAATAAATACAAGACAAAGGGCCATGATTTAAGCCCATTACATTGTTTTGTTACAAAAGAACTCATTTGGAATGATAGTAAAACAAGATAACATTTCAATTCATAAGCCTTTAACCCATCTTGCGCAATGTAAATAACTTCCAGCCAATGTTACCAATTGCAGCTTTGCCATAACACTCAGCAATTCCATACGCAGTCCTTGAGGATAAACTACCTTGCGTCAATTCACAGACCCCATCACAAAAATCTGCATGTGATTCACTCACCATAACAAGCACTGCCCAAAACAATCTCAGCCATCCAACTTGCCATAAGCCTGTACCTGCAAAATCAAACGCAACGCATTCTCCAGCTCACAAACCGTACAACACAAATCCAACGCACCTGCAAGAGAAACGATTCCGCAAAATCCTCCAAATATTCTAACGAAATCCTATCCAAATCATTGGCACGAGTCAAGAAAATCATAGCAGACCCTCACACGTACCAAATTCCCAATTCACTCCTCACCATTCCACTATAAATCAACATCATTCTCACACTCTAACAGAAGCTCGATAGCCACCAAAAGCTCTGCAAAAATCTCTCACCAACCTCTTCAATCCACTTCTCCCTCAATCCACTGTAAACAACAACAACCCAATCAAATAGCTTCACCCAAAACCATTATTCAACCCAAAACAACTTTCAAATCCCAAATCCACACCAAACCAAACCCAGATTTTGAAACAGAACTAGAACAGAGACGAAAAAGGAGATGAGATTGAAGGTTGACGAAGCACAAACCTGAACCAAACCGTATCGAAGAAGGTCGGAAACGGAAACATATTCCTCTTGATTTCGCCGTGTTGGGCTTTCTCGTTGTTTTTTTTCACGACCATTTTGTTTGATTATCTGATGGTGTGACTCTATTTTGATGTAAATGGGGGTTGATGGTGATTTATCTCATTGGTTTGTTTTTAAAATAATTTTGGTAATTGGAAAATATGGCTTTGACCTGGCCATGCCTTTGTTTTGGTAGATGATGGGCTTTGGATGGCTCAAATGATTCTATTTCACGCACCATATTCAGCCGAGTGCACCCCTCGTTTTTTTCATTTCTGCTTGTTTTTTGACATTGGTCTTGTTTTTATCATAATATTTTATTTATTGTTTTGTTATCACTTTACATTGATTTTTATTTTTATTCTTTTTCGGGCCAATGATACAACAATACTCGTGATTTAGTCAAACCGATTAAATTTTGATTTATTTGGAGGCCTACTATTTATTTATTTATTTTTTATTTCGATTTATTTTTCATTATTTTATTTCTATTAATTTTGCGTCAATGAAAACCAAAATATCGAAGATTTATCGATTTTCGATTTAAAATCTTGATAAAGGTGAGACCTTTCTTATTTTCCTCTTTTCGATTTTATTTCATTATTTTTTTATTCACTTTGGGTCAATGAAAACCAAAATATCAATGATTTATCGATTATCGACTTAAAATCTTCATAAAGGTGAGACCTTTCTTATTTTTCTTACCTCTTTTCGATTTTATTTCATTTTTATTATCCTTTCATTATCTTTATTCATTTTGGGTCAATGAAAACCAAATACAAGAGATTATCGATTTTTCGATTTAAAATCTTAGTAAAGATGAGACCTTTCTTATTTTTCCGATTTTATTTCTATTTCAATTTATTTTTTCATTAGCTCATATTCTTTTATTTTCACATTTGGTCAATGAAAGTCAAATATTAAAGATTATCGATTTTCTCGATTAAATCTTGATTAAGACGAGACCAACTTTATTTTCATGTCGATTTTCATTTCATTTCTCATTTTCTTCCTCCATTTTCACTTTCGATCGATGAAGTCTTTCTATTCACGAATGTTGGTGATTGAAGCGATTAACCTTCATTATTTAAAATCTGTAGTGAGTGATCATTGAGATCCCTTTCTATACTATGAGATCGTGATAGGTTACCTTCGGTTAATCAACGAAAGTTTGTGATTAAGACGAGTTTGTCACTTTTTCCTTTTGTGTGGCACGATTCAATTGGAGAGTGATCCTCAATATCACTTCTCCATCGTGTTTTAGCACAAAGATCAAATTGCGCATCCTCCTATAGTGTGATCTTCTCATAGATCGTGCTACGATGGCTTAGCGTTACATTGGACCCGATTCATCCGATTAACCACTAACTTTACATTTCCGTCAATATTATCTTGATTTACTTTTATGTCAATATTATCTTGATTTACTTTTATGTCAATATTATATCTTGTTCATATTATCTTGCTTATATCTTGTTCACATTATTGTTCATATTATTTATATCATATTCATATCTTATTCATCTAACCATTTTATTTGTTTATACACTTAATCAAAACACACTAAAATTATCGAAACGCCTAAGCACTTAATTTTCGATTAAAATACCTAACACATCTATTCAAACCATTTTTCATAATTAAATTACAAAAGAATTGAATTCTTGAGGTCTAGCACTTCTTGGGTTCGTGAGTGACCGCTATTGAGGCGCACGCCTTGGGTGGTGATCACTCGACCTTTCGTTTCTAAAACACGCGTCTTAATTATTTGGACAAAGGAATGCCAGTGGAGTCTAGCATTCCATGTGGCACTTTTGTTGTTCATCAAACAATATTTCGTAAATCAATCGAACGAAACAGGTGTCGTTGGGATCTAGCATCCCAATAATGCCCCAATTAATTGGTTGCGAGGCCGACGTCTCGTTTATCGAATAATCGTCATTCTCCCTAAAACATTTAGCAAACCAAATCATTTTCAAACCAATCCTCGATTCGTCGTCGAGCCCAATCGTAAGTCGAACGCCTTTTGCCTCGACATCAAACGCACACTCGCACATCTCGTGGTTTCGTTACTAGGAGCACCCCTAGGGACTAGTATCGATCCTCACCTCTTCTTTCAACCAATCTGATTCAATCTTTTTCAAACCATTTTTTTAATCAACTAACGAAAGGAGGATATTCTTGGAATCTAGCATTCCTTGTGTCTTCTAATGAATGGCTCTCGAGGCACGCCCTTGGGTTGTTGTTCATTCACCCTTTTGTCTTAAAACATTTAATCCCCTATCAAACATTTTTGTAATCAACTCACGAAAAAACTGAGTTCTTGGAGTCTAGCTTTCCTTGGATTCTTGAGTGAATGCTCTCGAGGCACGCCCCTTGGGTTGTATGTCATTCAATCTTTCGTCTCCTAAAATTCAAACACTAACCCCATTCTTTTCGTGGGCGTACCACGAACTACGACTGCTCTGATTCTTTATTCTCGTCCGAGTAAAGATACGTAGGCACAAGATTGCGTAGATCTTGGCGGGCTACCTTCTCCATTTTTCATCATTTCCTCCCTCTTTTCGTGGGTGTACCACGAACTACGACTGCTCTGATTCTTTATTCTCATCCGAGTAAAGATACGTAGGCACAAGATTGCGATGATCTTTGTGAGCACACTACCATCTTTTTCCGTCAAACCCCGTAGTCGAACTACGATTGCTCTGATTCCTCATTCTCGTCCGAATGAGCATACGTAGGCCCGAGGTCGCGATGATCTTGCCGAGCACCCTGTGCTAAAACCACCACATTTTCCCTTTGTAATCGAAACCTTTTACCTTACCTTTTCGTATATATCGTTGAGAAGAAAACAAACAAGCTTAGATAACGTTCATCACAATTCGAACTAAGAGGTTCCCGTTGAGTACAACGGACGTGAGGGGGTGCGCATACCTTCCTCTCACGTAACCGACTCCCGAACCCAGAATGTGGTTGCGACGACCACATTCTTATCCTCCCTTAAAGGTCTTCTCGATATTTTCCTTTCCCTCTTATGGGATAAATAAAGTTCGGTGGTGACTCTGTCGAACCGTTTTCCGCGCCTTTCGCGCGAGGGTCGTGTCTTCGATGAATTTTCGAGGTGCGGCAGCTGTGTCTTCACATAGCGCAATTAGGGTTTTCTTCGATCTTTACCCTTTCCTTTGGATAAATCAAAGCTCGGTGGTGAATTTCAATGTTTTGTGATTCAAGTTAATTAATAGCTTGATATCCGATTCTCATCGCAACAGAAATGGCGACTTCACTGGGAACACTTGAGGGTTAAGGCCACCGTGTTTATATTTGTGTTATTTATTTATTTGCTTGATTGTATACTTGTATATATATGTATCTGCTTGGGTTTTTCTGTGTGCAGGGTTGCTATCATGAGTGGTGAGGATAAGTCTTAACCCGGACTTGAGAGTACACATATGATAGGATAGTGGATATAGTCAAGGAGACTTTGAGGGAGTAATCCCAAAGGAGCTGACTTGAGATTCCTGTAACACCTCAAAATTTTCCCTCATGTTTTAGCTCTAATTGGCTTATGTTTCATTGCATGCTTTGCATTATCATCTTTGCATACCATTGGCCTTAGCATGGGATCAAGGTATCTAAGTCAAATCAAAGGAGCCTTGAGTCTCAAGAGATCTTAATTGACCTACCATCTCATCATGTGATCAAACTTGACAAGAAATCTCAAGGGAACCACCTTCTCCTAACCAGTGCAAAATTAGGGTTTTGGGATTCTTGAATATAACACCCCAATGGACAAGATCTTTGAGTTTTATCCTCACCAAATGGCATATCTCATCTTTGTTTGAGAGGATATACATCATGCTCAAAGGAATTTGGATTGGGAGGATGGGCTGATTTCTCCTAGACTGAAGGCACCAGACTAGGGTTTGCCATAAATTCAGTTTATTTCTGACATTTTGGACAAGACTTGATTCTATGGTATTCCTCATGTCCTTAAGTGTCTAAGATGGGAGAATTGTCCATCAATTTGGTTTGGAAGGGTTTCAGTTGATCATTTGACTGAAAATCAGGAGAATTGGGAAAAAGTCAACTGTGCCAAAGAAAAAGTCAACTCTTGACTTTTTGAGGTCAAATTCAAGTTCCTTATCTCAAGTATGATCCTTGGTGAAGATTTGATCAAGAAATATCCAGGGATTCATCAAAAATCAAGAAGGATTCAAAGTTGCCAAATTTAGAAACTTAGGGTTTCCATTTATGGCAAGTTTTATCAAGTTAAAGGGTCAGTTTTGAGGCATTCTTTTTCCATTTTCCATGCTTCAAACTCAAAGTTTATGGAGACCTATCAAAAGTTAACATTCCAAGCTTCAAACCATACCAATAACATCCCCATTGGATCAAAATTGAGAGAGATATGATCAATTAAAGTTGAGGAAAAGCAAGGCAAGTTGGCAAGTCATGACCAGTCAGCACGCAGTCATTTTCACAAACACCTTGTGTGCATGTTCTATCCAAGTTCATAGCCAAATATCTCATTGATGGAGGCTTTAAATGGAAAAATGTTCAACATGAGTTTCGTTCCTCTCAATCTCCTCTACAACTTTGATGTTGGGGAATTTTTCATATGATCAACCTATTGAGTGTTAAGGAGGGTTAAAGTGGTGCCCCCAACACATGCATTTCACACGCCATAGGGACAGGCACGGGCAAGGCAAGATGTATACCAAGTTCAGTTGCATACCCTCATGTTCATCATCACTTTTCACATTGTTTTAGAGCTCCAATTCAATTGTTTTCCACATCAATGTTATTGTTCTCTATCCCCTCTTTCTAAAGACCCCAAGAACTCTTCATTTCATCCATTGGCCATGGAGATACAAGGTTCCAAAGTTCACCACATGCCAACGGGTTTTCTTCTAGATCAAGCAAGCAAATTCAGCAATAAACCTTGTCATTGTTATACCATGCGCATGCTAAACATCACTATACATACACAACATTGCCATATAAAGCTAAACACATTCTTACACATACATGCTCATGCACACTTTTGCCATATATGATCAAACAAAGAGAGAGAAGGAAACTTGTTGAATAAGTTATTGTGCTGCTATGCTTCATCATCACCTTTCATTTTCAAAATCCCACCATAAGGTTGCATACTCCTTCCATACACGAGCTCACCATCACATTACACCCAGTCTCTATTTTCAATTCAGTTTCAACTCAACCTTCACAACTAACCTAACCACACTTCTAACTGTTAACCATAACAGTTAGAAGTTAACCTCAGATATAAAAACCAAACTCTAACTGAATTTGAAGGGGAACTTGTTCATTCTACACTTTTCACCAATTTTTCACACCCTCTCTCTCTCTCTCTCTCTCTCTCTCTCTCAATTTGCTATCTCTCTCGAAGCTTCTGATACCATAGATCTCTCTGCAAATCTCTACATTCATCTTCATCAAGAATCATCAGTGAAGTAGAGGCAGTGAAGCATAGCATTGCATCTCAATTTTCTTCATCTTCTTCACTGAATTTCAAGAGAGTTTGAAGCTTCCATAGCCTTTATTTGGCCAGCAATCATCTCCAAAGAGTAAGGATCATATTCCTCTCGTTTTCTTGGATTCAAAGCTCCACTGCAGTTCAGGTTTTCTTCAATTTCTCTTTTGGGTTTTAAGCTGATTTAAGCTTTTTTATTATTGATTTTGAAGCTCAATAGGAGCGATGTGATCCTCCGGCTAGTTGATAGGCACTTAGGTGCATAGATCTCAAATGCTAGGGCAAACTGTTTGGCTTCGTTTTGCTTTGTGTGTGCATTGTTTGTGAAATATAAGCCTGGATTTGTAATCTACTTGGTGAGAAGTTCATTTTGGTATATGGTTTGTGCTTTTCTGGTAATGTAACCACCTGTGCACGGCGGAGGTACGTCGGAAAAGACGACCAGAGTCTTCTCCGGCCACCTAAGTTCATCACATCTCATAAACCCTAATTGCATGCCAGATCTAATCTTGTTCGTTGATTGCAACTTGATCCAACACACACATGACTGCCAGCACATTAATGAGAGGCCCTCCCCCTCACGTGACTTCATTTTTAGCATATTATTTGAAATAATGAATCACATGCACGCATCTCAGCATAATTGGCATGTGCACGCATTCTGAACCACATGATTTGCCTACTTCCTTGATCATCGTTTGTTGACTTCATCCAATGGTTCTTATGGAGTCAATTAAGTTGACTGTACCTCATGATATGTACTTCAGATCACGCGTGCACTAGGCCTGACACTTCTTGCTACACGCACCCCTCCTTTTGGGCCCAATGCATGTTAAACTGGATTTTTGCTTTCTGTGCACCCCCTGCTTATTTCTTTTTGTATTTTTATTTTCTTTTCATACATGATTGAAAAGATTTTAGTAAAAATACTTGTACATACACAAAAATCCCAAAAAATTCATGAAACATTATAAGACATTTAAATAATTTTGACATATTTTATTTTCTGATTTTTATCATATTTTGTCATTTCTCTGTGAATATTCTTTAATTTCTTTTGTTTGTGCATTTAGTCATGATACATACTTCATTTCCAATTTGTTTGACATAGTTTTGTATTGAATTTTTCCCTAGAATTTGATACATGATTGTATGATACATTGAAGCATACCATAAATTTTTCATAGATTTTTTAGGTCATTTTGGCTTGACTTTTGAATAAGATCTTTGAACCATTGGTTTATATGATTGGTATGAGATTGTGAAGCATCTTTGAGCATGTTTGGTAATTGATTTTGAGCTATAGTTTTGAAACATGTTTGCACACTGTTTGTACCTCAAATTACTTGAATATTCCAATTTTATTGAGCATCTAACACCGATTTTGATCCATTTTTAAAAGCATGTTTGTTTGTGTGGATGTTAGAAGACGTGTGCTAGGGTTTTAATATGCATTATGTGCAATCTTCTTTGACAATTGTTGAGACCTTTTAATCCATGTTGCATGAACATTATAGGTCACTTTTCTCATGGTATAGATCATTCAAAGTTCATCCTTACATGACTTGCATGCACATGCTTTAACTTGAAATGTGTTGTGTAATTGTGCATTCTCACTTGACCTTCTTTGAGCACATGTTTGTATCAACTCTTGTATGGGCTTGCACATTCACTTTGAACATGATTCACTTCTGTTTGCAATCATCCTCAACCATATTCCATGATCTATAATTGCACATTGACATGTTTCTTAAGTTCATTAACTTTTGCATGTTTGTTTGACCTTGTTTGCACATACTTGCTTCTACCTTTGAACATGTGTCAACATGATACTTGTGTGAACTTTGTGCATACATTCTTGACTTCTAAATGTCATCTTAAATGTCATGTGCTACTAACTTGCATTCATATTGCATGATTGTTCATCTTACATCATCATTTCTTACTTGCATTACAAGTATGCTTCATTGTTGAACTTCAATTGTGTTTGTTCACTTCTTCTTGCTTCATTTCTTTAAATGCTTGCATCCATGACTTGCATGTTCATTAAATGATATGCACATGCATTAATAAATGGCATTCAATTCTAACTTTGATGTTTACATACGCATTTATTCATGTCCATGATTCATTTGCATTCATCTTGCATAGTTAGTGCATAACTTGTAATTGTATGAACTTTAGACGCATAGTTTGACATTGTTTGGTTTCTCTTGGCATGTTTACCTTGGTAGGATACATTGACATGTACCTACTGACCTTAGATGTTCCTTAACCCTTAGGACTCTTTTCTTTTGGTTTTGCCTTTGTTTGCCTCTTAAGTTATCTTCTTTAAGCAACAAGCACTTGTTTGGTTTGCTTTTAATACTTGTATTCGTTACTTGTATTCATTTGGTATTAACCTTTTACATAGGGGCAGAGGTAAGGTACTTGAACATGTGGATGGTTATCCATGTTCATCTCTTCTTTCATCTCTCACCTATCTTACTTGTCTTTTCCTTTTGTGAATAGCATGATATAGTACTTTGTGTAGAACTTTCTCACACCCTTTGGGATCCTAGCTCATCCTTAATTTTTGATTAAGGTGAGGTAGGATCAGCATTAGGTAGTGTTATCCCTCTCTTCTCTTTAGACTTAGGTTCTTAAACCTCCCCTTAGGGCCACCTTTGCCTGATAACATTAGGATAGAAATTCCCTTTAGTGTTTTCTTTTTCCTTGAGTCTTCTCTTCTCATCTCATAACCACTTCTAAAACACTTAATAAAGTTAACATGTATTGCGCATGAGCCTTGTACATGGGAAATGAAGAGTGGGGGGCTTCCTTTCACTTTCCTAGAGTGTTTAGCGCGCGTCCCGTCTTGGGTCGATGTGCGACGCATTCGATCCTATGTTGTAGACTTGGGTGTAATGCAAGTTGCAAACAAACTTAAAAACACTTCTTGTCTAAAAAACACAAAACAAACTCAAACCTTTTTTGTCCTTCGGGATCATTCAGTTTCAAATCATTTTCAGAAAAGGGCACATTGCTTCCATCTCGTCGTAAACAGGCATCGACCCTAACTGCCGGACGCGAACTTAACATCGCTCATAAAAAACACTATGACCTCATTAAGTCGAACTACGACTGCTCTGATTTCCTCCTTCTGGTTAGATTGAGGATACGTAGGCACAAGACGGCGATGTCTTGGCGAGCAACCTCCCCCCTTAGTTCGTGTCCGAACTACGTTGACTCTGACTTTCCCATTGCACGAGGGAATACGTAGGCATAGGATGGCGATGTCCTATCGAGTCACTTCTTTTTCTTTTCTCCCTCGTTTCTCCGTTCTTTTCCGTTCCCATTCCTTTTCCTTTCTAGTAGCAACGGAGCTCCAGATGACGACACGCTTTGATCGAGACAACAAGCGTGGATCCCATCGAGTACGATGGACGCGTGGGGGTGCTAATATCTTCCCTTCACGTAACCGACTCCTGTACCCGTTTCTCTTGGTCGTGAGACCATTATTTTCCTTTCCCTCAGGTTTACGCAGTGTTTCCTTTCCCTCTCTTGGGATAAATACACATTGTTGGCGACTCTATTTCCGCGCCATTTTCGCGTTTGTACTTGGATGAAAATCCCTGAAGCGACAGCTGGCGACTCTGCTGGGGACCCTCATCCCTAAGCGAGTCAATCTCAGCGCTTGCTTGTTTTCGATTATAGGGTGTTTTATCTGTTTATTTTACTCGCTTTTATGGCATTATAACATGTTTACTGTTTCATTGCATTTATTTGCTTTACGTTTACTGTTGCCATATACTCTATTGTGTGCTAGACTGTGCTAGATTTTTCTGTTTGGTGGGCAGGGTTTTCTGAGAGATAAGCCCATTACACAGGCTTGAGTGCACACATAAGACTAGAGTGGAAAGTAGTGTGGCCTACATAGCGTCTTGGTACGTTTGGTTTACACGAGATCCACACCCAGACGAGGTTTTCTTGGGAGATGTTCTGATTTGCGCGTCTTGTGCATTTCAGAGTGTTAACCTTGAAAGCTGTCGACTCTGGTGACCATTCCAGAGGACTCAGTTGCGGCACTCCTCCCGAGATGTGGCAGACCAGAAATAGCAAACCCATTACGCATCCTCGATTCGAGGACCCAATACTGGGAACTTGCTATAGGATATCCTTTTTTAGGGCAATCAGTTGAGGCCTCCTCAATTGATGATAATGCCAAACCAGAAATGGTGAACGTATTATCATTTCTCGACCTGAGAGTCTGTGATATTGAGGATCCTCGCCTTTCTAGTACCCACATGTGAGAAGGGTTGGGTGTTTGCAGGTTTGCAAGTAACCTTGATTTTCAGCATACCCGATACTTTGGATCTCTTATCAGGATTTCTGATCAGTATGAACTTATCAGTGTGGTTACTCTGGTGTTCTGGGTATTTGGTGCGAAGCCTTGATGTTATTCAGTTTGTTCAGTGCATCCAGCTTGCGTGGATACCTTGTCCCATGCTTTGCATTGCATTTCATTTTTCTGACATTCATATTTTTGTATTTCTAGATAGTATCTGATCTTTTGATTCTAGTCAACGGGTAGTCATCGGGATGGACACTAAGAAAAGTAAGAAGAATATCATTGTTTACAAGTTCCTGAAGCTCACTCTTGGTCAGATTGGCATCTTACAGGATCTGCCCGGTCCTGAAGTGTTGGGAATGTTTAAAGAGAAATATGGTTGGATCTTATCTTTCGCTCGTAACATCAGTGAGTATGAATATAATGGCTTGCACACCTTGATGCAGTTCTATGATCCTTCCCTGAGGTGCTTCGTGTTGCCAGACTATATATTGGTCCCTACTCTGGAAGAGTGCTCAAACATCCTAGGGGTTTCCATTAAAGAAGGGGTTCCTTTCTGTGCTTCCAAGGCAGACCTTGACTTCAAAGCTGTGGCTATTGCTCTTTATTTGAGTGAATCAACTTTAGAAGCTGGCATCACCAACAAGGGAAAGTCCCGTGGCTATCACTTGGCGTACTTGGTAAAGAAGGCTCAAGAAGCGGCTAAGGAGAAGAATTGGACAGCTTTTAATGCAATACTGGCTCTCTGTGTATATGGCATTGTCCTTTTTCCTAATGAATCTGAGTTTATTGATACAGACGCTATCCGGATCTTTACCACTCAGAACCCAGTGCCGACCTTGTTAGGAGATCTTCACTATGCCTTGTACAACAGGAATGAGAAGAGACGAGGCAGGATAGTTCATTGTTGTGCACCTCTTTTCTATAAGTGGTTTGCAAACCGTCTACCCCGGTCAGGCGCTTTTGTGGATACTAGGACTTCTTTGGATTGGAGTAAACGTCTGATGGGTCTAGCTGCTAAGGATATTGTTTGGGTGGATCAAGGATTGCTTGGCAAAGACATTTTGCACAGCTGTGGTGAGTACCCTAACGTACCCTTGATAGGGAGAAAAAGGGGTATTAATTACAATTCTTCTTTGGCTATCAGGCAGTTTGGATATGCTCTGAAAGATGCTCCGGTTGAAAGAGATTTGAAAGAGTCTTTGTATTTTCATGTAGCCGATGGTTTAGCTGTGGCACAGAAGGCTTCCGAAGCATGGCTCAGTTGACAAAAGAAAGGAAAAGCCGCTCTGGGAAAACCCAACAATCAAGCTTTCTCTCCGTATATAGACTGGGTAAAGAGAAGAGTGGAAGAGTTCTATTTGCCTTTTAATTGGGCACCTCCCTTGTATCCTGAGACTGCGGAGGAGAGGTTCACTGTACCCATTGAAGAATTCGATAAGCAGCGAGATTTAATGCATGATCTGAGGATGGAGAATGCTGGTATGAGTAGCCAGCTGCAAGGCGCATTATATGACAACCGGGAGTTGAAATGGAAGGTTCAAGATGTGAAAAAGTGCTTGGAAAAGAAAAAGAAAAACCTCACTGACAGAGCTCAACACTTCACAAAAGTCAGTATGGCTGCTGAATCCTATGGCAAGGCCTACAGGAAAAACAAGAAGATCGTGACCGAGACTGAAGCCAAGCTTGCCACGTATCAGGAGATGTGGGAAGAGCTCAAGATTGAGAATGGGGAGTTGAAAGAAGAACTTCAAAGGATGAAAGCTAGAAAAAAGCATTTCTCTGGCAAGTGGAGAAAAGCTCAGAAGGAAATTGAAGAGCTCAAGTTGCAAGCCGAAGTCAAGAAATCAAGGCGCGAAGGTAACAATGTTGAAGAGCAAGTTGCTAGGCTGAATCAAGATGTGGAAAGGAGAAACAGACTGATCAAAGGGCTGATAGAGCGACCTACACATCCGAACACTGTGGATCTCCTTAAGGAAGTTGAAGCCAGCTTGTTTGGAATCAATTTGTAGTGATCTTGTTGTTATATTTTGTTGTGATTACTATCAGGGTTGTTGATGGAATCGCCTTTGATTGTATCAGACCCGTATGTATGAATTCTTATGATATGATATTGAAACATTTAGTTCAGCCATATATGTCTCCACATCTCTCAGTTTTCAGAGATGTGCTTCCTTTGTGATGGTTCTATAGTATTTCTGGGCTCGGATTTATTTCCCGATGATGTGTGTAATCCCTTGCCTGGTTTCAAAGACTGGAATCAAAGCAGATACGTCCTGAGAATGTTTAAATATGATCTTTGCATTTGCATAACCATAATCATTTTTCATTTTGCATAATAGGCTTATCTCTGGTTTTCTCATCATGTTCTTCTACAGACAGGATTGCTGACTAGCAAATTCATCAGTATTCTACCAGCCTTAATCAGAAGATAGCCATGGAACAACTCCGTGCAGAGGTAACTGAAATGAAGATTCAGATGAGGCAGTTTGGGGAAGATATGCAGGCTATGTCCCAGGGCCAGAATCTGCTAAGAGAGATGAGGACTCAGATGGGCCTGCTTATGGAAATCTTGAATAAGGTGTTAAAGAATTAAAACGATCATGTGCTCGCTTCCATAATAGAGGTCCTTACTCCTCCCATCTCTTTGGGGTTTGCTCTAGATCATGGATTGCCTCATGAATCCCCTCCACAAACTGAAGTTTCAGAGCGTTCTCATCAGCAATCACTTCCTGCTCCCCCAAGAGGATCCTAAGTCAGAGGGGCCTAAGAGGAAGTTTTATCCCATTCCAATGCCGTATGCGCAGTTGCTTTCTTATTTGCTCAAGCTCAAACTAGTTGAACGTGTTAACTTGGGACCTATTCCCACAAAGCTTCCTCTGGGACCTAATGCTAATGCTAGATGCGAATTCCACTATGGGGCACCTGGTCACAATGTTGAGAATTGTACAAGGTTTAAGCATAAATTCCAAGAGCTCATTGATTCAGAGGAAATCAATTTTACATCAGTTGGCACTGGTAAACAAGGTGATTTTACTCCCATTGTTGCAAAGGAATTGGGGACTCCCTCCTTTTCCAAAGGATCCACACCGCGTCAGGGATCTCTTCCCCGACCTTATGTTGCAGAAGCTCTACGTCAGCAACCCTTGTTTGGGCCTCGTGTAGAAAGGAAAATACAGGAGCAGATTGGGTGCCCAAATCAGCATCAGCAGTAGAGGCAACTCAGACCAAGAAGGCCCAAGAGGATATTTGATCCTATTCCAATTCCTTACAGTCAGTTGTTGGCTCGCTTGCTCAAAATCTCTCTGATTCAGTTGAGGAATGCCATGCCAGTGCCATACCCTATTCCTCCGGACTATGACATGAATGCTAGCTGTGAGTTCCATTCAGGAACGTCCAGGCACACACTTGATAACTGTAATGCGTTCCAGCATAAGGTGTAAGATTTGATTGACTCAAAGGTCATCACCCCAGATGGTACTCCCACAAGGTGAAGCTTCTTTATCAGAGTGAGCGCTCGAGGCTGCGAAGACATCATCAGAAGAAATAAGTCCAGACGGAGTCAAGTCTCCTCAACAATGGCAATCATCAGCTTCCTTTACTGCATTTTCATATGTAGCTTTCATTTGTTTATTTAAACATTGTTTGCATGAAAAAACTTGTTTGTGTTTTGAATGATGGTTTTAATGCAATGGGTATGTTTTCTTGAAGTGTTTTATTCGTGTTCACTCATTTTAATGTTTGCATGCACTGCAATACCAACTTTCTTGCCTTAAACTCTTTGAGGTAGGATGACGAAGTAAGAACGCAAACTTCTAATGGTATACTTTAGGATAAAACCCTGTTGAGGATGTACATGCATTGTTTCGAATCTCTAAACACTGGAGACATAAGGGAGATAAATCCTCAATAACCCCTTTGAGGCTTGGAGTAGGAGTTTTTTTTCTGAAAACGAAAAAACACTCAATCTTAACCTAGGGCAGGGTAGGTGTCAGTTAATTTAACTAGGTGTTCAAATCTCGAAAAGAGTGTGCATCTGAGGATCCATTGTCGTTAAGAGGTCAAGAGATGTTAAACCACAATGGTTATCCATCAACAATCAAGGAGTGAGGCAGTCACAACCCTTTCAAACAAGTCAGATAAATCAGTATCACACGATTTGTTCAAAATGAAAAAAGAAGAGAAAAAATAGAGAAAGAAAGCCCGCTAAGTCGAAACTTGAAAATAAGTGACTTAGGCAAAAGTTAGGGCATCCCGCTGGACTTCAAAATCAAAAGACTCAAAAGAGTCTGTCCAGGCAAAAATTAGGGATCAAAAAGCAAAAGAATGAAAAGCGAAAGCGAAAAGGATTACAAAGAAAAATCCTCAATAAGAACAAATTCGTGTGACTACAGCACAAAAGACTAAAGGGGTGACTGTTGCTCAAAAAACCTCATTAGGTGGTAAACCATCAGTTGCATGGGTTCCTTAAAGATCATAAAACCTTTTGAGAGATGAGCGCTTGGGTCGGATCAGCTGAACGTAGGACTAGAGAACATCACGAAGCGTGGGCGGGCACAAATAAACTTGAGCCTTAAATCCTTTTTTTCTCAAAACTGTGAACCCGTCCACGTTACAACCCTTAAAAGTCCTAATTGAAGCAGGGTTTATTCCGAAAGCGTACATCAGCGAGATAGCGTTCCTGACTCCTATGAGTTATGCTAATAAGATTTTTGTTGGTATTGCATGTGCGTATTGTTTTTCCATTCAAAAATCAATGTCGCATCCCAGCTAGTGATTCGTTCACGAGGCTTGGCGACGCATTTTCAATGAAACTTCAAGGTTAACACGAGTGTTGCATTAGAATTGTCATTCTCATAATAAACATTTTCTGCATGCATGCGTTTGACATCAAAGAAGCTTACATGATGAACGTCAGTCGAGACGCTCGATCACGCCAAGTTGAGATGGTGAAAACTTCGAAGGACAGTCATGTCAAGGGGTATGTGGCTAAGAGACTGTGCACAACCTGGGGTTTCCCGATAAATGGTGATAAGATACAGCCAATCTGGAGCAGTCACACTAAAAACTCTCACTAAGGCAGCCAATATGGGGCAATCAGGTTGATTTGACAAATCTTTGTAAGATCAATCAGGGGCGAAGTTTATTTAAGACTTGGGGGCAGGCCACCTCTAGAGCATGAGAAGTTGTCCACTCCTGAAGACGGTTAATTGAAAACACCTCTTCAAAGTTCAAAATACTGGGGCAGAGTATTTTCCAGTCATTGTAAACCCTTTCGAGGCAAGTTACTTTGTAGATATGCAGTCTGGGGCAGTTATGTCGAGATCTGATAAATCTTCAAGAGTTTGAAGACCCTGGGGCAATGTGAATGCTCGGTCTTCTATAAAATCCTCTTGAGATGATTTCTTCCTTTAGACCTGGTGGTCTGGGGCAAGTGGAGAGTTCAAAGGGCCGTTTATGACCATAGAGACAGGTCAGGATGGGTAACAAGTTTGTTTTTCCCCAGTAGCGTTACTCTCCCCAACAAGAGCATAGAGGATTGTGTTCCCCAGCCGAAGTCAAGGTTGGTTGATTAGTCCCCATCAAACATCTAAAGTGGATTGCTCCGAGGTGAATGTGGTTGTATCTCCAGCAGGAGGTGTGTTGGATGTCTTTGAAAAGACTTTATTTTCCCCACAAAGCCTGGTAATCACTTTCCTTAGGAGGTCAGGAAGTGTAGTTCCATCAGCAACGACATGCTCTAATCCCCAGCAGGGTAAATTCTTTCCTTCAACAACAGGTTAAGCTTAATGATATCCCTCGGTAGGTTTCGTTGAATATTCTCCCCAGTAGAGCTACTCTCCTCAGTGTTGAAATTTCATCATCCCCAGCAGATTATTGCTTTCCCCAGCCAGAGTATAGAGGAGTATTTCCCCAGCTAGAGTTGTGGTTGATTTATTACTCTCTCAGCAAGCAGTTTGAAGTTGATGTTGTGGCATCCCCAGTAAGAGACTAATGGAATACCTTCTTTGGACAAAGAGGTTATTTTCCCCACAGAGTCTTGGCACTCATTTTCCTCAGCTAGTCAGGAAGTGTTTTTCTCATCAGCAACGATATGGTCTGATCCCCAACAGATGAGTAAAACTTGGTGGTATCCCCTAGTAGAGTTGATGTCGTTAATCACCATTCCCTAAGCAGGTGTGCTAATAGTGGCTGATATTCCCCAACAGGGTGAAGGTACAGATGTCTCCCAACAGCAGGTTAAGTTCAGTAATATCCCCAAGCAGGTTCGGTATTATTGACTTGTCTCCCCAAGCAAAGTTTGGTGATGATTTTCACAGTGGTTTGTTCAATAGCGGTTGACATCCCCAGCAGATCTTAAGTTCAATTGTTATTGGCATCTTTCAGATCCCGGTTTGGGGTTCTGTCTTCGGTAGAATCCATGGGTAATCTCCAGCGGAGAGAAATTTCTTGGGTTCCATCCTCAATATTCTTTTTCCCATCTCCAATAGAGTGGAAGTTCTCTCGGAGTTTTCATCTCCAGCAGAGTTTATGATCAGGAAGTTGTTCAGTGAAATCTTCCTCAACAGGATCTTTGATTCAGAGGACAATTTAGTTTGTCATCCCCGGTGGAGTTGCCTTCGTCTTCAGCAATTATTTTGCTGAAGCGCCTCTTTTGCATTGCATAAGCATTCTTGCATGGCATCCTCCCAAACGCGTAGCATTTCCATTTTTGTATGGAGCATTACGCCATAAAAATAATTCAAACATATGCATTCGAAGCATAAGCCAGGTTTGATATCTGTTACCAGTTTCTATCCCCAGCAGAAAGAGATGTGATTCAGGAGATGTTGTTTGACATTACACTGCAACCAGTGGATTCATCCGTCTTACTGTTGTTCCTCCCTACTCCCCTACAGAGTTGTTTGTGTAGATTTCTCTTTCCCCAGCAGAGTCATCTTCTTTTTAGGTCGTAAGTCCGTTGATTCTACTTCCTGTGCATTTTCGGCTGTCATCCCAACTTTTGGGTGGTATCCTCTTTATCCCAACTTTTGGTTGGTATTCTCTTGGTTATTCCAACTTTTGGTTGGTACCCTTTGTTATCCCAACTTTTGGTTGGTACCCTTTGTTATCCCAACTTTTGGTTGGTATTCTCTTGGTTATTCTAACTTTTGGTTGGTACCCTTTGTTATCCCAACTTTTGGTTGGTACCCTTTGTTATCCCAACTTTTAGTTGGTATCTTCTTTATCTCAACTTTTGGTTGGTATTCTCTTGGTTATTCCAACTATTCGTTGGTACTCTTTGGTATCCCAACTTTTGGTTGGTAATCTGTGTTGAGATCGCCTTTGGTCGGCGTTCTTCTTTATCCCAACTTTTGGTTGGTATTCTCTTGGTTATTCCAACTATTGGTTGGTACCCTTTGTTATCCCAACTTTTGGTTAGTAATCTGTGTTGAGATCGCCTTTGGTCGGTGTTCTCGTTTATCCCAACTTTTGGTTGGTATTCTCTTGGTTATTCCAACTATTGGTTGGTACCCTTTGGTATCCCAACTTTTGGTTGGTAATATGTGTTGAGATCGCCTTTGGTCGACGTTCTTATTTATCCCAACTTTTGGTTGGTATTCTCTTGGTTATTCCAACTATTGGTTGGTACCATTTGTTATCCCAACTTTTGGTTGGTAATCTGTGTTGAGATCGCCTTTGGTTGGCGTTCTTGTTTATCCCAACTTTTGGTTGGCATTCTCTTGGTTATTCCAACTATTGGTTGGTACCTTTTGTTATCCCAACTTTTGGTTGGTATCCCTTGTTGAGTTCGCCTTTGGTCGGCGTCCTCGTTATCCCAACTTTTGGTTGGTACCCTTTGTTTTATCCCAACTTTTGGTTGGTACACTTTTCTATCCCAACTTTTGGTTGGTATCCCTTGTTGAGTTCGCCTTTGGTCGGCGTCCTCGTTATCCCAACTTTTGGTTGGTACCCTTTGTTTTATCCCAACTTTTGGTTGGTACACTTTTCTATCCCAACTTTTGGTTGGTATCCCTTGTTGAGTTCGCCTTTGGTCGGCGTCCTCGCTATCCCAATTTTTGGTTGGTACCCTTTGTTTTATCCCAACTTTTGGTTGGTACACTTTTCTATCCCAACTTTTGGTTGGTATCCCTTGTTGAGTTCGCCTTTGGTCGGCGTCCTCGTTATCCCAACTTTTGGTTGGTACCCTTTGTTTTATCCCAACTTTTGGTTGGTACACTTTTCTATCCCAGCTTTTGGTTGGTATCCCTTGTTGAGCTCGCCTTTGGTCGGTGTCCTCGTTATCCCAACTTTTGATTGGTACCCTTTGTTTTATCCCAACTTTTGGTTGGTACACTTTTCTATCTCAACTTTTGGTTGGTATCCCTTGTTGAGTTTGCCTTTGGTCATCGTCCTCGTTATCCCAAGTTTTGGTTGGTACCCTTTGTTTTATCCCAAATTTTGGTTGGTACACTTTTCTATCCCAACTTTTGGTTGGTATCCCTTGTTGAGTTCGCCTTTGGTCGGCATCCTCGTTATTCCAACTTTTGGTTGGTACACTTTTATATCCCAACATTTGGTTGGTATCCCTTGTTAAGTTCGCCTTTGGTCGGCATTCTTGTTCATCCCAACTTTTGGTTGGTATTCTCTTTGTTATCCCAACTTTTGGTTTGTACTCTCTGTGTCATCCCAACTTTTGGTTGGTATTCTCTTTGTTATCCCAACTTTTGGTTGGTCTTCTCTGTTCTTACTAAATATTGGTTGGTACAATCTATTGGTTATTCCAACTATTGCTTGGTACCCTTCTGTTATCCCAACTATTGGTTGGTAATCTGTGTTGAGATCGCCTTTGGTCGGCGTTCTCGTTTATCCCAACTTTTGGTTGGTATTCTCTTGGTTATTCCAACTATTGGTTGGTACCCTTTGTTATCCCAACTTTTGGTTGGTAATCTGTGTTGAGATCGCCTTTGGTCGGCGTTTTCGTTTATCCCAACTTTTGCTTGGTATTCTCTTGGTTATTCCAACTATTGGTTGGTACCCTTTGGTATCCCAACTTTTGGCTGGTAATCTGTGTTGAGATCGCCTTTGGTCGGCGTTCTTTTTTTATCCCAACTGTTGGTTGGTATTCTCTTGGTTATTCTAACTATTGGTTGGTACCCTTTGTTATCCCAACTTTTGGTTGGTAATCTGTGTTGAGATCGCCTTTGGTCGGCGTTCTCGTTTATCCCAACTTTTGGTTGGTATTCTCTTTGTTATCCCAACTTTTGGTTGGTATCCACTGTTTCTGAGTCCACCTTAGGTTGGCAAACACTTTATTTTGTATCTCCCCACAGGTTGCAAATTTCCAGGTTATTTTGGTATTCAAACCCCGTGTATCCCGATTGTCTGAGAGTTGTTGCTATCACACCATCGGATCCAAGAAGTTTGAATAGGGGCAGCTGTAACACCTCAAAATTTGCCCTCATGTTTTAGCTTTAAATGGCTTATGTTTCATTGCATGCTTTGCATTATCATCTTTGCATACCATTGGCCTTAGCATGGGATCAAGGTATCTAAGTCAAATCAAAGGAGCCTTGAACCTCAAGATAACTTAATTGACCTACCATCTTATCATGTGATCAAGCTTGACAAGAAATCTCAAGGGAACCACCATCTCCTAACCAGTGCAAAATTAGGGTTTTAGGATTCTTGAGTATAACACCCCAATGGACAAGATCTTTGATATTTATCCTCACCAAATGGCATATCTCATCTTTGTTTGAGAGGATATACATCATGCTCAAAGGAATTTGGATTGAGAGGATGGGTTGATTTCTCCTAGACTGAAGGCACCAGACTAGGGTTTGCCATAAAATCAGTTTATTTTTGACTTTTTGGGCAAGACTTGATTCTATGGTATTCCTCATATCCTTAAGTGTCTAAGATGGGAGAAATGACCATCAATTTTGTTATTTCCTTGGTTTTATGGTTGGCATTATTTTGCTAAAACTCTTGTAGCAGCAGATGTTGAATGAAGATGTCTAATAATATGTTCCATTACTCTTTGTTCAACATGTCGTATGAAGACGTTCCATGGCAGTTCATAGGACATCGTGTTGTGAAGTCAGTTTTAATGCAGATTCTGTTACTATGATTTGTAACTGAATATTCTGTGAATATTTGGTTATCTTATGTGGCATCCAAAGCATTTTTGGATTAGGGTTTTTTGTTGGTTTTCGGATTTGCTGCTGTTTCTAATTATGGAGACATAATAGGAAACTTTGGATTGAAGACCTATTTTATTGGAGTTATTTTTGCAGAATTGTGGGCAGTTTAATTGCTGCATTTTCAAGCCCAATTCAGTCCAGATTACAAGCTATAAATAGACTGATGTAAACTTAGTTTTAGGTGTCGAACTTACATGTATTTTTAGGGTTGCGTGCTTGTGTTTTGTGAGCCTAACTGGTATCTTATGATAACAGTATAAGGACTGTAGTATAAGTTGTGTAAGGTTGCTCATAAGCTTTTAAGCATTGAGTAGATGTGTGTTAATTCTCATAAGCTGTGAAGTATTGAGAATTTGTGTTTCGACCATTGTTACTTGTCTTGTAAGGAACTAGTCACGGGTTGTGATTGAAGAGGGATTTGAGGAGGGCCTCATACCTAGGGGAGTCTTAGGTAGAAGTCATAGGAAGGGTAGTGATTAAGTGAGCTGATTAAACCGGGTATGGTTATCTGTGAATTGATACTATCGAATATTGATTCCATCCCTGGCTTGGTAGCCCCCAGATGTAGGATAGTTAGATCCGAACTGGGTTAACAATTTCTGGTGTTCTTTACATTTTCTGCACACTTTTGTTTTAAACTTGTTCATTGTTGTTGTATATCAGTGTCTCGACATCTCGATAGGACATCTGTTATACTGGCCAGAATTTCAATTGGTATCAAAGCTTGCACCCTTAGTTGTTTCTGGGTGAGATTCAGGGAAGGTACTTTCTGGTACAATGGACAAGGATGGAGGAGCTCTGAATAAACCACCTCTGCTGGATGGCTCAAACTATGAGTATTAGAAACCTAGGATGATAGCTTTCATCAAATCCATGGATGATCAAGCATGGAAAGCTGTCATCAAAGGATGGGAGCCCCCTAAGGTTAAAGATGACAAAGGTAACCCTACTGATGTGGTGAAGGAAGAGGAAGACTGGGATGATGCTGACTACAAAGGGTCAGTTGGAAATTCTAAAGCCATGAATGCATTGTTCAATGGTGTTAACAGAAATATCTTCAGGCTGATTGAGCATTGTACTATTGCCAAAGAGGCTTGGCAGGTCTTGAAAGTTGCTCATGAAGGGACTTCAAAGGTGAAAATGTCAAAGCTTCAGCTTCTCACTAGCAAGTTTGAGAGTTTGAAGATGAAAGAGGATGAGAGCATTCATGATTTTCATATGAACATCATTGAGATAGCTAATGCCTCTAGTGCCTTAGGAGAAAAGATGTCTGATAGCAAGCTGGTCAGGAAGATTCTCAGGTCTCTACCTAAGAGATTTGATATGAAGGTCACTGCTATAGAGGAAGCTCAGGACATTGACAAGATGAAGGTGGATGAGCTTATGGGATCACTCCAAACTTTTGAGTTAGGATTCAGTGAAAAAGCTGAAAAGAATAAGAGTATAACATTTGTGTCGAATGCTGATGACTCAGATGATGAAGAAGATGTGTCTAAAGATCTGGTATTACTTGGTAAACAATTTAACAAAGTGTTGAAAAGGATGGACTGGAAGTCAAGAGAAAATGTTCGAAACAAGTCTCTCGACATCAACAAAGACCAGGATGGAGGCAGAAGATCCAGAACTGAAGAAGACTCTAACCAATGGAAGAGAGTTCAATGCTATGAATATGAAGGAATTGGGCACGTAAAAACTGAGTGTCCCACTTATCTCAAAAGACAGAAGAAGGGATTATCTGTGACATGGTCAGAAGATGATTCTGAAACTGAAGATGATGAGAAATCTGTAAAGTTGATGACAACATTAACAGGAGTATGTGAATCTGAAGAGCTTACTTTTGAAGAGCTGGCTATCTCTTATAAGAAGTTGTGCATTGAACATGAAGAAGTATGTCAGCAGAAAGAAGAACAAGCATGTGTTATTGTTCATTTAAAAGCTGAGAATACTGAGCATGTGTCTACTATAGCTGATCTACAAAGTGAAGTAAATGTTTTGAATTCAAAACTGGACAACATGATCAAAAATGTCTGAATGTTAAATGGGAGTTCTTATGTACTTGATGAAATTTTGAAGTCAGGAAGAGATGCTAGAAATGTCAGTGGTATTGGATTTGAAGGTACAAATGAATTAGATGAAGGAAAGAAATCTGAGGAAGTACCCGTTCAAGATAAGAGAAGTTTGAAGATGTTGAATAACATGTTGCAACATCCTCCCAGGCATCAGAAGAAGTTCATAAAGAAAAAGAATCAAAGATGGACATGCTACCATTGTGGGAAGTTTGGTCATATAAAAGCTTTTTGCTACAAGCTACATGGTTATCCCAAACCCATGCAACAGTATAGTAAAAAGAAGAGCAGGGTTGAAACAAAAAGGATATGGACTTCAAAGGATTTTGTAAAGGAACATAGGGACTACAAGTCTTTCAAAGTCTCTACAGATGAAAAATGGTTCTTTGATAGTGGATGTTTTCGACATATGACAGGTGTTAGTAGATATATGTCAGATGTTAAGTATCATGCTCCTAATGAGGTGATTTTTGGTAATGGATCAAAAGGAAAAGTGCTTGGTGTTGGAAGAGTGGATTATCCAGGACAGCCAATTTTGGAAGAAGTATTGCTTGTTGAAGGATTAGATACTAATCTAATAAGCATAAGCCAGTTGTGTGATTAAGGTCTTAGGGTCATCTTTACAAACTACGAATGTTCAATAGTGCACGAAAATAATTTTTTTGCTATGAGAGGTGAAAGAACCTTAGAGAATTGTTATTTGTGGAAAGATGAAAGCACTATTGTGGAAGTGTTGAACCAAAGAACTTGTGAATGACACGTGTATAAAGACCTATTTCCAAAACTTATAAATAGCCCAGCTGACACAATCCTACTTCAATCCTACAGTGCAAAAAATTCATCTGACCCATTCTTTCAAAACTTTTCTCCGCTAGGGTTTGCCCTTACTTTCTTCAATACCGCATTTTGTAAGCAACAAAAAATGTCTCAACATCATGATTCTCCTGCTGATACAAGAACTTCTCAAGTCAATGATGAAGACTATGATCCTCACCGAATGATCAAACTCACAGACCTTGTTTTTGATATCGCCCCGTTGAATGTTGTTCTTACTGACACTAGAGGTAAGCAACCAGCTTCCCACTCTGTGAGTGAAAGTATGAAGTCTAAACTCCTTTCATCTAGGAAGAAAGACAAAATGATTACTAGGTTTTATTCTGATAAGATAAGCCCTAGGAAAAATGTTACTGACAAGAATTCAAATAGGAGGGTGGCTGAAACTAAGAATGATAGTAGGACTCTTGATGATAATGTTTCCAGTAGAGATCAGAGTCTTAGAAGATTTGCCACCATTGCTGTTAGTGAAGCTGATAAAGATGTCGGGTCTGATGTCCCAATATCCATGGCTGGAAATACAAATAATAGTCCTACTGATAGGACTGAGAGTTGTATACCAGTTCAGGTGGCTAGGGAAAGAAGAAGCAAGAAGAGGGCTGAGATGTGTAGTAATATTGCTGATGAGGAACCAATAGCTGACATACTTCAAAGAATCAAGAGTAGAAAAGAAAATACCATTGTGGCTGAGACTTCAAAGGATGCAGAAATGATTAGGAAATCTACTAATGTGGGGAGTAACAAAAGAAAGGCTGGAGCAGGTCCCTCTAAGCAATGGAGTAAAGTTGTGGCTCCAATCAAGAAAAGGAGGGTCACAGGACTGAATGAATCAAATGCTGGAATTGGTCAAACTGTCAGGTCTCAGAGGCAAACTGATAGGTGGAAAATTGACAGTCAAAGAAGAGTAGCTTTACAAAGAGAACTGGGAAAAGACTTCAACAAGTATAAGGAAGTGGTTGATCTTATTGAAGCCGCTGGGTTGATGAAGACTGTGTCTGACATAGGAACATGTTATGAGAAGTTGCTTAAGGAATTTGTTGTGAGTATCCCTGGAGACTGTAATAGTAAACTCAAAAAAGTCTATGTAAGAGGCAAAGCTGTGAAATTTTCTCCCAAAGTGATTAATAATTTTCTGTGGAGACCTACGGACCATCAGGCTGAGTTAGAAGCAAGAGATGATGAAATCTGTGAGGAAATAACAGGTGGGTGCATCAAAGTTTGGCCAAATGAAGGAAATCTCTCTTCTGGGAAGCTAAGTGTCAAATATGCTATCCTTCACGGAATTGCAGTGGTAAACTGGGTTTCTACCAACCATACTTCCACCATCTCATCCATGCTTGGAAAATTCATCTATGCTATTGGAAAGAAGGTCCCTTTCAACTTTGGAGCATATATCTTTGAACAAGTTTTGAAGCAAGCTAGCTCATCTGCTGTTAAGCTACCCATATGTTTTCCATCCTTAATCTATGTAATGATCCTAGACCAATTTCCTGAATGCTTAGTAAGCAGTGACAAAGTCAGCAAGAGAAAACCTCCAATGACTTTGAATTATAGGCTGTTAGGTAGAGTTCATGTGTCTGATGTTGTTGGGACATCCTCCTCAACATCAAGTCATGCCACTCTTGATGATGAAGCCATTGCACAGATGCAAGAAATTTGCAAAGAGCTGAAAGAATCTATCAGGAGAGATACAGCAAGGAAGGCAAAGCTAGAGCAGCTGATTAACGCCTTGGTTGAGAAGAGAAATGCTGCTAAAGATCAAGAGCTGACTGAAGATGATGGACAAGGTGAATCTACTGAGTCTGATATAATGAGTGTCCAGCAGCTTGATGATTCTGGTTCTGAGAATGGTGCTTCTGAATCAGAAGGTGAAAGTGATGAAGTTGCTGATGAAGAGGACAGTGCTGATTAACTAGGCTATCTGCAAGTTTATTTTCTGTTTTTGTCTGTTTTTGTTTTTTTTTCTTCTTTTTTTTTTTACAACTTAATTCTGGTTTGGTGTTGAACAATATACTGCTATGTAATATGTTTACATTTGTCTATGACCTCTCTTTGTCATATTTGTGGCTAAAAAGGGGGAGTAGTAAGTGTGAGGGGGAGCAGCATTAGTAAGTGCTTGTGCTATTGAGGGGGAGTATGTGTGCTGCAGGTAGATTGTGTGTGCTGCTGCAGTTGCTGAGGGGCAGAATGTGGAATGTTGCTGCTGTTGAGGGGGAGTTTTGCTAGTTTACTATGTTGAGTGTTCTTGTGGTACTGTGTGTTTTATGCAGCTGAAGGGGAGTGCTGCTATGCTGGATTTGTTTGTGTTTTTTTGTTGCTGATGGTGTTTGAGTGTTCTTTCCGCTGCTGATACTGATGGTGTTTGAGTGTGTGTGGAGTTTTAGCAAAAAATAAGCCAAAGGGGGAGATTGTTATTTCCTTGGTTTTATGGTTGGCATTATTTTGCTAAAACTCATGTAGCAGCAGATGTTGAATGAAGATGTCTAATAATATGTTCCATTACTCTTTGTTCAACATGTCGTATGAAGATGTTCCATGGTAGTTCATAGGACATCGCGTTGTGAAGTCAGTTTTAATGCAGATTCTGTTACTATGATTTGTAACTGAATATTCTGTGAATATTTGGTTATCCTATGTAGCATCCAAAGCATTTTTGGATTAGGGTTTTTTGTTGGTTTTCGGATTTGCTGCTGTTTCTAATTATGGAGACATAATAGGAAACTTTGGATTTAAGACCTATTTTATTGGAGTTATTTTTGCAGAATTGTGGGCAGTCTAATTGCTGCGTTTTTGAAGCCCAATTCAGTCCAGATTACAAGCAATAAATAGACTGATGTAAACCTAGTTTTAGGTGTCGAACTTACATGTATTTTTAGGGTTGTGTACTTGTGTTTTGTGAGCCTAACTGGTATCTTATGATAACAGTATAAGGACTGTAGTGTAAGTTGTGTAAGGTTGCTCATAAGCTTTTAAGCATTGAGTAGCTGTGTGTTAATTCTCATAAGCTGTGAAGTATTGAGAATTTGTGTTTCGACCATTGTTACTTGTCTTGTAAGGAACTAGTCACGGGTTGTGATTGAAGAGGGATTTGAGGAGGGCCTCATACCTAGGGGAGTCTTAGGTAGAAGTCATAGGAAGGGTGGTGATTAAGTGAGCTGATTGAATTGGGTGTGGTTATCAGTGAATTGATACTATCGAATATTGATTTCATCCCTGGCTTGGTAGCCCCTAGATTTAGGATAGTTAGATCCGAACTGGGTTAACAATTTCTGATGTTCTTTACATTTTCTGCACACTTTTGTTTTAAACTTGTTCATTGTTGTTGTATATCAGTGTCTCGACATCTCGATAGGACATCTGATATACTGGCCAGAATTTCAAATTTGGTTTGGAAGGGGTTCAGTTGATCATTTGACTGAAAATCAGGAGAATTGGGGAAAAGTCAACTGTGCAGAAGAAAAAGTCAACTCTTGACTTTTTGAGGTCAAATTCATGTTCCTTATCTCAAGTATGATCCTTGGTGAAGATTTGATCAAGAAATATCAAGGGATTCATAAAAAATCAAGAAGGATTCAAAGTTGCCAAATTTAGAAACTTAGGGTTTCCATTTATGGCAAGTTTTATCAAGTTAAAGGGTCACTTTTAAGGCATTATTTTTCCATGTTCCAAGCTTCAAACTCAAAGTTTATGGAGGCCTATCAAAAGTTCACATTCCAAGCTTCAAAACCATACCAAGAACATCCCCATTGGATCAAAATTGAGAGAGATATGATCAATTAAAGTTGAGGCAAATCAAGGCAAGTTGGCATGTCATGACCAGTCAGCACGCAATCATTTTCACAAACACCTTGTGTGCATGTTCTATCCAAGTTCATAGCCAAATATCTCATTAATGGAGGCTTCAAATGGAAAAATGTTCAACATGAGTTTCGTTCCTCTCAATCTCCTCTACAACTTTGATGTTGGGGAATTTTTCATATGATCAAACCTATTGAGAGTTATGGAGGGTTAAAGTGGTGCCCCCCAACACATGCATTTCACACGCCATAGGGACAGGCACGGGCAAGGCAAGATGCATACCAAGTTCAGTTGCATACCCTTATGTTCATCATCACTTTTCACATTGTTTTAGAGCTCCAATTCAATTATTTTCCACATCAATGTTGTTGTTCTCCATCCCCTCTTTCTAAAGACCCCAAGAACCCTTCATTTCATCCATTGGCCATGGAGATACAAGGTTCCAAAGTTCACCTCATGCCAACGGGTTTTCTTCTAGATCAAGCAAGCAAATTCAACAAGAAACCTTGTCATTGTTATACCATGCGTGTGATAAACATCACTATACATACACAACATTGCCATATAAAGCTAAACACATTCTTACACATACATTCTCATGCACACTTTTGCCATATATGATCAAACAAAGAGAGAGAATGAAACTGGTTGAATAAGTTGTTGTGCTGCTATGCTTCATCATCACCTTTCATTTTCAAAATCCCACCATAAGGTTGCATACTCCCTCCATACATGAGCTCACCATCACATTACACTCACTCTCTATTTTCAATTAAGTTTCAACTCAACCTTCACAACTAGCCTAACCACACTTCTAACTGTTAATCATAACAGTTAGAAGTTAACCTCAGATATAAAAACCAAACTCTAACTGAATTTGAAGGGTAACTTGTTCATTCTACACTTTTCACCAATTTTTCACACTCTCTCTCTCTCTCTCTCTCAATTTGCTTTCTCTCTCGAAGCTTCTGAGACCATAGATCTCTCTGCAAATCTCTACATTCATCTTCATCAAGAATCATCAGTGAAGTAGAGGCAGTGACGCATAGCATTGTATCTCAATTTTCTTCATCTTCTTCACTGAATTTCAAGAGAGTTTGAAGCTTCCATAGCCTTTATTTGGCCAACAATCATCTCCAAAGAGTAAGGATCGTATTCCTCTGGTTTTCTTGGATTCAAAGTTCCACTACAGTTCAGGTTTTCTTCAATTTATCTTTTGCGTTTTAAGCTGATTTAAGCTTGTTATTGTTGATTTTGAAGCTCAATAGGAGCGATGTGATCCTCCGACTAGTTGATAGGCACTTAGGTGCATAGATCTCAAATGCTAGGGAAAATTGTTTGGCTTCGTTTTGCTTTGTGTGTGCATTGTTTGTGATATCTAAGCCTGGATTTGTAATCTACTTGGTGAGAAGATCATTTTGGTATATGGTTTGTGGTTTTCTGGTAATGTAACCACCTGTGCATGGTGGAGGTACACCGGAGAAGACAACCGGAGTCTTCTCCGGCTACCTGAGTTCATCACATCTCATAAACCCTAATTGCATGCCAGATCTAATCTTGTTCGTTGATTGCAACTTGATCCAACGCACACATGACTGCCAGCACATTAATGAGAGGTCATCCCCCTCACGTGACTTCATTTTCAGCATATTATTTGAATTAATGGATCACATGTACGCATCTCAGCATAATTGGCATGTGCACGCATTCTGAACCACGTGATTTGCCTACTTCCTAGATCGTCGTCTGTTGACTTCATCCAATGGTTCTTATGGAGTCAATTAAGTTGACTATACCTCATGATATGTACTTCAGATTACGCGTGCACTGGGCCTGACACTTCTTGCTACACGCACCCCCTCCTTTTGGGCCTAATGCTTGTTAAACTGGATTTTTGCTTTCTGTGCACCCCCCTGCTTATTTCTTTTTGTATTTTTATTTTCTTTTCATACATGATTGAAAAGCTTTTAGTAAAAATACTTGTTCATATAAAAAATCCCCAAAAAATTCATGAAACATTATAAGACATTTAAATAAATTTGACATATTTATTTTCTGATTTTTATCATATTTTGTCATTTCTCCATGAATATTCTTTAATTTCTTTTGTTTGTGCATTTAGTCATGATACATACTTCATTTCCAATTTGTTTGACATAGTTTTGTGTTGAATTTTTGCCTAGAATTTGATACATGATTGTATGATACATTGAGGCATGCCATACATTTTTCATAGATTTTTTAGGTCATTTTGAATTGACTTTTGAATAAGATCTTTGAACCATTGGTTTATATGATTGGTATGAGATTGTGAAGCATCTTTGAGCATGTTTGGTAATTACTTTTGAGTTATAGTTTTGAGACATGTTTGCACACTGTTTTTACCTCAAATGACTTGAATATTCCAATTTTATTGAGCTTCTAACACCACTTTTGATCCATTTTTAAAAGCATGTTTGTTTGTGTGGATGTTAGAAGACTTGTGCTAGGGTTTTAATATGCATTGTGTACAATCTTCTTTGACAATTGTTGAAACCTTTTAATCCATGTTGCATGAACATTATAGGTCACTTTTCTCATGTTATAGATCATTCAAAGTTCATCCTTACATGACTTGCATGCACATGCTTTAACTTGAAATGTGTTGTGTAATTGTACATTCTCACTTGACCTTCTTTGAGCACATGTTTGTATCAACTCTTGTATGGGCTTACACATTCACTTTGAACATGATTCACTTCTATTTGCAATCATCCTCAAACATATTCCATGATCTATAATTGCACATTGACATGTTTCTTAAGTTCATTAACTTTTGCATGTTTGTTTGACCTTGATTGCACATACTTGCTTCTACCTTTGAACATGTGTCAACATGATACTTGTGTGAAATTTGTGCATACATTCTTGACTTATAAATGTCATATTAAATGTCATGTGCTACTGACTTGCATTCATATGCCATGATTGTTTATCTTACATCATCATTTCTTACTTGCATTACAAGTATGCTTCATTGTTGAACTTCAATTGTGTCTGTTCACTTATTCTTGCTTCATTTCTTTAAATGCTTGCATCCATGGCTTGTATGTTCATTCAATGATATGCACATGAATTAATAAATGTCATTCAATTCTGACTTTGATGTTTACATACGCATTTATTCATGTTCATGATTCATTTGCATTCAACTTGCATAGTTAGTGCATAACTTGTAATTGTATGAACTTTAGACGCATAGTTTGACATTGTTTGGTTTCTCTTGGCATGTTTACCTTGGTAGGACACATTGACATGTACCTACTGACCTTAGATGTTCCTTAACCCTTAGGAATCTTTTCGTTTGGTTTTGCCTTTGTTTGCCTCTTAAGTTGTCTTCTTTCAGCAAATAGCACTTGTTTGGTTTGCTTTTGATACTTGTATTCGTTACTTGTATTCATTTGGTATTAACCTTTTATGTAGGGGCAGAGGTAAGGTGCTTGAACATGTGGATGGTTATCCATGTTCATCTCTTCTTTCATCTCTCATCTATCTTACTTGTCTTTTCCTTTTATGAATAGCATGATATAGTACTTTGTGTAGAACTTTCTCACACCCTTTGGGATCCCAGCTCACCCTTAATTTTTGATTAAGGTGAGGTAGGATAAGCATTAGGTAGTGATATCCCTCTCTTCTCTTTATACTTAGGTTCTTAAACCTCCCCTTAGGGCCACCTTTGCATGATAACATTAGGATAGAAATTCCCTTTAGTGTTTTCTTTTTGCTTGAGTCTTTTCTTCTAATCTCATAACCACTTCTAAAACACTTAATAAAGTTAACATGTATTGCGCATGAGCCTTGTACATGGGAAATAGAGAGTGAGGGGCTTCCTTTCACTTTCCTAGAGTGTTTAGCGTGCGTCCCGTCTTGGGTCGATGTGCGACGCATTCGATCCTATGTTGTAGACTTGGGTGCCATGCAAGTTGCAAACAAACTTCAAAACACTTCTTGTCTAAAAAACACAAAACTAACTCAAACCTTTTTTGTCCTTTGGGATTGTTCAGTTTCAAATCATTTTCAGAAAAGGGAACGTTGCTTCCGTCTCGTCGCAAACAGGCATCGACCCTAACTGCCAGACGCGAACTTAACTCGCTCATAAAAAACACTAAGACCTCGTTAAGTCAAACTATGACTGCTCTGATTTCCTCCTTCTGGTTAGATTGAGGATACGTAGGCACAAGACGGCGATGTCTTGGTGAGCAACCTCCCCCCTTAGTTCGTGTCCGAACTACATTGACTCTGACTTTCCCATTGCACGAGGGAATACGTAGGCATAGGATGGAGATGTCCTATCGAGTCACTTCTTTTTCTTTTCTCCCTCGTTTCTCCATTCTTTTTCGTTCTCGTTCCTTTTCCTTTCTAGTAGCAGCGGAGCTCCAGATGACGACACCCTTTGATTGAGACAACAAGCGTGGATCCCATCGAGTACGATGCACGCGTGGGGGTGCTAATACCTTCCCTTCGTGTAACCGACTCCCGTACCCGTTTCTCTTGGTCACGAGACCATTATTTTCCTTTCCCTCAGGTTTACGCAGTGTTTCCTTTCCCTCTCTTGGGATAAATACACATTTCTAGCGACTCTGTTTCCGCGCCACTTTCGCGTTTGTACTTGATGAAAATCCCGGGAGCGACAATTCCATACTCAGTTGAGGCCCCCTCGAGGGTGGTATATGTTGAACGAGCTATCGTGAATGCATTGTCGCTTTTGACCTAGGATCCCGTGATGCTGATAACCTTTAGTTACCCTTTTACCCTCACTTGGCCTTTTTAGGATGTAGTGCGATGACTATGAGGGAGTAATTCTGAAATGGTTGATACGCGATACTACACTCAGACGAGACTCTCTTGAGAATATTATTGATTACCAAGTAATTGGGAAATCGATAATATCTGAAAGATGGGTTGTTGACTCTGGGAACTTTTAGAACCCTATTCTACAGTTGATAAACCCATATTAGACACCTTATTTGGGATGGGTAGACCATAGCTCCACTCATGTGATCCCTAAACCTAGGCCTTGTGTACTTTATTGTATGTTTTTGCATATATCCATCCATTCATGGACAACCGTTTGGTTTTAAGGAGTTCAGATGGTCATTCCTTTGCAAAGATCCTTAGAGATCATGGTATTTTAAAGCAAAACTTTTCAGTTTTTCAAAAATGTTTGCAAATTGCCTTCGAGTTCCTTGAAACCATTTGGCTTGTATTTGCATCCCATACGCA
Organism: Lathyrus tuberosus; assembly: GCA_022829125.1. Taxonomy (NCBI): domain Eukaryota; kingdom Viridiplantae; phylum Streptophyta; class Magnoliopsida; order Fabales; family Fabaceae; genus Lathyrus; species Lathyrus tuberosus. Next base: position 810,169 of record JALAZF010000803.1, on the reverse strand, counting down.
TGTCATTGCATTTGCATCCGCATTTCTCATCCTTAAGTCTCTTTTTCTTCTATCTCTGAAGGATACCTAGCACCCATTCTTGACCAATGGCTATGATGAACGAGATTTTGAAGAATCAGGAAGCCTTGAAAGAGGATATCATAATCCTCAAAAGTCAGATGAATTGGGTCTTAGAGACCTTGAAAAACTTGATGAGGAAGTAAGGGCATGCTTGCCATGTCGCATCCAAAGAAGTCATCACTTCATCACCTTCTATGGCTCTTCCACATCAAGGACATGCCTTTAAGGGAACCTCGCATCAACCAACATTTGGTCATGCTCCCAGATGTCATTATAATCAAGTGTTTACCAAAAGAGCGTTTCAGGCTCCAATGGTTGTTTCTCCTTGAGGTTCTCAAAGCCATAACAAGAAGAGGCATTCTCTCAAAGGGGACAAGGCTCAATATAAGCCAATTCCTGTGCCACTGAGCAAACTTTTCCCACTGTTGATGCAGAAAACGTTGGTGACTCCGCGACCTCACAACCCGGTGCCAGGACCTTGGCACAATGCAAATCTGACTTGTGACTTTCACAAAGGAGCTGAAGGGCATGACTTGGATGGTTGCTTGACCTTAGAAGCTGCTGTCCAAAAGCTGATCCATGACAAGGATCTGATCCTCAAAGAGAATCACCCGGAGGTTGAATGCAAATTCCATACTGGTACAATAGGGCACCCAGTCGAAGAATGCAAGGATTTCAAAGAGCGACCGCTAAGTCTACTAAAGCTGCTGAAACCTCAAGAAGGTGAGTCAGATGTCAATGTCCCGACTCCCAAAACAAAAGACAAAGGACTTGTGAGGCCTCTTAAGGTTCTATATCACAAGGAGTAAGTGATCGATGATGGAGGTGTTCCCTTGTCTGGATCTGGAAGTTGAAAGCTACTGAAGTCAATTTGCCAAAGCTGGTTGTATTTTCTATTTTCAGTTGTATTTTCTTTGCGTGTTGAATTCGTATTTGCTTATAAGCTGTTGTTTTTTGAATTGGCAAGAGTAATGAAATGTTCATGCATTTTTTGGGTCAATCCATTTGTTTCACTCCTTTACTTTTATTTACATAAAAGCAAAATTATTTATCTTTTCCATCCGCGTATCCTTATCAAACTGTTTGTTTAAGCAAAGATTGGGGAGAATGATGAAAAAATTATGTCAATAATTGCTTGTGGTATGCTGCCAATTAAACCTTGCCGATGATGTAAGGCATTGTTTCAATTCCTAAACACTGGAGAAATAAGGAAGATAATCCCTAGTCAACCACTTTGAGCCTAGAAGAAGGAGTTTCTTTCGGATTGTAAAACCCTTAAATCTTAAACCTTGGGGTGGGTAGTTCTCAATTTAACTTGGTTACACATTATAATGCAAGCGCTTCATGCAAGACACCAGTCAGCTCTCTCAAATCAAATGAATAAATGTTGTACAAGTTGTTCCCGAAGCGACGAAAAAGGAAGGATCGTCATGAAATCCTTACTCGAGGAATGAGCTGAGTCCCTTTCAAGGCAAAAGCTGAGAAAGATGGGAAGCTCATAACCTTGCTTTATACAAAAGGACTTGTATGATAACCCAAAAGAAGAGGTCTCAAAACCTCAGCAAAGACAAGAAGAGGTCTCAAAACCTCAACAAAGACAAGAAGAGGTCTCAAAACCTCAACAAAGACAAGAAGAGGTCTCAAAACCTCAGTAAAGACAAGAAGAGGTCTCAAAACCTCAACAAATAAAGGATAACCAAATGTTGTAAGGGAGTTATGACTACCCTAGGTGTCAGAATCTTCGTCAACTATCATCAGTTCACTTCCTAGCATATAGGAGCCTGAATGTATAGCCTAAGTTAACTGAGTGCAGGATTGGAGTTCATCACGAAGATTGGGTGGGGACAAAGAGACTTTGAGCCTTTATCCTTTGTTTCATGAACTGTGAACCAAGCCACGTTACACCCCTTAAAAGACCTAATTGAGGTAAGGTAGTATTGAAAGCATACTATAGCAAGGTTGATTAACCTGACTCCTAATGATCTTTGCTAATTGTGTGTGTTGATCACTTTATCTGTCATTCCGTAAATGACTATACTCACGTTTTGTTTGATTATTTAATCATTTCGCTGTGTGTGTTTCATCAATAAATTTTGATTTCAAAAGCTTGCATGAATGTTGCATTAAGATTGCCAATTTTTAATGAACAATACTTATTTGCAAGACAATTCAAAATCAAAAGAATCCCAACAAATGCAGCCAGCTAAGGAATTTGACTTGGTAAAGGAAGCTCAGTCTGGGGCAACTGATTTGAAGGACGTGATTCCAAGAGCTATTGAATCAGGGGCAGAACTCTTCAAAGTTCAGAATATTGGGGCAAACCTTCTTGAGGTCATCTTATGACAAGTGTTTCAAGGCAAGGACTCCGATGACCCACCAACAGGGGCAAGTTTGTTTCCCAGTTATTACTACCGCAGTCTAAAGGACTTTGTATTGCGAATACAGTTGAACTGGGGCAGTTATGTCGAGATTCATGAACCTCTTTAAGAGTTTAAAGATATTGAAGCATCTGGTGTGCCAATTCTTGTGTAAAATCCTCTTGACGTCTTATCCTCACAGACCAGTTAATCAGAAGTAGTCAGGTCGAGATTCGACAAATCTCTCAAAGGTCAGTTAGGCTGGGGCATCTCCTTCACAGATTAACCAGTCTGAAGAACAAGTTCGAGGACCTTGTCATGTAAATGCAGTTAAAATGGGGCAGTTATGTCGAGATTCATGAATCTCTCCAAGGGGTTGAAGATATTGAATCATCATGTGTGCCGATTCCTCTATAAAATCCTCGTGGTGTTTTCTCCCAACAGACCATGTAATTTGGGGCAGATGAGACTTGAAGATGATCATTATGCAAGTGATTTGCAGAACTACTTAGTTCTTGTGATATCCTTTGCCAGCTCCCCAGTAAGTTGTTACTTCAGTGTATTTTGGCAATCCTCCAGGGATTTCCGCCTCCAGTAAGGAAACCAAGCTCATGATGGCAATCCTAGTGAAGTCATGATGCTATACCCCGAGTGGATTACTCTTTTCCCCAAGAGAAGGTCTTAACCTTGAAGCAGAACTGTTGATTTTTCTTATTCATCCCCAGTGATGGTCCAATCTATTAAGATTGGCTGGGTATCCTTGTCGAGATGTTTATTTCATCTCCAGTCTCGCTTCCATTTGCTTGTTTTGTCAGTATAAGCATGAGCATAAACATGGCATACATGCATTCATACATATGTATGGCATCTTAGCATTTCTGCTTCCTTTCTGGTGTTTACCTGTGTTGTTCACTTTGGGTTGTGCTTACTCCCCAAGTGACTGGGTTTGTCTATTCTCTCAAATAGAGTCGTCAGCCCTAGGCATAAAGTGTCCATCCTTTCTGAATTCCCCACAGAGTTGGATTCTCATGGATGATTGTTGCTTCAGTTATCTTTTCCACGTTTGGATAAGATAAACCCCATTTGAGTTCATTCCACAATGGTTGGAGTCTTGCTTGACCGTTTCTTTCGAGTTTATGCCTAGATTGAATTTTGGTCCCTGACAAGTGTGCTTTTGAGCCTGATTAGGTTGCTAAACCTAGTTTGGAAGTGCATTTATTTTTCACAAGGTCTTGCAGGAAGAATCTTTTACAGATCCTCATTGAAGACAAAATTCATTCTCCAGCAGTGTTGTGATAGCAACATCTCCTTGGAATTTATACCCAGCAATAAGTAGCAGTCTCCTTGAGAAGCTTGTTTTGCTATTATTACTTCTACAACGATAAGTGGCAGTCTCTTATGAGAAGCTTATCCGTCTTTGGTGTTATTCAACCTTTTGCAACTATAATTGGTATTCCCCTAGAAGTTTGTCAGAAGGATTTTGTTGAAGATCTTACAATTGGTTTCTCTTACTTGAGTTACCCTCTTTACAAGGATTTTACTACGAGTGACGATTTATCATCAGGTCAGATATGAACCTAAAGTTCAGTAATTGCTGGCATTGTTTGAAACTCAGGTCAGATATGAACCTAAACTTAGGTCAGATATGAACCTAAACTCAGGTTAGATATGAACCTAAAACCAGGTCAAATATGAACCTAAAACCAGGTCAAATATGAACCTAAATCCAGGTCAGATATGAACCTAAGGTCCAGTGATTGCTGGCATTGTTTGAAACTCAGGTCAGATATGAACCTAAAGTCCAGTGATTGTTGGCAAGCCAACTCATATTGGTATCTAAAACCAACTCATATTGGTATCTAAACCAACTCAAATTGGTATCCTATCCAACTCAAATTGGAATCCATGCCAACTCATATTGGTATTTAAGCCAACTTATATTGGTATCTTAACCAACTCATATTGGTATCTCAGCCAACTCATATTGGTATTTAAACCAACTCATATTGGTATCTCAACCAACTCATATTGGTATCTCAGTCCAGTGTTTACTGGCAGACCAACTCATATTGGTATTTAAGCCAACTCATATTGGTATCTCAACCAACTTATATCGGTATCTCAGCCAACTCATATTGGTATCCAAGTCTAGCGTTTATTTGCAGCCCAACTCAAATTGGTGTCCAAGTCTAGAGTTTACTGGTAGGCTAACTCAAATTGGTGTTTACTGGCGTCATTTCAAATATTGATATTGTGAGTCCAGTGTTTACTGACGTGTAATTTCTGAGTCCAATCATTGTTGGTGCTTTAATCTTATTCCCAGCAGAGGTTTAGTCGTTATCAACATCCCTTTTGAAAGTCCTTGTGATGATCATCATATGGCGCACGCAGGGTTTGTGTTTGTCTATGTCTTTTCTGGCTTTTCTTGAAAATCTCGTTTGAACTCTTCAGTGTCAGAAATACCTAGAAATTTTTTTGTTGGATGTTTATCCTTTTATTCAAATTGGTCCCTAGTGGAGATCATGTCTTCTTTCTGGTTTCATGCCCAGTAAAGAGTGTGTTTTTATTGTCCCCAGTGTCGTCCGGTCACATATGAACCTGTCGCCCATCTCCTTGGATCTTTCCCCAGTGGAGAGCATCTCTTCCACCTTTAGTGAAAATTTGTGGGTTTCCCCGCCTTTTATGTTCTTCTCTTATCCCCAGTTTTTAGTCACTCCCTAGTGAGTCTCTTTTGTTGGTTGTGGACATGCATCCCCAGTGAGTCTTGTGGATACCAGACCTTAGTTCCTCCCCAGCGAGGCTCACCTGTGGTTGTTTGGGTATTCGCCTTTAGGTGTCTTGTTTTGTCTGCATCTTTGCACTATTATGGCATCATATCATCATACTAGAAGTTCATGGCATGTCAGCACTTGCATGTTTGTTGCTTGTCCTTAGCATATGCATTCCATCTAAGGGTAAAAAATTTCGGTTTGCTATATTTAAATATCTTTCACCTTGATGTCCCGAGGATTTCCATTCCTCGTGTCATCCGGTAAAGCTATTTAAATACGGGCAACTGTTATACCCCAAATTTTACCCCTTAGATGTCATAACATCTTGCACCTACATTTAGGGTTCAATCATCTATGCATTGTTAACTAACCACTTTATCTTACTAGTTATTTCTTTTATGTGAAAGCTAGGGTTTGCACAAGAAAGAGGACAAGGTTGATAAGCCAAGCTCTCACATGTTTCAAGGTCTCCTAAGACATTCTCTGGCTCCATACAACCATCACAAGTGAAATGAGCCACAAGTTCATCTGGTCCCAGATTAGGGTTTTATCAAGGAAAAGTCAACTCTTGCCTGTGATCTTGATCAATGCATGATCCCAAGCCTTGGGACATGATTCCATAGGTTAATAAACATCCTTAGAGGTCATCCATGGGCATTGGAAGAGATTGAGGAAGCAAGACCATCCAAATATTATCCAGTTGGATTCATGAAGAAAACTAGGGTTTTGAATGAAAAGTCAAACTTTTGACTTTGGATACTTTGATCCAAGATGAAGTATTCAAGCCATATTTCATCAAGACATGTTTAATTGTTGAGCTAGAGCATGAGAAGTTGACATTTGAGAGGTTTCTTGCAAAAAGGGGCAAGGTTTGGTCTTTAAAATTTTCTAGGTGTGAAAAAGTTCACTCCTTGTACAAACATGGGAAAGTCATAACTTTCAAACCACACATCTACTTTTTGTGACTGAGATCTCAAATTGAAGCTCTCATCATGAACTTCAAAGTGTATTAGAGGGTCCTCCTTCAAAAGAGGCTTGGTTTTTAAGTTAGGAAACTTGGAAGTTCAAGGAAACTTATGACTTAGTGAAATTTCACTACATTTTCCTTAATTTTGCAGCCAACTTCAACCTCATTTTTCACTATGATCAAAGCCTTATTTCACTTTTCTTTGGTCATGATAGTTGTAGAGTGTTCTTCCAGCTTTCTTTTGAGTACTAGAACATTTCCATTGGACATGTACAACTCAAGTTATGAAGTCACCAAGTTGAGGTTTTTAACTTGACAAGTTTTGGCAATTTCATGATCCAAACCTCCAAGGTTCTTTTCATCACGATACAACTATTATTTCAATTTTTCTTGGACATGACAGTTGTAGGTCTTTTTCCAAGTTTTCCATCCATTACTAGAACTCTCCATTTGGATAAAAATTCACCAAGTTACAAGGCTTCAAAGTTTGTATCATGAATAGGTCAAGTTCCATAACTTAGAATTTTTTTAAGTTTTCTTCTTTGACATATTCATGGACAGGTTTTGTATCTCATTTTTCTCATGGATGTGTACTTTGTTTCAAGCTGACTCAAACATGAAATTTGTTCCCTCTTCTTCCTAGTTTACATTGGATCCAAAACCTCATCATTTGAACCAAAAGCCATAGAGTTATGATGCTCCAAAAGGGTGTCCACGAATTGGTTTCACAACAAACATTGAGCACATAATCCATGCCATTTGTTATGTCTCATGTTGCACTTGAAATTATAATCAATTCATACGTGTAATATGCCATTTGTGAGTCCCCAAACATTACCAAAACAAGCTTATTAGTGTGAGATGCTTTAGCACCATATGACACACTTTCACCAAAATGCCAACAAGTCAAAACTTGTCCACCAAGGCTTCTGCTCTCTTCATGTTTTCATGCTGAGACAATGAACATGCCAGGAGAACCCTACACAACGTGACAAAGCTCTCCACCAACCTTGTCATGTACAAATCAGACCATCTCTTTTTTCCCTCGCATTTTTTCAAATCTCACAAGTTTTAACCATAGTTTTTCACCTCAGTAACTGATTGGGATCACTTGAAAACTCATCATATTTAAGCATAAGTGAGAAACCCTAGAGACTCAGTATTTCCTAAGAGTCATATACATCAGAACACTACACTCCCACTTGCAAACACATCACAAAAAAGAAAGAAAGAACTTGTGAGGCTCAGGGAGAATAAGAGGGTTGCATTTCATCTGGAGACCTTGCAGAGCATCATTAGTCAAGGGAGGAAGTTGGATTTCTAAGCTCTAAGGAGATGAGGCAGTGGACCTTCTCCACTTGGTAAACCTCTTTCTTTCTTTCCATGCTCATGATTTCATGCTCACATGTATACGTTTAACTGATCTTAATGCTATTATCACACTCACATGATTGCATCTGTATTGGTTTGGTTGATAATATGGAGGCCTGTTTGAACTTATGTTGATACATTAGAGTTTTGTTTTAGTTTAGTTGCCCTACTTTCAGGTTGTTTCCCTCCATGTTTAGGTCTCTGTGTAGAGTTGTTTAAGGTTTGTTGATGTTCTTTGTTCTGAGCACTAAGAAATGGTATGTTAGTTCTTGGTTTTTGGTTGAGTTTTGAAGATGATATTGATTGAACAAGGTGAGGATTAGCCATACGAGTGTTACTGGTTTTCATGATAATTTGATGAGACTTGTTCACGTTGCATGGAAGAAGAAGGCAGCGTGGCAGATTAAGAGTGGCTGGATACCATTTTTGTCCTTTAGTCACTTAATGGTAATTGACCGGTTGATATCATGTTGCTAGCATATTCATGTAACGTTTCCGTGTCTTTTTGAACCTGACATTTTAGTTCGCTTGTTGGTTTATATATTTATGGGGTTGGCTTATACATTGGATGTATAACCACCCCAGTGGTATGAGCATTGCGCGTTTAACCTACGGGTCTGGGGTTCGAATCCCCCTCGCCCCAGACTCCCTTTTAGTACTGTTCATCTTCTTTTGGTTTTCAACCTGTTGGACTTGGGCCTTACCACTTCGCTAACCACACCCCCCTGTTTAGGCCTATGCGCAGCAACCAACTAACTCCTAGTTCACTTCAGTATTGCTAATAAACCCCCCCTGTTTGTTTCATTTCAACTTTATTTTTTTTATTTTTTTTTCATCTCAATTTCACTTAATAAAAATAGTTTTTGTTAATAAAAAATTCTAAGAAATTCATGATGACATTTTAATGTTTAAGTTAATTTTCTAAATTTTTATTTTCATTTTTTATTTTATTTCAATATTTATTTTTGATTTTATGAAATCATGAGTAACTTTTGACCTAGTTTGAACCTTTTTGAAAAAAAGACCTCTTCTCACTACTTTTTTTAGATGATTTTCTAAGATGTCTTAGGACCTATTAGAGGGATTTTTTTAGCTAACTTTTGACCTTGAATGAAGTCTTTTGATTAGGTTTGTGGCTCATTGGATGACCCTCGATTCTTAGACCTAATGCCTTTGACCCTTTACTTTGAAACTTGACTTTGAGAGGGCTATTTTGCCAATATTTTCATGACACTCCACACACTCATTCTTGAATGTTTGAACTTGAATTTAGACCTTGGTTTTGGACTTGTGTGTCCATCTTCCTATTTTTAAACACCCCACCAATGTAACAACCTTTGTTTCTAACTTGTTTGACTTAATGACACTTCTTAAAGTGTCATGCGAGTTGAATTTGATTTGAAGTTTGTTTTACTCATAACTTCATGGTTCATGAGTACTTTGTCTTGCTTATAAGGTCACTTATTCATGTTGTTGTGAACTATGCCATGCTCATACATGGATGTTTATCCCAACATTTCTTTGATGTTGTTCATACTTGATTGATGCTATTGTCTCTCTTGTTTGTTTATCCCCTTGAGTTCTTTAACTCTTATTGCTTATCTCAAAATTTAATCCCCCTTTAACATTTGTGTTTACAAGAAGTTGTTTTCCCCTCCTTCCAAAGGAAAGTCTCTCTATTGATCTCAAAGTCATAGATATCTCATTATCATCTTGGCCTCTTTAGAGCCATCTTCAACCTTTGACCTCATAGTCATAGGCATCCACCCATCAAACCTTTGACCTCATAGTCATAGGTAACATCTCATATCTTGGCCTCATAGACATCTTACCTCGACCTCATAATCATAGGTTATCATATTGGCCTCATAGCCATCTTATCTTGACCTCATAGTCATAGGATTCCATCTTTGACCTCATAGTCATAGGTATCCCTCTTTTCCCCTTTACCTAATAGTCATGGTTATCATCTTGGCCTCATAGCCATCTTACCTTGACCTTATAGTCATAGGTTACCATTTTGACCTCATAGTCATCTTACCTTGGCCTCATAGCCATCTAACCACCTTGACCTCATAGTCTTAGGTAATCATCTCTTGACCTCATAGTCATAGGTAATCATCCCTTGACCTAATAGTCATAGGCCTCATAGCCATCTTACCTCGACCTCATAGTCATAGGATATCATCTTGGCCTCATAGCCATCTTACCTCGACCTCATAGTCATAGGATATCATCTTGGCCTCATAGCCATCTTACCTTGACCTCATAGTCATACGATTCCATCTTTAACCTCATAGTCATATGTATCCCTCTTTTCCCCTTGACCTCATAGTCATGGTTATCATCTTGGCCTCATAGCCATCTTACCTTGACCTCATAGTCATAGGTTACCATCTTAACCTCATAGTCATCTTACTATCTTGACCTCGTAGTCATCTTACCTTGGCCTCATAGCCATCTAACCACCTTGACCTCATAGTCATAGGTAATCATCTCTTGACCTCATAGTCATAGGTAATCATCTCTTAACCTCATAGTCATAGGCCTCATAGCCATATTCTCTTGACCTCGTAGTCATAGGCCTCATAGCCATCTTCTCTTGGCCTCACAGCCATCTTCTCTTGACCTCCTAGTCATATGCCTCATAGCCATCTTCTCTTGATCTCATAGTCATAGGCTTTATAGCCATCTTCTCTTTACCTCATAGTCATAGGCCTCATAGCCATCTTCTCTTGACCTCGTAGTCATAGGCCTCATAGCCATCTTCTCTTGACTACATAGTCATAGGCCTCATAGCCATCCTCTCAAGACCTCATAGTCATAAGCCTCATAGCCATTCACCTATCCCAACTTAGACTTAGAGAGTTCTTAAACTCTATATGAGTGTCATACTCATTCCCCTTGGAACTTTGGCCATAGTCAATGGTTCCTCACCCTTAGTGAGGTGAACTACGATTGCTCTGATTCTTTAGTCAAGATACATAGGTACAAAATGTGACGTCTTGGCGAGCATACTTAGTGTACATACCATTAGGTCTTTACTTTTAGCATTTAAGTCTTTACCTTACCCTTAGCAGATTCTCTTAGCAAGCAAACATAACATAACACAAACACTAACAAGAGGTTCCTGTAGAGTACTACAGATACTTAGGGTGTTAATACCTTCCCTTAATATAACCAACCCCCGATCCCCGATCTCTTAGCTGTGTCTTCACATAGCGCAATTAGGCTTTTCTTCGATCTTTACCCTTTCCTTTAGATAAATTAAACCTCGGTGGTGACTTTCAAAATTTTGTGATTCAAGTTAACTAATAGCTTGATATCCGATTCTCACCGCAACACCGACCTCAAGTCAATTTTACTAAACACACGTGTGTAACGAGCGATTTTGGACGCGGTTCTTAAGCGTTGGTCGCTCTTTGCGGTTTGAGCTTTAAACTACAGGTCGATTCATTTTTTATCCTATTGTGAGCTGAATAAGGAAGGGAAATAGATGTCTCCAATTAACCCTGCTTTGCATACTGAGTTTAAACAGCGGTCTGTTAGGTTACGGATGCTATCAATGTGGGGGGGCTTTTGTACTGGTTATTCGTATTTCGCCAATACGGTTCTCTTTCTTTTTTCTAGGCAAAGGGTTTCTGGTGGGGAATAAGGATTAGGATGTTTAGGACTGGTGCTTTTGAATTACTGCTTTTGGTTGACGAAGGTATGGGATTTGGTTTTTTTGTTGATTGAGCTCGCTAAGATCTTTTCTTTCGATCTTATGCCTACGTATTCCCGTTTACCAAAACAGGGAAATCAGAGCGTTCGTAGTTCCTCCTATTCTATGGGAGGAAATTGGTTTTTGGTGTCTTGTTCAAAGCCCAAGACGTGAAGCGAAAGGTGGTTTGTATCTTGTTCAAAGCCCAAGATGTGAAGCTGAAAGATCTATTTGTGTCTTGTTCAAAGCCCAAGACGTGAAGCTGAAAGACCTCGACTTTAGAGAGAATTTGTCATCTCTAAAGAGGGGAGAAGGAGAATTACTTTAACTGGGATACGCGGATCCGAGCAATGCCATAATTTCCAAAGAAAGGGTTTTAACCTGAAGGAGAAGACTTTAACTCAGTGTAGAGCAATGCCATCTTTCCTTAGGAATTTCTCATGCTAAAAGAGGGACAGTGGCATGGATGTAGATGATCCAGAGGCTTGCCGCTTACAGCGATTAGATGAAGGGAAAGGAGTTGTTGATGTTTGTGTACTGTGAACGAGGCACAGCTTTGATGCTAAAAGGTCGATTGGATCAACCAGTGGTTTTCTTATACAAAGCCTAAGAGGAGGCTAATTTCCGCTAGGAAAATCATTATACAAAGCCTAAGAGGAGGCTATTTTGTGTCTCGTACAAAGCCCGAGAGAGAGGCTAAAAGTTTTTGACCCAGTGGGGCATATCGTTATACAAAGCCTAAGAGGAGGCTAGCAAAGAGTTGACTCAGTTGGAGAATCTTTTATACTCAGTAAGAGAGTGTTTTTGTATCTCGTACAAAGCCCGAGAGAGAGGCGAAAAGGTTATTTTGACTCCACTGGGGAGAATTTTGGTATCTCGTACGAAGCCCGAGATGGAGGCTATTGTAACTGTTTCAGTTGAGTGACAGATCCAATATACTGATTTAAAAGAGAAAATCAGTTCTTATATGAGCAACACTGTACTTAGGGATTTGATTTGAGGATCAGGGATATTTCCTTCTCTTTGAGGAAACGGGAAATCCAAAGGGTATTGAGACTATCTGAGTCTGCGGGTTTCCTTCTTATTTAACGAAGGGTGCTTGAGAATGTCTTTGAGACTCAAGGAAGTTAGACTGTCCAAGTCTAGAGTTTTATCTTTTGTACTATGCTTCGAGAAACAGTAGTAGACTCTATGAAAGGACTGTTCTATGAGGATGACTAGGTTCTGTTCCTATACCTCTAGGAGGTCGTCGGGACAATTTGTACGAAGCCCAAGAGGAGGCTGGAAACTTTTAAGAAGCCGACGGGTCCTTGTATGAAGCCCAAGAGGAGGCTATCATTCCCGAAGGAAGAGATCATTATACGAAGCCTAAGAGGAGGCTGTGAATACTTCTAAGAAGCCGTAGTGTCCTTGAATAATGCCCAAGAGGAGGCTGATGCTTTTAAGAAGCCTGTGGGTCTATCATCTCCTTTCCATTAGGAGAGATAACTCTTTTAGAGATAAAAACCACTGGTAAACGTGCGAGGTTTACTATCCAGCGACTTTTAACTTTTAAAGAGGGTTCCTTAGTTAAGGTCCAAGATTATGACCGTAGTGGGTACCCAAACCCCGAGACATTCAAGGCAGGCTATCCACAAGGAATAGATCAAGTCAGGAAAGTTCGAGAATTGGGAAGAAACTCAAAGATGCCATTCACGGAGAATACATTCATCTTGGGGAGTAGAGCTTCTTGACGATTCCTAAGGAGGACAGCCGAAGAGAAGACTGTATCTGGTGCTCCTATTGGGGATCTAGGCGTCTATTTCTACGAATAAGTGAAACGGCGTCACCTAGTTCTAGACGTAGTTGTCGGGGAAACTCGAAATATCTATACTATTATTACACAGTAGATATGAGTTTGTGAAAGGAGACTTACAGTGAGCAGCCCCATAATACAGTTTATAATATGAAAGCAGTAAATGAAAGCGATAACCACTTACTCGGTTGTAGTGCTTCCATGCTGTTTGGTTAGTTGTTCAACAAAGAAAGATTAAAAACAACAGTATATTCAAAATCAAAGGAGAAAGTGCTTTGAAAAAGAAAGATCTGGGGCTTACAGCTCAAGGAGAGGCCTGGGATTTTATCAGTGAGCGCACTGTTTGAATTTGTACAGAGGGACTTATACAAGTGACTGGGGCCCAAAAACTTTTTCTGTACAAAGGGATGGGTCTTACACTCTCTCAAGAGGCCCAAAGTGTTTTAAAGAAAAAGAAATGGGTCTTACTACTCGAGGGTAGGCCCAGATGGTTTTTATTTTTAAACGGGCGACGATCGCGCCGTTTACTCGTATAGAGGGACTTATACAATGAGTGAGGCCCAAAAAGTTTTTGTACAAGGGGGGATGGGTCTTACACTCTCTCAAGAGGCCCAAAAAGGTTTAAAGAAAAGAGTGGGGCTTATAACACAAGGGTAGGCCCGGATGATTTTTGAAAAGGCGGCGATCGCGCCGTTTGTTTTTTGACGGCATCGGGACTTATACAATAAGTGAGGCCCAAAGATAATTTGGTCAAAAAAAAGGATTGGGTCTTACACTCTAATAGAGGCCCAAAGTGTTTTGAAAATGATTTATGAGGGTTGAATTAATCCAAAACCCTAATTTGTTTTCAAAAATGTATTTAATTGAATAAAAATTCAATTAAAATGATCAAAAATTGTTTAACACATGGAAAACAAATTGTGATCTTGGATTAATGCTTCAAAAATTAATTATTGACCTACAAAATAATTAGAAAGCATTAAAAGTTGCAAAATCAATGTAGAAAAAATATTTAAAATGCCAAAAACAATCAAAATATTAATTCTTTACAAAAATATCAATTATATGAAATAAATAATATTTTTGGGATTTTTTGATAAAATAAAATATTTTAACATTTTTGTGAATTATTAAAAAAAGAATCAACTCAAAATCATTAAAACTCAGAGAGAAATTAATTTTTGAATCAATTAAACAAAATCACAAAATTCAAATATTCAAATATATGAAAATGGCGCCAAGAACAACACCAAGAACACGCGCGTTTTTCAGTTTGCCCAGATTTGCATTTTCCATCCAATCTCACTGAATACGTAATTATAACATGCAATCCACATATCATTATGCTCGCCTCAACCTCACGATCATGTCTATGTACTTTAATTTCATTTAAATTAAACATACAACAAGAAATCACGAAGAGACCTCAAGAACCCTAATTTCTGCATGAAGGCTAGGATTTTTGATACACGATTCAAACAATGCAATTAATTGAGGGAAAACATTCCATGCATGATTATGAACATATGGCCAAATTATTGTGCGAGGAAATATGCATAGATTGAGAGATGACCAAGTATGTGCTTACCTCCAAGTCGTGACAGCAAGAGCAGATGTGATTTTGAGTTGGAGGTGTTACAGATGAGTGGTGATGATCTGGACAGCTTCCCTACACCATATGGAGTGTGTTTGAACACTTGGATTGAATTGAAATGGACTGGATCAGTTTATGGCATCTCAGCTGCAACTTCACTTCAAACTTGTGTGGATGGCAAGTGATTTTGTGAAATTGATGTTCCAGATGTTATGTGAGTGTTTGATCAGCTCATATGTGATGTATGTGAGGTGTGTGAGTGATTGGTTTGTGCAGAATTGCTCTCAAACTCAAAACCCGATAGCTACCTTGCTAAGAAAGGCATTTTTGCCAAGAGAAAGAGATTTTGAGGAAAGCATCTGTTAGATGGCTTTGGTGTACTTAAACTGACCACAATTGAGCTCTATTTATAGTAGAGCAAGTTTGTTTTGCAAGGAATAGTGCATGGCAGCTGGTAAGTAGGTTTCCTCAATGTTGGCCAATGGAAATGAAAGTCTCCTCTAGCCATTGACTAGAGGTTAGGGCACAGAGCTTTGGTCCCCTTGGTCTTGGATAAGTCTTGACTGATTTCAGATGAGAATGGCTCAGTCCATGCCACCTTGATGGTTCCATTGAATGCCTCATTCCAAATTTGAAGTCTTGTCCCTATTTTGGCCATTCTAGGTTCAACATGCTATTCTTTGTTCCTTGGACCTTGGAGGCTTGGCTCAGTGATTGTCCCCTTTGGATTCAATCCTCTGAGGTGTCCAAGTGGATTGGAGCAATTGAAATTGGCTGATTTTGGAAAATCGAGCCAAAATGCAAATTCTGCCTTGCTTTGACAGATTTCAGCAAGGCAACTTGCCAATGTTGTATCTCATGATGTAGGTTGAATTTGGCAATGTTCTTGGCCATTTTGGAAAGCTCTTACATGATACAAAAACTGTTTGAACAAGTTTGGTTTTGATCTCTTTTGATTCCAAGTGAAAAATCCCCCTACATTTGGCAAAAAGTGAGGCAAAATCTGACTTAGTGAAAATTTCACTAAGTGTTGGAAAAAGTGACTTTTTCACTTTTCAGCCACTTTGATCATTCCATAACTCAAAATCCTTAATGAATTGGAATGACTTGTAGTTGAAGTTTTTGTAGGTGATAATGAGGTCTACAAATCCATCTTTGGATGAGAAAAAATGGCCTTGTGGTTTAGGAGTTATGGTCCTCCAAAGTTGGTACCTTTGCCACTTTATTTTTAACTTAGAAAAATTTCTAAGTTTTATGGTTACCCCTTTTACAAGTTATCTCACTTTTCTTGATTTTTCTTGATGAATGATGATTCAAATCATACATTAACATCATTTTAGGGTTAAAAATCCATTTTGGTGAAAAATCTCAAAAAGTCAAAGTTGACTTTTGTGCACAGTTGACTTTTTATCAGATGAATTCCAAACTGTGCAATTCTTCAAGAAATCATGTCCTTGACCTAAATCAAACTTGATGGACATGTTCCATGGGTGTCATAGGGTATATTCAATCATGTATTAGGGTTTGGGAGCATGTCTTGGTCAAAAGTCAAAGTTACAGTTGACTTTTCCCTTAAAACCCTAATTGTGGTGCAGATGAAAATGAGACTTGTTGCTCAAGCTTCCTGGATCAATCCATTGTTCCAAATGGATCAATATGGTGTATTAGAGACCCTCAAATCATCTCTTGAGGTCTTGGCTCATGGTTTGTCCCAAAAGTCAACTTAGGGGTAAATTAGGTCAAGAAACCCTAATTCCTGATTTTTTATGAATGCATCCCCTGAGGCAAAATTGACTTGATGCATGGGTTAATTAGGTTCCATGAAGTATATTAGGTCATGTTTTGGATCATTGCCTTGTGCCCAGATGAAAATTTCCATCCGGAGGCCCTGGTCGACCAAAACCTTAATTTGGTGACACTGTCGATCTTGAGACTTGATCCACCTAGAAGGCAGCAGCCTTGTGCTTAATCCTTGAAGTGGGAGTCCTTTTTGATCCATTGTGGATGTTTGAGAAATTAGACAAGTTGAAGATCATGTCATTTCTTGATTGATCCTTTGTCTAAGCACTCAGAGAGGGCTTGAAACCCTAATTTTGATTGTATTGGATGCTCACCCATCTTTGGGAGACTGATGAAGCATGATGGTTCATCCATATTGTGATGATGATTTTCACAATGATGGGAAATCTAAGTGGTCAAAATTTGGGGTATTACAGATGCCCCTATTTAATTTTCTTGGACCCGAAGGTGTGAATGACGAAGGGATTCGGGCATTCGGGGTGTAAGAGGATTAAATATCGGAATACCCAAAATTTTGATGGTGGTTATGAATGGTAGCTTACGCATTCATCTTCTTTAGCTAAGCAATGATGCTTAGAAAAGGTAAACTTCCCCTCGATCCTGGTTTCCTACCAAGGAACTGGTCTCAGTCTCTTTTGAAATAAACTTCCCCTCGATCCTGGTTTTCTACCAAGAACTGGTCTTAGTTTCTTTTGTCAATAAACTTTACTGACAAGGGACGTTATTCGTAGCGGCTTTCCTTCAAACTTCTCGCCGAATTTTCCTGGGGAGATGCCATTTGAGTGGAAAAAGTTTTGATGTCAGACTTGCTGGGGAACCCAGTTGTCTGAGTTGTAGAGTTGTACAAACTTCTTTGTTGGAGACGCCATTTGTCGATTCTACTGGGGAAAGCGAGTCTCTTAAGAGACTGTTTTCGTTTGGGATCTTTCATCATACTTTTCTCGGGATCTTCCCGGAGAAACGCCATATGATGGGGTCCAATTTTGAGGTGCCAATGACCTTTTCATCAGCGGTTTTTCGGAGCAAAACTGGCGTGCTGCCGAATCTCTGATCACGAGGCTTTCTCTGTGGATTTTCCTTAATCTGGGAAAGCAAGGATATCATCTTCAATGGCGAAGAGTGATGTTTATTGAGAGTTTTCTCTGGCTTTTCAGAGGTTCAAGTTATCAAAGTGGCCAAGTGCCGACTCTGATCTAAAGATACACTGGTGGCGAGATTGTGCAGACGCAACACTTCCTGACGAGGAAAGAACTGACAAACTCGATTGAGAAAACTGTTTATCACTAGGGGACAAGACCGACTCAAGTGATAGTGATGCAATACGAAATGTGAATGCAAATAAAAAATGCATGATGTATGTATGTATATGCTGACAAAACAGACGCGACATACAGATGAACACAATTGGATACTCGGCCATCGCGGGGCGTATAGAGATATCGCTGGTTCAAGATAGCAATTCCACCTTGCTTAGGAGAGATAGTCCCGTTGGGAGCTATGTTGATCGGGCTTAAGAGATGAGAACTCGGCCGAGGATGTCAGACGAAACAAGGTCTCTGACACAGTTGATCCCTTCATTCAGGCATACTGGCTTAGAAGGAGTACTTTGATTCTGCACTTTGAAGTTCGCTTACTTCGGGAGAAGCAATCGATGTTCTTCTGATGTTCAACAGTCAAAAGAAATTGCCATCTTTATTTTAAAAGCAGAAAAAGTTTTAACAAGTAAATTCATTTTTGTTTTATTTCAAGAATCACTGATTAAGTTTAAACAACGTCGTTCTGTAAAGCTAAAACAAACAAGAATTACAAACAAAAGCACAAGGGCACAAATTTTATTGATAAGATGGAGATCAGCCAAACGCGTGATTCCAAAGAGTATATACAAAGTTAGAAAACGGTAATTTACAAGGAAAAGGGCTACGTTGAAACATAACGACCACTATCCTTCTACCAACTTTGAATTCGGGACATCCTGAGCTTCTGTCGAAGATGACCTTTGACTGGAGATTTCCTCCGATAGGTGATGCTGTAACTGCTGCTGAGGGACTTGCCTCTGTTGAACATAGTTACTTGCCATTATCCCTAATTTTTGCCTGGATTGTACTATGAGATTTCCAATCCATCGGGATGATTCTTTTTTTTTCATGTCTCTAACTTTTGCATGGACCGCCCTTTCGGGTTTTCAATCCACCGAGACGTTTTTTTTTAGTTTTAGGCGAAGTATTTCTTGACTACATCAACATTCGTGGGGTAGGCAAATTCCTCTCCGTCCATGGTTGCAAGTCTCAAGGCGCCGCCTGAGAAAGCTTTCGTGACCACATAGGGGCCATCATAATTCGGGGTCCATTTGCCCCGAGAGTCAGTGAGAAATGATTGTATCTTCTTGAGCACGAGGTCTCCTTTCCTGAAAATACGAGGTCGGACCTTTTTGTCGAACGCCCTCTTCATTCTCTGTTGATACAACTGACCGTGGCATAGTGCCGTGATTCGCTTCTCTTCGATCAGGTTCAATTCGTCGTGTCGACTTTGACACCATTCAGCTTCGGTGAGCTTAGCTTCCATCAATACCCTGATTGATGGGATCTCTACTTCTATGGGGAGCACTGCTTCCATGCCATATATTAGAGAGAAAGGGGTTGTCCCTGTTGAAGTGCGGATAGATGTTCGATAACCGTGAAGAGCAAAGGGTAGCATCTCGTGCCAATCTTTGTAGGTTACAACCATCTTTTGAACAATCTTCTTGATGTTCTTGTTAGCCCCTTCTACCGCCCCGTTCATCTTGGGTCGGTAGGGAGATGAGTTATGGTGTTCGATCTTGAACTCTGCACACAACTCTTTCATCATCTTATTGTTCAAGTTAGATCCATTATCAGTAATGATCTCGCTTGGAACACCATAACGGAAGATGATATTGTTTTTGATAAATCGGACCACCACTTGTCGGGTTACATTGGCGAATGACGCTGCTTCGACCCACTTGGTGAAATAGTCAATGGCTACCAGGATGAACCGATGTCCGTTTGAAGCCTTGGGCTTAATCATACCAATCATGTCGATTCCCCACATGGAAAAAGGCCACGGGGAAGAAAGAACTTTGAGATGTGATGGCGGTACATGAATTTTGTCAGAGTATATCTGACACTTGTGACACCTCCTCATGTACTTGTAGCAGTCGGATTCCATTGTCAACCAATAATACCCGGCCCTGAGAATTTTTCTCGCCATTGTGTGTCCGTTGGCATGAGTGCCAAAGGATCCTTCATGAATTTCTTTCATGAGCATGTCTGCTTCTGGTCTGTCGACACATCGGAGCAAGACCATGTCAAAATTTCTCTTATAAAGAGTGTCACCGCTCAAGAAGAAGTTTCCAGCCAATCTTCTGAGGGTTTTCCTGTCTTTTCTGAGTGCCCCAGATGGGTACTCTTGTTTCTGAAGGAAGCATTTGATATCGTGATACCAAGGTCTGTCATCTATGACTGCTTCAATCGTGAAGACGTAAGCGGGCCGTTCAAGGCACGTGATGTCGATCTTAGGTATGTCATTCCATCGACCTACACTAATCATGGAAGAGAGAGTGGCTAATGCATCAGCCATGTGATTCTCATCACGAGGGATGTGATGAAAGTCGACTCTGTTGAAGAAAGGTAACAACCTTCTTGCATAGTCTTTGTAAGGAATCAATCCTGATTGGTATGTGTTCCAATCTCCTTTTATCTGATTGATAACCAGGGCTGAATCGCCGTATACGTCCAAGTTTTTGATCCTTAAATCAATCGCTTCTTCGAGACCCATAATACATGCTTCGTATTCGGCCTCGTTGTTCGTACATTTGAACGTAAGTCTGGCAGTGAAAGGAATGTGGGAACCCTGAGGGGTAACAATGATTGCCCCAATTCCGTTTCCATAATGATTGACTGCTCCGTCAAAGATGAGTCCCCACTGGGAACCTGGTTCTGGCCCTTCACTGGGTAGCGGTTCATCGCAATCTTTCATCTTTAGATACATGACATCTTCGTCTGGGAAGTCAAACCTGATTGATTCTTGATCGTCAATCGGTTGATGAGCCAAATGATCGGCTAAAATACTTCCCTTAACGGCTTTCTGAGCGTGGTACTCTATGTCATATTCTGATAGTAACATCTGCCAACGGGCAATCCTTCCCGTGAGAGCAGGTTTTTCAAAAACGTACTTGATTGGATCCATTTCGGAGACCAACCAAGTAGTATGACGAATCATGTACTGGCGAAGACGTTTGGCTGCCCAAGCCAAAGCGCAACAAGTTTTCTCAAGCATCGTATACCGAGTTTCGCAGTCGGTGAATTTCTTGCTTAGATAGTAAATGGCAGACTTTTTCCTTTTAGTTTCGTCTTGTTGGCCAACTACACATCCCATTGAGTCCTCTAGGACTGTGAGGTAAATGATTAGTGGTCTTCCTTCCACTGGAGGTGATAGGATCAGAGGATTCAACAGATATTCCTTGATACTGTCGAAGGCGGTTTGGCAATCTTCTGACCAAACGCAATCCTGGTTCTTTTTGAGTAATTTGAAAATCGGCGCATAAGTGGCGGTCATAAGGAATATGAATCTGGAGATGTAGTTCAAACGTCCCAGGAATCCTCTGACTTGTTTTTCAGTTTTCGGAGAAGGCATTTCTTGAATGGCCTTGACCTTGTCAGGATCAACCTCAATTCCTTTTTGGCTGACGATGAACCCTAGTAGTTTCCCTGAACGGACGCCGAAGGTGCACTTGTTGGGATTCAAGCGGAGCTTGAATTTTCTTAGACGTTCGAACAATTTTGACAGATGTTCAACGTGCTCACTCTCTGTTTTTGATTTTGCAATCAAATCATCGACATATACCTCGATTTCCTTATGTATCATGTCATGAAACAGAGTAGTCATGGCCCTTTGATAGGTTGCCCCGGCATTCTTCAAACTGAACGGCATTACCTTGTAACAAAAGGTACCCCATGGGGTAATGAACGAAGTTTTCTCCATGTCTTTCGGCGCCATTTTGATCTGGTTATAGCCCGAGAATCCATCCATGAAGGAGAAAACTTTGAACTTTGTTGTGCTGTCTACCAGCATGTCAATGTGTGGTAAAGGAAAGTCGTCCTTTGGACTTGCCTTGTTCAAATCTCTGTAATCAACACACATTCTGACCCTTCCGTCCTTTTTGGGAACGGGTACGATGTTGGCTAGCCATTGAGGATATTCAGATGTAGCGAGGAAACCCGCGTCGATTTGTTTCTGTACCTCCTCTTTGATTTTGATGGCCATGTCCGGGTGAGTGCGTCTCAACCTTTGCTTTACTGGCGGACATTCCGATCTTAGCGGTAAGTGATGTTCCACGATGCTGGTATCCAACCCTGGCATATCCTGATAGGACCAAGCGAACACATCGGGGAATTCTTCGAGAAGCTTTATCAAACCCTCTCTGGCAGTTGGACTGAGCAGTGCTCCGATCCTGATTTCTTTTCTCTCTTTTTCTGAACCCAAGTTTACCGTTTCCAACGGCTCTTTGTGAGGTTCAATGAACCTTTCCTCTTGTCTGAGTAGTCGGGAGATCTCTTCTGGAATTTCGTTGTCATTTTCTTCTTCAGCCTCGAATACCGGGAACTCAAAGTTGGGAGAAGGCATCAGATCGTATGTTTCAACGGGGTTTAAAACAAGCAATCTGCATGACGTGATGATTCATGTTTAGAAGGGATAGAGAAAATGCAAGTGTGTGCAGTGTTTTATTTTACTGCTTGTTTTTATTATTGAATTGTTTTTTAGGATTACCATTTTCTGAAAAAGCAAAAAGAGAAAACAACAATTAATGCGGAAATTACAGAACGACGTTATTTTATTAATGAACAAGTCGAATCTTGAAACTACAGCCCTATAAAACAAAACTCTGTCGCTTTGGGCAAAGCGAAGAGGGAAATTTACAGAAAGCGAGCCCTATCAAAACATCCGTTTCACCTGGGCAGGGTGAAAGGTTAAAGATGGCAATTACTTTGACTGACGAACGACCTTCGGAACCTCGATGGCAACCCATTGGCGGCGAACTCCTCGGTGAATCACAAAGTCTGGCACCTTCCTTGATTTGTCTTCAGAAATGACGCTGATTTCTGGTAGAGCAGGATCATTGGAATCTGTCTCCCAAGCAGAATTGTCGTAGGAGGATTCCTCTGTTGCATTTTGCATAGCATTGGTGCTCTCAGCTGTATCTCCCCATCCAGTTGACTGGATATCTTTGAGCCTGATACGAGAGCTTTCGGGAGCAGTGTACTTAACCATAAAGTCGTATTTTCCACTTGGTTGTCCCAGAGTGTCCCAAACTTCTTTGGAACTGGAGAAGTCATCCCTCTCGATGACGTTGACCTCAGGAAAAGCATAATTGATGAATTCTAGTCCTGCAAACGTTGCGAATTCATCTTCATGTTGAGTAATTTCTGAATGACCTGAGTGTTGATCCCATGACATGGTGGGGACACAAGTATTCTGTTCAATGACGCTCAGCTGAGTTTCATTACTCGGCTGACTTTCTTGCCCCAAGTTTCCTGGGTAAGGCTGCCACATTGGCAGGCCATCCATCGGGCCATAGTAATTGCGGTCAAAGTTGTCTTTCATCAGAGTGTCTTCCTCTAATGAATTTGGCGGAGCACGGCATCCTTCCGGATCACAATCCCCATAGATCTTTTCGACATCTGATCTTGGTATAAATCTCGGATTTTCTGTAGGAAAGCAAAAAGGCATAGGCACCTCTTCCTGAGACATATAGCCGTCCTTGTTAAGGTAGGACTTTCATTCTTCATCTGTGTCAGAGGGATCTTCCTCATTGATAGCATGAACTGTCTGAGACACTAGGTGAAGAAAACCTCCACTGTGGAAGAAGTTTTGAAGGGGATGAAGACTTTCATCATTGGCGGCTGTCTGGGTACAGGTTGCAGAAAAACCAAGACCCTTCTTTTTTTTATTGTCAATAGGAATGACAAGCCGTCCCCATCCGGTTGTATCGGTACTCTCGACCGCTTTGATAGCATCGTTGTATGAGGAAATCGAGGTTCCTCCTTCGAACTGATTGTCCTTGCTCACCGATAGTGCTTGGAACTGAGTTCCAATAACCTCCTCGGGTTCTACACAAGCAGATGATGATAGGTTACTCACAAGCAAGGCTTGTTCCCCACAAACCGTGACAAGTTGATCGTTCTTGACGAACTTTAGCTTTTGGTGGAGGGTTGAAGTAACCGCTCCAGCCTGATGTATCCAAGGTCTTCCTAATAAACAACTGTATGTTGCCCGGATGTCCATGACCTGGAAAGTGATTTGGAAAGTGTGAGGACCAATAGTTATGGGAAGATCAACTTCGCCGATAACTGTTTTTCT
This sequence comes from Lathyrus tuberosus, assembly GCA_022829125.1. Classification (NCBI taxonomy): domain Eukaryota; kingdom Viridiplantae; phylum Streptophyta; class Magnoliopsida; order Fabales; family Fabaceae; genus Lathyrus; species Lathyrus tuberosus. Next base: position 786,377 of record JALAZF010000803.1, on the reverse strand, counting down.
GGATCCGTCGAATGCTTTGACGACGACCTGGCTGGTTCTCATCGGAGGGCCCTTGAATGATAATTGCATCAAGGTGGACTTCGGCATAACATTCAGGGCTGACCCTGTGTCTACCAGTACATTGGCTAAAGCATCGCCCTGGCAGTTAACTGTGATATTGAGCGCCATGTTATGACGGCGACCTTCTTCAGGTAATTCCTCATCACTAAATCCCAAATTATTGCAGGAAGTGATGTTAGAGACAATGCTATCGAATTCTCTGATTGTTACATCCTGTTCCACAAAGGCTTGCTCCAAGACTTTCTGTAGAGCCTCTCTGTGTGCTTCTGAACTGAGTAACAGTGATAATACTGAGATCTTTGAAGGAGTCTGTAACAGTTGATCAACAATGTTATATTCACTCCTTTGGATGAGCTTTAGCATCTCATCTTTGTCTTTTGAAAAGTCAGGATTACCAGATTGACTGACTGGCGGATCAGGAATTTTTGCCTGAAGTTCCTTTTCTTTGTTGGACTCTCCAACCCCTCGGTTGAAGATTCGACCGCTCCGTGTTACACGACTGATGTCTGCAATATTCACGACGGAAGGTAATGGAATTTCCTTTCCATTGTGGATGTTTGAGAGATTAGACAAGTTGAAGATCATGTCATTTCTTGATTGATCCTTTGTCTAAGCACTCAGAGAGGGCTTGAAACCCTAATTTTGATTGTATTGGATGCTCACCCATCTTTGGGGAGACTGATGAAGCATGATGGTTCATCCATATTGTGATGATGATTTTCACAATGATGGGAAATCTAAGTGGTCAAAATTTGGGGTATTACAACGTGCACCCACCAACTGGTCCATCAAATCATCTATTCTCAGAAGTGGATACTTGTTCTTAATTATTACTTTATTCAACTGTCGGTAATCCACACACAACCTCATACTGCCATCTTTCTTCTATACCAACAACACCGGAGCTCCCCAAGGCCATACACTTGGTCTCACAAATTTACTTTTCATCAACTCTTTTAATTGCTTCTTCAACTCTGCAAACTCTAACACCGACATCATGTATGCTGCCATAGAAACATGTCTAGTACCAGGGACAAAATCAATAGCAAAGTCCACCTCTCTCTCTAGCGGTACATCTGAAATATCATCTGGAAACACATATGGAAATACACGCACCACCTGTAATTCGTCAATCACAGCTTGACTCTTCACAGACAAAGACGCGAACAACGCAGGCACCTGGGCTTCCTCTTCCAAAAGCTTTTTGATCTCTCTAGCAGACAAAAAACTAGCTTCTTCCTCATAATTAGGAGCAAGAAACTGCACCGATTTATTATAATAGTTGATATGGACATGATTGAACTCCAACCAGTTCATTCCCAAGATAACATCAAGATTTCCCAATGGCAAGCAAATAAGGTCAACACCAAAATATCTATCAAAGACCGACAGAGGACAATTCAAACAAACTAGAGAAGTAGTCACTGATCCCTTAGCAGGAGTCTCAATAACCATTTCTCCCTTCATAGAGAAATAACAAGCCCTAACCTTTTCACACAATCAGCAGCAATAAAAGAATGAGTAGCACCAGTATCAATAATAACAATCAAAGGCGTATTATTAATGTAACATATACCTCTGATCAACCTGTCACCACTGGAAGTCTAAGTCCCTGACAAAGCAAACATATTTCCTCTAGTTGAATCTTGCTTCGGCTTTTGGAAACAAGTAATGATGTGTCCTGGTTCTCCACAGTTGTAGTAGGTCACCACATTGCTCTTACAGTCAGCAACCAAATGTCCTGTCTGCCCACACTTTTAACACTTTTTCACGTCACTCGTCCACTCACTAACACGATGACCCAACTCACCACATCTATAACACTTAAGAGGAGAGGGAGCACCTTCCCCACTTGGCCTCTTACCATCAGCAACTCTCTGTTTACCCTTATCAGCTGAAGCACTGTAAGGTTTCTCACGGTTCACATTCTGCTTTCCCCTCTTCTCACTTAGACTTTTATAATGTGCTGACCAAGCTTTACTATCCTCCTAAAAAATTCTACAGCTATTAACCAACTTTAAAAACCTCCTTATCTGTTGGTATCTAATCACTTGCTTAATCTCAGGATGAAAACCATTCTCAAACTTGATACACCTTGAGAACTCAGCAGTCACCTCACTGTAATGTGGATAGAACTTAGCAAGTTCCACAAATATGGTAGCATACTCAGTAACAGTCAAATTACCCTGCTTCAGCTCCAGAAACTCAATCTCCTTCTTCCCACGAACATCCTCAGGAACTCCATACAGAACACAACCCAAGTAACAACTTTACCTGAAGTCCCTAACACCTGACGAGTGTTGACCCAGGTAGAATATGAGTACCAAACTGTACCTTCTGCTCTTCTGAATAATCCATCACATAAAAGATTCTTTCAATCTCCTAGAGCCAAGCCTGCACTCCATCAGGATTATACATATCCTTAAAAGTAGGCAGATTGATCTTCTAGAATTTCCCCAAGTGACGAAACTCGTCATTCCCACAAACATTAGGCTGATTCTGAACGGCCTGAGCAACAGCCTGCAAAGTAGCAGTAATAACAGCATCGTTTCTTCCACCCATTTCTCTTTTCCACCAACAACATCAACAATGGTTAGAAGACAACATCAACAGTATTCAACTGTCACACCAACACCGACTCAACAACTTGGTCGAACAGGCCGACCTGGTCTGATATCGCTAATGTAACACCCTAAATATTCCCCGCATAAATTATATAGATTATCAGAGTAAATTTAAATTAACAACATTTAGGATGTCATAAATCAACAAACACATGCTCATACATTTAGATATGTAACACAATACTATTAAAAATTATCAATAATTACAGTAACAATAAAACATATCTGAATTTCAACTTTCATTATTACGCAGCGGAAAACATCATTATCAAATAATTATTCAAGACATAACCATGTTTTCAAATTAAACATAAATAACAACAACTTCAGGAGATATCCAAAAATCTCCAACAAAACATAACAAACATGAACCTTCCATAACCCCAGTGTTACACATCAGAGCAGACACCGACAAAAATAAAATAAAACGGAAGACTTCATCTTCCACTCACATCAACTCCTCTACTGCGAGTTATCTGCACGATGCCCATGTAAAGACAACATTCAAACAGAATGGATGAGATATCATATTTATATAAAGAAAAACATGATAATAAGTAAGCCACAGATTATTACATGCACGTCACCCATTCCACAACACACTACAACACAATCCACATAACAATCATCCAAACACGACAACGATCTAATCAATGTGCAATGCAATGAGACTAAAAACTCGACTCAATGCATGTGGTACCAAATACGTGAACACTCAGGTTCATCGCTCCGATCCTCACCTCCTAGGATCAGAGCTCACCAATTGTTATCATCACCTCCGATAACGTCTCACTGATTTCATCACCTCTAAAATCAGCTACCGGCACTCAATCCCCACCTCTTGGGATTGAGGCTCAACAACAACGGACCAAAGTCCAACCTCATGAATGCATGCAACATATTATACATCTAACAACAACATCGAGCACAATGACATACGCGTCCATAGTCAAAGTACTCCGCTAATATTGTCCATCATGCACCAAATACATGCTACAACAGTTCAATAATAGAAACACAGTGATAGAGCAATTAATCACAACGCATTTATGAATATGGCACATCACAACATAAGCATCACAACGCTTTTCGCACGATCAAACAATAAAATATACAACCTCTGGTATAAAAACCAATTTCTGAATAATGTTCGCCATGTCAGCTTCCCAGTGCTTCAAATGGCACCCAAATTTGACTCCCTGAACTAAAGTTATGAATTTTCAAAGATTTTTCAAAAATAGTCCCAGTGTAACTAGTTACTCTAAATGAGGTAACCGGTTACACCCCTTGTAACAAGATATCCCTCGCCTCTGTCTCTCAGTGTAATCGGTTACCCTAAAGCAGGTAACTAGTTACACCCTCACAGTTTTGCCTAAAAACACGTTTTAACACAGTGTAACCGGTTACCACAATCCAGGTAATTAATTACACATGTACCAGAAGCACTTTTCTGCTGCTTTTCAAAACAAGAATCACTTTTAATTTAACCCAAAACCCTGTGTTTCATACCATTCGATTAATGCAAAATTTAATCCCAAAAATCACTTTTCTAAACATCCACACTCCGATTCCTTTCACAAAATTACTCATAACTCTACGTTCCGACTCTGACTCGCATCTACATCAACCACATAACAACAACAGCATACAATTCAGTCAATTACATGATTTCAACATCAACAATTACAACAATTAACCATTTCAACATCAGTCACAACATCAACATACCACACATAGTTCATTAAACAATTCAATCAATCCAACAATTACAAGTTTGCAACATAATCATGTGTTGCGGTGAGAATCGGATATCAAGCTATTAATTAACTTGAATCACACACCGAGCTTTGATTTATCCAAAGGAAAGGGAAAAGATCGAAAAACCCTAAGTGCGCTATGTTGGAACACAGCTCAGAGATCTAAGGTTCGGGGGTTGGTTATACTAAGGGAAGGTATTAGCACCCTAAGTATCTGTAGTACTCTACAGGAACCTCTTGTTTGTATTTGTGTTAGGCTAAAGTTTGCTTGCTAAGGGAAAGTGCTAAGGTAAAGACCTAGGGGTATATACACTAAGTTTGTTCGCCAAGACATCGCATCTCGTGCCTACGCATCCTGACGGGAATGGAATCAGAGCATTCGTAGTTCCCTTCAATACGGGGTAAAAGGGTGAGAAAAGAAAAGGTGAAAAAAAAAGGTGGAAAAAAGAAAAAGGTAGAAAAAGAAAAAGGTAGCTCGCTAGGATCTCGCAATCATATGCCTACGTATCAACGGGAGATAATGGAATGAGGGACAAGGCTATCCTAAATGACATGGCAGTCAACAAGAGGGACCCTTCCTTTGGAATGAGGTAAACAGAGGAAATCTCAAGTATCAAGAGTGAAATATACAGTAAGTATCAAGAGTCAAATGAGAAACCGAATACCAGGAATAAAAATAGGAAAATGTCAAGATGAATTCAAGAAATAAAGTCTAAGCAAACAAAAATCTAAAAGATTAATATTTAACTAAAAAGCTAATAATAAATTTTAAAATTAATTAATTAATGGTTAAATTCTAACAAAATTTTAACTAAACGAATTTTTTTTTACTTAAAACTAAAACTAAATCTAAGCTATTTCTAATACCTAATTCAAATTTTAATTAAAAACTAAATGAACTAATCTTAATTCTAAAACTATTTTTAATTCTCAAATATAAATTAAAATTAAAACTAAATGATTAAACCTTAATTAACTTAAAAAATTAACTAAACAAAATTTCTAATTAATTAAACTAATTAAAAACTTAAATAAATAAAACAAATAAAAAAGATTTAAATAAATAATTAAATATAAATTTATTAAAAAAAAACAAAACAAATAGTATTATTCTAAATATCAAGTACATACTTACGGGTAGGGGTGGCAAACGGGCATGCCCGCCCCGTTTAGGCCTGCCCCGTAAAAGCCCGCAAAAAAACGGGGCGGGGCGGGGCGGTCAAAGGTGGAAATGCGGGCTCATTTTTTAGGCCCGCCCCATTTAATGACGGGCCCGCGGGCATGCCCGCCATTCTCTTTAATTTTTTTTAATAATAATATATTAATTAAAATAATTTATATTAATAATAATATGTTCAATTTAGTTAATTTATATATTAATAATAATATATTAATAATAATATGTTCAATTCAGTTAATTTATATTAATTAAAATAATTTATATTAATTAAAAATGATATCGTTTTCTTCCAAGTGCTGGGTTGAAAAATGAGAATGCCTATTAAATTCTAATATTAAAAAAAAAAATAATAATAATATAAGATATGAACATCCATGGAACCACTTAGATACTATACTGATGTTATGTATTCGTTATTAGCTGTAAGATTGTTTAAAAGTGATGTTAAATTCAAGCTATAATAATAAGATATAATAATAATAATAATAATATAAGATAGAATGGATTGTTTTTACCCGCGGGCATACCCGCCCCGTTTAGGCCCGCACCGCAAAAGCCCGCAAAAAAACGGGGCGGGGCGGGGCGGGCATACTTAAATATGCGGGTTCAAAATTCAGGTCCGCCCCGCAAAAAATGACGGATAAAACGGGCTTTCCCCGCGGGCCGGGCCCGTTTTGCCACCCCTACTTACGGGCATATTTACATGGCAAGAAAATGATATGTGCATGACATGTGTCTTGTTATCTTGTGTCTTGTAAAGTAACAATTATTTAAAGTATTATTCTAAACATCAGGTGTATTTATAAAAACAAAACAAACACATTTATTACACACACATGGCGCAGTACACACATAACAACAACACCATATTTTTTCCAAAAAATAAGATCTGCAAGAAGGGACATGATACACAAAGAGAAACATGAAGCATGCTAATCACAACAAAAACAAAATAATTTAATAAAAATTAATACCTTAGATTTAACACTTTCAGCTCACATTTAGAATATAAAAAAAAAAAACAACAATAAGTAAAACGTAATAAAAAAAGGAGAAAAACTTGCGTAGGAACGAACTTAAATCATGAGTGTTACAAACAGCCAATAAGAAATAGAGAAAATATTAAATTTTTTTAAAATTTAATTTATTTTTAATTTGGATTCATGGGTGGTTGTGATTATGGAGGAGAGAGAATATTATTTTTTTTATTTTTTAATTAATTGAAAAAATATTATTGGTTGTTTCTAAAACCAAGTGTTAGGTTTGTGTCTACCTAAGTTTTTTCCTAAAAAAAGAATCAATCTGAGATACCAACCAAGGCAATGAAATTGTGACGGTGTTGTTTCAGCGAAGATGATGCAAGAGCGGTCAAAGTGTTGCGTGAAGTTGGTGTTGCGTAACAGAGGTGTGTTGACTTGTGGCCGGCGTCGGAGAGTATAAGTGTGTTTTGTTGTAGAGTTCACGGAGAGAGTTGATGGAGAACAAGGTTGGAAAATGGCATTCGAAGTGATATGGTTTATGGAAGGGAGCATGAAGATGGCTGGGAGTTTTTCTACGCAGTGTGCATTTCGGTTTTGTTTCGTGAAACGGTTTTGTTTGGAAATGTGAAAATGAGAGTATGAAGGAATGTTGAAGGGTATGTGTTGTTTGTATGAAAAATGAGGAGGGAGATTGTGTTTTGAAAAATGAGAGGTGGCGGTTAGGTTGTGATTTTGTGTATTGAGGTCAGCTCCCTCTTCTCTTGTTATTTCATTTTAAAAGAAAACCCCTCCTCTTTTCTTTCCATCTTAAATTCCTATCTGCTGCTGCTGATTATGAAGCACAGGCACCTCTAGGAGTAGGTGTGTCGCGGTGTCTGACATGCGTCGGTGTCCGACACTTGTATGACACTCGTACGACACGTGTCAGAATAGTTAAAGAAGTGTCGGAAAAGTTAGACAAGTGTCCACTAAAAAATGGTTTTTTTTCTTTGTTTCGACACTCCGAATCAATGGTTGACACCCATACGACACTCATAACAGATATGTTTGACAATTCAGACAAGTGTTTTAAACAAGAATTTGTTTTTTTCTTTGCTTCAACACACTTTTATACATATTTTAGACAAATCTCACACAAATTTAAAATTGTTAACCGTGTATTATTAAAGACATTAATTTTAATTAGAATATTTTTAACTTATTAAATCATAGATGGATAAATAAAGCTTAAATACTCTCTTATATATAGCGGTGTCAGTGTCCTATGTTTTAACATTATCGGTATCGGAGTGTCCGTGTCGTGTCGTGTCCTGGTGTCTGTGTCAGAGTTCGTGCTTCATAGGCTGCTGATGTCTGGTTGCTTTCAATCAGCAGATTTCAATGTCTTGTAGCAGAGATTTTTGGAGCGGGTCTGCAGAACTTTGTGTCTTTGCGCAGGATAATGGCGTGTTGGAATTATCTACAGCAGTTGATGTAGCGAAAGTTTGGCGGAAAGCTTGTTGGCTAGTGTAGATAATAGTAGCACATGATGTAGACTTTGGACTTTTTATTATATTCTTGAATCAATATTTTTAAAACAAGACAAATGTCTTAAATGAAATAATAATAGAAAAAGACTAATTAAATTGAATTATAAATTAATTAAAATTAAACCTCATTAAAATATAAACTAAAACTAAATTAAATAAGAAATTAAACTAAACCAATAGCTAATAAGAAAAGTTAAATTATAAATAAATTACTTAAATTGAAATTAAAGTTAAACTAAATTAAAGATGAACTAAATAAATAAAATTGAAATTAGACTAAAATAAAACTTAATTAAAAATTTCTACAATTAAATTTAAATAATCTAAAATAATGATCTAAATAATAATAAATAAATAAACAAGAAATGACAAGGAATGATAAGATCTGCTAGAAAATGCATGATTAATGATCAATGAAATGTTTAACTAAAATGCGAAAATGGCCGACTCATGATGATATGAAATGATAAGAATCTGAGGGTAAAATTTGGGGTATGACATCATGGTATTGAGAGAAGAAAAATACAAACTAAACGCATACATAGTTTACCCATCATAAGCATGTTAACCCTTAGATAATTAGAACTCCGCCCTACCTTAGAGTTCTTGCAAATCTTCTTCTACCTCAACAATGAATTCTTCTCTTCCCTTTTGCCCTAACCTTTCTACTCACTTCCTATTGTTTTCACGTATCTGACAACTTCTAATTCCCAACTTCCCTTTTTCTAATTATAATATTATTATTATTATTTAATCTAACTAAAAAGAATAATAATAATTTCCACCAATTATTTTAATTAAATTAATATCCACCTAATATTAAATAATTAAATAATTATCAACTAATACATTCTAATTAGTTTTACTTTCCACACCACCTATCTCTACACAATTGCTCACACATCCCTACAACACCTTAAAGTCTATTCTTAAGACCACTACCCCGCACTAAGGGAAACTCATACACCAATAACACAACATAAGCACAATCATCGCATAATTAAATTATGGAAAAATAAATAAAATAAGTCATGGCGTTAAAATATCCCTTTTCCAACCGCGGTGAAAGGGTTTTTACGTAGTAGTGCACTAAGGAAAAATATATGTGAGAAACTTAGAGATTTATAGTAAATGATGAGAGAGTATGAAAGTGAGATCAAAGCTCGTTTTATGGATGAAATTAATAAAATGATAGAGAAGCTCTCTATTTATAGTCCAGATTATGGTTTAAAATTGGAGACAATCCATGAATGTCACAATTGATTAGGCCAACTAATTATTAACCCCCTAAATCCATTGTAAAAGCCACAAATGGAAGATTTTGACATTTAGTCATTACCAATAATTAAGAGGTTGTCCTAATCGATGTTAGACTCAACCAAGTGAAAATAATCAATTAGGTGATTAGGTCTAATTGATTATCCAGTTGTAAAAAGTCATCCAGTTAATAAGACAATCCCTTAATTAGATGGGTAGGCCTTAAAAATATTTTCAGGTGATTTTAATAATATATGAGAGACTTCTCAAAGGTTTTTAGTGTGTATGTGATTTTGACTTAGTATTTCTAGAAGTACCCTTTTGACTTTACAAGACACTGGTCACTCATTCGGACATGACCAAATAAGCTTTCACACTTTCTCTCTTTCACAATTTTGAAGATTTAAGTTTTGGAATCATTATCTTTGAGTTCAGCATCACACAAGAACCTTGATCTCCCTAATATGGATTGAAATAACTTCAAGCTGGTTACCATCTTTAGAGAGTTGAGAAGATAAACCATCAGCTAACTTTGAAACATAATTCTTCACTTGAATGTCGTTTCACCATAGTATTAACTTCAAAGAGATGACCTGATCTTCAAGAGCATATTCAAATGATAGCTTGACTTAAGAGGATAAAACATCTTGAGCATCTTCGACTGCTTGATATATCTTTAACAGATAAGACCTTCATTAAGTCAAGCTATTAAGTGTTATCAGGCAGTTGTGAGATGCTCAAGATGTTTTATCCTCTTAAGTCAAGCAGTCAAGCTATTAGTTTAGACCTTCATTAAGTCAAGCTATTAGGTGTTATCAGGCAGTTGTGAGATGCTCAAGATGCTTAATGAAGGTCTAAACTCCGATGTTAAAGACCTCTTAAGACCTCTGATTGATAGAATTACTAGTAGAATTAGGCACTGGACATCTAAACTATTAAGTGTTGCTGGTAGGATTCAGTTAGTTAAAAGTATATGTGTTGCCATGGCCCAATACTGGATGTTGTGCTTTCCTATCCCTAAAGGGGTGATCCATAAAATCAACTCAATTTGTAGGTCATTCATCTAGTCTGGGCAGGAGAAAAGCAAAAAGAGTCCAGTGGCCTAGAGTAAAATGTGCAGTCCAATTAATCAAGGAGGCTTGAACATGATTAACTTGGAAGTGTGGAACAATATTGCTATGATGAAATGCTTTTGAAATATATGTATGAAGCTGGACAACTTATGGGTTAAATTGGTGCATATTTACTATATAAGAGGAGTTGATGTAATGACAGACACTCTCAGAACTAATAGCTCTTGGATTATGAAATCTATAATGGACAAGAGAAGGGATATCCACATGTATCAACAAAAGTGGGATGATATGAAGCAGAAGAAGAAGTTCTCCATTAAAAGATTGTATGATGAATATTTGGAGCATAGTGACAAAGTAGATTGGAGCCATTTGATCCAGCACAATTATGCGAGGCCAAGGGTTGTACTTTACTTGTGGTTGGCTTACCAAGGAAGATTAGCAACCAAAGCAAGGTTAAAGAAGTTTGGTATGCTGCAAGATGATGCTTGTAACCTCTGTCAGCGGAATGTTGAAACAATAGACCACTTATTGTTTGCCTGCAAAGCTACTAAGGACATTTGGAGCAAAGTGCTTACTTGGCTGGATATGAATCATGAGTCGCTGCAGTGGGAAGAAGAATTGAGGTGGCTAGTGAGGAATACAAGAGGTAAAGGAGTTAAAGCAGGAATCTTAAAAACCGACATTGCTGAAATGGTATATGGAGTTTGGTTGTACAGAAATTCTGTTAATTTTCACAAGGTTGAAGACCATACTAGTACTATAAGAAACATTATAGAGAATACTCTATATAGAGGATGGATGAGTCACAAATATAGAAAATACTAAGCTAGGCTTATGATGTAAGCTTGGGTTTTTGTTTGGTTTGTTTGTTAGATGGATCCTTGGATCTCTTGATGTACATTGATCTTATTTTTTGGAATATATATATATATATATATATATATATATATATATATATATATATATATATATATATATATATCTTTTATTAAAAAAATAAAATAAAATAATAATAATAATAATAATAATAATAATAATAATAATAATAATAATAATATGAACAAAAGTCCAGAAATAATAAATTTGTAAAAATCAAATAAATAAATGTGTCAACTAATGCAATACGGTTAAATTTGTTTGTACAGAAATTCTGTTAATTTTCACAAGGTTAAATTTGTTTGTACGGTTAAATTTTGGAATATATATATATATATATATATATATATATATATATATATATATATATATATATATATATATATATATATATATATATATATATATATATATATATATATATCTTTTATTAAAAAAAAAATAAATAATAATAATAATAATAATAATATGAACAAAAGTCCAGAAATAATAAATTTGTAAAAATCAAATAAATAAATGTGTCAACTAATGCAATACGGCTAAATTTGTATTAACCAATGTATATCTAATTGTTATAGAAATATCGATTTCACTTCTATGTTAAATATCAAGTTCAAATGAAATGAAAGAGAATAACTAATTTGCAAACATACTCTAAATCTTAATCTTCTATTTTCTTTTAATGTGACGATTTTAATTGATCATTTATACTTTCAAATGAGCAAATTATTTTTAAAAACAATTATACAAATAAAATCTATGTCATATAAAAATAGATTACATAAAGTGATTAAAAATTAAAATTTTTTATTTAATAAATTTTTTATATCATTTAAATATATCAAGGATTTTTGAGAAAAAAAATTAAATTTCAATCGTATAACTTCTATTTTATTTAAATATTTTTCTTTTAAAATGTCAATATATATAATAATGATAGACTTTAAAAAACAACTTTTTAGTTTGTAAAACAAACGAGCTTAATCTAACGAGATGGCTCTAACAAATTGAAGGGAGTTATTCGTGAACTTAAAATGAGTTGAATTTAAGCTTAAAAAGTTCGAAAAAACTCGAATCAAGTTTTAAACTGAATCAATTTTTATCGAGTCAAGTTGAGGCAAATTCGACTCAACTCGACTCATTTTCAACCCTAAATAGACTACACATTCCAAGAATGAATGATTGTGAAGGACCTCTGATAAACTTTTATAGAAGTGAATATTATGAAAAACAAGCTGAAAATTGTTGAAATGTAATTCCTTGTGTCAAAGCAGGTGTAGCTTGACAGAAACAATGATGTGTCAAAATTAGCCTAGTGTAGTGTGTGTGTCAAGTTGTGTTAGATGTCAAAGTGTCAAAGCAGGTTGCTTGACACAAGATTTCGACTTAGACTAAAATAGAAATTTTGGACTTTTGTATATTTTGGGCTTTACCTTAAGGAGCAAGCTAGCTCAATTATAAATAGAGGGAGTTGCCCCTATTTTGAGTAAGAAGAATAGAGAATAATATTGTAACACACAACAAAAAGTGCAGTTGCACAGTTGAATAATATTTTATCAGTTTGAAACCAGAGAGTTACTTTGCAAAAATCATCTCCTTTTCCCCTATTTTGTCAAACCCTAATCTTCTTCCTTATTCAATTTTCTTTCTTCTTTCATTAACAATTGTTGCGCATAATCATTCTTGCAATCAATGTGTGATTCCTTCACTTAAGTCAAGAGTGAAGAACAAGGGATTTCGATCGGTTGATTGAATCTTGTTCATTAGATTGATTCGAAATTCTCAAAGTTTTAGGCTAATTCCAACATCTGGTATCTAGAGGACTGGCTGAACGATTCGTGTGAAGAAAATCACGATGGCGATGAATCATCGAAACAGGCATTTTTCGGCGAGTCTTGCGATTCTCAAGAACAATAATTATGAGAATTGGTGCAAACAGATGAAGGTGGTTTTTTGTTATCAAGATTTTTGGGATCTTGTGAAGGAAGGAGTAACAAAACTTGTAGAAGGCGGATCAAGAAAAGGCTGCATACAAAGAATTGAAGAAGAAATATTATAAAACCCTCTTTATAATTCATCAATGTGTTGATTCAGATAACTTTGAAAAGGCTAGTGATGTAGAATCAATGAAAGAAACATGGGAAATCTTGGAGAAATTGTTTGGAGGCGCAGAAAAGGTGAAAGAGGTGAGGTTACAAACTCACAAAAGAACGTATGAATTGCTTGAGATGGAATAAAGTGAAAGCATAACTGATTTCTTCACTAGAGTTACTAAATTGGTGAATCAAATCAAGATATGTGGAGAAGTGTTGACATCAAGATCAATTTTTGTAAATATCTTGAGGTTATTGGCTCCAAAGTTCGACCATGTAGAAGTGATAAGTGCAAAATGTACCTATTTTTGTATATAAGTTTTGTTGCACTTATCGTTACTTTGTGTAAAAATTGGTTAAATAAACCCCACTTTATGTGTAAATACGTTTACTTTACGTTTTCGTGTGTATATTGAATATCGTGTAAATATCATTGAGTTTAATTGATTTTCTCTCATTTTTGTAGGTATTCAAGTAAAGATATTTTTCCATATTCATATAGAGCATTGAATAAGCTTTCCAGCGCTTTCGACCGTGCGTCAATCCGAGTTACGGTTCAGAAGTTGTAGTCAAAATAAGGGACTGTTTTGCTGTCATGTTCGCTTAGCGAGTGTGACAGCGAATGTTCGCTTAGCGAATGGCTGGCGAAGGTTCCAGCGAAGACTCCCTGGAAGAGGCAGTGGAGAAAGATACCAAAGTTCGCTTGGCGAACTTCCTAGCGAGTATTCGTTATGCGAATAAATCATTCGCTTAGCGAACTTCTGAAGACAGCAATAGGCGGTTTAACTTTTTTTAGGCACTTAAGTGCCATTTTAGTTCATTCGCCTAGCGAATGGAAGGGTTCGCCTAGCGAACCTGCGAAAATCTGATTTGTATATAATTCATTTCAGTCACTTTTTATGTTATGGTTTTGGGGTTTTGTGATCTCAACTCCATCAAACTTCATTTTTCATTGGAGAACTTAGAAAACAACTGTGGAGCATGCATACAGAGGAACCGGGGTGGATTGATCGTCGACCGGCTCTGACAATCCGGGAGATGTTTGGTTCATTTCTCTTTTTCTTTGTGTTTTTCTTTATGGTTGGGTTGTGTATATGTATTTGCTGTAAACTCGTGTATATTTGTCACCCATGGCGTTGTATAAAACTTGCTTTACAAATCTTTATTGGTGAGTGTCTCTGATTTTTGCTTTATGCATGGGGTTTGAGTTGCGTTAGAGATAATCCTCACAAACTTCGATTAGGGATTATTATCTGTTAGTTTCTGGACTCTAGAGATAGATTTAAGAGCTAACAATCTTCAATAGGCGTCAGAACTTAATGCCTTCCGTGTTTCGAGGCGTCGTGCGCGAGAGTGTCGACGAGAGTAGCACGGTTGCCCTTTTAGCTTTGTGTTAGACATAACCTTTGTTGTGAGCGATGCTGGGTGATATTGAGGAGTATTGTAGGTGAAGTATAACTGGTCGGTAAGTTTAAGTTTGTGAGGAGTCGATTATATGCACGCCTGATAAGTTTGTCTCTCTGAAGAATGATTTCTTTTTATTTTAATGTTTACTTTTCTATTTTCTTGTTTGAAACCATTTTAATCCAAACTCATTAACGCGAGAGATTGTCGAATGGCATTCTTTCCCTCGAACCGATCTCTGTGGACACGACATAAATCCCGGAGGGAATTCTTTCCGAAAATAAATATTTTTGCTTGCTTGCCCTATTCTGCAATCAACAAAATGGCGCCGTTGTCAGGGATTGGTTTTGATATTGAATCACATTGCGATAGTTTCTTTGTTTTTGAGTTTTGTATATATCGTATATATTGTCTATTTCCATTATGTTTGTTCAAGTGTTGTATACATTTTGTTCCCGTAACGTTTATTCAAGTGTTTGGTTAAGACACTTGCTTTTGGTTTGCACGGTGAGGCATCACCATGGCATGAAGGAAGGAAGTTACTAGCTAAGCATAGTAAAGGCATCGAGCTTACGACGTAAAACAAGCATGTTTTATTGTTTTTAGTTTCTAATGTTTTTGTTTATTGTTTGGTCGCAAATTTTGGTAGACTAATTTGAGGATGCTTGGTGATTTTCCAAGTTTGATTGTTTCAACTTGCGGATGTATGGTAATGATTTTGTTAAGTTTTGTACACGTCCAAGGTATGTGTTTATAGCTTTCTTGACTTTAGCATATTCATGATACTTAGGCTTTTTACAAACTTTCATGCCATCCATTCTTTTGTATACTTGTTCTTTTGTGAATCACTTTAGTTCCCACCCTTTTTGTGAGGAAGCTTTCCATTATTCATATATGCACGGAGTACCAACATTCCTGTTTTAACTGGATTTTATTATGCTTAATCTTTTGTTTGTGTTGATTGTATGAAAGCATGAAAAGGATCAAGGCATTTTGTTTCATTTTGAGCACAACTACCTAGCCAAATAGTCATTCACCTTGTGAGTGTGTGAGAATTTGTAACCCCTTTGAGCCTTTGGTCATTATCCATGTTGTTTGAGCTTGATGCTTGTCTATGAGTGTCAAATTCATTTTTTGTGTGGATCTTGATTGTTGTTTTTTCTTGGACCTCAACTTTGTGTTGTTGTATGGATTTTTGCCTTGCCTTAAAAAGTAGGGAATATTCACATGATGATGTGGTTTAATTCAAGTTGGGGAGAGAATGATTGTTTACTCATTGGTTGGATTCTATGAGGATTGAAAATGAAAAGAAAAAAGAGAAAAATATGACAATGAAAAAGAAAAAAAAAAAAAAAAAAATCCTTGAGAAAGGAAACAAAAAGAGTTCAAATAATTGTGCTAAATAAGTATTGTGTTTTGTGGAACACTTGGGATGAAAGAAGAAGTTTGATTGAAATTTTGTGTTTGAACTTTTGTGAGTTGATCACTCCCTTAGGTTTAGGCAAGTTTTTGTTTCAATTACCTTTATAAATTACCCCTTGTTTGTTTGCCCGACCACGCTACAACCTTGAAAGTCCTTGTGATTCTTGCCTTTGTATGTTCAATGTGAATTTTTGGATGGATGCATAATTTAGTCTATTGTTTGCATGATTGCTGTGTGAGTGATAAGAACCTCATTTTGTGTTTTTCATCTACCGATGATTGTTTTTGCTAGGTGTGATTCACATTTGAACTTGTGTTGTTTTAGAATTTTCGGTATGACTTTTGTATTTTGCATTTGTTTCGTGACTATGTTATCGTTGTAGTTTAGTGATAAGTATTTACTTTGTGTGTACCGTTTTTCATTTGAACCATTCATTCGTTTCCGTTTTTTAAAATCTGTTAATTCGTCATTCTTTGGATATCGCTTTTGTTTTCTTAAGTTTGTTTGATTCTTGTTTGTGGACAAACAATTATGTAAGTTGGGGAGAGTTTGATAAGTGCAAAATGTACCTATTTTTGTATATAAGTTTTGTTGCACTTATTGTTACTTTGTGTAAAAATTGGTTGAATAAACCCCACTTTATGTGTAAATATGTTTACTTTACGTTTTCGTGTGTATATTGCGTATCGTGTAAATATCATTGATTTTAATTGATTTTATCTCATTTTTGTAGGTATTCAAGTAAAGATATTTTTCCATATTCATATATAGCATTGAATAAGCTTTCCAGCGCTTCCGACTGTGCGTCAATCCGAGTTACGGTTCAGAAGTTATGGTCAAAATAAGGGATTGTTTTGCTGTCATGTTCGCTTAGTGAGTGTGACAGCGAATGTTCGCTTAGCGAATGGATGGCGAAGGTTCCAGCGAAGACTCCCAGGAAGAGGTATGGGAGAAAGAGACCAAATTTCGTTTGGCGAACTTCCTAGCGAGTATTCGCTAGGCGAATAAATCGTTCACTTAGCGAACTTTTGAGAGGCGGTTTAACTTTTTGTAGGCACTTAAGTGCCATTTTAGTTCATTCGCCTAGCGAATGGAAGGGTTCGCCTAGCAAACCTGAGAAAATCTGATTTGTATATAATTCATTTCAGTCACTTTTTATGTTATGGTTTTGGGGTTTTGTGATCCCAACTCCATCAAACTTCATTTTTCATTTCAGTCACTTTTTATGTTATGGTTTTGGGGTGGATTGATCGTCGACCGGCTCTGACAATCCGCGAGATGTTTGGTTAATTTCTCTTTTTCTTTGTGTTTTTCTTTATGGTTGGGTTGTGTATATGTATTTGCTGTAAACTCATGTATATTTGTCGCCCATGGCGTTGTATAAAACTTGCTTTACAAATCTTTATTGGTGATTGTCTCTGATTTTTGCTTTATGCGCGGGGTTTGAGTTGCGTTAGGGATAATCCTCGCAAACTTCAATTAGGGATGATTATCTGTTAGTTTCTGGACTCTAGAGATAGATTTAAGAGCTAACAATCTTCAATAGGCGTCAGAACTTAATGCCTTCCGTGTTTCGAGGCGTCGTGCGCGAGAGTGTCGACGAGAGTAGCACGGTTGCCCTCTCAGCTTTGTATTAGACATAACCTTTGTTGTGAGCGATGCTGGGTGATATTGAGGAGTATTGTAGGTGGAGTATAACTAGTCGGTAAGTTTAAGTTTGTGAGGATTCGATTATATGCACGCCTGATAAGTTTGTCTCTCTGAAGAATGATTTCTTTTTGTTTTAATGTTTACTTTTCTGTTTTCTTGTTTGAAACCATTTTAATCCAAACTCATTAACGTGAGAGATTGTCGAACGGCATTCTTTCCCTCGAACCGATCTCTGTGGACACGACATTAATCCCGGAGGGAATTCTTTCCGAAAATAAATATTTTTGCTTGCTTGCCCTATTCTGCAATCAACAAGAAGTAGCCATAAAAGAGTCAAAAGATTTACCAAATTTGACAAAGAAAGAGCTTCAAGGGACGCTTGAGTCTCATGAACAAAGGATGGCTGTAAGAGTTGCAGGAAAGTCAAAGAGTGATGTGGCTTTGCAGGCGCAATCACTAAAAGAAAAGAAAGGCAAAGGAATTTGGAATGACAACAAAGGCAGAGGAGGCTACAACAATTCGACTGGAGGTTTTATTCCCCTCTGATGCTAAACTTTATTCAGAGCTGATGTACTATTCAGACTGTGATTGGTGTGGAGACAAAGTTGAAAAAAAAGTACTTCTGAATATTTCTTTAATTATCTGGGTGCTTCAAAAAGAAACCAGTTGTTGCATTGCCAACCTGTGAAGTTGAGTACATTGTAGGTGCTTTGTCTGCTTGTTAAGTTGTTTCGGTTCTGAAGTTATTGTAAGATCTGAAGATCAAGGTGAGCAAGCATGTCAGGTTGATGATTGACAACAAATCAGCTATAAGCATTGTCAAGAATCCAATGTTGCATGGAAGGAGAAATCACATTGACATAAAGTTCCATTTTCAGAGAAATCAAGTTTAGAATGGAGTGCTTGAAGTTGTTCAATGTAGCACTCAAAAGCAGCTGGCAGATATGTTGACTAAAACAATCAAGACTGAACGCTTTATCCATTTGAGGGATGAAATTGGTATTGTTGATTTTAGTCTTGAATGTGGACTAAGGGATGATGTTGAAGTGTGTAATCCAAATTTACATTAGTTACATTTAGTTTAATTTGAGTTTCATTTGACTCTGATTGTATAAATACTGGAAGTTAGTTTCAGTTTATGATAAGAATTCATTTGTAACAACTTCCAATTCTGTTAGAAAGTTAGTTACAATTTTTCTTCTCTCTCTCTTTCTTTTCCATCATCTTCTTCATTTTCAACCTTGTGCTCCAACAATAATAACAATGAAAAAAAATCTACATTCCAATGTTTAAAATAAAGTGGTCAAACAATACTTTCAAATAGACAAACAAATACTTCAATATTCTTTTTAAAATATAATTTTTGATTACAAATGCACTTACATGTTACAAAATTTAATTTATAATTTTTTAAATAAATTATCAAACAATTCTTTCAAATCGGGTGTCATTACAATGTTAAAATAAATTATATCACTACTACGAAAAAACCATTTAACAACGGTTGGAAATAACATATAATGACGGGGGCGAAGGCGTTGTTATGTAGAGTGTTGTTATATATGAGGTACGTACAATGACGGTCCTGGGACCGTTGTTGTATTCCACTATGCGCGCACCATTTCACAACGGTTAGTTTACTCAACCGTTGTGATATAACTTAACTGTGATCTGGTTCGATTCTCAGCAACAACATTTTTTATTTATATTAGCATTTGACATACAACTACGGATAGGTTTATAACCGCTGCCGAAAATAGCCTGTTTTAAATATAAAATTTATCTGCTTATCAAATTATTCCTATATTTTATCCTGTCAAAACAACTTCTGTTTACATGCAAACACAATATGTGCATCAAACACAATTCTTTCTATATTTTATCCTTATAAATGAATCAGAGAATTTACATCAAAAGAAATTTACATCAAAAGCTAAATGAATCAGAGATTTAAACTGCTAACATTGTTTAAATCAAAAGCCAATATTATTGATTTCATTATGTGCATCAAAAGCCAAAACTATTGTTCACATTATGTGCATCAAAATCCAAAAATATGTGCATTAAAAAATGTTGCTGATATATCAAACAACAGGAGCAGAACCCTTAAGCGCATTGTGGATATACGCCCAACGTTTACGAAGATCCACAAAGTCCTCAATGGGGAATGGAGTTTCGTCGTTAAACATCTACATAAGAGCAAAAAATTGAAGATCATGCATGATAATAATTCAATAGTCAACTTATATATTAATATATGTAAACATTTTATGGCATATATAACGTATCCCATGAATCAACAGTGTCGGCAAGGACAATGTTTAACATGTGTTGCATGATAAAATACCCACACTCGTAACTCCCGCGTTGTTTCCTCGTCTACAAATTACATGAATATAAAAACATGAATACAACCACATGCATGAATGTAAATGAAATAAACAGGTAATTGGGCCACTTACTTTAGGAGCAAGGTATGTGGGCTTTTTCCTAACATTATTCATTATATTAACTTGCTCCACAATACTGCACATTGAAAATTGAATTAAACATATTACATGATAAACTAATTACAATTAATGTCAAAGAAAATGATATTATTAAACAAAGACACTTACGTTAATACAAGATCTTTCATTGGTTTGTGGAGTGGATCGTGCAAGGAACACAGTAATGTCACTGTATTTGTCCTAAACGATATTATGATCAATTGCCAATGACCACTGAATGAACACGAGAATATATATATATATATATTATTATTTGTTACTAAAACAAACCTAAATATAGAATATAGAAATAAATTACAACAATACTAACCTACAGAGGAATGGTGCAAGGTAACATTCTTTTCCTCCGTCATTTAGCCGGCTTTTCAAGTACTTTTCTCTGATATTTTTATCATTATACGCCCAAGAAATAAAACTTGGATCCAAGATTCCATATGTACTTGATTTATTCAATTCTACACAAACACGGTGAATGTACCTAAATGGTCAAAGAAAATGAATAAATTAAGGGAGAAAATACAAAAAATTATAATTTTATATAATGACATGTATATTCGACTATATACTTATGTGCACCAAACTTGCAAAATAGATATGTCAAGCCACTTAAATCCTGCGAGAAAATCCCTCACATCTTCAGGAGTATAATACACTAAATCCAATTTTGGACAATGTTCTAGCGGGAGAGCTTGTGCAAGGTCTGTTGTTGAAATGGACAAGTATAAACTTGTTATTTCATTTGGACTAGGGTCCAATATCCCATTGCGGTTATCTACAGGGGGAAGGGGTTGTACAATTACTTCCTTTTGTAGAAGCGTGATTTACGACACTTCTACTTGGAGTTTGATCATCACCAACGCAACAATGATCTTCATTATTAGTTCGTTGTTCGAGGCTTTCACTTAATCTCTACATTATAACATTCAATTAGAACATAAAACAAAAATAAGCACAATATATTCAATTAGAACATACAATATATATCATAAAAAAATAAGCGCGATTTACGACACATACCGAATACAACTCTTGTAACTTTTCCACTTCTCTCTCCCTTTTTCCCTCTCTTCTTCAAACAGCCTCCTTTGCTCTGCCAATTTCTTCTCAACATTCTCAATCTTTTGTTGTTGAGAAAGAAATTCAGCCGTTTCGGTGCTTCTTCTTTGAGGTCCAAAGTATGACCTCAAGCCGACACCATCTCCAGCACCACGGACACGACCTCCATGCTCAACTGTTCCGATAGCTTCGACTAATATGTCATGTCGTGCTTTCGAAACAAATGTGCCTTCACGGGCCGCCACAACCAAATTATCCTACACAACATGAGCAACTTACATAAGCAAACACATTTAAATAACAACTCATGAGCAACTTACATAAGCAAACGCATTTAAATAACAACTCATGAGCAACTTACAATTTTCTCAGCAACTACTCTTGAAGCCTCAGAGGTGTACTCTCCCTTAGGTCTTAATCGAGCCCTCTTCCATTTCTCATGTCTTGAAGATGGAGATGGAATGCCACCATCTCCTCCTTCTTGTTGTTTTTCCTGCATTATCCTCTTCTCAAGTTTCCTGTAACCCCCACGAGACAATCTATGGGGGTACATGTTTTTCGCCTTGTTCTGAATTCCTACTTCGCTTTTAGCCTGTTATTAACATAGTGAAAAATGTGTATGATTAGTATCTATAACTCAGTAGCATAACATTATAGGTTACATAAGACTAGTACTAACCTTAAATTCCTCAGAACGGCGTTTCTTCGCAAACTTGTGTCACACCTTCTTCGATAAAAAAACTATACCGAATCCATGGAGGTTGAAGACCGCTCTTAGGCTTTGTAATGTAGTCATCCATGAGTCGTGACTTAAATCCCCTCCAACGAACATCGGCAAAAGTTATCCACTTTCTTTTCAATTTTGAGTCATCGGTAAACTCAAAATTCAACTACATTAAATCAATATATAAGTATGAATTAGAAACTATACGTAGTGATATCAAATATATGAAAATTATAGTATGAAATACCTTAACGTCTGTCCGTATGATGTCTTTGACATTAACATCCACTTCTCTCCAGTCATCAATCAGTATACTGACTTTGCTACGTGCAAGGAACGCAACATAACTCCTAAAAGTAGCGTAATGTGGACAATCCACTAATCTGTAGTGCGAATCAAACTCGATCGGTATTTTAACACCAGATGAGTTGTGGACTGATGTGAATTGGGGCATCATTGTGACAACTCTTTGTGATTTTTTTGTTTGACTTTCAGTTGTTTGAGTTTCATTGGCTAACCTTTCATTTGTTTGAGTTTCTTAGCTGGTTTCTGATGAAGAACTCGACAAGGTCGACATCTAAGTTCAAAAACAACAACAACAACATGAACAACAATGGCAAAAGAGTTTACTGTAGATGCATAGGGAAAATATTTTACGTACCCTAAACGTGATGACGAAGTAAACGATGTTGGTGTTGGCGTTGGTGTTGTTGTTGTCTTCCTTCCTTACGACAATGACGGTGACGATGATGACGATGGTGTTGGTAGGTGCGTAATCTTCTATTTTCTTCACGGTCGTGATGATGATGACAAAAATGACAACAAATGGATACTGATGATGCAAGCTTTGGTTGAAATCGTGTATTGTTTCACAGGATTGAACGTTAGGGTTTAGGGTTGAAATCGTGTAACGTTTCATCTGGTTTCTATTTTCAATGGAAAAAGGATACTGAAGAGACAATGAAACTAGCTAGCTTGGAGAATATTGAAAAGCTACTGCGACGATCAACAATTTAAACCGTTATGATATATTATTTTCATAATGAAATTTCATATTAAAGCGCCAGAGTTATATTTAGAATTAAAAACTAAAAAACATACAAAATATATCACAACGGTGTATATAAACAACCGTAGTCATAACTTTTAATTTTTTTAATTAAAAGTAAATAAAAAAGAAAATGCGCGCTTTAACATAAAAGGAATAATATATATGATGGCGCTGAGGTTCGAACACATGAAAGCTTGATGGTATCACCACGGTTGATTTATCAACCGTTGTTATGTACAGATAATCACCACGGTTGGTTTATCAACCGTTGTTATATACAGATAATTTTTATTCAATAAACAAATAAAATACAACTGCGTCTTAGTTTAGATATGTCACAATGGTGTAGGGATGAAGCGTTGTGAGCATGGCGTCGTTGTTTATGCGTTTTGTAGTAGTGTATAACAATTCTTTTAAATTTAAATTATAATTTTCAAATAGATAAACAAATGCTTTAAATTATTTCTAAAATATCACTTTGAATTGTAAAATTCTTAATATCATTACAATGCTAAAAAAATTATAAAAATATTATTATAAATTTAACTTATAATTTTCAAACAAATTGTTTCTAAAATATTATTTTAAATTATAATTTCATATACTTATTACAAAATTTAATCATAAATTTTCAACTATCATTTATAATTCATTACATAAATATGTGCTATAGTGATTCAAACATATTTTTTTTCACTTAAACTTTTACTTTCTCTTTTTATAATCTTCATCTTATTGTATCATTTACAAAGTTTTTTTTTTTATGATAATCACAATCAAATTTTACATTTTATGATACTAAAAAAATTCAACTGAGGCCCACGCATCGCGCCTGATTCAATCTAGTTTTTATAAAGGCTAAACAAATTTAATTAAAAAACAGAGTTATCGATAGAAAACAAGTGCTCTGCTAGGATTTCATTTATGTCATCTTTCCCGGTGGAGTTTGCTTCGGCAAGCCATGGTTTATGTGTGCAAGAAGAAGATCAACATGAACAAAGCACTAAGAAAGTTAAAGATGGAGGAGTTGAGGACTTTGTAACTCAGTTAGAGAAGGAAGAAAGTGCCGGAAAGGAGAAAACAACCAGTCTCACCACAGTTGTGTCATACAAAAACATGGTTACTAAAGAAACTATGGACAAGATCTAAGGAGATGAAACAAAGGAAGACAAAGAAAGATTTGAAGGAATCCATGTGGAAGACAAATTTTTTGATGAATATGAGTGTTTTGAATTCATCCTCACAAACAAGAAGAACATTTAATAGTCAGACCTTGGACGAAATGCGTCTTAGTGAAGATGCTTGGCATAAGTGAAATTCTGGTAATCACACACCATATGTCGAGTCAGATGTCATAACACTGGGATCAGGACAGTATGACAACAATCAATTTTGCAGTTAAAGTAAATGCTTGAATGTAAATAACACAATTAATTGTTAACCCAGTTCATTGCAACATCACCTACATCTGGAGGCATCCAAGCCAAGAAGGAAATCCACTAATAGTATTAGTTTGAAGCCTTAGTAAACAACCTCCGGTTTACAATCTTCTCACCTAATCACTACCCCTGTTATTTCTATCTAAGAACTCCTAGATATGAGACCCCTCTCACTTCCCTCAATCACACAACAATGATAAACTCAACAACAATGAACAATAGAAGAGACGCTTCCAATGACACAAAATCCACTCGTTACTTAAAAGCTTAGGAGTGATTATAACTTAAACTCAGTCCAATTCAAGCACCTAATAGGTACATGACTGACTCACAAATGCACAAACAACACAGTCCAACTCAGATATCAAAGTGATATAAGAGTGGATCACAAATAACAAAAACACATTAAACCCTAAAACTCTTCTTTCAATACACAGCTTCTCTAGTGCATTAGATTTAGAACAACCTTTTAAATATCTTTTGATCAGCATGGGCTTGGGCGCAAATCCAAAACAACAGCTGCAAATAATCTGCACAATCTTCTGCATGAAAATAAAAAAATAGAAAGTTTTCTAAAAAGTCTCTAAGATCCTTTTTATGAAACAAATGCACTGCTGGCACAGAACCTGAGTTCCTAAAATAACCTTCCTTGGATTGCGCCAGAGTGTAAACTAAAAAAAATAGAATCTCACATTTTAAAACTAAATCTTCCAAATAAGTAAAACCCTAATCTTCTGGTATAACATGTCATGACATCATGTCACGACATCACGCTGACCATCAGTGATGTCTGACCAACATGTTAAGACATCTTGCTCAACATCTTGCTGTGATACTTGTTTTATCAAAATTGTTGCCAATCCCAAAATCACAGAACTTACAGTCTCCCCTTTTAGCAAATTTTGGCTAAAACAACCTTTGCATGAAATACTGGAGAAACAGAAACAACCATAACAACAATAGCCCAAAAGAAAAAAAAAACATATACAAGATAATCAAAAGAACACTAGAACAAATCAGAGGCACACGTAGCGGAAATAAAAAGAACCTCACATAGAGAAATAAACTTTTACACAACAAGAACCAAGAACCTCCAAAACAAACCGAAACACAATGTCAAGACATCCTGTCTGACTTCACATCAATAGAAACAACAACAAACCAATGCACACAAACCACCATATTACTACCACACTCCCCCTGAATTGCATGATCAATAATTCAGATATTCCCCATGAAGCACAAAAACATATACTCCCCCTCAAGAGCACAGCCACGACACTTCCCACTTACAAGCACGCATACACCAAAAAGACTCTGCAGAGAAAAACAAATTCTCCCAGACAAGAAATAGAATAATGTCAGAAAATAAAGTATGACATCCCAGCACCACCAACACATACCTCCCAGCAACACAAAAGACACCACAGAGAAAGAGAAATCATTCTCATGCTTCTCCCCATAAGTCACATTCCCACTCAACCATAGACCACTACAGCATAGAGAGTCATCAACTACCAACACTGCATAGAAAAACCAAACACCAACACCACTAGAACAAACCCCAATACTCCCCCTTTTTAGCCATAAATTAGATAACAATAGAGGCTTTTGAGATATCAGCACCAGCATTTTCCTCTTCCTTGTATCCTGCACACGCAGAGCTAATTGCTATAATTCTTCAAAAATGCAAATACCTAGTTCACCCCTTAACATCTCAAACTGATTTACATCCAAATCTTTAGTAAACATATCATCCAGTTGTTTCTTAGTGGCCACGTGTTCAAGAGTAACAAGCTTGTCTTTAACAAGATCCCTGATAAAATGATGACGAATGCCAATATACTTTGTCCTACTATGTTGAACAGGATTTATAGAAATGTTGATAGCACTCAAGTTGTCACAGTATGATGTCATGACATCTTGTTTGATATTATACTCTTTTAAAATCTGCTTCATCAAAATCAACTTAGAATAGCTGCTTCATGCAGCAATATACTCAGCCTTGGTAGTGGATAGGGACACACAATTCTGCTTCTTACTGAACCAAGAGATAATATTGTTTCCCAAGAAGAAACATCCTCTAGAGGTGCTTTTTCTATCATCAGCACTACTTGATCAGTCAGCATCACAATATCCAACAAGCATGGCATCAAAACCATGAGAATACAATATACCATAGTCACTTGTACCATTGACATACTTCAGAATCCTCTTCACTTGATTGATGTGACTAGTTTTGGGCCCAGCTTAATATCTTGTACAAACACCAACAACAAATGTGATGTCAGGTCTACTAGCTGTGAGGTACAATAGGCTATCAATCGTGCTTCTGTACAAACTTTGATCCACATTGACACCATTTTCATCTTTAGATAACTTCAAATGAGTAGGTGCAATAGTCTTCTTGTGACTGGCATTCTCCATACCAAACTTCTTCACTATGTTCTTGGCATACTTACTTTGAGAGATAAAAATAGATTCATCCATCTGTCTCACTTGAAGACCAAGAAAATAGGTTAATTAACCTACAAGGCTCATCTCAAATTCAAATTGCATCTGTTTGACAAAATGTTGGACCATCTAGTCTGACATCCCACCAAAAACAATGTCATCCACATATATCTGAACAATCAAGAGTTTGCCATCCTTTTCTTTAACAAACAAAGTTTTGTCTATTCCTCTTTTATTGTACTCGTTACTGACAATAAATTATGTCATCCTTTTATACCAAGCCCTAGAAGCTTGCTTCAGCCCATAGAGAGCTTTCTTCAATTTGTACACATGATCTGGAAAAGTACGATCAATAAACCCTTTTGGTTGTTCAACATACACTTCCTCATTCAAGTACCCATTTAAGAAGGGGCTTTTCACATCCATTTGAAACAACTTGAACTTTAGTAGACATGCCACTCCTAGTAACAATGTTATGGATTCAAGACGAGCAACTGGAGCAAAAGTCTCATCAAAGTTTACTCCTTCAATTTGAGTGTACCCTTGAGCCACAAGTCTGGTCTTATTTCTGGTGACAACTCCATTCTCATCATATTTATTCTTATAGACCCACATTGTACCAATGCCATTAGTTCCTTCAGGCCTAAGAAATAAATCTCAAACTTCATTCCTCTTAAATTATTCTAATTCTTCTTGCATGGAATTGATCCAGAATTCATCAGTTAAGGCCTCTTTCACATTTTTGGGTTCAATCTTAGAGAAAAAGCAGGAATTAGATACCATCTCCCTTGATCTAGTGATAATACCTTTATTAAGATTTTCTATGATGAGTTCCACGGGATGATCTTTTTGAATTTTGATAGAGGGGCCCTTGTTGGCTTGATTGTTATCGTCCTCAACAGTTGCAACTTCATTGTTGTTGTCATCATCAACCACATCTTCTGAAAAATCATTCAACTGAGGTGATGTTTCAACATCATCTTCGACATTTGTACTCTTCTCCATAGTTGAATCATTTATCACAACATTAATATATTACATCATGACCTTGGTTCTGATATTGAAAACTCTATAGGCTCTGCTGTTTGTAGTGTAGCCCAGAAATATCCCTTCATTACTCTTGGGGTCCATCTTTCCTCTTTGTTTATGATCAGCCAAAATGAAACATTTACTTCCAAAAACATGAAAGTACTTGACAGTAGGCTTCCTTCCTTTCCACAACTCATAGAGTGTAGTTGTAGTACCAGTTCTCAAATGAACCCTATTATGAATGTAGCATGCAGTATTCATTGCTTCAGCCCAAAAATGATATAGAAGATTCTTAGCATGAAGCATGACTCTAGTAGATTCTTGAAGGGTCTTATTCTTGCGCTTAAAGAATCCATTTTGCTGAGGAGTGATGGGAGAAGAGAATTCATGGCTAATACCTTCAGAGGAGTAAAAATCAACAAATTTTCTATTTTTAAACTCCTTTCTATTGTCACGTCTAATCCTGACAATTTTACTTTCCTTTTCTCTTTGAAGCTTTTGACATAATTCTTCAAACACATCAAAGACATTTGATTTTCCCCTGATAAAGTGCACCTAAGTGAATCTTGAAAAATCATCAACAACCACATTTGCATACCTATTTCCACCAAGGATTTCAACTTGCACATGACCCATTAAATCCATGTGAAGAAGTTCGAAAACTTTTGAAGTAGTCAGATGTTGGATCTTCGGGTGTTACATCTTGTTCTGCTTTCCAATTTGACACTCACCACAGATTTTTCCTTCCTTTATCCTGAGCTTAGGAATTCCTCTTATAGCTTCTATA
This sequence comes from Lathyrus tuberosus, assembly GCA_022829125.1. Classification (NCBI taxonomy): domain Eukaryota; kingdom Viridiplantae; phylum Streptophyta; class Magnoliopsida; order Fabales; family Fabaceae; genus Lathyrus; species Lathyrus tuberosus. The sequence goes on along the minus strand of JALAZF010000803.1, from coordinate 757,418 downwards.
GAAACAATCTTCTTCATCCCTTTCAGATGCAAATAACTAAACTTTTAGTGCCACAGCTGGACTTCATCTTCTTTGGACAACAAACATGTGGAAGAACACTTTGTTGCATGAAGTGTCCATAAGTAACAATTGTCCCTAGATCTGACTCCCCTCATTAGTACTTCATTCTTCTCGTAAGTTACCAACATTCAAACTTAGTGAAATTAACTTTCAGACCTTGATCACATAACTCACTTATGCTTATCAGATTAGCAGTTAGACATTTGACAAGGAGAACATTATCAAGACTAGGGAATCTTGTACAGGCTAGTCCTCTAACTCCTTTAATTTCACCTTTAGCACCATCACCAAAAGTGACATAACTGGTAGAGTGGGACTTAATGTCCACTAGAAACTTCTTTACTCTAGTCATATGTCTAGAACATCCACTGCCAAAATACCAGTCTTCGTTAGCTGAAGCTCTGAGAGAAGTGTGAGCAATAAGTGAAGTAGTAACTTCCTCGGGAATCCATTTCTTTCTAGTTTTAACCATAACTTGATTAACCCTAGGTTGTGTTGGACCTTTTGGATAGCCATACAGCTTGAAACATAAGGGCTTAATATGACCAAATTTACCACAGTAATGACATCTCCAATGCAAGGTCTTGCTTCCAGCTTGAGTATTCTGATATTTGGCACGATGTTGAGACATTTGATTTGATATCATTTTCTCATGCTTCCTTTTAGGAGAAACAAGTTTTGTTACATGGGTATCTCCTTTCAGAGGTTGATAATCAAAGCCTATACCTTGTAAGTTACTAGCCCTTTTTTCTAGGTTGAAGAATTTCATCTAACATATCAGAACCATTGTTCAACATTCTTACATATTTGGTCATATTTTTAAGTTTAGAAGTCAACGGAGTTACCTCATCCTGTAGCCCATAGATGGTGGATACATATTCTTCCTTTTCGATATCAAGTTGAGAAATAGTTTCCTTCTGCTTGTCACTTATGATGCACAGATCTTTGTAAGAAGCAACCAGTTCAGCATATGGAGTTTCTTCATCACAGGAATCTACATCAGATGCCCACCTTCCAGTTAGAGCAATTACAAGGTTAGCAGATTCACCCTTAATTTCACTTTCATCATCAGACCAAGAAATTGACAACCCCTTAGATCTTGACAAGTACGATGTTCTTGACATTAGGTCTTGACTTTCTGTCCATTCTCTTCAGCACTCGATTGAATTGCCTTCCAAGTAGAACAACGGCATTGGACACCCCTTCATCAGTTTCCAGGTCACATTGATCCTCTTCATCTTCAGTGTTGGAGACAAAAGCTATGCCTTTGTTCTTCTTTTTAGTTCTGTCATTAAGAGTTAATTCAAAAGTTCGAAGTGACCCCACAAGTCCATCAACTCTCATGCTGCTGATGTTTTGGGCTTCTTCAATGACATTTACCTTCATGTCAAATCTCTTAGGAAGAGATCTGAGAATCTTTCTAACCATATTTTCTTCTGATATCTTTTCTCCCAAGGCACTAAAGACATTAGTTATTTCAAGAACATTCATGTGAAATTCATGAATACTTTCATCATCCTTCATCTTTAGAATTTCAAATCTGGTAGTAAGCAGCTGAAGTCTAGACATCTTCACCTTAGATGTACCTTCATGAGTGGTCTTGAGTATTTCCCAAGCATCTTTGGCCACAGTACAAGTGTTTATTAACCTAAACATGTTTTTATCAACTTCATTGAATAGAGCATACAAAGCTTTGGAGTTCCCAAGTGCAATTTCATCTTCTTCCTTATTCCAATCCTCTTATGGCTTCAAAGTCTCTTTCCCATCTTTATCTTTAACTACATGATGTTCCCAACCCTTAATGACAGCTTTCCAAGTTTTGCTATCCATAGATTTCAGGAAAGCTACCATACGTGCCTTCCAATAGTCATAGTTGGTGCCATCTAAGACTGGGGGTTTGTTAGCATTTTCTCCTCCTTCTTTTTTCATAGTACCAGAATAAATCTTCTCTAGAGATTAACCTAAACAAAACAAGATGCCTGCTCTGATGCCAATTGAAATTCTGGTAATCAGACACCAGATCTCGAGTCAGATATCACACACCAGGATCAGGACAGTATGACAACACAGTCAATTATGCAGTTAGAGTAAATGCTTGAATGTAAATAACACAATCAATTATTAACCCAGTTCGGTGCAACATCACCTACATCTGGGGGCATCCAAGCCAGGAAGGAAATCCACTATAATAGTATTAGTTTGAAGCTTCAGTAAACAACCTCTGGTTTACAATCTTCTCACCTAATCACTACCCGTGCTATTTCTATCTAAGAACTCCTATATATGAGACCCTCTCACTTCCCTCAATCACACAACAATGATAAACTCAACAATAATGAACAATAGAAGATGCACTTCCAATGACACAAAACCCATTGTTTCCTTAAAAGCTTAGGAGTGGTTACAACTAAAACTCAATCCAATTCAAGCACCTAAGAGGTACATGAATAGCTCATAAATGCACAAACAACACAGTCCAACTCAGATATCAAAGTGATATAAGAGTGGATCACAAATAATAAAAACACACTAAACCCTAAAACTCTTCTTTCAATACACGACTTCTCTAGTGCATTAGGTTTAGAATAACCCTTCAATTTTTTTTATCAGCATGGGCTTGGGCGCAAATCCAAAACAGCAGCCGCAAATAATATGCACAATCTTCTGCATATAATATGCACAATCTTCTGCATGAAAATAGAAACAAAATAGAAAGTTTTCTAAAAAGCCTCTAAGATCCTTTTTATGAAACAGATGCACTGCTGGCACAGAACCTGAGTTCCTAAAATAACCTTCCTTGGATTGTGAAAGAGTGTGAACCAAAAACAAATAGAATCTCACACTTTAAAACTAAATCTTCCATATAAGTAAAACCCTAATATTCTGGTATAACATGTCATGACATCATGTCACGACATCGCGCTGACCATCAGTGATGTCTGACCAACATGTCAAGACATCTTTCTCAACATCCTACTGTGATACTTGTTTTATCAAAATTGTTGTCAATCCCAAAACACAGAACTTACAAGAATCGGTTTCAAAGTGCTATAATCATGTCTCAACCATTTGTGGGGAAAAAGAGGAGTCTTGGACATCGTTGATCTTAGACAAGATTACTATCTTGTTACATTTACGTGTGAAGAATACCAAAAGATAAATCTATTAGAAGGCCATTGGCTCATTTATGATCATTACCTTACAATGCGAAAATGACAACCAAATTTCTGCCCCAACTCAGATGCCATTGATGAGATGGCATTTAGGTAAGAAAGTAAAATTTGAAGGGTGGAGATTTCCACTGTCTGCAGTGAAATCTCCACGGGAGGGAATCCTTTCCCGTTCACTTCACCTAGAGAGTAGTTAAGTTTGAATTTTCTAATATATTATTGTTTTCTCCACTTCAGAACATTCTTTGGGGATTAATGGACTGCATATCTCAAGTATGAATGAAGGTAACTAACCACTTAAAAACCTTTATAAAAGTGAATATTATAAAAATAAAAATAAAAAGCGAAAAATATCATAACCTATTTTTATACTCTTGCAAACATTAAGAAAAATACTTAGTTGATATAAATATATTCAAATAAACTCCTCTTCTATTCTCCTCCCATTCCCTAAATACATGGCACTCAAATGTGGATCATATCCATACCAATACAGTAAGGTACTATTTTTGTCATAAATCCAATTAATCAATGAGAAAACAAGTTCTATATTCATCTGGCAGAATTCTAATAGAGGGTGGTTGGGTAAAATCATCCTGCGAGAGGATTAAGCACTTGACCAACAAAGAGGATTGTTCCAGTCATGTCTTCTCTAATCACAAATAAGAAAGGATGATCAGCTACAAAGTCTATTGGCACACGCCTACACTTCTTTAATATTGCTGTTGTGGCCGCAGCAGCTTCTGTGCCTTCTTCATTCACTTCAATGAAAGACTTGTGAAATATATTAGAAACATAAAGGTTTTGACCCTCAAGAGAATCTACCATTTTTGTCAAACCTCCTTCATGAAAAGGTAAAACTACTCCCAACTCTTTCAGTACATCAGAAGTTTCAAGCCCAAATGAAATATTGAATCTTGGAATCCTGAAGTCGCCTACTTCGATTTGTTGAGAAGGAAGCTTGTCATCAAGTAACTCAGATTCAGAAGCCACCTTATCAACCAAAGCTGACAATCCATCTTTTGCATTCGGAAGAAAAAAGTACATGGAGAATTGACGCTTATCTTCACCTTGCATATACGGCAGACCAAGGACTTTAAAATCATTGAATTTTCTAATAAACTGCTTCTTCTTACTTGTCATGAAGGGAACCTTGACTGCGCTACCATTCAAAAGATGAAAATCGTAATCTTTTGTTAACGAAACATCAAACTTGTTATTCCATACTCCTTTAAAGTATAGTGCATTAGCAAAGACGAGCCTGGTGTAGCTGTTGATTGATCCTTGAGGAACAAGTTGTTTAATGAGTTCATTTGTTTCTTTTTCAGCCCATAAATTCACTTCATTGGTCACTTCAACGGCCTTTAAAACAATTGCCAAAGTCAAAATTAAACCAGTTATACACATAGATGAGTTGAATTATCTTCACACATTACGTTGCTAAATTAGTTTGACGTTAGAAATTTGTATTAGATATACATGACATACCTTGTTCTGGAAATCGACCGAAGACAAATTGGCTTTGAAGTCAGTAGAGACGATTTGTTTAAATGAAGGTTGAAGAGATAGGGTTTGTTCAATCCACACACCATCGACGAAAGAGAGGAGAGGTCCGCCTGCGGGAGCAGCGTCGGAGAGGATGACGGAAACGAGCTGAGAGGCGAGGGAGTTGAGATGATCGGTGGATTTGGAATGGAGGAATTCAAGAAGCTGTTGTTGTGTGGGACCCTCAGAGCCAGCAGCGATGATGCTAAGAACGAGTTGGAGCGAAAGTGGAGATAACACGATGTTCTTATCTTGATGAGATACTTTTGAGAACAAATGGTTGGCGATGATGAAGGAAACGTTTGTTTGGTTGGTAACTGATTCACGAAGGTCCATTGTTTCTTAAACAGAACAAAAAACTTTGGAACACTATTCCTCTTGTGAGTATCTCAATTATGAAGTTGGTTATTTGACGCTACTATTAGTCTATTATATACTATGTAGTGTGTGTATGCGCCACTGTGTGTTGTTCGCTTATATGCTAAGTTTCCTCTTATGCTTACTGACTAAGTTTGGAATTTGATAATGTCTAGAAGGTAGTTTCCAACTCTGAAACTTTTTTCTTTTTTCTTTGACAAACTTAAACTTCTTGAATTGGGGCGTTAATGAGATTTTTTGTTTCGGCAAAAGAAGTTTCCTTTGGGAAGTTATCTTATGAAAACTATTTTTTCATATCCATACTTAGTCTTCCAATTACACCCTCTTAGATTTTGTAAGAAGCAGCATTAACTGCATTGAAACCGAACCATATTTATAGTTGGGTTCAGTTTGTAATAATCATTTTAATTAAAATTCTGTTAACGGCTAAAATGATTACAATTCAATTAAAAACTAGTTTATATTTATAAATTAGTTTATAATTAGTTTACAATTTTAAACCAATTATATATTTTAAACTCTTTTAAAATCAAATTTTTTAGAGGATTTCTTAATACACCACCCATGTTTCTTAGAGACCACACGAAATTTCGTTTTTGCCCCCAGTTTTCGAATGTGCACATCAGAACGCACCATTTTTTTTAAAAACGTTGATTTATTCCGGATGTGCAAATCAGGAAAAATTTCTGATCTGCAGATTAAAAAAAAATCAAAAGAATTTCATAAAATCATTTCCTAGTCTGCAGATCCGGATAAAATCAAAAGTATTTCATAAAATCATTTACTTCTAAATATAATTCTTATAAATAGATAAGTTAAAATTTTAACTTATAGTCACATGAGGTATAAATAGATAAGTTAAAATTTTATAATTAGATTTAATTATATTTGATTTAATTATATTGAAAAAAATCATATTAATTTTAATTACATTGGATTTTAATTATATTTAATTTAATTATATTAGATTTTTTTTAAAAAACATCTAAAATAATAAAATCTAATATAATTAATAACATATCTCGTTTTAAATCATATTAATTTTTTTTTCATATTTTTCATATTTTTGAATTTTAAAATTTTAACTTATCTATTTATAAGAATTATATTTAGAAGTAAATGATTTTATGGAATACTTTTGATTTTATCCGGATCTGCAGATCAGGAAATGATTTTATGGAATTCTTTTGATTTTTTCTAGATCTGCAGATCAAAAAATTTTCCTGATTTGCACATCCGAAACAAATCAACGTTTTTTAAAAAAATGGTGCGTCCTGAAGTGCACATCCGAAAATTAGGGGCAAAAACGAAATTTCGCGTGGTGTTTAAGAAATATGGGTGGTGTATTAAAAAATTGTCATTTTTTAACTTCATAAAAATTTAAATTTTTTTATATTAAAAAAAATTATTCTTCAAAATATTTATTTTCATTTTTTTTATTTTCATATTTTGTATTTTAAAAAAAAAAATGCTTTATCGTTTTTCTGAAGAAAAAAAACTTGAATTTTTTATATTTATGAAAAAAACTCGTTTTTCATATTTCCACAAAAAATTGATTTTTTGTATTTTCGAAAAAAATATTAAATTTTCGTGTTTCTAAAAAATTTGATTTTTCGTATTTTTGAAAAAAAATCAATTTTTTTGTATTTTCAAAAAAGCTCGTATTTCTGTATTTCTGAAAAAACTTGACTTTTTGATATTTCTCAAAAAAATCGACTTTTTCATATTTTCGAAAAAACTCGACTTTTTCATATTTCCGAAAAAACTCGATTTTTTCATACTTTTAAAAATCTCGACTTTTTCATATTTCCAAAAATCTCAGCTTCTTCATATTTTTTAAAAAACTCATTTTTCACATTTACGAAAAAAAACTCGATTTTTTCATATTTTCGAAAAAACTCGACTTTTTCATATTTCTGAATAAATTCGATTTTTTCATATTTATAAAAAAAACTCGTTTTACTATATGTAATATACTACTGATCCGTGTTAGAATTATTTCTTATGTAGTTCGTATTCCATAAACTAAAATATTAGACGAACTAGTTGGAGTGTAGTTCAACGTTTTTGAGACGAAAAAGCAAAGCAATGTTGAACTACAGAAAATTAAGGATCAAGTCTGGCATAGACCAATATTATTGAGACTCAACCAAAACAACTTCTGATGGAAGCTAACTTTCCTATATTTTTAGGGCATTTCTTATCACATCACACTTGTTTCTTAGGCACCATCTGAATTTCCGATTTTGCCCCCTGATTTCGGATGTGCACATCCGGACACACCAATTTTTTTAAAAACGCTGATTCTTTCCGGAAGTGCACATCCGGAAACATTCCTGATCTGCAGATTCGGAAAAGGCAGAACATTATTTTTTTTTAAAAATCGGTTTTTTTGCTTGATCGCATATGTTAATAAATCGTCGCAATTTAATATACATTTGACAACATCCATATATAAAATAAAATGATATATATATATATATATATATATATATAAAATAAATCTCTGTCAAAATACAGTGCATACATCTAATATAAATATAATACATCAAACAAAAAACTACTGCGTATGGCGAAGGATCTCTCCTGGCTCCCCTGCTCCTCTGCCCCCTCTGCCCCTACCTGCCATCCTGGATCGATGTCTGCGGTACTGAAGTGCCCCCTGAGCAATCGCAATAATCCTGTCCACGGCAAGTCTGGCACCAGAGCCCTCAGGGAGGTGACCGTCCGCAATGGCCTGCCGCGCTATCTGCTCTATCTCACGACAGCGTGGTAGGATGTAACACCCCCTTTCTATACCCCCAAATAATCAAATAAATCATTTAGGCATGTATTGGAAATTTCATCAGAGTATAATTGTAAACACGGCATAAAAAGGCATGTCACATTATGCTTGAAATTAAAACATACAACATCTGCTCAACAAATGATATGCAACAGTGGGGTAACTTTCAAACAACAAAGGATCTCAGTCCTTACACCCACATCTCAATATTTAGAATAAAAGCGAAAAAATCTAAACATTGATAACAACAAACATATATACATTATATATATATATATATATATATATATACATCAACAAGTATGATACAACAACATCATTCATGTTTATATACACAAATTCATCAGCAAGATACATATGCAAATGTATCACAAAAAGATCAAAACGTCCTAGCTACCCGGTGCTACATATCAGAGCCAACCGACCAACAAGGAAAATGAAGACACGCTTCACAAAAAGACCGCCAGATACCTAATCTGCAATGCCTCATAGAGCATCATAAAACAGCAGAAGGGTGAGAAATATTATCATAATAACAATGCATATAATTATGTACTACAACATAAACATATAACACATATTCTCACCACAACTCATCATATATCACAATATAGATATATCATCAAGCATATTCATTATGCATACATTCACCATTATCATCATTCCACATGAACACACACATACTTGTTCATTCAACAATGCATCATTATAAGATACAGTTTATATCATTTCCCATAAACATACATATATCAATGTTTATTCATCAATGCACAAATACAAAGATGATCAATGCAACTCATAGAGACCGACTCTCGACTCTATGCAGATGCAAGCGGTACCGACTCATCACCCGAGCTCAATTGAAGAACTCAATGGAAATATCCTCCCTACCGGACCTACGATATTTCCCCATCGCTCATACCATCATGGCATCCGATGTTTCTGGATTGTTCACGCAGACACAATCCGATTGCTCAAACCCCACAAGGGCACACAATCATTCTGAAGATTCCCACAGAATCAAGTGTAACTCATCACAACGATTACACCCATTGACTACGCAATGTTCAGAGGATCCTCAAATGATCATTTGTGTAATCAATCACTCACACCCAACAGGGACGCGATATTACACCCGATTCTCCACGAATCGCGACACATGAATGCATGTCATGATGTTTCTCATACAAAATGACCACATACACTCATGCAATGCACACATATATCACAATATAGTCATGCATTCATCACATATAATCCACATACATTCACATCAATTGTATAACAACATACACAATTATCCAAACAATTCAATTTACAGTTCACCGGAAAAGTCGGTTAAAAGTCGACAAAACACACTATTCAGACATCATACATCCATCACCAATACATATCAATCATGCACAACATTTTATCACATATACTCACGTCATATAACAGCACACAGGCTATACGTTACATATCAAAAGCATGTAGCATGATAACACATCAATCGCACACATTGTACGCGATAAAAACCCGACAACCCGACTATTTTTCAAAAACACAAATTAATTAATTCATATTTTACCCTCCAAACCATTTTTAATAGAAAGAGCTTTTCATTAGCTTTCCAACGCTTCAAACGGGGACCAAAACGGATTTACGGATCAAAAGTTACGATCGAAACAATTTTGAAAGAAAAACCTACAGCAGGGCTGACACGGCCCCCGTGTTGTGGGACACGGCCCGTGTCACCCCAAAATCCCAAAATTCACTTTTTTTCATGTTTCCACCCTCCATAGTCAGTGGTCTGACACGGCCCCCGTGTGGTGTGACACAGGCCGTGTCAGGGCCCAGAAAATGCATTTTTCATCGTCGGAAGCCTTCCGGACCTCCGATTTCGATTCCGTAAAAAGCCACGATCTCAGAATTCAACGTACTACAATATTTTCACCATTAAGAAGCCATCCAACACATTTTCCATTTTTGAAATATTTTAAAACATAATTTTATCATTGCATTCTAAATTTGAACTCGATCGAAACCGCGGAAAAACACGCAAACAACCATTCCCGATTAACCCCAAACCTTACCCGATGAAATATCAACCTATACCAATGTTACCAGACATATCCAAACACTCTTACTCGATCACAACATCAATTTACACAAAAACCTCAATATATACCAAAAACTCAAAAGTTATAAATTCAACTCGATTCAATCAAACGATCACACTAAATCAAGACCCAACATCACACGACTCTACTACGCGATTTATTCCAAATTTCATCCGTGAAAACATCGGTTTCTATCCATTTTTCTCATTTCGACCTAGAATTGGAAAACTATGGAAAAACAAGAAAACCTTCACACAATCACACATACATAATCATACACAAAGTTAGGATAACAATATTTCACACCCTTACCCGATTAAATTCGATTGAAACAGAGCTTTTCCCGATTTTTCCCACTTTCTCCTCTTTTCTCTCTTCTTCCTCTTCTTTTCTCTTTCTCTTCTTTCTTCTTTTCTTCTTTCTCTCATTTTCTCTCTATTTCTTTCTATTTATATAAAAACATAAACTTACCCAAGCAAAAGACCAAAATACCCCTCAGCTCGAATATCTCCCAAACGCTCTCAAAATGCGATAAAACATCAACAACGATGAAAAATAATATATTGCCAAATAAAAGTCAATAATAAAATAATATAAAACCAAAACCAATTAAATCTACTCTATTAAATAAATCTAACAAAACTGGGGCGTTACAATTCTCCCCCACTTAGAAATTTTCGTCCTCGAAAATATACTGAGACGAACAACTCCGGACACGACTCTCGCATCCGAATAACAAACCAACATGCCAACAAAAGGCACACCACAAATAACACAACTGGCAAACCACCGTGCTAACAGCAGATACAACAACGGCACGACAACGACGACAACAACAACGACAAGATGCAAAGCCCATACAATGCACTTGACGACCAACTCACAACTCAAGGAAAACCACGATACCAACACACAGGTTCACTCTAGAACCGAAACACAACAAGATCGTTACCATCACCGTAGATAACACTCCCCTAATTCCCCATCATAGGAATTAGCCACACACACTCGAACCATCACGATGGAAACGAGGCAACAACACAAACAAGAACACAAGTTCCACGACACAACATCAATTCCAAAACCTCTACAAAACCAGAATACCAACATCCTTGTCACACAACCTTATTACAACAATGCTACGATTCCCAATCGAACATATAACCAAAACATCCATCTACATAGTAGCCCATGAATAATATTTAAACCTTTCACCTAACACTTCCATTCTGAAACGTCCAATGGTCTCATCATTCCTACATGTTCTCAATGTTCAACCTATGAACTCTTACAAGTCCCACACGCAAATACAAAATGTGCCACCTCACGCTTCCGCTGCGCACTCTGATTACTCGTAACCATCAAAACTATCAATTTCACGTCCAAAGTCTAACTCTTTCTCATATTCGCCAAAAATCACTGTTCACTTTAATATTACCAACCTCACACTCTCCTGTGTTATCTCATACACCATACACAAGTCTCGGAATTGCTCAAATAATTCTAACTCCCTGACCATCAAAACAGACATGCATAGAAATTTCCGACTTAACTTTTCAGGCACAACAACAGCTTTTCCCCGAAGGATAATCCAAGCCAAATTCATAACTCATCACGAACTCTAACCATCCTTGTTGTCTCATACTCTATTCCTTTAGACCAAACAAGTACTCAATATCCTTGCGATTACCAAACACTTCGAACCTAGAACCATAAAGATAATACCTCCAAATATTCCAACACAATACCACCGCAACCAATTCCAAATCCATAATAATACAGATCCTGTTATAAATCCTCAATTGTCGTAAAGCATAAGCCACGACTTTACCCTCTTGCATTACCACGTTGACTAAACTCATCAAAGACACATCACAATACCCCACAACCGGTTTATTAGGATCACACAAAATCAAAGCTGAAACCGTAGACAACTTCTACTCCAGCTCACCAAAACTTACTCACAACGAACATCCAAACAAATGACTCACCCTTTGCAAGTCAACTGAGATACCAGAAGTACGAACTTAACAAAGTCTTCCATAACCTGTAATAACAACCAACTGAGTCCAAAAGTTTCTAATCTCCTTAACTAACTTCGGAGCCTCTCATGTAGAACTACATCTACTTCCGATGGATCCATTAACCATACTCTCATCTGAAATAACATTTCCAAGAAACTAACCCTTTTCAACCAAAATTCTCACTCGAATAACTTAGCATAAAACTTCGTCTCTTTTCAACACTTGTAATTCAAATCTCAAAGACTTTACTCATTCTTCCTCTGAGTTTATAACAAATCCAAATATCCTCAATCGAAACCACTACGAACTTATCCAATTAAATATGGAAGATACGATTCCTCTACTCCATAAACATTAGAGACGTGTTACTAACACCAAATACCATCACCGTACGTTGCAATTCCCAACCAAAATCCAAAAGATATAAATCCTTAAAGCTTTTGCAAAACTTTTCACTGGGTAACTGGTTACTCACATACAAGCTTAACCGAGTAAATAACAACCTATTCCGAGGATAACAAACCTAACCAGTCACATTAAATCGATCAAAGCCTCAACTCACACAATCCACCACTCTTATCAAACATTCCAAACAATTGTAATTCACTCAAACTCAACCAAACCATTCTAGTCATCTGTTCATGAAAGTGGACACTTATTCTCAATCATTACCTTATTCAACTGTTAGTAATCCATACCCAATTTCTTCTCCTGACCGTCCAATTCCGCAATTCCAACATGTATCAACAACCAACCAAAAAGAATTCTCAAACACAATGTTACATCCACCCACAAGGGTTTCCTCACAATTTCCATTAATGCCTTAAAACTCCAAAGACTCCAAACCCACCAGAACTCTAAGTTTGCTGTCCATAGTCTCAATACCATTATACTTGTTATTCCATTCCATCATCCTTCCTTTTGTTACCAACAATACTGGAGCTCTCTAAGACAACACCTTAATGTTCCATCCAAAAACACATCTGAAAACTATGCCCAACTGACGGCCCATCACTGCGACTTCCTGCCAATTCCCAGAACACTACCATCACAGACAAAACAAATATCTTATTCCCATCTACTAAGAGTTTCCTACTTACTTAGCAGATATAAACCTCAACTATTCACCTTCGTCCAATTAAGTTCAATCTCTACTCTCTGTGAAGCAGTCCTTAAATAAAACCCAATCATTCTCTCTCAATGACTTCCCAACTGGACTAACATACCAAAACCTCTAATCCATTTCATCTTCCGATATTAGCATCTTTATCGACTCATCAAAACAATCTGTAATCATCTCCTTAAATTCCAAACAACTCATTTCACACACTATCAAAGCCGGAAAGACCCGCCTATTCCATCCAACATAATTTCCGTCTGCTATCAACAAGAGATTAAGGGTGATCAGTTCCTCAATTTGCCAATAGACAGCCGACAATCATGATGGGGCATAAACCGTCTTTACCCAACTATAATAGCCTTTCTTGCATCACATACACAAAACTACCTAAGGAACAAATCCTTAGTTGACATAAACCTTACCTCCACATTTCTTACGGAATCGGGAACAACACTGTCCAAACAACACTTACCATCTTGCAATTCACAACACACTGAGCCAGCGTTCCACACCTGAAGTAACATGGAGAAGTACCAGCTTCTCCCCCACTTATCTCATTCTAACTCCTGAAAACAAAGGATTAGAAAACCAGAAAGCACTGACAGTGTTTCACACACATATCACGTACTAAGGAACAAACAACACCGACAGTATTCAACTGTCACACCAACAGACTCAACAACTGACTCAACACTGGCTCTGATACCACTTAATGTAACACCCCCTTTCTATACCCCCAAATAATCAAATAAATCATTTAGGCATGTATTGGAAATTTCATCAGAGTCTAATTGTAAATACGGCATAAAAAAGCATGTCACATTATGCTTGATATTAAAACATACAACACCTGCTCAACAAATGATATGCAACAGTGGGGTAACTTTCAAACAACAAAGGATCTCAGTCCTTACACCCATATCTCAATATTTAGAATAAAAGCGGAAAAAACTAAACATTGATAACAACAAACATATATACATTATATATATATATATATATACATCAACAAGTATGATACAACAACATCATTCATGTTTATATACACAAATTCATCAGCAAGATACATATGCAAATGTATCACAAAAAGATCAAAACGTCCTAGCTACCCGGTGCTACATATCAGAGCCAACCGACCAACAAGGAAAATGAAGACACGCTTCACAAAAAGACCGCCAGATACCTAATCTGCAATGCCTCATAGAGCATCATAAAACAGCAGAAGGGTGAGAAATATTATCATAATAACAATGCATATAATTATGTACTACAACATAAACATATAACACATATTCTCACCACAACTCATCATATATCACAATATAGATATATCATCAAGCATATTCATTATGCATACATTCACCATTATCATCATTCCACATGAACACACACATACTTGTTCATTCAATAATGCATCATTATAAGATACAGTTTATATCATTTCCCATAAACATACATATATCAATGTTTATTCATCAATGCACAAATACAAAGATGATCAATGCAACTCATAGAGACCGACTCTCGACTCTATGCAGATGCATGCGGTACCGACTCATCACCCGAGCTCAATTGAAGAACTCAATGGAAATATCCTCCCTGCCGGGCCTACGATATTTCCTTATCGCTCATACCATCATGGCATCCGATGTTTCTGGATTGTTCACGCAGACACAATCCGATTGCTCAAACCCCACAAGGGCACACAATCATTCTGAAGATTCCCACAGAATCAAGTGTAACTCATCGCAACGATTACACCGATTGACTACGCAATGTTCAGAGGATCCTCAAATGATCATTTGTGTAATCAATCACTCACACCCAACAGGGACGCGATATTACACCCGATTCTCCACGAATCGCGACACATGAATGCATGTCATGATGTTTCTCATACAAAATGACCACATACACTCATGCAATGCACACATATTTCACAATATAGTCATGCATTCATCACATATAATCCACATACATTCACATCAATTGTATAACAACATACACAATTATCCAAACAATTCAATTTACGGTTCACCAGAAAAGTCGGTTAAAAGTCGACAAAACACACTATTCAGACATCATACATCCATCACCAATACATATCAATCATGCACGACATTTTATCACATATACTCACGTCATATAACAGCGCACAAGCTATACGTTACATATCAAAAGCATGTAGCATGATAACACATCAATCGCACACATTGTACGCGATAAAAACCCGACAACCCGACTATTTTTCAAAAACACAAATTAATTAATTCATATTTTACCCTCCAAACCATTTTTAATAGAAAGAGCTTTTCATTAGCTTTCCAACGCTTCAAACGGAGACCAAAACGGATTTACGGATCAAAAGTTACGATCGAAACAATTTTGAAAGAAAAACCTACAGCAGGGCTGACACGGCCCCCGTGTTGTGGGACACGGCCCGTGTCACCCCAAAATCCCAAAATTCACTTTTTTTCACGTTTCCACCCTCCATAGTCAGTGGTCTGACACGGCCCCCGTGTGGTGTGACACGGGCCGTGTCAGGGCCCAGAAAATGCATTTTTCATCGTCGGAAGCCTTCCGGACCTCCGATTTCGATTCCATAAAAAGCTACGATCTCAGAATTCAACGTACTACAATATTTTCACCATTAAGAAGCCATCCAACACATTTTCCATTTTTGAAATATTTTAAAACATAATTTTATCATTGAATTCTAAATTCGAACTCGATCGAAACCGCGGAAAAACACGCAAACAACCATTCCCGATTAACCCCAAACCTTACCCGATGAAATATCAACCTATACCAATGTTACCAGACATATCCAAACACTCTTACTCGATCACAACATCAATTTACACAAAAACCTCAATATATACCAAAAACTCAAAAGTTATAAATTCAACTCGATTCAATCAAACGATCACACTAAATCAAGACCCAACATCACACGACTCTACTACGCGATTTATTCCGAATTTCATCCGTGAAAACATCGGTTTCTATCCATTTTTCTCATTTCGACCTAGAATTGGAAAACTATGAAAAAACAAGAAAACCTTCACACAATCACACATACATAATCATACACAAAGTTAGGATAACAATATTTCACACCCTTACCCGATTAAATTCGATTGAAACGGAGCTTTTCCCGATTTTTCCCACTTTCTCCTCTTTTCTCTCTTCTTCCTCTTCTTTTCTCTTTCTCTTCTTTTTTCTTTTCTTCTTTCTCTCATTTTCTCTCTATTTCTTTCTATTTATATAAAAACATAAACTTACCCAAGCAAAAGACCAAAATACCCCTCAGCTCGAATATCTCCCAAACGCTCTCAAAATGCGATAAAACATCAACAACGATGAAAAATAATATATTGCCAAATAAAAGTCAATAATAAAATAATATAAAACCAAAACCAATTAAATCTACTCTATTAAATAAATCTAACAAAACTGGGGCGTTACATAGGACATCCTGAGTGTGGTCCAGCTGAGACTGCCGCTCCTCTAATATCTCCTGATGAGCAGGCCTGGGTGGCGATCCCTCAGCAGTGGGCACCATGCATGGGTGTGAGACGGTGTAGAACCACACGATGTACCCGGCAGCAACACTCCAGTCTGTCTCCGCTCTGGTCGCCCGAGCCTCCTCCGGTACCAAGTGGGACTGGTAGTCAGCATATAGCTCATCTATCTGCCTGCGGGTCAAGCCTAGAGGAGCAGACTCATGAGGCATCCTGGGTATCATCTGCGTGTAACCGAACTGACGCAAGACGCGCTCTGGCAGGTATCGGGCTGTAACAGTCGAACTGCATGCCAACCATCCTGAGAACAAACAAACCTCATCGAACGGGCGCGTCACACGGTGATCGGCATAGGGGCAATACAAAACGTCCTCAGCAGCCATCCGATCTAGATACACTCTGAAGGGGTCCGGCGCCTGGTTCCCTCTGAGCAGGACAAATGCAGCAGCACGTGGCATATCCTCAGTGTACCCCTGGGCACTCCCCCAACCAGTAATATAGGGAAAGTGTTGTAAAATCCACGCCTGAAATGGAAAACATAACATGGGTGTCAAACATTATAATGAATACAGAAAGAAAAGAAATGAAAAAATCACTTAGAATATTAGATTGTTACCACGTATAGCGTACAGCTGCCTGCCACAGTCTTGGCTGCCCAGCGGCAACCATCAGAGAGCCTGAAATAGGTGAATGCCAGCGCAGCAGCCCCCCAGTTGTACCGATGGATCTCTGTCTGATCCGAAAGGTACCTGAGGTAGACGATATCAACATAATAGGCGCTGGTGTCCACAAACACCTGCGTGCCTAGCAAAAACAAGTAGTAGCACCTAAGGACACACGTCCTGTGGATCGCCACCTCAGCTGGATCACCATCTGCCCGTCCTGCCTCTGCAAGCGCCTCAGTAAATCTATCCATCAAAAATGAGAATCGGACGTGTGCGCCCCTCAACTGGTGCACCTCCGCATGTGCCTTCTTTGGGCTAGCCCCATGCTCTGTAACCAACAACTCTATGTCGTCCGCCTTCATCATCCTACCGTGACTCAGAAGGTACCCGTGATCGGTAGATGTAAGAGGCACGAGATGTCGTCTAGCGTGATCGTGATCTCGCCGTACGGTAGATGGAATAAGGATGTCTCAGGGTGCCATCTCTCAACAAATGCCATCAGGATACCGTACTAGATCTGGGAATACCCAATCCTAGACAGGCCTTCAAGACCAGACTCCGCAAGTGCAGACGTGAACCACTCAGCTGTAGGCAGCATCTCAATCGTGTCCATAACCTTGCCCCCATGGTTATAGAACTTCTGTGAATCCTTATCCTGAAAATTTCCAAATAAAACAATGTTACAAATGAACATATTTTCAACGAATACAATTCTATAAATAAACCGAGAAAGGTTACCTGTCCTAGCCAGACAAATCTGGCAGTATGCTCAGAGTACCCCGCGAGTAGGGACATATTAGACGGTCCCCCGGGGTAACCGCCCAGCTCATCGAAATCGTCATCATCGTCAACACCCTCATGTATTGGGTGATCACCCTCTGGAACAGGAACAACAACAGGGGAACGAGGAGGAGCAGCTGATGGAGCTGTAGTCTCCCGACGACGCCTGCGTGCGGGCTGGGACCTTGATGAACTAGCAGTAGAATCCCGACGCCTCCGAGATGTGGATGGCTGTGGTGTAGGATGTGGTGTAGGATGTACCTAAGCTGTAGGGGCTACCCCAACTCCCTCTGCGTCGGAAGCCTCGGCTGTAGACTGCATCCGCTCACGTCGGACAGATGCGTGCTGAGCTGTCCGTCCATGTATGGTACGAACGTCTCTGCCAGCCATCTAATCTGCAAAGCATAATAAATAAATTAAATTTTGTTTAAAAATAATTAAACAAAAACAAACAAACAAGCAAAATTAAAAAAGGAAAAAAAAATAGTCTTCCGGATGTGCACATCCGGAAGGACTCAGAATTTTAAACGTTAGGTATTTCCGGATGTGCACATCCGGAAACACTAAACGTTCCAATATTTCCGGATCTGTACATCCGGTACGTATTTTGAAGTTTAAAAACGGCACTCATGGCCACTGTAACAACCAAAAGGGCATTTTTATGCCCTGATCGTCCGTTTGAAGCAGTAAAAATGACCTACCACTACAAAAGAGCGCGTAAATTGTGGCGGTTAGTTCATGAAAATTGTGGCGGTTTGAACCGACGTAATTTACAATTACGACGTTTTTGAAAACGCCGTAATTTTGGCTGCCGCAAGGAAAATAACGGCGGTTAAAAATTAAACGCCGTGCAAACCGCCTTATTTTACATTGTTTAAAGTGGCGGTTGTTTTTTGAAACTAATGGCGGTGACAACCGCCGTATTGTTCACAAAATAAACAAATATCTTCTCATTTTACGTCGGTTTAAACCGTCGTAAAATATTAAAGATTACGTCATTTTAAACCGTTCTAATATATGTATTATATGAGCTTAAACATCACTATATAAACCGCCACAAATTGCAAATTATTTTGAAAAAATTCTCTTTATTATATGCTAAAATTAATTTAAAGTTATTATCACAATTTAAGAATACTATTAAAACGTTTTATAATTTACATAATTTATCTTTCATATAAAATAATAATTAAATTTCTTAATTAATATAAAATACCCAAAATGTTTTATAATTTATTACGGAGAAATTAATACATTATTTATAAGAACTAAAAATATATTTAATTTTTTTTATAAAATTAATAGTCTCTAATCATTATTTATCTCGTCCACCAACCAAGAGCAGCAAGTTTTACATTTGTTTATTCTAACCTCGCTGAAAAATAATCATAAATTCACTCCTAACAAACCATTTTGTACAAAATATCACATGATCAATGTTACTTTTACAACATATCACATGATCAATGTTCCACAACAGATCTATACCCATGTCTGTCACATATTGCTGCCACTACTATACTCTCCTTACATCTCCTTCTCTTCGTTTACGCTAACTCATCCATGGATCCATACAAAGTACTTTTGTAAAAAATATCAAATATGAGGATTATAATCGCCACAATTTTCAAATTTTTAAGATTATTATCTATTTTTTAAATAAAATAGGAAAACTGTATTATAAAAAAAGGAAAACATAAGATATCACATTGTTATCATATAAGCATTTGAGGTACCATTACAGAAGGTTCAATTTAATCAGTAAGGCAAAATGCAATCTAATCTAGTCATAAGTGTAATACAAAGAATAGTAACTACTGGACATATATCACAACAATGCTTTTTAAGTAATTTAATGAGAATATTTGTTAGCATACATTTAAGGTGTTTTTATCCACATATTTACTCTTAGGCCTATCAGGCCGTTGAAATGGGTTTGCAATTTCATCTGAATCATCAGTTGTGGACCCAAGCATCACCACAATTTCTCTACAAACAATTAAGCCCAAGACTTTTGGTCTTATCCATACTTAAGCTATTCTCAAAAAAACAAGTTATAGAACATAAAATTACCATAAAAATCATATGTCCTTTGAAGGACTCTGATGATTTTCTTCCTGTGTATTGCTTGCATCTGATGATCTTCTAATGTCACAAGGTAATGAAGGTTCATTCCCTGCTTCAGAAGCCTACAAAAACATAACAATTATTATATTAAAACTGATCACTATAGAAATATAGAATTATTAAATGGGATATATCATCAAATGGGAAAAGTATCGAAAAGTGTCAAAATTACAGAAAAAAGAGAACAAATGTGAGATACTGTCACACAAATTTCATACTTGAACCAACCATCTTTCCTTGCACTGAAGATGTCTTCCAACATACTACTTCTTGCTTGAATGGGTTGTAAATACCATTTTGTAAAAGACTGACATAGTTAAGTAGACTAGAGACATTTTTGTAAATTAGGCATAGTTGTTGTTGTTGTTGTATACAGAGATCATACATGCTGCAGCACGTTCCCATTCTAGACAGGTGTGCAGTATTAGACACTAGACAATGATTTAACATGAGGTTTAATTAATCAGTTGGAAAGCACAGGCTTAATTCTACTATAATAAACTTTCTTTCCTAAAGCAAATGAAGCATCAGGGTCTATTTCCAACGGCATAAGTACCATACAATGCAATATATGAGTTAATATGTGTTCTAATTTTTGACATTTGTTATTGTACAACATGTGTTTGAGTAATTCTAGATAGACATCATGTGATTTTGTTAATTTCTACATGCTACAAAGCAGAAAGGCTTCTAACTAAGAATAGACTTTCAAGTTTGTGGACAAACCATTTATCTTGTCAAATTATAAAGTTTTGGAGTTATTTTAGGTGTATAGAGAATATTTTAACGTGTCTTAGTGTTATATCCTAAGATCAACTTTGTATGATGAAATAGACAATGTTTCATCATCTATGATTGGTGCATATATATGTTCTAAGAGTTATTGGATTAAGATTGCAGTTTCTTTTGTTTTCTTATACTTTTCCTTTCCCTATTTATAAAAAACAAGTAGTTGCACAAAAGAAGAATAAAATATGAGACAAAATAAGTGATTTTATCAACCTGCTGCAGGTTGAATTAAAAAAATCAGAAGATGCATTGAAGCAACAAAATCATCAATAGTAGATCGAATAGAAACTGTAACAAACATATAAGCAACAAAAATTATTCTCAGCAGCAGTAATGACAATATCAGTGTAGTGAAATCAAATAGAAAATGAACGCTACAACATTAATCAAACCGAAACAGCGTGACACACTAATGTCGTCATGAAATCGATTCGCAAAGTAGCAGCAACTTGGAATCGCAAGACTAAAACACACACTGAAATTAAAACACACTGCCCCATTATTCTTCCGTTCACACTCAAAACTATTACCACAACCCCAACAACTTCCATCAACAACTTTTAAAGTCTAAACCATAAAATTTGTAGGTTTATTCTTCATAATAACAGTTAAGATCCCTAAAAATAGAACTACTCTGTTTTGTTGTATAAGACTAAGAAAAAAGAGCATACTAGTGTGTTATATGTTACTTAGAGTGATGATATTTTCTACTGGACTTGAATGTTTAATTCTTCAAAAGTCACAAAAGATAAACATTAACTTTTTGTTATTACTTCTTAATATACTGTATGAAAATTTTAAAATAAACATAATTATTGTTACCGGTTCGACCCCGACCAGACCTTTTTAAACCTAGAACCAAGTACCATACTACACCAGTTCAATGTCGGTTTCGGCAACAGCACGCTAACATAGCAGCAGCAACATTGTATCAGTTAGAAATAGACCCTAAATAACAGCAGGCCTTTATCTCATACTTTCTCATTCACAAAAATCAATGAAAAAAGGAAAACCAGTGAACCAGCGGTATGGCCGATTTAACTTGTTGGACTGTATTTTGGTACTTAAATAAATAAATAAAACTAAAACAGCATCGTTCGAGTGTCTCATGAAATGACATTCAGTAATACAACACCACGCAGGCATTTTCTAATTTATAACTGATGTCCATCCATTTTCTACCAAGGTTTTCGATGCGGGACTTCACAAAACCTACTGAATTTTGTTTTCACTGATGGTAAACGGAGAAATATGGCGCTATTGTAGATGGAGATGTGAAGAGGAGTATGCCAAATTATTAATTTACCATCCACCTCATCAATATATCCACCAACACAACCCCATTATTCTTCCGTTCACACTCAAAACTATTACCACAACCCCAACAACTTTTAAAGTCTAAACCATAAAATTTGTAGGTTTATTCTTCACAATAATAGTTAAGATCCCTAAAAATAGTACTACTCTGTTTTGTTATATAAGACTAAGAAAAAAGAGCATACTAGTGTGTTGTATGTTACTTACAGTGATGATATTTTCTATTGGACTTGAATTTTTAAATTCTTCAAAAGTCACAAAAGATAAACATTAACTTTTTGTTATTACTTCTTAATATACTGTATGAAAATTTTAAAATAAACATAATTATTATTACCGGTTCTACCCCGAACTGACCATTTTAAACCTAGAACCAAGTACCCTACTACACCAGTTCAATGTCGGTTTCGGCAACAGCACGCTAACATAGCAGCAACAACATTCTAAAACTTACGATTTAATAAAAATAATTAAATAATTGATATACCTGTTGTGTTTGATTTGCAAGTACGGCAGCCAACTCTGCAGGGAGTGTACCACCTTCTTTCACACTAATGTAGCTAACAACTGCTTTCAATAGAGCAGTCACAGATGTAAGTCTTTGTTCCACCAATGAAGAGCTACCAATCCATGATTTATCAATTGGCATGACTACAAAAGAAATCAAGACATTGAATATCAAATTAAAGACTATTAAATCATGAGCAGTCCTAAACGTAGAATAAAAGATGACAAGAACTATATATAATAAAAATAATATAAATGTGTAACATAATTTAAATGTTCAAACATGACAAGATGAATACATAATAAGTACTTACTGCAATACTTCTTCGAAAACGAAAACAAGTCCAATGAAATTTATACGACTCTTCTTTTAATTTCTGCAAAAGGTAAATAACTTTTGTAAGTATGATTAGAAAGAGACATGTCACGTGCTAAGTTAAACACTTCACCTAATTGATTAAACTTTAAAACTGATGTCATTTTCACCAACGAACCGTTTTTAATTGGTTGAGGTACCTCTAATTTTCTGTTTCATTCATCTTTAAAAATTTTTGTAATATTAACAATTTAGACTTAATTAATTATGAATTTATAAAAACAGGGAAATGGATCAAAGGCATAAAGTCTGAGACATGGGGCCAGTTTCAACTTTGTCTGTTGGCTCCACTGTTCTAGAGGATCAAGCAAGGAATTTACAGCGACTTCGATTGACATGGCAAGGAAATACAAAGAAGTTGTAAGTGCACTTTCCATTATTATATTAGGTGTGACAGTGAGTTGTTGGTTGCTAGGTAAGCATTGGCATTACTTTAGTAATATATATGTATATTAAACTGTCTCTGGCTTCTTGATTAGGCTAAAACCACATCTTTCTCACTTATCCTTAGATTGGTTTTAGAGAAGATGGCAAAGAGAAGATCAGAGGAATAAAAGAAAATAGTAATCAACTTTTTCTCACAAGGTGAGAAATTAAGAAGAGAGAAGTAAAAATGGTGAGTCCCATAACTAATAATTTTCTCCACTTTTGAGAAGATTGTGAAAGAAATGAATGAGAAGGAATAAAAATTGAAATATTAAAGGGATGGATCAATTTTATAAAGTTTCACCAAATATCATTAAAGGGAACAATCTGACACCAATGTATTCACATCACTAACAGAACCTACATATCTCAAAGATCAACCTCTAACAAAAAAAATGAAACAATCAGAACTTTATAATTCCATGAACAAAATCAACTTCTAACAAAGAATCATTCATCATCACCAGCACCCTTGGAGGAACCAGCTTTCTTTGGAAGCAACAGGTTGTGAATATTGGGCATCACACCACCGTTGGCAATGGTAACATCACCAAGAAGCTTGCTCAATTCCTCATCGTTAACTACCTAGTGGTTCAAGCTAGTGAAGTCGGTGAAATAGGGTCATTGGAAAAATTGGAGGGTTATTAGTTGAATCAAATGACTTGACTCGTTACCTGTTTTTACATTGCTATTGCTATTGATTCAACTGAGTTCTTATCTCTGTGTGTTATGTTCAATTCTTCTGTTTTTGGTTGCTTTAAATGGATGTTTTTTATATAATGAAAGATTACAAACCTACCAGCAGTTTGAGAAAATTTTGCAGTTATTTCATTTTTCCATTGAAATGTTACAGTTTCTTTTATTAGTATCTTTGAATTATAGTTATCAGGATTGGAATGTTGGGTAGAGTTAATGTATAACTGGAAAAGTTAATGAAAGGGAGAGTTGTGTTGTAATGTAAGAGGGGGCATTCTACTGTTTTATTAAAATTTAATGTTGATAACGAATATGACAAATTGTTGAGTTGTGTGAGCCGATGAATTCAAGATCTGATACCAATATTGTCAAATATAGCTGCTATAAGTTATAGTGGTGCTATAGCATAGTGAAATTTAAACAATTTTTAGTTGTTCAACTATATGCTCTTAGTATTCAAGTCTTGTCAAATAGAGACTATAGTGAAATTTGAACAAATCACCATTTTCCGGGCAACACTATCTTCTTGTATTTGTACTTTTTGAGATAGTGTTGTCGGGGCTTGTACCAATTCAAGCGTTCTAAATTAATATATAAGAATAAGCAATGATTTATTATTTGTATTATTTGTATAAATAACATTAAAATTTTCTTGTATTATTTGTATAAATAACATTAAAATTTTGACTCAAGCGTTCTAAATTAATATATCAGAATAAGCAATGATTTATTATTTGCATAAGTTTCTTTTTAAATTATAGTCTAATTTAATTAACTTACACTACTGAGTTTGGATTGTAAAGACATGTTTCTATGCCTAGAGTAAATGTATCTTCAACTTCACCTTGAAATTCAGTACAAAAACAAAGTGCATGCTTTCAACTACTGTTTTACACAACTAAGTGTGTATCTTTTACCCAGTTCACGTGAACAAAACTCCATCTCCGAGTGTAAGCTAATAAATAGATGGTATAGGAAAATGTAGAAACATAACAAATTAGAACATAATCATTTATAAGACAAACCTGAATGCGATTGCGGTGGGGAAAACAAGATACTGCCTGATGGCCCAACAACTCCTGAATTTCTCTCTGCCTTTCCCTCTCAGCCTTCTCAAATCATCACTTTTTTATCTAACCTTTGTACATCTGAGACATGTAAGAAGAACACAATCGCTAAAGTGCACGATTCAAAGAAATGTTTCAAAAAGCATAATAGTTGCAGAAGGCCTATTTTTTAGTACAAGATTCATCAGATGGAAAAGGTTGTTTGAAAGGCAGGGAACCTCAATTCAGCCCCCACACAGCTCAACTGTGCGCGGAGGATTTCCGGTGAGAACCGAAAAAGATATCAGATCAAATCAGTCATACAAACATAGAAAAGAAAAATGCATCTAAGGTTCAGACAAACCAAAGGTACCAAACACAGTCTAAGCACACAAATTTTTACTTTTTCTCACAAGGTTTTGCATACATAACAATTCAAACATTCACCATTCACCACCATCTCCACATAAACAATGATTGTGTTCAGACGAAACAATTTTTACTTTATAGGCTATAAGTTAATTTTTACTTTTTAGGATGAGGGTTCAGACAAAACAATTTTTAGTTGTTCAACTATATGCTCTTTAGTATTCAAGTCTTATCAAATAGAGACTATAGTGAAATTTGAACAAATCATTATTTCCATATTTAACTTTCTCATATGAGCATTTCGTCAAACAGCTGATGTGCATCGCGAATTGAGGTTCTGTACTTATGCATCAAATAAGTATAAAGATAAGGAAAGACTCACCAGCTAGCAAAGAGAGTTATGAACCAAACAGTTTAATTGGAGAAACAGCTGTGAATCTGTCCATAAACAACCACAACAGCAACAAATATTAGGATAAAATTCTTACAAGTAAGTTTAAATGAAACAACATGGTGAGATACAACAACAAGCAAAGGCATATCAGAAATCATATTGTGAAAAACCAAAGCACAAAATTACCTTGAAAATGGTGGATTGTAGAATTGTGGATTGTCGAGTAGTAGAATCAAACACGACTGCCGAACTGTAGATTGCGGAGCAGCAGAACAGTGTAGCAGAAAACCTGATTACGGAATTGCGGATCTGCGATTGAACAAAGCGAAAAAGACGACTCAAATGATTG
Organism: Lathyrus tuberosus; assembly: GCA_022829125.1. Classification (NCBI taxonomy): domain Eukaryota; kingdom Viridiplantae; phylum Streptophyta; class Magnoliopsida; order Fabales; family Fabaceae; genus Lathyrus; species Lathyrus tuberosus. The sequence continues at coordinate 730,869 of JALAZF010000803.1, read as the reverse complement.
ATAGGGTTGATTATTAGGGTTCCATATTGAAACTGACACTAAAGAGGTGTGATTTTAATTTCAAATCATTGTTAGGTTTTAAATTTGAATGAAATGAAGGAATTGAAATCAAAAGGTTTATGGAGACTGAACGGAAGATTGAAATCGAACCTTGAAGAGTCGGTTGAATACGCGAAGGAGAAGATTGAAATCGAACCTTGCAGAGTCGGTTGAATACGCGAAGGAGAAGATTGAAATCGAACCTTGAAGAATCGGTTGAATACGCGAAGGAGAAGACGAAGGAATTTGTTTTCTTTTCTTTCCGTAAAGGAATTTTTTTCTTTTTTTTCAGTTATACACATAAAGTTAGATGATTATTATTATTATTATTATTATTATTATTATTTAATTCAAACACATAAAGTAAGATTATTAGTTTTTCTTAAGTCATATAATTATTATATAATATATATATATATATATATATAATACTATATATTATATTTCTTTATTTCAAAAAAAAAATATTATATATTATATAAATATATATATATATAATATTATATATTATATATATAAATATATTTATATAATATATATTATATATATATATATATATAATATTATATATTATATAAATATATTTATATAATATTATATATTATATAGGGGAAGAGTGAGACAAAGCAAAATTTTCAGTAAATAATGGCGGTTGAAACCGTCGTTGCTTTACTATTATTACGACGTTTATGAAAACCGCCGTAATCAACGGTAAATTGTGACGTTTTACATTAAACGCCATAATTTAACCGCCGTAATTTACGTGGATTTTTGTAGTGTACATTGTCTCTAACCTATGTTATTCATACAACCTAACAATTTCTACACCTAAATGTCTACTCTAAATCGATTACTCGAAAATTACTCCGAAACTCTAAAATTTGAAAACTTACCGATTAAAATGTGATACGGAGGATTTGGAGTGTGTTGATCGTTGTAGTAGTTGCTCTGCGCCGAACTCGAGTGGAAAAAATCGAGATTTGTGGTGATTGAAAATGTGAGAGTTTGAGAGAGTTTGAGAAGGAGTGGAAATGGAAAGGTGAATAATGAGGGGGGAAGAAGGTCTGACGCGAACTAATAAGAAATACTTCTGGATGTGCACATCAGAATTGTTTTCGGATATGCATATTCGGAACACTTCAGCGTTTTTTAAAAATTTGGTGCGTCCGGATGTGCACATCTGGAATATAGGGGCAAAAAAATAATTTCGCGTGGTGCCTAAGAAACTTGGGTGGTACATTAAGAAATGCCCTATTTTTAAGGATTAAGAACCGTGAGATTATTTTTTCAAGGAATATAGTGGAGGTGTATATGTGGATGAAAAAGTTATTTAAACCTTATGGATATTTTTCTTATGAATGGATTTTAATCTCTGATAGAAATTTCGATTTTTTTATTTATTTTTGAATTGTATTTTTTGAATTTTCAGCTTTTTTTTTTACTTTCAGTAAATTTTTTATTTCTTTTATTAAAAATTAATTAATTAATATAATTAAACCAGTTTATAAAAGAAAATTGGTTTGGAACCGTTTTTAAACTAAATTTGAATTGTTTTAATTAAATAGTTCAGTTCATTAACCATTTAAATGATTATGTTTTTTTTATAGTTGTATATGGGTATTTTTCGACGCCATTAAATGATTTGAGATTTTTAGTATTTTCGACAGACTATTGTTATTCGCAGCTGGAAGTATAAATTGAAGAAGATATTTGAAATATAAGACTTCGACATTTCGACACTGCTGAAAGGATGTGTTGTTTCGACGTGAAGTTTAAAATTTGAATGTAAAAGGGCGTTACCTTTGGCAGATTACGCGTGGAGCAAATTTGATGGAGAAAAGACATGCAAGAAGCCATGTGTCGTATTTTTAGGAAGTAACTGTTATTAGCAGTTATTTTATTTGTATATAAATAGGATAGTTGTGATAGGAATCGGGGTGTGTTCCAAACTTTGTACAAATTACCACAATTACTCAAACTAACCGTGTGAGAGAAACGAGTTTTCTGGAAAATGTATGTATGGAAAACACCAGTTTACATTTATGCACTTTAATAAAATTCCAAGTTTTTCTTCATTTTTCTTTTTACATTCGAGTCATTTCCTTTACTTCGACAATTTACTTTATTTCTCGTTTAAACTTATCTTCAATTATCTTTTCACCATATTATACCTTTGTTCTTTTAGTCGAAAACCATTAAAAGAAACCTTAGCAAATACAAAACGAATACCTTCCTATTCAAATCAAAGACACTTTCAAAAGCACTTTGTCCTAGGATTTGTGTGGTTGGTCCTGTTAGTAAACTAATTTTCATAAATTAGGAAACCAGAGATTGTTCGTCAAATTTACCAGCGAACAAATTGGCACGCCCAGTGGGACCTAGTGCATTTGTTTAGTTTGTCTTTTGTTCTTATAGCAAATTCTTAGAAGAAAAATTTTTCATTTTGTTGTATGATTCTAAGGAGTGGCAAGTTAGCCGTGAACAACGAAGAAAGACCAAAAAGAACAAGAATAAGAAGAATGGCGAATCAAAACGCGCCTATTAATCAAAATGTTAACAACCCAACGCCTATTCCTTCGACAGGAGAAAATACGACGTCAGTTTCTGTATCAGAGGCGATACCATCATCAATGGGGTCGACACTAGCATTTTTGGCATCCCAAAATGCGCCTAGTGTCTCTACAGTTGGACCCCAAATGCCTCGTATGACCCCTCCTCCTTTAGGGGGTATTCATAGGTCATTTGCGACGAATTTTTCAATGCCTCTACATAATAGAGAACAGCCTTATGGAATGCCAACAACTGTGATGGCAAGTTTGCACAATGCGTCATCGTTATACTCTGATCCTTTGGTTAATGTTACTTCGCCCCTACAAGGATCAGGGTCTGGTGCAAACCACATAGGCAGAATGGGTCAGCCTGTGTCAACGGGATATCAAACTTATATGCCTGCAATCACTAACAATTCTGCACAAGTAATTAGGCAACAAATGGACGAAAGCAACCATGATATGGTGCAGATGCTAACGCAACAAATGGGGGCTGTGTTTAATCCTTTAATACAAAACACCACCCAAACGAACCAGTTATTAACAGCGCAAATGACGCGCATTGCTGACTTCTTTGGTGTCCCTCAAACCCAACCAAGGGAACAAATAGTTCAGAATCCCAGAGTAGTTGTCGAAGAGGAAACCACAATAAACCAGAGGCCAGCGAATGTTCCTCAAGTAAACCTTAGAAACCAAGAGGTAGTGGTCGAACAGCCTAATGTCGAAATTCCTGTCCAACAAGAGCCTAGAAGGGTGTTAGTCCATAGAGACCAAAATGCTGATGATGTTGTGCAACAATTGCGTTATAACAACATGCCAGCAGAAAACAATTTAGCAGCCATGGTCGAAAGGATTATGGCCAGAAATGGTGTGAATGTGGGGCTGCAAAGGCCCAGTTATACATCCCCATTATCTGAGTATATTTTGCAACAAGAATTACCCCCAAGATGGAAAGTCCCCAAGTTTACCAAATTCTCAGGGGATACTAGCGAATCCACTGTCGAACATGTGGCCCGTTACTTGATCGAAGCAGGGGAAATTGCACACAATGAAAATTTAAAAATGAAATATTTTCCAAGTTCTTTAACAAAAAATGCTTTTACTTGGTTTACGTCTTTGCCTGCAAATTCGATCCATACGTGGGTCCAGTTAGAAAGGTTGTTCCATGAACAATTTTACATGGGACAAATGAAAATAAGTTTGAAGGAGTTGGCTAGTGTTAAAATAAAATTCTCTGAGCCAATTGACGATTATTTAAATAGGTTTAGATTACTTAAGGCGAGATGTTTCACGCAAGTGCCTGAATTAGTCGAAATGGCCGCAGGTGGTCTTGACTATTCAATTAGAAAGAAATTAGACACTCAATATCTGAGGGATATGGCACAATTGGCGGATAGGGTGAGACAGGTCGAACGTTTAAAAGCCGAAAAAGCTAGAGTAACTAAAAATAAGAAAGAAAGAGTGGCTTATGTGGGGGTATGTCAAGAAGATGATGATGACGAGAGCGAATCATTTAGTTTCGACGAACAAGAAGTTGACTTAGCAGAATTGAAACAGGGTCCGCCATACTCCTGTAAAGTATTGGCTCCGTCGAATGGAAAAAACCCAGTCGAACCTGAAAAGAATGATAAGTTTCCTAAAAGGACTTATACATTCGACGTCACTAAGTGTGACGAAATATTTGACTTGTTGGTTAAAGATGGCCAAATGATAGTGCCTCCTATAGAACAACAGAAAAAGAGAGGTTTTTGTAAGTACCATAATTTTTTAGGTCATAAAACATCTCAATGTTTCCTTTTCAGGGATCTGGTGCAAAATGCCATTCGTGACGGAAGATTGAAGTTCGGCGACAAGTCGAAGCAACAAATGAGGATTGATTCAAATCCGATGTAGATGGTCGAAGCCCACTATGTTGAACCATCCACAGTGAACATGGTGGAGGTCGAAGAGGGTTCTGACTGCAGCTTTGAAATGATAGAAGCCACTGAAGGTTTCGACACAAATGTGAACATGGTAGAGATCGCTGACATCCCTACAAATGAAAGTGATGTGGAGGAAATATCCGAAGACTTCGTCAATAAACCAGTGATGATCAAGGTTACTGAATACCTTGGCGAAGGAAGCTTGACGAATTGCATCAACAAGGAGGCCACTGAAGGTCTCAACAACGTGAACAAGGATGAAACCACTGAGGGTTTCAACAATGCAAAGAATGGTGAAACTACTGAAAGTTCCGTCGAGAAAGAGAAGGAGGCCGCTGAGGGTCTCAACATTATACAGAATGACGAAGCTACTGAAGGTTTTGTCGAAGACAATAATAAGGCTACAGAGGGCCTTAATGGAGACAACATGGAGTTTGGCGATACTTTCGACCAAGCCAATACTGAGGTTGGGGAAGGTATCTCTAAGGTTAACGCAAAGACTACTGATGGTCCTGCAAAGACAATTGTTTATGGGATTCTACGAAGGATAATAGAGGATCCCAGAGAGAAATATGTTGGTTTCTGTTGTCAACATGACATTAAGAAGCCATCTCCAGAAGGAGATAAAAAAGAGGGCCAGGGAGATTTCGACCTGGCAAAGAAGAAGCATGAAATTGAGGAGGGGCTCACTCTGAAGATGAACAAGTTAAGTATTGGAGATGGGCAAACAACCAATGTTAATATAGTGGAGGTATCCCAGAAAGGTCCAATGCAGACTGATGAAGAGCGCTATAGATAGGAATATCAAAAAGTGGTGTATCCTAAAGAGGAAGAGAATCTGATTGAGTTCCTTCAAAGGTGTCAGAAGAAAAAATCTGAGGTTATGTTGTGCCCCCGCTGTAGCGCTGTGTTCGACAAGAAGGCAGCAGATAATCTGGAGGGAATGGAAAAAGCAAAAAGGAAAGGAAACTGGGGGGCAGTTTCACCTGCTAGAACAGAGAGGTTCGACCCAAGGCGAAATGATCAAAACCAGCAAAAGTTTGGAGGAAGGCACCCAAATACCTTCAAACCCACCAACAAAGCTCCTAGTGATAAGTGGGTTCAACCAATCAGAGAGGCCTAGGGACAGAGAAAGTGGAAAAATTTTGAAGTTCAGAGGGGTTCTTCAATGGCTGGCAAGTAAGAAGGCGAAAGGCCAAAACCAAGGCCTTATCCCTCAGAGAATTATAAAGGCAAGAATCCCATGTCGAAGTCCCAATGGAGGCGATTCCAAAGACAAAAAAGGGCGGCAAAGGAAGCTGCTGAGAAAGGGGTTGCTGAGAAAGTTGTTGTCGAAAGAAGCAAACCAGAGTCAAGTAGCAATGTCCAAGTGGTGAATCGAAAAGAGGAATCTTACAGTAACAATTCTTGTAATGCAATTGAACCAGTACCATCTAAAGAAAAAGTGGGAGAGGATGACGAAATGACTGACGACTTTAGGTCTGAGTCAGACGCGTCTCTCGACATCGTATGCAACGTGGTCTCTGTCCTTCCAAAAGAATCCGACCAAGCCATGGAGGTCGAAGAAGAGGAGGATGTTATGGAGAGTGAAGTTATAGGGCACAGGCCAGTATGTTACTATATTATGAACAACGGCTGTGTCGAGGAACATAATGCCTTTTTCAAAAGGCCAGATGACTCCATGCGTGGCCACCTCAAGCCTCTATTCATAAAGGGGAAAGTGGAGAACGTGGGAGTGAACAAAATCCTGATTGATGGAGGGGCTGTAGTTAACTTAATGCCCCATTATATGTTGAAGAGGATAAGGAAAGATGAGTCTGATGCAAAACCCCACAACATGGTATTATCAAACTATGAAGGCAAAGTGGGAACCACTTTGGGTGTTATCCAAGTGGATTTAACTGTTGGGACTATAACTAGACCAACGATGTTCATGGTCATAGCCTCAAAGGCTAATTATAATTTACTTCTGGGTAGAGAATGGATCCATGGCGTGGGTGTTGTTCCCTCGTCGATGCATCAGTGTATAGCTATTTGGCGAGCTGATGGAATTGTCGAAAACATAGAGGCGGATCAAAGCTATTTCATGGCTGAGGTAAACCATGTGGATTGATGCAGCTTCGACAAATACTTGGCCCATATAGCTCCATGCAGTCCAACAACTTTCGACCTGAAGGCAACTGATAATGCTTTCTGTTCGTTGTATCTCCACCCCACATATGGTTTCCAGTGGGATATGGAAGTGGTCGATGAGGCAAACTATGTCTTTGGGACTGCACATATAGAGCCAACGGGCTGGGGAAGTGAGTTTGGTGACGATGAGTGAGTCATCAGTGCTCGAAAAGATTACGGCTTATATAGCCGAAAATAAACTCAAGGCGGCTCTTGAAGCCGAAGTAAAATACATGGCTGTCAAAGCCAATAGAAATGATTTCAACAAACAATGTCCTCAAAGGGACGTTGAAGAGGATCTGTTCAACGAAGAAGTTGGCGAATGGCAACATCAAAAGTTTGACGCCATTTATGATGACAAACCTTTAGGGCTTGAAAAGGATCCAGCATCAACAGACATGAAGATGGTGGTGCAGGATCCATTGGAAGAAGTCGATTTAGGACTGGGGGCAGAAAAAAGGCCAACCTACATAAGTGCCAAGATGGACCCTCAGTTAAAAGTCGAGATAGTCCAACTACTGAAAGAATTTAAAGATTGTTTCGCGTGGGACTACGACGAAATGCCTGGGCTGGACAGAAGTTTGGTCGAATTGAAGTTGCCTATCATAGCAGGATAGAAACCTGTGAAGCAAACTCCCAGACGCTTCGCACCAGAGATTTTGTCGAAGATCAAAGAGGAGGTCGAAAGACTTCTGAAATGTAAATTCATCCGCACAACGAGGTATGTCGAATGGATTGCAAATATTGTTCCTGTAATAAAGAAAAATGGCAAATTAAGGGTATGCATTGACTTTCGAGATTTGAATTCAGCTACCCCTAAGGACGAATATCCTATGCCAGTGGCAGAAATGCTTATAGATTTTGCTGCAGGCCATGAGTATCTGAGTATGTTAGATGGATACTCTGGCTATAATCAAATTTTTATTGCTGAAGAAGATGTCCCAAAGATAGCATTTTGTTGTCCGGGAGGCATAGGCACCTACGAATGGGTGGTAATGCCCTTTGGTTTAAAAAATGCTGGGGCAACTTATCAGCGAGCCATGAATTCAATTTTTCATGATTTTATTGAAACTTTCATGCAAATCTATATAGATGACATTGTAATTAAGTCTGTTTCAGGCGAAAATCATGTAGACCATCTTCGACAGTCATTTGAAAGGATGAGGAAGTTTGGTTTAAAAATGAACCCTCTCAAATGTGCTTTTGGTGTGCATGCAGGAGATTTCCTTGGCTTTGTGGTCCAAATCAATGAAAACAAAGCCAAAGCAATAATGGAGGCGAAAGCGCCATCGACAAAGAAGGAGTTACAGTCTCTGCTTGGGAATATCAACTTTCTCAAAAGGTTCATCTCCAACCTTAGTGGAAAAACGCAAGCCTTTTCTCCTCTACTTCGACTGAAGAAGTAAGATTTTGCATGGGGGCAGGATCAACAAGCTGCGTTCGACAAAATCAAGGAATACTTGACCCATCCCCCAATCTTAATGTCTCCTTGTAGAAGTAAAAGTATGAGGTTTTATATAGCGGCATCAGATAGGACATTAGGAAGTATGTTATGTCAAGAGGATGAAAATGGCGTCGAAAGAGCCATCTACTGCCTCAGTAGAGTCTTAAATGATGCTGAAACTAGGTATAGTGTAATAGAAAAGCTATGTTTGTGTGTTTACTTTTCATGTATGAAGTTAAAACACTATATAAAGCCAGTCGATGTATATATTTCTTCTCATTTTGACGTAATAAAGCATATGTTATCAAAATCAATTTTACATAGTCGAATTGGGAAATGGACTTTGGCATTTACTGAATATTCCTTAATATATTTGCCTTTGACGGCTGTTAAGGGACAAGTGTTGGCTGACTTTATAGCTGACCACGCCATAAATGAAGATTATGTTGAATATGTCGAAATAGAGCCATGGAAACTATACTTCGACGGTTCCAGTCATAAGAATGGAACTGGTGTTGGGATATTGATTATTTCTCCTAATAGAATTCCAATAAAATTCAAGTACAAAGTCGAAGGATTATGTTCGAACAATGAAGCAGAATATGAAGCTTTGATAACTGGACTTGAAATTTTATTGGAATTGGGGGCAACTAGAGTCGAAATAATGGGAGACTCCGAGTTGGTAATAAAGCAAGTGACCAAGGAGTACAAGTGTGTTAAAGAAAATGTAATTATGTACTTCGTAATAGCTAATAGGCTCTTGAAGAAATTCGACATTGTAACCATCAGACATATTCCTCGAATGGAAAATCAAGTGGCGAATGATTTGGCACAACTCGCATCTGGTTATAAAGTGTCGAAAGAAAAATTGGAAAAGGCCATTGAAGTAAGAGGAAGAGTTGTATCAACTAAGTTGTCCCCATCAGATTTGGAGACAATAAAGTTAGGGTATGGTGACGAAGAGAGTTTTGAGATATTTAATATAGACGATTCAAGGGTTGAAGATTGGAGAAAGTCCATTAAGGATTATTTACAAGACCCAAATCAGAAAGTCGAAAGAAAAGTTAAGTACAGAGCGTTAAGTTATGTGCTTTTTGGAAATGAGTTGTTTAAAAAGACTTCAGAGGGAGTTTTGTTAAAATGGTTGGGCGAAGATGAAGCTTTTATAGCTTTGTCGAATGTGCACAGTGGAGCATGTGGTGCGCATCAAGCAGGCCATAAAATGAAATGGTTGTTATTTCGACAAGCAATGTATTGGCCAACAATGTTGAAGGACTGTGTCGAATTTGCAAAAGGTTGCCAGGAATGTCAGGTACATGCAGGAATACCTCACGTTCCTGTAAGTGAGTTACATTCTATTGTGAAGCCTTGGCCATTTAGGGGTTGGGCTTTAGATTTAATTGGAGAAATTCGACCAGCATCTTCGAAAGGCCAAAGGTACATTTTGGTTGGAGTAGATTATTTCACAAAATGGATAGAAGCCATACCTTTGGTAAATGTTGATCAAGAAGCAGTCATAAAATTCATTCAAAAGCATATCATCTATAGATATGGGATACCTGAGACAATAACAACAGATCAAGGATCTGTGTTTACTGGGAAGAATATGCAAACATTTGCAAAGGAAACAGGATTTAAGCTTCTCACTTCGACACCTTATTACGCTCAAGCAAATGGACAAGTCGAAGCAGCAAATAAGGTTGTAATAAGTTTGTTTAAAAAGCACGTGGGGACAAAGCCTAAGAATTGGCATAAGACTTTGGATCAAATTTTATGGGCTTGTCGAACGTCCCCTAAAGAAGCAACAAATACTACTCCATTTAGATTGACATATGGACATGATACAGTTTTACCAGTTGAGGTTTATTTACAGTCGATTCGAATTCAGAGGCATCATGAAATTCCATCAGATACATGTTGGAGTATGATGATGGACGAGTTAGTTGATTTGGACGAAGAAAGATTAAATGCGCTGAATTTATTGAAAAGACAAAAAGAAATAGTCGAAAAGTTTTACAATAAGAAAGTGAAATATAAGACTTTCCTAATTGGTGATTTAGTTTGGAAAGTAATTCTTCCCATGGATCGAAAAGACAGGTTAATGGGAAAATGGTCCCCTAAGTGGGAAGGACCTTTTCAGATTCTAAGAGTTTTTTCAAATGGCGCGTATGAAATTGAGGAGTTAGAGAAAGATAAAAGAGCATTTAAAATAAATGGGAAGTATTTAAAGAAATACAAGCCTATACTGCAGGAAATTAAAATAACAATGGAATAAGTTTGCATAAACAATAAAGTGGTGAAATTCGCCAAACAAATGGCATATATGTCATTACAAATAAAATAGGCCTTAAAAGGCTAAATTACAACGTCAACTTAGTAAAAGATTTCTTAAGTTGGTCGAACTTGCTCTTCTGGATTTGAAGTCGACACTCACAAAGGGCTTTGTTTGTTGAAAGTTCTTCAATCTCTTGACTTAGTTTTTGGGCTCTGTCAGCATGATGTAAACCCACTGTCAACTCTTGATCAATTTCGTTTTGTTTGGGTTGTTGTAGTGCTTCTTTGTGTTTCTTCTCTCGGGAGATTTTCTTTTGAAGTGCAGCTATCTTTTTCTCCCATTTTTGGATTTTATTGTCGCACACCGCAGTCTCTTTTTTGTGTTGTTCAGAAAGTTGTTCTAATTCAGAGACTTTGTTGGTAGATACAGCAACAGCATCCCATTCGGCAAGTTGAGTCTCAGATTTATTTGTGATTTTCTGTGAATAATCTCTGAGGCGATTGAAGTCTGCTATTGTCAGGTCAATTATGGTGGTCAGGTCCACCACTATGTTGCTTGCTTCAGCAAGGGCTTCCAAAACATTAACTTGCTTCAAGATCTTTTTCAAGTCGAAGTGGTCGGCTGGATCATTTTCCAAAGTTTTGAACAAGTCCACATCTATAATTTTTTCCTTAATTTCAGCCATTATAGCATCTATGGACTTGATGCCAGAAACTGTCTCAGAGATAGTCGAACTACTATGAGAAGAGTCATAGAAGGTGTGACGAGCGTTCAGCACGACCCTTAGATATTCTAATGGTTTTTGCACTTTCATGTTTCAAGTTCTTCACGAGAGAAGTTGGTCGAACCAGTCCCCAACGAACTGGTTTTTGTTTGGTCAAGATGTTGTTAGGTGCTCTGTTCTGGTTCTAGTTCGGCACTTTGCTTCTTCGTCTCGTCATTTTCTTCTTCTTCATTATCTTCTTCTTCTTCGTTTGTTTTTTTTTCGACCTCAGTTTCAGTTTCAGCATCTTCATCCTTGTTTTCTTCATTTGGTTCTGGATGAGGGGGAGAATTATCGTCAGAAGGGTTATCCATGGACATTGTTTCAAATGCTGCTTCAGTTTGTCGTTCCATGGTATCATCCTTAGGACTTGTTTCTTCCTGAATTTTGTCTGGATAAAGATTTTCATGCTGGGGAGTCTTCTGGGTTTGTTCGACCTCTGTTGCTGACTCCTTGGTCGAATCCTTTGGGGATGTGTTTGTTGCACTGGTGGGCTTGTAGGTTGGATCGCTGCTAGTTTTTGGGAGCACTTGTACCATGGGATTTCCATGAATGTCGACTTGAGTCTGTAAAATGAATTAAAATTAGATAGAAAATGAAATATACAGGATAAAAAATCCAGTAGTTGAAAGTTGGAACATACCTGAGGGATAGCGGTGTTGAGGCTGGAGTTTCCACTTTCTGCAGGTTTGGTTTGAGATTCCAAAATTGGGCTGCTGGGAGGAGTTTTCTTTGAGGTTCTGGCAGTGGAGGATCTTTGGGAAGGAGTTTTTGTAGTCTTTTTCTTTTCAAAGGTTGATTGTGTTCTGGGGATTCGTCACCAGATTCTTCACTAGGGACTTTTGTTTCTTGTGCTTTTCTTTTTGGTGTTGGATGAGGTTTTCGACTTACCTGAACATAACAATAGAACTTTATTAGTTTTTGGAAAAATGGAGGAAAGGTTAATATAGAAGGAGGAGGTTGTACTTTCGCCATAGGTTTTTTGGTGGTTGTGTTTTGAGGATCTTCTTCCATCCTTGCTGATGCACCTTCGACAGCTGCTTTCTTGGCAGGAATTCTCAAAGCTAAGAAAAGGGGAGAAAAGTTAGATATAAATGTAAGAAAAGATACGTGGAAAGTAAATTTAGAATGTCGAAAAAACGTTCCCATTTAACACCTTCAAGAATGGGAGTTTCCACGCGAACGTGTTATATGCCAATATGAAGGTGACCTTTGAAATTGTCCAATGTGTACTTAGTCGAAACCACTCGCTCAGCACGTTTTTTATAATGTTGTCGAAGCAGTTTCATTGAATCCCCACAAATGAACCAATCTGGAAATGGATGGCTTAATGCCACACCAAATTCAGCAGAAGGTAGAGGGGGAAACTTTGGTGGATAAAGATTGAAAGCCAGTTCATAACGTTGTTCTAGTCGAACGTATGAAGGCAATTTTAAACTATCTAGTTTTTCTGTAAATTTTTGTTTTAAAGTGACGGCTGCTTCGCTTATGGTTCGACTAAGTTCATCAGGTCTATAGATAGTTTCAAAGTATTTTTGAAATGCTTGCACTTCTTTGATGTGTCTTGAAATACCTTTTTTAGTCTTGTCCTACACAAGGGCAAAAGCTTTGGTTAGCTGAATATTAAAGGAAGGTACGTCGAAGAATTTGTTGGTGTAGTAATCTTTCCACCATTCGTCAAACTCTTGGGTACATAGAAAAGATGGTCGAAAGATCACTGGTTGGATTTCAACCGAGTCGGAATACTTGGCTGACAATGCTGCACTTTTTTCTTCATTATGGAAAGTGTTGTAAAAAATGAGGGAGCCTTTTCGTGAAAAAAGTGGTTTTGGTTTTAGTTGTATCAATCCAAATTGTCGAGAGACAAGATTTGGTTGGTAAACTACCAAAGTAATCTTCGACTTGCCAGGGTTAAGTTTAGAAGAAAAAAGCCTGGGTGTTAGGAAAGACTCCCAAACATTAAGGAAATCGTCTTCATCTTTTTTCATTTCTACGGGTAACTGTCTGGTGAACCATTCTGGACCAATCGTCCTGTTGGCGAAAGGGGCCATGCTGGGACTGAAGTTGTGACGTTTGGCAAACATCATAACATAACTGGTAAAAGCTTGTCGAAGGCTGATTCCTTCGTCATTAGGTGTCAGTTGTACCAGCCTGGGCCATTCGACATCTCTGTCTTTCACTTTATCTTCATTTACGAAGTTCTTGATAGGGAGAGAAGCTTCGAAGGTGGCATTGAGCCACAATTGGAGGAGTCAAAATGGCCCAGAAAGGAGAAGATTGCCTTTGTTTTTCACGGTCTTAAGAAAAGTGACACTTTCGCTCAAAGACTCATAGAGATTCGCTAAAATCATTTCGCTTAAACATAATTTGCTTCCTGCATGAAGTTGGTTAGCTATGGTAATATAACGCTTGGCTACCTGAAGAGATCTGGAGCAAAAGACATATCGTGATAACCATAGGGCTAAGAAGGCTATGTGCTCTTGGTCGGAGACTTCTTCAGATTATTTGTCATGATAGTTAGTAATGTATGCAGTGAAGGTAGCTTTATTGGTGTCGAATCCTATGGAATCGTCACAAAGGGTGGTAGGATTGTAATCTGTTCCTAAAGGACTGAGACCAGTAATAGCAGCCACGTCGAAAAAAATGGGAGTGATCATTCCACGAGGAAGGTGGAAAGTGTTATAGGTGTTATCCCAAAAATAAAGGGAGGCTAAGAGCATGTTGGGGCAGTAACCTGGGCCAGATTTCGACAACTAGATTAAGTCGAAAATTCCTAATTCTTTCTAGAATTGTGCTTTAACCTTTTCAACTCTGGCTAACCAAGCTAAATAATCAGAAGGGTCTTTCATCAAAGGGCAAGACCTAAAGATTCTAGCGTGATTCAAATAAGTTAGGTTAAGATCTTCATCAGCAGTCGAATCTTGATTTGTGTTATCAGGGGTTTCTTCTACAGGGTTTGTTTCAGCGGGTTTAGGTTTTGCACCAGCAGCTATGGGTTTGTAATGGTGGTAGGTAGGAAAAAATTCTTTCATTCTTACTGGATCTGTGTTTGGGTTTGGTAATGGACCTAGCATTGCGTAACATGAACCAGAAATAAGAATAGGGATGAGTACCTGGGAGAGATAAATGCTTTCTTTCTCTTTCTCATTTGGGGGCTCAGGAACATATTGTTGGTTACCTACATTTTTTGGTCCAGCTATTCTGTGCGCAGGTGGTAAAGATTTGGAACCTTTAGAGTTCTTGCTTGTAGAAGGAGTTGTGGAAGTAGCCATTATTGAAGAAAGAGTTGCAGAGAAAAATGAAGAAATGGAAGAAATCTTTTGAAGAAGAAGGAATTCTAAAAGATTAAAAGAAAAGGGTTTTGATGTATTTATAGGTGATAAAGACTGAAACGTTTAAGTTTTGGAGGATTTTTTATCGTGGCCCACGTGGCAGTTTTTCATGGAAGAAGTGGGGCGGTGGCAGTTGAATTACCTAGGACGTGCTAGGGTTTAGGCAATGATGTTGGTGGTTGTCAGAAACCTGGGCTGAGTTGATGTTTTGATAAAGTGTAATGATGGTTTTAGGGTCAGAATTGTCAAATCATGGAAACAGTTGACTTGCTGAGTCATTAAAGGCGTCGAATAAATATTGGCAACAAATGCTTTTTCTCTTGGATTGATCGAAAAATCATTTATTGGGGGGCAATTTGTATATGGGTATTTTTCGACGCCATTAAATGATTTGAGATTTTTAGTATTTTCGACAGACTATTGTTATTCGCAGCTATAAGTATAAATTGAAGAAGATATTTGAAATATAAGACTTCGACATTTCGACACTGCTGAAACGGTGTGTTTTTTCGACGTGAAGTTTGAAATTTGAATGTAAAAGGGCGTTACCTTTGTCAGATTACGCGTGGAGCAAATCTGATGGAGAAAAGACATGCAAGAAGCCATATGTCGTATTTTTAGGAAGTAACTGTTATTAGCAGTTATTTTATTTGTATATAAATAGGATAGTTGTGATAGGAATCGGGGTGTGTTCCAAACTTTGTACAAATTACCACAATTACTCAAACTAACCGTGTGAGAGAAACGAGTTTTCTGGAAAATGTATGTATGGAAAACACCAGTTTACATTTATGCACTTTAATAAAATTCCAAGTTTTTCTTCATTTTTCTTTTTACATTCGAGTCATTTCCTTTACTTCGACAATTTACTTTATTTCTCGTTTAAACTTATCTTCAATTATCTTTTCACCATATTATACCTTTGTTCTTTTAGTCGAAAACCATTAAAAGAAACCTTAGCAAATACAAAACGAATACCTTCCTATTCAAATCAAAGACACTTTCAAAAGCACTTTGTCCTAGGATTTGTGTGGTTGGTCCTGTTAGTAAACTAATTTTCATAAATTAGGAAACCAGAGATTGTTCGTCAAATTTACCAGCGAATAATAGTGCAATGCAGTTCAATTCTAGTATACAATTCAGTTAATCATATTTTTGAACACCCCTAGTAAGAAGTTCATTTTACCTTATATTCATCTCTTTGGAATAAATAAAGTCTTTACACTAGGGATGTTCAAAAATATGGTTAACTGAATTGTATACTTGAACTGAACTACATTGCACTGTAAAAAAATTGAACCATTTAAATGGTTAATGAACTGAACCATTTAATTAAAATAATTCAAATTCAGTTTAAAACCGGTTCAGAACTAATTTTCTTTTATAAACTGGTTTAATTATATAAATTAATTAGTTTTTAATAAAAAGAATAAAAAATTAACAGGAATGAGAAAAAAATTCTGAAAATTAAAAAACAAAATCGAAAATTAAAAAGAAATTCTAGAAAATATATTTTTTATTTCCTGAAAATAAATTTATTTTCCTGGAAAAAAAAACTAATATCGATTTTGTTTGAAAAATCGATGTTTTTCGAAAATACGAAACATCGATTTTTTTCAGAAATACAATAAATCGATTTTTTTTTTTTAAATACGAAAAAAAATCTAGTTTTTTCAAAAATAAAAAAAATCGAGTTTTTTCGGAAATATGAAAATGTCGAGTTTTTTCGGAAATATAAAAAAGTCGAGTTTTTTTTCGGAAATATGAAAAAGTCTAGTTTTTTCAGAAATTTGAAAAAGTCGAGTTTTTTCGGAAATATGAAAAAATCGAGTTTTTTCGGAAATATGTAAAAGTCGAGTTTTTTTTCAGAAATTTGAAAAAGTAGAGTTTTTTCAGAAATATGAAAAAATCGTCTTTTTTCGCAAATATGAAAAAGTCGCCTTTTTTCGCAAATGTGAAAAAGTCGTGTTTTTTTTTTAAATATGAAAAAGTCGAGTTGAGGCCTACACCGTTCGTGGAAAGGGTCGTTCTCTCGTCACTACTAGGGATTTCTACCCGGGTATCTCTCTCTAACTAGTTTCATTGTAGTAGTAAGTATCTTGCTTTTAGCAACACCTCTGAAGAAAGAAATGCGTATCTAGTGTCAGTTGTGGCCTACACCGAAATTTGTAATTAAGTTTAGTTTATTTATTTTTCAAATTATTAACAGTGTTGTCGTGTCAATGTTTGTCCTTCATATGTAAATGAAATGCGGGAGAATGATGTAAACGTGGTCAAATGTGTTTTTCTAATTTGATTTTGATGCTGCATTGCATTTGCAGGGGAAGTGGTTCTTAGTCACGAGTCTTATGTTTGTGTTTCAACTCACAAAAGGTGTGATGGTTGTTTCAGAACAACTAACCTTAGCAAGTGTTCACGTTGTCAAGTTGTTTGGTATTGTGGAACACCGTGTCGGGTTATGGATAGTACTTTATATCATGAATCATGATGTTACAAATATTTGAAAAAAGGAGATACAATGTGTTTGGAACAACAATAATATTGAGATGGCATGTTGTTGTGGTTCTTTTGTTGATATTCAAAAGTCGGAGTAGAGGTTGCATCGTCTTGAATGTAAAGGTCTGTCAAGGCTAGACGACCGCAAGAGAAAATCTGTTACACTGTCGATAATGTTGAAAAAATCGTGTTTTTTCGGAAATATGAAAAAATCGAGATTTTTCGAAAATATGAAAAAGTTGAGTTTTTCGAAAATATGAAAAGGTCGAGTTTTTTCAGAAATATGAAAAAGTCGGTTTTTTTCAGAAATATGAAAAAGTTGATATTTTTCAGAAATATGAAAAAGTCGAGTTTTTCGAAAATATGAAAAAGTCGAGTTTTTTTTTTCAGAAATATGAAAAAGTCGAGTTTTTTCATAAATATGAAAAAGTCGAGTTTTTTTCGTAAATATGAAAAGGTCGAGTTTTTCCGGAAATATGAAAAAGTCTAGTTTTTTTCGAAAATATGAAAAAGTCGAGTTTTTTCGGAAATATGAAAAAATCGAGTTTTTCTGGAAATATGAAAAAGTCGAGTTTTTCGGAAATATGAAAAAGTCGAGATTTTTCAGAAATATGAAAAAGTCGAGCTTTTTCGTAAATATGAAAAATTCGTTTTTTTTTTTTCAGAAATATGAAAAAGTTGATATTTTTCGGAAATATGAAAAAGTCGAATTTTTTTTTCAGAAATATGAAAAAGTCGAGTTTTTTCGTAAATATGAAAAAGTCGAGTTTTTTCGTAAATATGAAAAGGTCGAGTTTTTCCGGAAATATGAAAAGGTCTAGTTTTTTTCGAAAATATGAAAATGTCGAGTTTTTTCGGAAATATGAAAAAATCGAGTTTTTCTGGAAATATGAAAAGTCGATTTTTTTGGAAAATATGAAAAAGTCGAGAGTTTTCAGAAATATGAAAAAGTCGCGTTTTTTTCGAAAATATGAAAAAGTCGAGTTTTTTTTCAGAAATATGAAAAAGTCAAGTTTTTCGTAAATATGAAAAAATCGAGATTTTTCGAAAATATGAAAAAGTCGAGTTTTTTCCAAAATATGAAAAAGTCGAGATTTTTCGGAAATATGAAAAAGTCGAGTTTTTTCGGAAATATGAAAAAGTCAAGTTTTTTCAGAAATACAGAAATTCGAGTTTTTTTGGAAATACAAAAAAATCGACATTTTTCCAAAAATACGAAAAATCAGGTTTTTTAAAAACAAGAAATTTCAATATTTTTTAAAAATACAAAAAATCGATTTTTTTTAGAAATGTTAAAAACGAGTTTTTTTTCAAAAATATGAAAAAATCAAATTTTTTCGGAAAAGCGAGAAATCATATTTTCCGAAAATACAAAATATAAAAATGAAACGAAAATTAAAAATAAATATTTTGAAGAATATATTTTTTTTAATATAAATTTTTTTTAATTTTTATGAAGTTAAAAAAATTGATTTTAAAATAGTTTAAAATATATAATTAGTCTAAAATTGTAAACTGATTATAAACTAGTTTATAAAAGTAAACTAGTTCTAAATTAGCTTTTAACTGAATTGTAACTATTTTAGTAGTTAACTGAATTTTTAATTGAAATTGTTACTATTTTAACAGTTAACTGAATTTTTATTGAAATTGTTATTGCAAACTGAAACAAACCATAAATGTGATTCGGTTCAATACAGTTCCTGAACCATGAATACTCCCTAAAAATTATGCTTTAAATCATTCAAAGTCATACAGCAGAATGAAATGAAATATAATAAATAGAATGGAGTGATAGGAAATGAAATATAGATTTTAATGTATTGTTTAGATATATTATAAAAAAAACACATTTTATTGTATATAACTTAAATAGGATACTATCAAAAAAAAAAACTCAAATAGGATAGAAGAACAAATAGAGAATTGAATGGAATTGGATCAAATGGATTCTATCATATTTTATTTTAGTTCTGTTTACTAGTATTTTTAGTAATAAGGGTCCGTTTGTTTTGGTTTTTTTTTTAAATTATTTTTATAGTGTAAAATTATTTTGTGAAAAAAAAATTTACAAAGAAATTTTTCATAAATGCTTCAAATGAGAATTTGGTTTGAATAGTTATTCTTAAAATGTTATTTTAGTTATTTCATCATTTTATTGAAAAAAAATTTGGATATCAAAATTTCAAAAAGTCACTTAATTTTGAAGCTATTTCCAATAGTTTTTCATAAAAATCATTTTTGAAATACAACTTTTTGAAAAAATTGTGATTTTGACTATGTTTTGATATTCAATAATGTATATTTATGTTATAGAATATCAAAATTAGTCTTTTAATTTGTAAAAAACAAATTTAAAAAAACTTGTAATATTTTGAAAAAGGTTTTTTTAGAATTCATTTTTAAAAATACAAAGAAAAAATCTATTTTTTTAAAGCTAAAACAAACTGGCCCTAAATCACAAGTTTTAATTCATCTAAGAGATTAAACTCGAAGAAATGCTAAGGACAATTTATGCAAGATGGTTTGAGAAAATGTATTCATGCTTGATAATATAACTTGGCGTTTGAATGTAGAACAATTTGATAGAAATTTTAAGAAATAAAATGCAGAATTGCTTGAAATGATAAAGTAAATAAAGAAAGCTAGTAATACAATTGAATGAAAATACTTGAATCAAAAGTGGGAATCAAGTTCATACATTTCTCACAAATTCTAAATCTCCATGACTTGGATGTTGTCGTTACGCGAAAAAAACTCGAGCGCATCGCACGCTCGATGATACAACAGAGTCGCCACCAAACTTTATTTATTCCAAAAGGAAAGGGAAAATATCGATAAAACCCAGGGGAAAGAAAAACGGGTAAGGGAGTCGATTATGTGAGGGAAAAGTATTAGGATATCCTTCGTACTCGACGGGAATCATTTTGCTTGTTCTTTGCTTGAATGAGTGCTTTTATCTAAAGATTACTTGCGAAAGGGGAAAGAAAAGGTTTATAAATAGAGGGCTCGCGAAGGATTGGGGCCCTCGTGCCCACGCATCCTCCAGTGCAATGAGGAAATCAGAGCTCCGTAGTTCGGAGAACTAAGGATGAAAAAGGGGTGAGAGAAGGTTGAAAATGAAAGAAGGTTGTTCGCCAAGATCTCACAATCTTGTGCCTACGTATCCTCATGGAACTAAGGATAAGAAAACAAATGGTGTCATAACCAAGAGAAGGAATACGAATGATAGGAGTGGTAGAGTTTGTTAACAAAGAAGTGGTGATTAACCCTAAGGAGGGGAGGTTGGTATACGTTGGTATTTTAACCTAGGATGTGTGATTAACCAGGGGACAAGTATTTTAGTCAAGAGGTGATTAACCCTAAAAGAGAAGAAGACAGTCTTTTTAACCGAGAATCAATGATTAACCAAGAAAAGGAGGACATCCAAAGAGGAAAGTGTTTGGTCCAAGAAGGAGCTTATTGTTGATTTTAGGTTTTGAAAAGAAGATTATTTTGATTTAAATTGCACTAAAGTCTATGAGTGGAGGTGAATATCTCAAACGAGCGAGCCAAGCGTCTCGTGTTCAAAATATTCAGAATGAGGGCAGGAAAGCTCCATTCTCATTACTTTTCCACTACTTAAGGCTTGTGGTGTACAATCCTAATCGTATTTTAAAGTGTTTTGGAGTTTGTTGGCAAAATGATTTGAAAATGACTTGACATTGGATCAAGTATTTTGGAGTTTGGAATGTGAAAGGTGTGAGGATGAAAGGAAGGGTATGAATAGGAATGGAGTGGATGAGATGTTTGATGTTGGATCAAGCACTCGCGTTGCTTTTGATTTAATTTGATTTTGAAAAGCACTTGGCGTTGGATCAAGTGTGTTTTATTCTTTTGAAAAAATTATTTTTATCATTTTGGTTTTATCTTGTTAGTTAGCATGCAAAGGAAAGCGCTAAAGAAGTAGATCATACGCTATTACATGTTCATGAGAGTGGGGTACATTTTACCCGCCATTGGGGGGGGGGGGGTTGAATCACTTCTAAGCTATTACAATATTCAAGGGGTGAACTTTAAAGCGAAAATAAAGCGATATAATATCATTATTATACCATTTGTTCAATGACCAAAAGTAAATCACAATAATTCCATCAATACCTTAAAAATCAAAGGCAAAGGAGCTAGTAAAATGCACAAAATGATGAATGCAAGATGACCTAAAAATTTAACAAGAATCATCAAGAAACAATATACGAAAACTCTAAAATTCACATAAATTCTAAAGGGAAATTCAAGCACATCTCATCATTTTTATGCACAAAATCAAAGGAAAAAAACTAAAACCAAGATCAATATAACACATTTTTATTTTTATGAAGGAGCAAAATTAAATATCATACAAAAAAAAACTAAAGAATAATATATTGCAAAAATTATAAAGAAAAAAGAAAATTTAAAGCAAGTCGGAGGGATGTGTAAATTGAATTTAGGGAGTTTGAAAAGAAATTCTAAGGGCCTGGCCCAAGCATATTGAATCCAAAGCCATGGGGGCAGAGGAAGTATTCTCCTCATTTGTTCTCATGATTTCAAAATTGCAATAAAAACAAATGTCTAGAAAAAAAACAAAAAAAAAACTCTCCACTACAGCTATAGTAACACGCCAGAACTGTTCATGGGTGGAGGTGGCCGCCGGCCGGCCGTTCGACCACCTGTGGCGCCCCGCAGTGGCTGGAAAAAAAAGGTTTGAAGGTGCAAGAAAGACACAAGAAAGGGGGGGTTTGAATTGTGTTTTAACTTTTTAACAGCTTTTTGCAAACTTATCGTTCTCGTGCTTATAGAAAATCAGAGTTGCGTTGAGAGACTCTGACTTGCGATGCGTCATTCAGATTGTGCTATGCATGAAGCATAAGTGACAAGGAGAATCCGAATAAGCGATGCTTGAATCAGATTTGCAATGTGGAAGCTTATCAGAGGTATGTTGCAAGATTCTGACTTGCCATGCAAGTTTCTGATAACAGATACAAAAACATAAACAATAATTCAAAGCATAAGCAAGAGTAAAGAACACACGATATATCCTGGTTCACTTGAGCCATTCCCAAGCTAGTCCAGTCCACCCTTCCAAAGTGATTTCGCCTTGAACACAAGGACTTAATCCACTATAATCAAACATAGATTACAGATGCACGGGCTAACGCCGGTGACTAACAACCTGCACAATCGCAGCTGTGACTAACCCACAATGAACCATTCAGGGATCCAAGTTAATGGATATAACGAACATTGACCCAATAGGTTCCAATCTCGCAAGATCTACTATTAGGATTTCACAGCTAAACGTTCAGGGATCCTATTCAACAGATATAACGTTTACTGACCATTCTTCCAGGATTTTCAATGAGTTCCATCAGTGATCTCACTAGAGTCTGACCCACAATTGGTCCTCTTTGAGATATGACTATCATTGACCATATTTCAGGATTTCCACAATGACACCTAGCCATTGTCTTCTCAAGTCTCTGATCACACTGATCACTTGAGGAATCCTAATTCACATAGAATTAGTTGTTCTGGAGATTACATTAATGCTTCTTAAAAAGCAGATAACTCCTAATTTTAAGTACAAATGAACACTCAGTGTTCTAGCAAGATATGAGCAACAACTCCTTGCTATCTTTATATTCTACAAAGATGTATGTTGATTTGACAGTTGATGACATCTTGTAGATCTTCTTCATCTTCTTTGTTGACCAAGCTTCGAGCAACAACTCCTTGCTTCAGATCTTCAATATAGCTTAGATTATGAAGTTGGTTGATGACTTGACTGATTTGCAATGTTGTCTTGTTCATCAACAACTTCTGTTCCAATTGATAGTTGTTGTGTTGAATGATAATCTTTGAGCTTCAACAACAATGGTCGTGTGTTAATGGTGATAGCTTTAAATGTTTAGTGTAACAACGATAACTAATCGTTGCGACTATCATCACATCAACACCTTCAGAAGCGCATATATGTTTCCTTTAAATAGCCAAGTAAAATATAGCCGTTGAAGAGCTGTTGGCTGTTTGAAAAGAGTCGTTATGCAATGATGAAAGTTGTACTGCCATATCTTCTTTTTAGAAGAAGTGATGGGATAGATCTTTTTAATACTGTGTACAGTCATTGCCAACGGTAACATTTGTCTTCAAACTTTCAGAGGCTTTTGATGGTAATTATTTGAAGCATGAGTAGAGACTTTAGAATCTTCAAGTCTTCAGTCTTCAGAACTTGTCCATTAGGAATCTGTCTTCAGAACTTCAGCACTTGTCTTGAAACCCTTTATCTTCATAACTTCAAGTCTTCAGAATCTTCAGAACGTTGTCTTTAGAGTCTTCAGCACTTGATCATTTGAATCTTAATCTTCAGAACACTTCAGTCTTCAGAATCTTTCTGCACTTGGTCTTCAGAGCCTTCAGCCTTCAGAACTTCAAGTCATGAGAATCTTCAGCACTTCGGTTCTCCACAAGATTAACTCTACAGAAGCTTCGCTATCTTCAGAATCATAACCACTTTCAGAGTAGCATCCACAAGAGCATTGTAACAGCAATATCGACATCCTCGGATCTATCTGATTATGATCAGATACAGAAGCATACTTACTTCTTGCAACTTGTGTTACACATAGTAACTCGCATATGATCATTTACGCACATCTTGCTGGTGTTTGTTGGATCTGATATCTTCTATGATTATGATCTGCACACAACACACATTAGAACATAAAATAGTTCTTTCACAAATACTCATTGTTATCATCAAAACATAGAGATGACATGCAGAGACAACTCTTGCTCTTACAATCTCCCCCTTTTTTATGGTGACAAAACCATGTATTTTGATTGAACATTTTATACAAGGTAATCACCAAACATAACATATTCAGAGTCCGGAACAACAGATCCCCCTGAATGTGTTAACCTCAAAATTTTATTGTGGTCATCTAGAATCTTATCTGATCCAAAGACTCACAGAATAACAATTTGAGTTGTCAGAACATAGAATAGAGAAGGACTATTTCCCTATATGTCTTAAGGAGACAAAAATTATTCAGCATCTGGACTTGTTCATCAGAACCTCTGTCTTCAGATCTTTAGAACTCAGTTCCTTTGGTCATCGTATCAGAGCTCATAATCTTCAGAGTCTTCTGAAGCAATTTCTACTTTTCAACAGAATCATTTTAGCACAGAGATAAAACTATTCTCTTCTAATAACTTGGCCACGCTATTTATCAGAATTGAACTTGTATTTTTTCTTAATAAACTCCCCCCGATTTTCTGACTTGATGATCTTCAGATTCTTGATTTGGTCATACCGGTTCTGATCATCATTTAAGATCTTGACTTTTTAGAGTTTGACTAGACAACAGGTCTTCATCTCAGAACCATGTTTCTATCAGAACTCGTTGGAAGATCACAACTTGATTCTTGATCAATTTTAGATTTAGTCTGATGGCAAATCATTTTCTTCTGAGTTGAAATCTTGGTTTATCAGCCTTTCTTCTTCTTGGATCTTTTATCCAGATCTTCAGACAGTCTTCGACTTCTGATTTGCTCAGTTCTTCTGAAAAGCATCTTGGATTGTAGACTTTGTCTTGACTGCTTTCAGGAAGATTTCTTCTTCTGATTCTTATGTTCTGAATATCATATTCTCAGACAGCTTACAGCTTCTGAACAAAGTGAAACGAGAATCACGATAACTTTGACTTTCAGAAAGTTCTCAACTTCTGAACAGTGTTGGGTCAATCTGATTCTGAACACATGTTCACGAAGTGCACAACTTCGATAATATGAACAACGGTTTGTAAGAACTTTTAACAGAGTTCTTCCACTTTAACCTGTTATGAGAATGCCTAGTGAACTTGTTTAGAGTTCCTCGGTTAAACATCAAATAAACTTTAGTGGTAAACGTATTAATATAAGAGTTGATGTTTAGCATTCTTTTAACATATATCATTATATCAAAATCATATTCTATTTCTGCCCCTTTTTTACATCATTAAAAAGTTAGAGTATGTTGAGCATTTTAGGTTGTGATGATAATGAATCTTAATGAGAGTTTAGAGTTAATTTCATCCAATACAAAAGATAGAGCAGTGCAGATGTGAGTAGAGAATAGAACAGAAGGCAACACGTACTTCATTAATTATAAATACAAGGTATGAATAACATAAAAAACATTACAAAAGCCTAATTCTAACAAACAATCATCTTATTTTATGAGAATCATCTGCTGTCGAAGGTTTCACAAAATTTTCTATCAAGAGCAGTGTCTGGACCGCCTCTAACTCAGCAAATCGTTTGCACGATTCCTGCTCTGAAGAGGACTTCAGATAAGACTCTTCCATAGGGAATAAACAATTTGTTCATAGTTCTTGACAGAAGGATTGCCTCTTTAAGATGATCAAAGATTACTTGGGACAAATCTGTAGAGGGTGGCTTAAGAAGACACATGATGAGAAGCTTATCATTATGATATAGAAAATTTTTGTTAATATTGCGAGGGCGAAGATTTGTCAAAATGAACTTAAACCATCCTTTTGCAGTAGGCAGAAGTTTTTCTGGATTTGTGGGTTCAAAGGCAGAGCCTTTGTCAAACATGTGATGCATTTCAACATTGGAAGTGCATCGAATGGAGTCGTGATGGGTTGTGATACCCCCTTTGGGACAATAAATGGCTTCAGCAATATTTGTAGAGTTGAAGGAAACTGGAAGACCATAGATGTTTGAAGAGATAGACAGACCATCACTACTGACAGAGGCATTGATCCAAAAGGATTTTAAGATGGTTGTATATATTGAACCTCTTAACATAGACAGGTATCCATTCCAATTTTGAAAGTGAATCCCAAGAAGAAAGTCTTGGCTAGCATATGCTGGATTTGGCCATTTTTCATTGATAACCTCTAAGAGATCATCGTTGCTATGAAAGGTTCTTGGAATCATTCTTTGTGTTTTTCGGATTCTGAGAAGGTTTTAAACAAACGACAGTGACGAATTATAGGAATGAGATATGACTTTAAATAGGCAACGGAAGAGACTAAAGTGAATGGGTTAATAACTGAGAGTGACTTGAAAAGACCGATTCATTATTACCTAGATACGAGAGTAGGTATGAATAGTGTAAAAGACAAGGATAAGCACAAAGTATAATAGTCTTTTAATCTAGAGAAAATCAAAGGATCACACATACGATTTCTTTATCTACTTTTTGACTGAAGTCAAAACTTACAATAAATACATAGTGGTGAGTGGTACTTGATTACTTGCGTGAAGTCACAACAGAGAACTTATTGCTTACAAGAAAGTGAACAGATATAGGGTTAAGCATATGCGATCCTATTCTTATTTAGTCAGTTCATAACTACGCAATGGTTAGTGGTTGATGTACAATCATTATGATACATATTAATCAACTTTGATGACACGTTTCTTTCCATGGTTAGATCAAGTAAGAATACTTATTAGGGTATGATAATGCAATTCTTCTTAAGAATAAAATCCTAAAGTAAACCCATTCATGATTTTAGATTCAAAGGATATTTCATTCATAATCTTGAAAAGAATACATAGTGCAAGAGAAAAAGCAACAAAACAGAGAACAAAATAACTATAACCCTATTCTATGATCCTTCAGGGATTCCCAGAGAATTCCACATAATTCATAGGTGAACATTCTTCGGTTGCCCCAATGTTTTCTAACCTAGTGATCACATCTTGAATTTCAAGGACACGAGATATGACCCTTCCATACGGAATACTAAAGAAAGGCTTATCTTTAGATAAGAGGATTTGTTCTTGCAAGTAATTGAACATGGTTTGAGGGAGGTTTATTTTTCTTCTGTAGACCAGAAAGAAAATAAATAATCGGTCCGAGTGAGATAGCAATCCTGCTCCTATTTCTCTAGGTCGTAAGTTTGTTTCCATGATCCTGTGCCATACTTTAGCTGAGGGAGTGAGGGTGGAGGCACAGTTGGAAGGACCATTTCCACAATGAATTTTGTGAATAAGATCATTGAAGATATTTCTTTCTTTGTAATCTTTAGTGGTATCACCGATTTCATCGCATTTGATGGCTTGTGCAATGACAGAGGGATTAATCATTACAGGTATTCTGGAGATAACAGACTGAATGTTATGTTGATTATACATGTTTGAAAAGACACCAGCGTTTGCCCAGAATTCTTTGACTAGGTCGGTGTAGATGAGGCCTGGAAGCATGTTGAGATAACCCTCCCATTTCTGACCTCGTAACTCAGACGAGGTTATTATCATACCATATTCTTTTAGAGAACTGATGTTCACAATAAGTTCATTTAGAACTTTTAACTCTGAGATTTCTCCCTTAGCAGCTTTTGGATGTGAGTTAGACATTTTGGAGGTGAGGAGATATAAGAGAGAGACACTAACTGAGATGGGCTGGAATGATGGATAGAGAAGTGACCATGGTGCCTTAAATAAGCGACGAATATAGTGAGTTAATAGGTGCTTGTGACTCCAAATGACAGGTTCATCATATCCTAGACTTTAGACTAGATATGAGTAGGGTAAAGGATGGATACTAGCACTAAGTCTAACAGTCTCTCAGTCTTTGAAAAACCAAGAGACCACGCATAGAATTTTCTAATTAATTCTTGACAGGAGTCGTAATAAATGCATATATAAGAGTGGCTTTTGAAAACATTAACTAGGAGTGAAAACAGAGAGACACATCACCTAGTTTCAAGAAGATATATCTAATAAGTGCACAAACATAGAGGCAAGCAAAGAACAATTTACTATTAAGAAGGCGAATCCTAGTTTGTCAGTTCATAATCACGCCTGGTTAGTAGATGCGAATATTTTAAGGCAAAACCAAGGTTACACGCATTGGAGATCCTATTATTTAGATATCAAAAATATTCAAGATTAGCAATTATGACTGAGGTACGTTGAGTGCATGCATATTATCTGGGGATTTGATCAAAAGATTTTTCTTGGAAGGAGAGAATATTTCAGATCATTAATATTTTTACCTACCAGACAATTTTTAGTTTGGACTTATTTAATCAGTCGTTGATAAGGAGAATCATACCTGAAATCTTCACCGTGATGCTTTATCCGAGTGCTTTCCATTCTGACTATGAGCTTCTTCTTCCTTTAGAGTGATCTGACGTTGTAATCTGACGTTGAAGAATATCGATGTCTTCTGAACTTGGATATGTAGTCTAAGAACTAGACTCAATCTTCTCTTCAGATGATCTTTTCCCTTTTTCCGTTTAGATACATTCATCTGATTTCTGAGAGCAACCCTCAGAGATTATGTTCTTTATTATCAAAATGTCTATCTTTCATCAAGTTTCCTTGTTTTCAGAAGGCCATTAGTTTCTTAACTTAAACATAACTTGCTGAGAGGTTATGTGCTCGAGAGAATTGATTGACATTTCATAATGTTGCGGTGAAAATCGGATAACAAGCTATTAATTAACTTGCATCATTTTCTTTTACAACCGACTTTGATTTATCCAAAGGAAAGGTTCAAGATCGAAAAAAAAACCTAAAAAGGGGGAGATCTAAGGTTCGGGGGTTGGTTATACTAAGGGAAGGTATTAGCACCCTTAATATCTGTAGTACTCTACAGGAACCTCTTGTTTAGCTTGTGTTATATTATGTTCATTTGCTAAGGGTAAGGTAAGGATATCGCTAATGACTATGAGGTCAAAGGCTAGATGGCTATGAGGCCAAGGTGATAATGAGCTATCTATGACTATGAGGTCAATAGAGAGACTTACTATGAGGTCAATGTTGGCTATGAGGCCAAGGGAGAGGGGCTATGACTATGAGGTCAAAGCTTTGCCTATGACTATGAGGTCAGAGGTAAGATAGCCCTATGACTATGAGGTCAAGAGGGGATCTTATGACTATGAGATCAAAGGAGGGTAATAAGCTTTCTATGACTATGAGGTCAATAGAGAGACTTTGACTATGAGGTCAAGGTTGGAAAATGGCTATGAGGCCAAGGTCTTACCTATGACTATGAGGTCAAGGTTTTACCTATGACTATGAGGTCAAGGTTGAAGAAATGGCTATGAGGCCGAGGTTTTACCTATGACTATGAGGTCAAGGTTGAAAAAAATGGCTATGAGGCCAAAGTTTTACCTATGACTATGAGGTCAAGGTTGAATGAATGGCTCTATGACTATGAGGTCAAGAGGGGGTCCTATTGACTATGAGGTCAAAGGTAGCAATGAGCTTTCTATGATCTTGAAATCAATAGAAAAACTTTTTCTTTGGAAGGAAGGGGAAGAATAACATCTTGTAAACAAGACTTATAGTGGGGTTGAAATATAATGAAACATATGAGTTTAAAAACTCCCAGACAGTAAGCAACAGTCAACATATGAAATAGAATTTCAAATATGAACATGGCAAACAGCAATGGTAGGTGGTCATATAAATACGACAAGTATGGTAAGAAAGCATTCTCATAAGTTGGAAACAAAGCCATTTGAAGTCATGCAACTTAGCAACAGAGGTTAAAAAAAAATTACAGCCGACATTCTTATGATAAAGTGTTGTTAAAGTTCGGAAACAAGGTTTCACAAATCACAGCACATTCCAAAGAAAATCATTTAAAATCAGTGGTCACCCACGTGAACCAAGTATGGCAGCAAAAGCATTTTTCACAATTTGAGAACAAGAAACAATTGGATTTAGGTTAGGCCACTTCAACAGAGAACAAAACTACAAATAAAATTCTCATGGTAAGGTTTGTTAAGGTTAGGAAGCAACGTTCAAAAATTCACAAGTTTACTGAATCTTTAAAAGGAAAATCTCTTTTTTGTTCGTTTTTACAAAATTACAAGAGTCAATGGTTTTCTTTTACTGAAAAAAAAAAGGATTAGAATGAAAATGTAAATATTTTTTGTTGCCTGCTTTAAAATAAATAAATAATAAAAGAAAAACGAAATGAAAGGAAAACTAAAAATAATAAAATAAAAAAAATAAAACAGCATGGCACCCGCCACACAAAATGCATGGCAGGCGCCATGCATGCACCCTTAAACCCATGGCTTGCGCCACCCTTTGCTTTTTAGCAACAGAGGTGGCTTGCGCCACCCTGTCTAAGTGGCTCGCACCACTGTTTCTTTTTTCTTTTTTTTTTTTTATTTTCTTATCATGTGGTGTGGCCTTTTTTAATATTTCTTTTTGCATGGACATCTTATTTTATTATATTTTCTTTTTTAAAGACAAGGTGGCGGATGCCATATCTTAACGTGACGAGGGCCACCACAAACTCTTTTATTTATTTCCAGTTTTCCATGAAACTCAACACACATTCAGTGAACTATTAGCAACACGAAACTAGTATATTAATGATTTCATCACAGCAACATGTAATACCCAGGTAATAATGAACATAACAGAATGATAATCAACATGGAGCGAGATGATCACAAAATCAGTAGGTAATGAAATAACGAACATGACAACAGCATGGTGCAAACATGAAATATATGATCGTCATGTACAAAAAAATAGAGTGAGGTAGAGTGATACCTAGTGGAGAACGTCCACTGCTTCTTCACAGGCAAGTGTTTCTGGAGATGATGGATCAACTTGCTTCTTTCAGCCACTACAGAACCAGCCTCTCAGCAAGAAACAAGAGCTTTTGGTGGTTAAAGTGTTGGAGGTTTGGAGTGTTTACGGGAATGAATAAAAGAGATAAGTTCTTGCAAGACTTGAGGGTGACTTGCAGAACTTAACAAAAATGGAGAAGTGGAGAGGTTTTGATAAGTTTCTTGGTATTTTCTCGGAGTGTTTGTTGTGATGTTTCTATCTATGCTACAGAAGAAATGGAAATAGTGAATTTCTTGAAAGCTTTGGAGTGTTACTTGCAAGATTATGGAAGGGAGAGGTAGAGAGAAATTCTTGGCAATTTCTGGTGTGTTCAACAAAGGAAAAATGATCTCCTTTTATAGGCAAAGCAAGCTGCTCCCGTGCCTTGGAGATACAGTGGATAATTGGTTTGTCCACAGGATAAAAATTAGGGTTTGGGTATCAATCTCCTCAGCCGTTGATCTTGGTCAATCCTTTGGAGATCACCATGTTGGACAAGTGCAGCGGAGGAGGTGGTGGTGCAGTCTGTTACTTTCATTCTTTGATGGTTATTCCAAAACCACTTTTTAATGTGCCATGAGAGAAAAAGTAAAAAGGGGTAATAATCTGAATTTTGACATACGAATTCTCTGCTCATGCATGCAGGCCTCTTGTACTGAGCCACCTTATTTCACTAATCCAACATGAAACCTCAGTAACTTTTGGCTTTGTCAAGGATGGGTGAGCTTAGAAGGGTAATATGTAGTGACTCCACGAGACGTGTTTTTGAAGGAAAGCATCTTCAGATTTCTCAACTAACAAATGGCACTAGATGTACAAGGCCTTGCTACTTAATCCATACGGGAGCAATACTTTTAATTTTCACTACCTTAAACCCTTTGATCCAAATGACACCTTTTGGGCCCAAAAGAAATTTGAGACAAACCATATATCCATGACCAAAAAAAAATGTTACGGGGACAAACTTAGGACATTGCAAAATTAAATCCTCCCATGGCACCAATTTGACATGTTACACCTTGATGAATATTTATCTCCATGAAAAATTCTTGCACTTGAGAAAAAAAAATCTTTAAGGCTCAAAAATGGATTCCAAGGATGTTTGTTATCATATGGCATAATTTCTCAAGATTTGGGATCACACTTTGCTTAACATGAAAGGCAATGGTTGACTTGTCTTGGTGAAACATTTGATTTCTTGCTTGCCGTCTTTGTGTAAATCCTATCTTCCGCAATGAAGAGAAATAACTTGCAACAAGAAATGGTTAGTTAACAATGCATACATTATTGAGGTCTAAATGTAGGTGCAAGAAAATATGACATCTAAGGGGTAAAATTTGGGGTACAACACATAACATCTTCTGACTTTGTTTCTTTGAACATATGCAGAGCTTGTTCAGAAACAAGTATCATCAAACATGTTTGTAACACATGACATAGTTTGCATGACAATATCGTTCTTGCAATGCTGATATAACTTTTTTAGATTTAGTCCATCAAGGATTGAAAGGATATCTGCTTCTGATTTCTTCATTCTGAATATTCTTCAGTTTTCTGCCTTCTTTTACAGACTTCATTCTGAAGTTCAAAATCATAGAAAAACAATCTTTCTTCTTTACATGAAGAATTCTTAATGAGCTCTAAATGAGAAAGTCAAGGGTGGACTAATCCCTTTCTTGAAAACATCTCAAAAACTCATAAAGAAATAATCTTCAGCAAACAAGATTTTTTGTTTTCTGATGATTCAATCTTGAGCAAATACATTGTTTATCTAAACGTATCTTCTAAGATAAGCATTCAACAGATACTACTACTTATCTGATGAATCTATCTTGTCAGCTGATTCTTCAATCTTCTCCTAAGTTGCAGAGAGGAAGATTCTGTTGTTGACAACTACAAAACTTTAAGAATCAGTGACTCACTCTGGTAATCCGTTTGATTACAATTTAGTACACAGTCATCTTTTGAACTGATACTGAATTTTGTAAGTGGATTGAAATCTCACCCAGAGTATTTCTACACACCATATCTGGATCTTTTTCTGACACTGTTAAGTGGTTGATATCCATCAATAATAGAACCGGAGCTCTGATACCAATTGAAGGTGCGAGAAAGACACATGAAAGGGGGGGTTTGAATTGTGTTTTAACTTTTTAATAGCTTTTTGCAAACGTATCGTTCTCGTGCTTATAGAAAATTAGAGTTGCGTTGAGAGACTCTGACTTGTGATGCATCATTCAGATTGTGCTATGCATGAAGCATAAGCGACAGGGAGAATCTGAATAAGCGATGCTTGAATCAGATTTGTAATGCGGAAGCTTATCAGAGGTATGTTGCAAGGTTCTGACTTGCCATGCAAGGTTCTGATAACAGATACAGAAACATAAACAATAATTCAAAGCATAAGCAAGAGTAAAGAACACACGATATATCCTGGTTCACTTGAGCCATTCCCAAGCTAGTCCAGTCCACCCTTCCAAGGTGATTTTGCCTTGAACACAAGGACTTAATCCACTATAATCAAACACAGATTACAGATGCACGGGCTAATGCCGGTGACTAACAACCTGCACAACTGCAACTATTACTAACCCATAATGAACCATTCAGGGATCCAAGTTAATGGATATAACGAACATTGACCTAATAGGTTCCAATCTCGCAAGATCTACTATCAGGATTTCACAGCTAAACGTTCAGGGATCTGATTCAACAGATATAATGTTTATTGACCATTCTTCCAGGATTTTCAATGAGTTCCATCAGTGATCTCATAAGAGTCTGACCCACAATTGGTCCTCTTTGAGATATGACTATCATTGACCATATTTCAGGATTTCCACAATGACACCTAGCCATTGTCTTCTCAAGTCTCCGATCACACTGATCACTTGAGGAATCCTAATTCACATAGAATTAGTTGTTCTGGAGATTACATTGATGCTTCTTAAAAAGCAAATAACTCCTAATTTTAAGTACAAATGAACACTCAGTGTTCTAGCAAGATATGAGCAACAACTCCTTGCTATCTTTATATTCTACAAAGATGTATGTTGATTTGACAGTTGATGACATCTTGTTGATCTTATTCATCTTCTTTGTTGAGCAAGCTTCGAGCAACAACTCCTTGCTTCAGATCTTCAATATAGCTTAGATGATGAAGTTGGTTGATGACTTGACTGATTTGCAATGTTGTCTTGTTCATCAACAGCTTCTGTTCCAATTGATTATTGTTGTGTTGAATGATAATCTTTGAGCTTCAACAACAATGGTCGTGTGTTAATGGTGATAGCTTTAAATGTTTAGTGTAACAACGATAACAGATCGTTGCGACTATCATCACATCGACACCTTCAGAAGCGCGTATATGTTTCCTTTAAATAGCCAAGTAAAATATAGCCGTTGAAGAGTTGTTGGCTGTTTGAAAAGAGTCGTTATGCAATGATGAAAGTTGTACTGCCATATCTTCTTTTTAGAAGAAATGATGAGATGGATCTTTTTAATACTGTGTACAGTCATTGCCAACGGTAACATTTGTCTTCAAACTTTCATAGGCTTCTGATGGTAATTATTTGAAGCATGAGTAGAGACTTTAGAATCTTCAAGTCTTCAGTCTTCAAAACTTGTCCATTAGGAATCTGTCTTCAGAACTTCAGAACTTGTCTTGAAACCCTTTATCTTCATAACTTCAAGTCTTCAGAATCTTCAGAACCTTGTTCACTCAGAACGCTGTCTTCAGAGTCTTCTGTAACTGATCATTTGAATCTTAATCTTTAGAACACTTCAGTCTTCAGAATCTTTCTGCACTTGGTCTTCAGAGCCTTCATCCTTCAGAACTTCAAGTCATGAGAATCTTCAGCACTTCGGTTCTCCACAAGATTAACTCTACAGAAGCTTTGCCATCTTCAGAATCATAACCATTTTCAGAGTAGCGTCCACAAGAGCATTGCAACAGAAATATCAGCATCCTCGGATCTATCTGATTATGATCAGATACAGAAGCATACATGCTTCTTGCGACTTGTGTTACACATAGTAACTCGCATATGATCATTTACGCACATCTTGTTGGTGTTTGTTGGATCTGATATCTTCTATGATTATGATCTGCACACAACACACATTAGAACATAAAATAGTTCTTTCACAAATACTCATTATTATCATCAAAACATAGAGATGACATGCAGAGACAACTCTTGCTCTTACAAGGTTGTCTGAATTTGATTTTTTTTATTCCACTTGAAATTTCGCACCCGTTCTGTTTTCGGTACTCAAATTTTCAAAAAATTCTCCTATTTTTCCAGATTTGGGTTTTCAAAGGTATGAACAAAAATTCAATTTTTTATACTTCAAATTTGGTGAAAAAATGGTGTTTGATTGTTATATTTTCATGGGTTTTTAATCCTCTTGCTAATTCTATGAGTGGGGTTTTACTTTGATGACACAGTTTTTCTTCGGTCCAATTTGATCAGAATCATAAAATGTGTGTAAACACTATGATTCAAATCAAACATGTAAAACCTCAAATTTTCATGATCTTAAAGGTACTTTTAGATTTCACTTTGAATCAAACTCAAGTCAAAAACATAAAATATTTTCATTCCACTTACTCATGCAATTGATCGAAAACATCATGATCAAGATAAAATCTAACTAAAGCTTTATGAATGCTAAAAACAAATATTTTCAAACGTGATTCTGAGAAGTGCAATCATGAAGGAGACTCAACAAATCGAAATTGAATGAAATATGAAAGCGATAAGACAAGCAGCAAAATAACCGAACATAGATGCTCCCCCTGAATGAAGTAGTGACATGCAATTATAATCTCCCCCTTTTTATGTTTGGTAAGCTTACACTTGGAATTGAGTTGACTTTGAGTACAACGCGAAAAACGCTAATGCCCCCCCCCCCCCCTGAAACATTGCACACAAACCATTCAAATCATAAAAATGCATAAACCAATTTCAGACTCATTACAACTTCTCTGCCTTTGACAGCCTCAAAAAGAGATATATTGAATGTTTCCAAAACCAAGTAAAAAACATCCAACAAAATATTCCAATGAACATATGAGCTAAACAACTAAGAAGCATATACAACAACACTTATCTCATCTTCATCACAAAAATAGACATTTCAGAAGAAACATAATGCAAATCGACATGCAACATCAACATTTAACAACTAACAATTAATTAATAAAAAACATGTATGCCAAGGTATGCATTAACAATCATAAATAATGCATGAACAAGTAATCAAAAGCTCAAATGCACATAATTAGAAACATGAATTTAAAAGACTTAAATGCAAATAAGAATAAACAAAGACCTAAGCTAGAGATGAATGAGTAAGATATGGAGGAATAAACAAACTCATTCATAACTCTAGAACAAATACATTTAATGATGTAAATCATACAAGGGTTATAGAGACATACCCTTTTAGTTTGATAAAAGTTATATATATATATATAGCCAATGAAACTAAACAAAATCCTCATTCTATTTAAGGCATGAAGAGTCTAAGACTCTCAAATCCCTACCAATCTTGTGAAAGAATTCTGATGGCAATGATTTTTGTAAAAATGTCTGCAAGCTGACTTTTAGTGTCAACGTACTAAAAAACGACATCACTTTTTTCCACATGATCTCTAAGAAAATGGTGTCGGATCTCAATGTGTTTGGTCAGTGAATGTAGTACCGAATTCTCAGTAAGTCTTATAGAACTAGTATTATCACATTTAATTGGAATGCATCCAAGTTTTAAATCATAGCCCAATAATTGTTGCTTTAGCCATAAGACTTAGTTACAACAACTATCGGCGTCTACATATTCAACTTGGGTGGTAGAAAGAGCAACGTTGTGCTGCTTCTTACTACGCCAAGAAACTAAATAGCTTCTAAATAAGTGGCAGGTGCCACTAGTACTCTTTTTTATCCGACTTGCACCCCGCGAAATAGGAATCAGAATAGCCTACTAAGCTATAAGCACTACCTTTAGGATACCAAAGACCGTGATTGGAGCTTTCATTAAGATACCTCTAAATATGTTTAATGATCTTAAAGTGGGAATCCTTAAGTGATTCTTGATATCTAGCACACATTCACACACTAAACATGATATCATGCATACTTGCGGTTAATAGAGTAAGGATCTGATTATACCTCGATAACTAGTTTCGTCGAAATCCACTCCTCTTTCATCATTATCAATAAGCACATTTGAAGTCATTGGTGTTCAGATACTCTTTAAGTCTTTCATCTCGAACCTCTTGAATAGATCTAAACGATACTTCATTTGACTTATGAAAGTGCCTTCTTCGCCTTGCTTGATTTTCAATCATAAGAAGTATGTTAACTCTACCATAAGTGACATGACGAACTCTCCCTACATCAAACTAGCAATTTCACTACAAAGAGATTCATTAGTATACCCAAAAATGATATCATCTACATAAATTTGAACTAAGAGAATATGCTTTTCCTGATGTCTTATAAACAAAGTGGTGTTGAATTTCTCATGGTTGAATCCTTGTTTGATAAAAAATCCACTCAATCTCTCATACCAAGCTCTAAGAGCTTATTTGATACCATAGAGGGCTCTTTTTAACTTAAAAACATTACTAAGATTATTGTGATCCTCAAAACCCGGAGATTGTGATACATACGCCTCCTCGTTTATATGGCCATTAAGAAAACCAAACTTAACGTCCATTTAGTAAAGCTTAAAGTCCAAGAAGCTAGCAAATTCCAAAAGGAGTCTAATAGCTTCAAGACGGGCTACAGTAGCATAAGTCTTTATGTAGTCTGCGCCTTCAGTTTGAGTATATCCTTTTTCCAATAACCTGGCTTTATTTCAATTAATTACACCATTTTCATCCATCTTGTTCCTAAATACCCATCTTGTGCCTATGACAGTTTTATCAACCGGACATGGAACAAGGTCCCCAATGTCATTTTGTTTAAATTAGATTCATTCTTCTTGCATAGCAGAAAATGAAAGTGGAGTACTTACAGAAATTGTTAACATATGACCTAGTACTTACTCCCCTTTTGATATCTCCCAGGATTTGATCTGACAGATGATCCTTTGCGATTGTCTAATCTCGAGGTAGCTGGTTCGAGGTCTCTGTTTTTTCATCGTCATATAATATTTGTTCTTAATCTTCCGTGATGTCCTTATCCTTTATTGTTGGATCAGGATCCTCTTTGGAACTCTCATTTTCATTCAATCTTTCTACTATCACACCTGAAACATCATAACAAATACCATTCCTCTACTTTTGGGGTGAGAACTCATCAAAAGCAACATGAATTGATTCTTCTACATAAGCAATTCTATATTTATAAACCCTATAAGCTTTACTCTTAGATTAGTACCGTAAGAATATACCTTCATCATATTTTACAACTAAAAACATTAAAATATAAAATATTAGGTTTTCTACCCTTAAGTATATCATTGGGTGTCTTCTTTAGGATGGATCGTACGATCGCCCTATTTAAGACATGACATGTAGTTTTAATCGCATCCACCGAAATATACTTAGGTAGGTTCATCTCATTTATCACAATCCATACTAGTTCTTCCAAAACACGGTTTTTACGCTCTAGAACTCCATTTTGTTATGGGGTTCTCGGACATGAGAAATGGTGATCAAATCAATTTTTGGTGCAAAATTTTTCAAAATGATGGTTAACGAATTCCCCTCCATGATCACTACGGAAATGATGATTTAAAGACCAAAAACATTTTGAACAACCTTAGAAAAATCAACAAAATATTTAAAAGTATCATCCATATGGGCTAAAAGCAACGTCCATGTATATCTTGAGTAGTCGTCAACAATCACAAATCTGTAATAGTTGCCTCCTAGACTTCTTGTTTGCAAAGGGCCAAACAAGTCTAAATGGAGAAGCGCAAGAGGTTTTGATGTCGAAAAAAACTTCTTCAATTTAAATGGTACTTTTGTTTGCTTTCCCATCGGGCAAGCATCACATAATTTGTATTTTAAAAACTTTAATTTAGGAAGACCAACTACTAGATTTTTGGATGATATCTTATTTAGCAAGTCAAAATGCACATGACTTAAGCGTCTATGCCATAACCAAGAATCTTCATTCTTAGCTACTAAACACTCAGTACCTGTCATACCCTAATTTTTTACCCCCAAGATTCCACCTCATTTGCATCATTTCCATAACATTCATCATTACATATATACATGTTTTTATGCACCACTAACCCATCACAAGTACAAGAGGTGTATGCTTACTTGCTTCACAAGTTAGGTGATCCCCCTAAAGCTCAAGCAGATGAATTATCAAAAGGATGTGCATCATATTTAACATCTCAAGTCCTTTGTTATCCATGAAGATCAAGAGTTTTCATCCATTAATAATCAAGTGCAAGCTGGCATCACAAGCTCAATCAAGCCTTAAGATCCTCAGTGCATCCAAATTAGGGTTTTGACCTAATCCAGTCCCTGAGTTGACTTTTGAAGCAAGGTATGATCCAAAATCTCAAGATATGTTTCAAGGACCTCAAATACATCATATTAGTCCATTCATATAATTATATTAATCCAAAGAACTTGATTCATAAGCAATACAAGAGGTTAAAATCATCTGCTCCACAAACTAGGGTTTCTAAGGAAAAGTCAACTGTACCTTTGACTTCTAACCAAGACATGATATCAAACCTTGGGACATAACTCAAGACACTCAAAAACACCTTTGGAGTCCATCCATGATGTTTAATTTAGCCCAAGGGTTTGATTTCATAAAGGATCACAAAGTTCAAAGTTCATCTGATACAAAAGTCAACTGTGGTCAAAATCAAGTTTGACTTTTGGAGTTTTTGGTCAAAATGGTCTCTTCAAGTCAAGAACAATGTTAATATGTGATTTGGATCATGTATGATCAATAAAAATCAAGAAATGTGAGGTTACTTGTAAAAAGAGCAACCATGGAGAACTTAAAATTTTTCTAAGTCATGAAAAACAATGATTTTTACCCGACTTTGCAAAGGCATAACTTCCAAACCAAGTAACCATTTTCTTTTATCCAAAGATCAAATTGAAGAACTTGTTACATACTACAACTTTGTAAAATATGATGGATTCCCAAAAAGTGCATAGATTTTAAGATATAAGGCCATGAAGTTAGGGTTTCAATACTTTTTGAACTTTGACACTTAGAAATTTTTCAGCCAAAATCTATCTTGTGTTGGAGCCAACTTTGAGGCTATTTTTCATTATGATCCACAATGACTCAAGACCAACTTTAAACATCAAAGTTGAATTATGATATACCAACTTTCCAAAATGATCAAGAACATCAAAATCCCTTACTTGAGCAAGAAGTTATGGATGCTGCAACATGCCTTGATCAAGCTGATTGTCATGGCAGAATTGCCCAACCTACTTATGCTGCACGATTTGGATAAGTCTTTCAAACCTGAAATCTTCACAAGATCAACTCCCAAATGATCATACAAGCATGTGCTCTGCATAGCATAACTGAATTTTCAAAGATTCATCACTTGGCATGTGAAAATGATCATTTCAAAAGTGAGAAGTGAGGTTTTGTCCTCTAGCATTAAAGTGCTATAGTGATTATTTTTCAAAATCCCCCCAATCTGCCCAAGGATGATCAGAAAATCAAAGGATAGGATGAAGCCTTGTGGAACAATGCTCAAAAGGTCAGAATTCTTAGCCATGTGAGAATGTAAGCTGTGTACCTTGACATTCAAGTAATAGCTACATGACATCATCTTTTGGATAATGGCTTGCATCCTAATCCTTTCAAATTCAAAATATCAGACACATCTCCCCTATAAATAGAGGTCATTCTGAACATTCTAAAACACACCAAAACATTGCAAGAGCTTGTTTTCTCTCCTTCCTCTTTCTTGTTAAATTCAAAGTTCTCAAAGAGTGAAAACTTGGAATTCTCAAACTAGTCCATTTCCACTCAATTCAATCATCCAAACACTTCACATACATCCTGTGTAAGTGATCCAAACACTCAAGCCTCAACTATAACATCAGAATCACCAAGTCATATGTCATTTGCTCCACACACATCATAAGCTGCTGTTTGAATCAAGCCAAGTAATTCAGAAGGTTTCCATCCATTCTAAGCATTGGAACACACTATTTGGAGGTCAAGGAAGCTGTCTAGATCATCAAATCACATTTATAACATCTCCAACAGAGAATTCGATTCTCACTTGCAAGGTAAGTTTCTTCAAAACTGAACTCTATGATCCATGCATCAAATTTAATCATTCAAGTTACAGACATGTTTATCATGATGTTGTGATCATTTTTCCTCAATTAATTGGCATGTATCATGATTGTATGAGATTTCATATTAAACTATTCAATTAGGGTTCATACGGTTCTCAAATCAATTTCTTTTGATACACTGAATTTAAATAAAATTGGTTAATGCCATTCATTTCCTCATAAAATTTCCAACAAGTTTCATGTTTACATCATGTCATTTCATTGAGTATTAAGGGAGTTCAGAAATTCAAATATTGATGAAGCTCGTGGAAGAAGACAAACATGGAAGGAGCCATTTTTCAAAATAAAAAGAAGATTTAATATTTTTTTATTCCAGATTAAAAATTGAATTGGTATTATGTATTCGAGCCAAAGAGGAACCTAGCCTAGGAAAGGAAGGTTGAAAGGATCACAGCCGAATAGGCCGGCTAGAGATTCAAGGGTAGTGGAAACACTAGTATTTGTGTGTGAGCGAGTCCAAGGTCTGGGGTTCGAATCCCCCTCGCCCAGACCTTTTGATTTTATTTTTTAAAACCATTTTCAAAAGGATTTTTCATATATTATTATCACATTCCATTGTTTATCAATCACACGCGTATGGCTTAGTTGGTTATGTTTTAAGCCTTTCACCCCAAGGACGTGGGTTCAACACTTGGGAGGGTCATTCCTATTTTTTAGCACTATTTTTCTTCACTTCTCTTCACAAATTTATTCAATTATTTCAATAAGAAAATTTAATCTTTTTGAGCCAATTTTTTTCACACTTCTCATTTATCTTACATATTTTGAGAATCCTTTAAAAAATTCCAAAAAATAATATTTATTTTTACCATTTTTCTTAAGTGGAAAATCATGGTTTTTTAAGGTGTTCTTCATACCTTTTCATAGCTTCTTCTGATTTTTTTTCTTAAACTAATTGTACATACATGTCCTTATGTTCATAGAACACATTGTACAAACCTTGTTCAAAACATTTAACTTGATTTTTTGGACTTATACTCTATCCATACCTTGTTTAGGTATTGTTTTCTTTTGAAAATACTTTGATTTTTCTTTTTCAAACCCTAGGGTTTTATTTCAAATAACTTCTTTCTTTGAATGTATCTTTGATGCTTGATGTTATTTCTGTGCTTTTGAGGTTGGCATTTATTTTGCTAAAACTACTCTAGCAGCAAGATGTTGTAACATGAAGTTCTAAGTTGTTGCATTCAACATGTCGAATGAAGATGTCCCATACCTACTCTTAGGACATCGCGTTGTGGATTCAGTTTTTAAAGCAGTTTTTGTTGCTATGTATTGTTACTAAATATTCAGTGAATATTTGGTTATCCTATGTGGTATCCAAAGCATTTTTGGATTGTGATTATTTGTTGGTTTTTCGGATTTGCTGCTGTTTTTAATTATGGAGACATAATAGGAAACTTTGGATTGAAGACCTATTTTGTTGGAGTTAATTTTGCAGATTTGTGAGCAGTCTATTTGTTGTGTTTTTGAAGCCTAATTCAGTCCAGATTAAACGCTATATATTGACTGATGTAAACCTAGTTTAGGTGTGGAACTTACTTGTGTTTTGTTAGGGTTTCGAGTGTATTTTGTGAGCCTAACTGGTATTATTCTGATAACAGTATAAGGACTAGTTGGTTTTCTGTTGTAAGT
The DNA here is from genome assembly GCA_022829125.1 of Lathyrus tuberosus. Lineage (NCBI taxonomy): Eukaryota > Viridiplantae > Streptophyta > Magnoliopsida > Fabales > Fabaceae > Lathyrus > Lathyrus tuberosus. The sequence continues at coordinate 688,304 of JALAZF010000803.1, read as the reverse complement.
TCTGTCAGTTACTCATAAGCTTTGAAGTATTGAGAATTGTGTGTTTTGAAAGTGTGACTTTCGGTTTGTTACTTGTGTGGAAAGGTACCAATCACGGGTTGTGGTTGTAGAGGGATTTGAGGAGGGCCTCATACCTAGGTGAGTCTTAGGTAGAAGTCATAGGAAGGGTAGTGATTAAGTGATCAGATTATTCGGTTATTGTATGATCTGTGAATTGATACTATCGTATATTGGTTTCGTCCCTGGCTTGGTAGCCCCCAGAGTAGGTGTGTTAGACCGAACTGGGTAAACATATCACTGTGTTATTTTCTTTCTGCACTGTTATTTTATTTGTTATCTTGTTCATTGTGTTGGATATCAGTGTCTCAACATCTGTATAGGACATCTGATATCTGTGCCAGAATTTCAATTGGCATCAAGAGCTTGCACCCTTAATTGGTTCTGGGTGAGATTCAGGGAAAGTACTTTCTGGTACAATGGACAAGGATGAAGGATTTCTGAACAAACCACCTCTGCTTGATGGTTCCAACTATGACTATTGGAAACCAAGGATGATAACATTCATCAAATCCATGGATGATCAAGCATGGAAAGTTGTTATAAAAGGATGGAAGCCCCCAAAGGTTAAAGATGAAAAAGGTACCCCTACTGATGTGGTGAAGGAAGAGAAAGACTGGGATGATGCAGACTACAAATGGTCCGTGGGAAATTCCAAAGCCATGAATGCATTGTTTAATGGTGTCAAAAAGAATATCTTCAAGTTGATTGAACATTGCACCATTGCAAAAGAGGCATGGGAGGTCTTGAAGGTGGCTCATGAAGGGACTTCGAAGGTGAAGATGTCAAAACTTCAGCTTCTCACTAGCAAGTTTGAGAGTTTGAAGATGAAAGAGGATGAGAGCATTCATGATTTTCACATGAACATTATTGAGATAGCTAATGCCTCTAGTGCCCTAGGTGAAAAGATGTCTGACAGCAAACTGGTCAGAAAAATCCTCAGATCTTTACCTAAGAGATTTGACATGAAAGTGACTGCTATAGAGGAAGCTCAGGATATAGACAAGATGAAAGTGGATGAACTGGTGGGATCTCTTCAAACATTTGAATTAGGGATCAGTGAAAAGACTAAAAAGAAGAAGAGCATAGCTTTTGTGTCAAATGCTGGTGACTCAGAAGATGAAGGTGACCTGGCCATAGATGAAGGAGTGTCTAAAGATCTGGTATTACTTGGAAAACAATTTAACAAAGTGTTGAAAAGGATTGACTAGAATTCGAGAGCAAATGCTCAGAACAAGTCACTCGACATCAGTAAAAACCAGGATGGAGGCAGAAGATCCAGAACTGAAGAAGACTCCAATCAAGGGAAGAGAGTTCAGTGTTTTGAATGTGAGGGATATGGGCACATAAAGACTGAGTGTCCCACGTATCTCAAAAGGCAGAAGAAGGGCTTATCAGTGTCTTGGTCAGAAGGAGAGTCTGAGAGTGATCTTGAAGAAGAATTAGCAAAATTGGTGACAGCTTTGACTGGGATCTGTAAGGCTGATGGAGAAACTACTTGTGAGTCTGACTCTGACAAAGAATCCTATGTTGGAGAACTCACTAAGGAAGAAGTCTTCACAGGGTTTTCAGAGTTGTGTATCAAGAATGAAGAAAGGTGCCAGATAATATTGGAACAGAAGGTTCTGATAGCTCAACTAGAAGCTGAGAAGGAAGAAAATCTATCAACCATTGCTGATCTGAAAGAGGAGGTTGAATGGCATAAGTCAAAACTTGACAATATGACCAAATCTATAAGAATGCTGAACAATGGTACCACGCAGCTGGATGAGATTCTTCAGACTGGGAAAGAAGCTGGAAATGTGCGAGGCCTAGGTTTTATCAATCAAGCAGAGACTTACAAGAAGCCTGTATTGAAGTTTGTTCCTCAGAAAATAAAGCAAGAAGAGGGGAGATTGTTATTTCTGTGCTTTTGAGGTTGGCATTTATTTTGCTAAAACTACTCTAGCAGCAAGATGTTGTAACATGAAGTTCTAAGTTGCTGCATTCAACATGTCGAATGAAGATGTCCCATACCTGCTCTTAGGACATCACGTTGTGGATTCAGTTTTTAAAGCAGTTTCTGTTGCCGTGTATTGTTACTAAATATTCAGTGAATATTTGGTTATCCTATGTGGCATCCAAAGCATTTTTGGATTGTGATTATTTGTTGGTTTTTCGGATTTGCTGTTGTTTCTAATTATGGAGACATAATAGGAAACTTTGGATTGAAGACCTATTTTGTTGGAGTTAATTTTGCAGATTTGTGAGTAGTCTATTTGCTGCGTTTTTGAAGCCCAATTCAGTCCAAATTAAATGCTATATATTGACTGATGTAAACCTAGTTTAGGTGTGGAACTTACTTGTGTTTTGTTAGGGTTTCGAGTGTATTTTGTGAGCCTAACTGGTATCATTTTGATAACAGTATAAGGACTGGTTTGTTTTGTGTTGTAAGTTCTGTCAGTTACTCATAAGCTTTTAAGCATTGAGTTTCTTGTGTGTCAATTCTCATAAGCTTTGAAGTATTGAGAATTGTGTGTTTTGAAAGTGTGACTTTCGGTTTGTTACTTGTGTGGAAAGGTACCAATCACGGGTTGTGGTTGTAGAGGGATTTGAGGAGGGCCTCATACCTAGGTGAGTCTTAGGTAGAAGTCATATGAAGGGTAGTGATTAAGTGATCAGATTATTCGGTTATTGTATGATCTGTGAATTGATACTATCGTATATTGGTTTCGTCCCTGGCTTGGTAGCCCCCAAAGTAGGTGTGTTAGACCGAACTGGGTAAACATATCACTGTGTTATTTTCTTTCTGCACTGTTATTTTATTTGTTATCTTGTTCATTGTGTTGGATATCAGTGTCTCAACATCTGTATAGGACATCTGATATCTGTGCCAGAATTTCACTTGACTTGGGCTTCCACTTGAGTTTGGATTCCCCAAAGCCTTTAATTCAACCATAGTTGAATGTCTTGCTCAGGAGCCTTCTTGTAAAAACTTCCATTTGGGTTTTTGATTCCCTTCCTCCATTATTCATTTGATCTTTGATCACCTTGAATACATTGCTAGCTTGAACTTCCTTGTGTTTGCTTTCATAGATTAAATATTTGCTCACATATTCAAGTATTTCCTTCATAAACTCTTACCATGATGAACATATCTCCTTGTCTGATTCACTTCCACTTGTTAATACATCATGCTTAATCATTTCATGCTTAAGTCATCCTCGATGACTACACTTGTTTAATAGCTTAAATAAACTTACCTTGTTAAGTTTCTCTTGACATTTTTACACTTCGGGCTTACGTCTGAACTACAATTGCTCTGACTTCCTCTTAAGGATATGTAGGCATAAGATCGTGAGATCTTAGCCAGCACAGTAACAAACTTTTTTTCCTTTATGTTTATACACAAATACATTAGGATACCCTGTAACGATAACTTAGTTCAAACACTAGGTTTCCCTTGTTGAAGTTCCAACTATAAACTTAGCCTCCTCTTGGGCTTTTATACAAGAAAGTTAGACTTCAAACTCAAAAATCTTCAACAAAGAGATGAGAATTCCCTTTTGGAGTCCTAAAGTCAACACACTGCCTCTTATGGCTTCAAACTTTCAAATTCAGTACTCCCTAGAGATGAGACATGAGTCATCTCTATGTAAGAGATGTCTCTTCTATTTCCCACAATATAAATCAAACATTTCAAACTCTTTTCCATTTAAGTGATGTAAGTGGCACACTTGTTAAATCAATATCCAAGCTGAAGTCCTTCTCTTATTATGGTATACAAAACACTTCTTTCATTTTAAGTGATGTAAGTGTCACACTTGTTGATTATATATCCAAGTTAAGGTCCTTCTCTTATTATGCAAATATTTCATTTAAAGGAAGATGTGAAGTTCCAACAAAATATTTCATTTTAAGGGAGATAAGTTTATAGTTGGAACTTCCCTTAAGATGACAACTTGTCTCTCCTCAAAAACCCAACAAACCCAATTACACCCATTAGTAGGTGGAACTACGAACGCTCTGATTTCTCAACTTCCTTTTGAGAATATGTAGGCATAAGATTGTGAGATCTTAGCGATCACAATAATAAATAAAACCATTAGGTTCCTTACACCTTTTGTCATAGCTTATCTTAACAAAAACATTTCCCATTATCATCACTCACTCAAAACCAAATCAACAAACTCCCATTACACAACAAGTAAAACAACAGTAACACAAATATAAGCAAGAGGTTCCTATAGGATACTATAGGTATTTAGGGTGCTAATACCTTCTTTTTGTATAACTAATCCCGATTCCCATTCTCTCAAGTGCATTGTTTTGCATTACACGCCACTCACGGGTTAATTCAGATTTTTCCCTTCCCTTCTTTGGGATGAATTAAAAGTTCACATGTAAAAGGGCGAAGTCTTTTCGCCCGGCTACAGAAAAATGGCGACTTCACTGGGGAAGTAGGGATTTCATCCCCCAAAAGGATTAAGCCTGTCTTGCATATATATTGTGATTTTTTGCTGTTGATATCACTTACTTGTTGTTTTATTCATCCTATTTGTTTGGGCTCTCTGGTTGATCTCTATGAGTGAGACAAATCTTAATTCTGATTTGAGTGTACATAAATAAGATAGAACATTCATATAATCAAAAGTTACATGTCTAGAGTAATCCTACGCATGAGTGACATATGATATAATCACACTCAGTGGAGGCCCCTTTGGAATTACTGATGTCATGCAAGTATTCGTAATGTCATTACTTTTTCCGACCTGGGAGCCTGCGAAGCTGAGGACCTTTAATAACCTCTTACCCCCACTTGGCTTTTTAGGATATAGTGCGGTGATTATCTAGGTGTAGACCTGAGATAGTTGATACGCAATACTACACTCAGACGAATTTCTCTTGAGAATATTATTGATTCCCGAGTAGTCGGTGTGTCGATAATATCCAAAAGATGGACCTATGACTCTGGGAACCATATTAGAACATGTTATAAAGGTACAATAAACCCCTAGTACATATTCTTTTGGTTTGGTTAAACCCATGACTCCATGCTCGTGACGTCGAACCTTTGAACCCATGTTTGTAAGTTTTTTTGTATATGTGTGCATTCATACATTCATACATTCATTCAAACATCATTTTCTAAAAAATTTCAAGGAACTTAAAACCTTTATGACAAATATCATAGGTTTCAAACATGGATTTTGGAAAAAGAAATACCAAGAAATACAACTTCAAGGATCCTGATACAACAGAATTGAGAAAGTTAGGTTATATGATCTCTTCTCCAGATAATTTCAAAAGAAGTTATGGAGGACTCTTAGGTGTCCTAAAGACCAATGTTGAAGAAGGAATTCTTGACACCCTTGTACAATTCTATGATCCTCTCTACCACTGTTTCACCTTTCCAGATTATCAACTTACACCCACTTTGGAGGAGTATTTATATTGGATTGGTTTTCCAGTACTAAACAAGATTCCTTTCAATGGCTTGGAGGAAATTCCTAAGTACTCGGTTATTGCAAATGCCCTTTATTTGGAAACTTCAGATATAAAAGACAACTTCACTTCCAAGGGAGGAATCAAAGGATTAACTTCCAAATTCCTAATAGAGAAAGCAACAGAGCTGGCTAAATCCAATAATATGAGTTCCTTTGAAGCTATCTTCGCACTGCTCATCTATGGTCTTATACTATTTCCAAATATCAACCACTATGTTGACCTCAATGCCATCCAGATATTTTTGATTGGTAACCCAGTACCTACTTTACTAGGGGACACTTACCATTCAATTCATCACAGGACTATGAAGGGTAATGGAACAATCATGTGTTGTGCACCTTTGTTGTACAGATGGTTCAAGTCACACTTGCCAAGGACTAGACTCTTTGGTGAAAATCCTGACAAACTCAAATGGTCTCAAAGACTTATGTCTCTCACTCATACTAATATGAATTGGTATGACCCAAATTATGACAAAGGAGTTATCATTGACAGTTGTGGAGGATTTCCCAATGTACCTCTTTTTGGTATACATGGGGGAATTAACTACAACCCCGCTCTTGCAAGATGTCAGTTTGGGTACCCCATGAAAGACAAACCTAGCAGTCTTTTAGTGTCAGGATTCTTCTATCTCAATGTGGGTAGAAATCCAGATTTGAGAAAAGCAGTTATAAAGGCTTGGCACACTATTCATAAAAAAGGCAAGGATCAGCTAGAAAATAAAGATTGTGTTGCTTTTAAACCCTACACTCAGTGGGTCAATGCAAGAGCTTGTGATCTCAAAATGCCTTATCCTCTTGAGAAACCTTCACAGCCTTTCATTGATTTATCTTCTACCATCCCTATTGAGAAAAGGGAAGAATATCAAGAGCTCTTAACCCGGATGAAGCTGGAAAGAGACACTTGGGAAGACAAATTCCATATTGCTAGGACTGAGAGAAGAGAATTGAAGAGGCAACTGAAAAAAAAGGATGACTTGATAGAAATCCTGGAGCAGCATACTATGGAGAGACAAGAAGATTAGGAGAATTTATTTTTCTCTATTCATATTCCTCCTACCTCGGGTGCTTGGAAAAAGATTGTCGATCAACTTACAATGGAAAACACACTACTGAAGAGGCAGAAGAAGAAGCAACAACATGGGGTTGGATCTTCATCAACAAGATTTCCTTAGGACCCACATGCTTAACCTTTGTCGTCATTGTAACATATCTTTTTGAAGTTGTACTTCCATTAATGTAATCCTTTGAATGCATTAAATAAAATAAGATCTTTTTTCAGTTATCCTAAATGTTATCTTTTCTTATAATATTTACGACATAATTGTTAAAGTTCCTTGAAAAACAAAGTCATTTGCATTTTGCTCAGCATACATCATTTAAGCATTTTGCATTTACCAGAAACTTACACGTCCGTGTTCTCACTTTGAAGCCAAATTGTCTCATTCATACAATACCCGGGCTAATCGTCAGAAAAAGATGGACGGGATTGAGCAAGAAAACAGAGAACTTAGAGATGAAGTTAATAGTCTAAAGGACAATATAGAGAGGCTCAGTAACATGGTAGACTCATTGACTATTGTTCAGAATCAACCGTCAACTCCAATGCAAAGGACTGTCATCTCAAAAATCGTCTATGCACCCGTCACATCTGTTGCCATACCACAGTATTCCATGCCTCTCGTCTTTCCTTGAGGCATGCCTTTCAACTTTGTATCGGAGGGTTACAAACCTCCGGTCCCTGAAGCTTCAAAGATCTCAACAATCATGACAACCCCACCTCTTGTTATACACATTACTCTTTACATTGAAGAACAAATCTTTCATGGTCCTCCAAGTGAAACTATGGGAATAGATGACCGATGGGATGAATTCCAAGATAAGTTCTCAAACCTGCAGAAAGAGATTAAGGCTCTCAAAGGATAAGACTTATTTGGGAAAAACGCGATTGACCTATGCCTGGTTCCAAATGTCAAGATACCACTTAAATTCAAAGTACCTGACTTTGAAAAATACAAAGGGGAATTCTTTCCCACAAAGCCATTTGGTTATGTATGCGCGGAAAATGTCCACACAAACAAACAATCAGCAGCTACTAATCTACTACTTTCAGGATAGTCTAACAGGTGTCGCACTCAAATGGTGCATGGGATTAGACAGAGCCAAGATCCGGACTTTCGACGATCTCGACGAAGCCTTTGTAAAATAATAAAAGTACAACATAGATATGGCGCCAGGCCGGGACCAGCTCAGGGCTATGTCTCAAAAAGAAAAAAAAACTTTCAAGGAATATGCTCAGAGATGGCGAGAATTTGCCGCCCAGATCTGTCCTCCTATTGAAGAAAAAGAAATGACAAAGATATATTTGAAAACCCTGAATCATTTCTACTACGACCGCATGATCGCCAGTGCGCCTAATGACTTTATTGAAATGGTGAACATGGGCGTACGTCTAGAAGAAGCTGTCCAAGAAGGGTGGTTAACCAAAGAAGCAGAATCATCTAAAAGACACGGAAGTGGGTTCCCAAAGAAAAAGGAACAAGATGTCAGCACTGTGTTGCAAAGCCAGTTAAGACAAAGATATCAACCAGAACAGATAGCGAATGTATCTCCTGTTATCAATTCGGCGCCAGCTCCGGCCCACCAGCCACAAAATTCTAAGAATCAAAATCAATATCAGCATCAACAACAACAACCACAATATCAACAAAGGCAGTAACAACCTCTAAAATAGGCTCGCCCGCAATACAATAACAACAACAATCATATTCAAAGGTCACCTGGGTTCGACCCTATACCAATGCCATACAGATATTTGTTCCTAGCATTGTTGGAAAAAGGACATATTCAAACAAAGTCTCCTCCAGTTCTCCAAAGTTGACCAATTTTACCCCTATCATCAGGGAGCACCCGGACATGGCATCGAGAACTGATTTAGCTTCAAAGCTGATGTTCAAAGACTTATCAAAAGCGGCATCCTATCTTTGAAAGACAGTAACCCAAATGTTCAAATGAACCCGTTGCCTCAACATGGAGGAGCTTTTGTCAACATGGTCTATGGATGCCCGGGCACTTATAGGGTCTTTATCGTCCACAATTTAAGAAGGAACTTGGTGAAAATGCATGAAGGACATAGTAGATGGGGTCTCATAGATCCCCATGATTATGCTGCATGCAGAGTTTATTCTGTAAACAGTCAAGGATGCTAAGTTGTACAAGCATCCCTGCAGGAACAAATGGACCAAGGTTGGATTCAGGAATATAGAATAAGACAATACCAACCAATCAATATGGTACAAGGTTGTCCAGGAGAATATGAAGTTTACGATATCAAATATATCAGGGGGTCGCTGGTCAAATTTTACAAATGCTTGTGTAAACTTGATTACTTTGGTCCCAATCATCACGATCATGCTGCTTGCAGAAAATGTCGCAGAAGTCGACGTGGTTGCCTTCTCATTAAAAATGAGATCCAAGGGTTATTAGATCGAAGGACCATTACGTTCCTCCATGAAAAAGAACCTATTGATGGTGAAGCTGATGAGGATGTGTACACCATAATTCCTCAGTTTAATGAACCTGAACGAATGGAAATTCCTTTTGACAGTATAAGAATTCCTGATGCCCCCAAGCTTGAACCAATAGAAATCATCTATGATAGTCAAAAGACCGTCATGACTCCTTTGGTCATTTATTTACCAAGTCCAGTCCCATACAAGTCAGAAAAGGCCATACCCTATAACTACGGTGCTACAATGGTTGAAGATGGGAAACAAGTACCCTTACCATCTATTGTCAACATCGCTGACATAAGCCGAGTTACCAGAAGTGGTCGAGTATTCAACAAAGAAGTTGAGGATATGGCTGCAAGAAAGGAGAAGCAGATTGAAAATCCTTTGGAGCCAATTGGTCAATCAAGTGATAACAATCAAATGAAAGATAATGATGAAGTTTTAAAACTAATCAAGAAAAGTGAGTACAACATTGTGGACCAGCTGTTAAACACACCTTCAAAGATATCTATGTTATCTCTTTTAATGAGCTTTGAGGCTCATAGAGAAGCTCTACAGAAGATCTTGGAGCAAGCCTTCGTAAACCATGATGTAACGGTGGGTCAATTTGGCAATATTGTTGCTAACATTACTGCTTGTAATAACTTGAGTTTCTGTGATGAAGATCTCCCAAAAGAGGGAAGCAATCACAATATGGCACTAAATATCTCAGTCAACTGCATAAAGGATGCTCTGTCAAGTGTGTTGGTAGACACTGGTTCATCACTAAATGTCATGCCAAAATCAACTTTTACAAAGTTATTTCAATGCACTCCTATGAGGGGTAGTGGAATTATTATCAAAGCCTTTGATGGATCTAAGAAGACAGTTATTGGTGAAGTTGATCTTCCTATAATCATTGGCCCCCATACGTTTCAAGTCACTTTCCAAGTAATGGACATCCAAGCGGCATACAGTTGTTTGTTAGGTCGTCCCTAGATCCATGAAGCTGGAGCTGTCACTTCAACACTACATCAAAAGCTGAAGTTTGTAAAAAAAATCCAAATTGGTTATTGTATGTGGTGAACGGGCTTTGGTCGTTAGTAATCTGTCATCATTCTCTTACTTAGAACCCGAAGAGGTTATTAGGACCCAGTTTCAGGCACTTTCTATAAGTAGCAAGGATAGCAAAGGGGCATCCATTTCATCTTATAAAGACGTCGTCCGAGTAGTGGAGAGTGGTGTCACTAAAGGATGGGGACAAGTTGTGGTTCTTACCAAAAGCCAGACCAAAAGAGGCCTCGATTTTTCTCCAGCATATGCAAAAACTAAAAAAAAAAGAATAAAGGCATTCCTCCCATTCAAAATACTTTTCACAGTGGAGGCTTTATTTATTCTATCCCTCAAGAGGTCAACGCCATTAACAGAGACGAATCTGAAGACGAACCCTCAGATTCTGAAGAAGAATGGAAGTCATACCTCAATGATTATGGCTACATATCGCAAGAAGAGACGCATATTCCGTTATTTTCTCTACAAGAGAAAGATAAGGATGAATCTGAGCCCGTTGATGAAATGGACATAGAGGATTGCAACGTTGAGAACTATCCCACTTCCTTTTCTTTACCAGAAGAAGACACAATTATGGAAGATATTGTTTGTCACTCCGAAGATGATTCATATATTTCTCCGGAGGTATGGGATCCCTATTTGGAAACTCCTGGGTACGACAGTCAGCCAGAAGATGCCTACATACCGTTTTATACTCCTTAACCCATCGAGAGAGTAGTCGAAGATCATCTTTTTGACAAGTCTGCAAAGATTGCTGAAAGAGATTTCATTCATTATACCATGTCAGAAGTGAATGTCATAATGGAAGATGATTCTGAAAAGGATTTATCCACTTACACGGCACCTCCCAAAATTCTGTAAAAGCTGCCTAATCATCCTTGGGGCATGCCACACAAGTTTATGCGAGCTGTCACAATTTCTATTAATCCGCCAGCCGAAGAAAAGCCTGAGCAGGTGAAAAGAGTTCCCAAAAGTGGAATTGCATCATGTGATCTCAATGTATGCGAGTGGGAACCTTATTCAGAAGACCCCGGGTATATGTCCCCAGAGGATGCGTATGTACTATTCCATACTCTGCGATCCATCGAAAAGGGCACTGAGGACCACCTTTTTAACGAATCCACAAAGATTAAAAATTTCATCAATTTAACTCTGCCAGAAGTCAGCGTTGTTATTGAAGACGGACCTGAAAGGGATTCGAAAGATTTTGTGATACCTGGGAAAGTTTCTCAAAATTGGATAGTTGTTGATGTTTCAACTATTGTCCATATCTCAAAGTAAATGTTTATTTTTGTTTTGTCCTCTCGCTCCGCCTAAAGCGAGAGATGTTTTTAGGGCCACCTGTCTTAAGTATTAGGCTTTTGTTTCAAGAAATAATTAATCAATAATAAAGATGTTATTTTCAACATCATGTTGTTTGTTTGTTTTTTTTACTTTTCTGTTTTTTCAAAAAAAATGGTAATAATGAAAAAGAAAACACAAAGCAAATATAATAAACACTTTCAATGTCTGTACACCACCGCATTTATCTGTTTTCTAAAAAACAATAATCCATCATATGTGCAGATTAAACATCGAAAACTCCATTGCAAAACATGACCCTATGCCTTCTCCCAACTTTGAGTTCCCAGTATTCGAAGCTGAAGATGAAGAAGAGGAAGAAGTTCTAGATGCAATTTCCTGACTACTTGAACGAGAAGAAGCTTTTATTCAGCCATACAAAGAGCCGATAGAAGTAATCAACCTTGGTTCCGATGAAGACAGAAAAGAGGTCAAAATCGGAGCACTGTTTAGTCCATCTGTCAAAATAAAAATGATTGAACTCCTCAAGGAGTTCCCAGATGTGTTTGCTTGGTCCTACCAAGACATGCCAGGGTTGGATACCGATATTGTGGAACACCAATTGCCATTGAAGCCAGAATGTTCGTCAGTCAAACAAGAATTGAGAAGAACTCGCCCATATATTGCCATCAAAATTAAAGAGGAAGTGCAAAAGCAGATTGACGCAGGATTCCTTGCCACGGCAGAATAACCTCAGTGGTTGGCTAACATAGTGCTAGAATGTGTGTGGACTACCGAGACTTAAATAAAGCTAGTCCAAAAGATGACTTTCCACTACCACGTATTGACATGTTGGTCGACATCACTATAAAATTCAAAGTGTTTTCCTTCATGGACAGATCCTCCGGATATAATCAAATCAGAATGACACCGGAAGACATGGAAAAAACCTCATTCATTACGCCATGGGGAACATTTTGCTACAAAGTAATTCCTTTTGGTCTAAAGAATGTAGGTGCAACCTATCAAAGAGCCATGACAACTCTTTTCCACGACATGATGCACAAAGAAATTGAGATATATGTCGATGACATGATTGCCAAGTCCAGAACTGAAGAAGAACATGTGGAATATTTGTTGAAGTTATTTCAGCATTCGAGGAAATTCAAACTCCGCTTGAATCCTAACAAGTGTACCTTTGGTGTTCGTTCAGGGAAACTCTTGGGTTTCATTGTCAGACAAAAGGGAATTGAAGTTGATCCTTATAAAGTCAAAGCCATTCAGAAAATGCCAGCGCCCAAAATTGAGAAGCAAGTAAGAGGATTTCTGGGGCGTCTAAACTACATCTCCAGATTTATATCCCACATGACCACTATTTGTGGACAGATATTCAAACTTCTTCGAAAGGACCCGAGTTGAATATGGACAGAAGATTGTCAGAAGGCCTTTGACAACATCAAAGAATATTTGTTTGAGCCTCCTATCTTGATCCCTCCAGTAGAAGGAAGACCTTTGATCATATACTTAACAATATTGGAAGATTCCATGGGTTGTATGCTTGGACAACAAGATGAAACTAAAAAATAGAAGCACGTTATTTATTACTTTAGTAAGAAATTCACGAACTGTGAATCTTGTTATACCGTGCTTGAAAAAACCTGTTGTGCCTTGGCTTGGGCTGCTAAACGTCTCCGACAATACATGATTTGTCATACTACTTGGTTGATCTCTAAAATGGACCCAATCAAGTATATCTTTGAAAAGCCCGCCTTAACCAGAAGGTTGCTCGCTGGCAGATGTTGTTGTCAGAGTATGATATTGAATACCACGCTCAAAAAGTCGTCAAGGGAAGCATTCTAGCTGATCATTTGGCTCACCAACCAATTGATGACTATGAATATGTTAAATTTGACTTCCCTGATGAGGATGTTATGTACCTAAAGGTGAAAGACTGTGATGAACCGTTACCAGACGAAGGGCCGGAGCCAGGATCCCGATGGGGATTAATATTCGACGGAGTTGTCAACACTTATGGAAATGGAATTGGGGCAATTATTGTTACACCTCAAGGTACTCATATTCCTTTCACTACAAGATTGACATTCAAATGCACCAATAATGAAGCTGAATATGAAGCCTGTATCATGGGACTTGAAGAAGCTATTTATTTAAGGATCAAAATTCTGGATGTATACGGAGACTCAGCTTTGGTCATAAATCAAATCAAAGGTGAATGGGAAACTTGTCAACCCGGATTGATTCCTTACAAAGACTATACAAGAAGGCTTCTACCTTTGTTCAACAAAGTTAGGTTCCATCACATTCCTCGTGAAGAAAATAACACGGCTGATGCACTAGCAACATTATCCTTCATGATTGTTGTAAATAGTTGGAATTATGTACCTCGAATTGATGTTATGCGCCTTGACATGCCCGCTCATGTATTTATCGTGGAAGATATTGTTGATGATAAACCACGGTACCATGATATCAACTGCTTCCTTCAAAACCAAGAATACCTGCTTGGGGCATTAAAGAAAGATCGGAAGACTCTCAGGAGATTGGCTAGCAACTTCTTCCTGAATGATGATGTGTTGTACAAGAGAAATTTCGACATGGACTTGCTCAGATGAGTGGATAGACATGAAGCAGACATGTTAATGGAAGAAATTCATGAAGGCTCTTTCAGTACTCATGCCAATGGGGAAGCAATGGCAAAGAGAATGTTAAGAGCAGGATACTATTGGTTGTCAATGGAATCTGATTGCTGCAAATACGTAAGGAAGTGTCACAAATGTCAGATTTATGCCGACAAAATTCATGTACCACCGACTCTTCTCAATATTCTCTCCTCTCCATGGCCCTTCTCCATGTGGGGTATAACACCCCAATTCCCATCCAACATAAACATAATCAGAGTAACTAAAAATTTATTTTTCTGACAGAAACAAGGATGTCACATTTAAATAAACAAAACATCATCCCTGCTCATAAATTTGATACATAGCATAAAACAGAGTACCCTCAAAGGGGAAACTTTTTCCATAATAAAGGAAATGTCAATTATGAAATAAAGCGGAAGATCCATAACCGACTTGTTTTACAAAATAAATGGTTTATAACGTCAAAGTACACATACACAAGTAATACAAAAATATATTCCACAATTATATACATATATAACATAATCGTTCCCCGACTCCCGTGCTACGTATCAGAGCAGACACCAAGACCTAAGCAAACGAAGATCTAACTCTTCCACTTGCCTTCACGCCTCTAAAGCTGACAATCTGCACTATGCCATAAAAAGCATATGCCAGCAGAAGGGTGAGAAATAACAACTATAACAAGATTGCATAATAATATGCCACAACACAAACAAATTCACATATATAATATTTCTCACCACATACATCACATACTAACACATATCGCATGCCACCAATACAAAACGTGTCATACAACATCCAACCACGATTATGACATATGGAACCACGCCACCACATCACCACAAAGTATAGCATATATCAATTATACCGACATAATCACATATTCACACATAATGCATATGTTTATACACAAAACATATAATTCATAATTCAATGCATTTAACACGACTACACATCAATTCACATATGCTATCACAAGCTCAATCACATAATTACTCCATTCCCAATTGTATATTAATCATGCACTATACATTTATCACAAATACATATCACAATGTCTCACACATAATCAATTAAATCATGATTTTCCACATATGAACAATGCAATCATAATTCATGCAGATGCAAAGAGACCGACACAACGACTCTATGCAAATGCATATGCGGTACCGACTTCCAACTTTTCTCATCACTAGTTCACTCAGGAACTCTGCTGGAATCATCGCTTGTTACTACAAGTAACACCCCGTCGGGCCAACGATGTTCACCCATTGCTCACACCTCACATAGGCACACAATGTTTATGGATTGCTCACACCTCACATAGGCACACAATCCGATTGCTCACACCTCACCTAGGCACACAATCGTCTATAATCATCGCTCACACCCCACGTTATAGCGGATTCCCTCTGGAACCAATCCGTCGCTCACACCCCACATGGGCACACGACGTACAAGATGCATATCATGATACTTGACACACAAGAACTCATGACAATCAAATGCATCTTCACACATATATGCAACCATAATCATGCATATATTTCAACTCATCAATTCCATACATTCATAATTCAACCATATGAATTAATCAACATCATCACACTCATGCATTGCAAATCAATTCAAACAATGCATTTCAAACCATAAAGGTCACCACACAAGATACATTGAATTTCATACAAACAATGTAATTTACTACACAACAACATCATTAATCATGCATCGAGGTCCAATCCAAAACAATGCACATATTGGCCATAAGGCCACAACCCATCATCACAACATACCGATTGCTCACACCTCACCTAGGCACACAATCGTTTGTAATCATCGCTCACACCTCACATAGGCACACGACGTTACAACGGATTCTCATTAGAATCACTCAACACAAGAATGTACATCATTATGCTTCACATACAAAATAACTCAAGACATTCTTGAAATGCATACATATGCACAATGTATTCATGCATTTATATCATACACTCACATACAATCTATATACATTCACATCAATGCACTATTGTATGATTCACATCCAAAACACACATTGAATATCACATAAGCAATGCATTTCACAAACCACAACAACAAACCACGAACCAACACAACATCATAACCACGTACATTGATATTCAATCAAACAATGTATTTATTGCACAACAACAACATTATCACAACACCTTATCACAACATCTCATTACATGTATTCACATCATATAACAGCACACAAGCGATACGTTATATAACAAAAGCATATAACATGATACCACATCAATCGCACACAAATACGACGGGAAAAGTCGACAAAATGACACGTTTCCAAAACCACGACTTAAATAAATCATCCACTAATCCCAAAACCATTTTTACAAGAAAGAACATTTCATAAGCTTTCTAACGCTTCGAACGGGGACCAAAACGGACTTACGGATCAAAAGTTATGAATTTTCAAAGTTTCGGAAATTTTCCCTTTCGCCCAGACCTGCGCGCTGAGCGCCCGACCTGCTACGAATTTCAACCTTAAAAACACCATTTTTAGACTTCCGGACATCCGTTTTTGATTCCGTAAAAAGCTGCGTTCTCAGAATTCGACGTACTACAATAATTTCACTATTAAAAAGCCATCCAACACATTTTACCATTTTAGACATATTTTAAAACATAATTTTATCATTGAATTCGAAATTCGAACTCGATCGAAACCGCGGGAAAACACGCAAACAACCATTCCTGATTAAACCCAAACCTTACCCGACTACACCACACAACTTATTCCGAGTTTCAACCGTGAAAACATCGATTTTCACTCGATTCTACCATTTATGCCCTAAACTCGAATTCTCGATAACTCGACACAAACCCCTCAAATCTCACCAACATGTATTCCTGATTAAACCCACTCCTCACTCGACTATTCTACGCGAACAGTTTCAAAATATAACCGCAAAAACATCGATTTTCATCAATTGTTCATCAATTTATCAATTAGAGAAAAGTTGTGAAAACAACCAAAACGATTACACAAACAACACATATACATACACAATCGAAATATAATTGAAACTTCTCACCCTTACCCGATTATTCGCGATTGAAACAGAGCTTTTCCCGATTTTTCCCACTTTCTCCTCTTTTCTCTCCTCTTCCTCTTCTTTTCTCTTTCTCTTCTTTCTCCTTTTCTTCTTTCTCTCATTTTCTCTCTATTTCTTTCTATTTATATAAAAACATAAACTTACCCAAGCAAAAGACCAAAATACCCCTCAGCTCGAATATCTCCCAAACACTCTCAAAATGCGATAAAACATCAACAACGATGAAAAATAATATATTGCCAAATAAAAGTCAATAATAAAATAATATAAAACGAAAACCAATTAAATCTACTCTATTAAATAAATCTAACAAAACTGGGGCGTTACAATTCTCCCCCACTTAGACATTTTCGTCCTCGAAAATCTAACCGATACGAACAACTCCGGATACGACTCTCGCATCCGACTAACAAATCAACATGCCAATAAAAGGCACACCACGAATAACACAATTGGCAAACCACCTTGCTAACTACCACAACGACACGACAACGACGACAACAACAACGACAAGATGCAAAGCCCATACAATGCACTTTACGACCAACTCACAACTCAAGGAATACCACGATACCAACACACAGGTTCCCTCTAGAACCGAAATACAACAAGATCGTTACCCTACCATAGGTAACACTCCCCTAATCCCCCACACAGGAATTAGCTACACACATTCGAACCATCACCATGGAAACGAGGCACAACACAAACAAGAACATAAAGTTCCACGACACAACAACGTCTCAACAACATCAACAAAACCAGAATATCAAGCATCCTTGTCACACATCCTTATTACAACACTGCTACGATTCACCAATCGAACAAACATCTAAAACATCCATTTACATAGTAGTACCTGATTAATATTGAAACCTTTCACTTATCACTTCCATTCTGAAACGTCCAATAGTCTCATCACTCTTACATATTCCCCATGTTCAACTATGAACTCTTACCAGTCTCACCCGCACATGCAAAATGTGCCACATCACGCTTCCACTACGCATTCTGATTACTCGAAACTATCAAGTCTACCAATCTCACGTCCAAAGTCTAACTCTTTCTCACCTCTGCCAAAAATCACTGTGCACTTTAATATACCCAACCTCGCACTCTGCATGTTAGCTTACACACCAGACACAAGTCTCTGAACTGCTCAAATAATTCTAACTCCCTGACCATCAAAACAGACATGTATAAAAACTTTCGGCTTAACTTTTCAGGCACGACCTTACCTTTACCAACAGGATAATTCCCACTAAAGTCATAACTCATCACAAATTCCAACCATCCTCGTTATCTCATACAACACTCCTTCAGGCCAACCAAGTACTCTAACTCTTGTGGTTACCAAACACTTCGAATCTAGAACCAAAAAAAATAATACCTCCAAATATTCCAACACAATACGACCACAACCAATTCCAAATCCTGAATAGTATAGATTCTCTTATGAATCCTCAATCGTCATAAAGCATAAGCTACGACTTTACCCTCTTGCATTAACACACAATTAAACTCATCAAAGACACATCACAATACCTTACAAACAGATTATTAGGATCACACAGAATCAAAACTGGAGCCGTAGACAATTTCTACATCCGCTCACCAAAACTTACTTACAACAAACGTCCAAAACAAACGACTCACCCTTTGCAAGTCAACCGAAGTAACGAAAATGCTAACTTGGAAAAACCTTCCATAACCTCCGGTAACAACCAACTAAAGTCCAAAAGATCCTAATCTCCTTAACCAACTTCGGAGTCTCTCATTGTAGAACTAGATCTACTTCCGATGGATCCATGAAAATACCGTCATCAGAAATAACATATCCAGGAAAACTAACCCTTTCCAACCAAAATCCTCACTTGAATAACTTAGCATAACTCTGTCTCCTTTCGACACTTGTAATCCAATTCTCAAACACTCTACTTGTTCTTCCTCTGAGTTTATAACAGATCCAAATATCCTTAATTAAAACCACTACGAACTTATCCAAATTCACGACATAATCAAATCGGCCACTAAATCTCAACACCATTTATATAAGAAAGAACATCTCAATCCGAGTTACGAATCCAAAGTTATGGATTTTAGAAAAAAAAACTCAAGCTTCAAATTTTTTTTTTCAAGTCGCGCTAAGCGGGCTCTGTCCCACGCTGAGCGCGCTCCTCACTGCCTGGAGAGGTTCAAAATTCTGCAGACCGCGCTGAGCGGGCACTGCGATTTTCAGAAAAATAGCCCTTCGACAGTCCTTCCCAAAACTCACCATTTTCATCTCAAATCAGCTCCAACCAACATAACAAGTATCAACAACCCACCAAAAAGGAACTCTTAATATCAATATTGCATCCGCACATAAGGGTTTTCTCAAGATTTCCATTAATGCTTGAAAACTCCAAAGACTCCAAACCTCAAATCCTCACCTTCGTCCAATTTGAGTTCACACTCTACTCTCGGAAAACAACCATTAACGATACCCAATCGTTCTCTCTCAATGACTTCCCAACTGGACTAACATACCAAAACCTCTAATCCATTTCATCTTCTGATATTAGCATCTTCATCGACTCATTAAAACAATCTGTAATCATCTCCTTAAATTCCAAACAACTCATTTCACACACTATCAAAGCCGGAAAGACCCGCCTATTCCATCCAACATAATTTCCGTCTGCTATCAACAAGAGATTAAGGGTGATCAGTTCCTCAATTTGTCAATAAACAGCCGACAATCATGATGGGGCATAAACCGTCTTTACCAAACTATAATAGCCTTTCTTGCATCCCATACACAAAACTACCTAAGGCACAAATCCTTAGTTGACATAAACCTTACCTCCGCATTTCTTACGGAATCGGGAACAACATTGTCCAAACAACACTTACAATCTTGCAATTCACAACACACTGAGCCAACACTCCACACCTGAAACAACTTGGAGAAGTACAAGCTCCTCCCCCACTTATCTCATTCTCAATCCTGAAGACAAAAGATCAGAAAACCAGAAAGTACTGACAGTGCCTCACACACCTATCACGTACTAAGGGACAAACAACAACGACAGTATTCAACTGTCACACCAACTGACTCAACAACTTGGCCGGACAGACCGACCTGCTCTGATACCACTTATATAACACCCCAATTCCCATCCAACATAAACATAATCAGAGTAACTAAAAATTTATTTTTCCGACAGAAACAAGGATGTCACATTTAAATAAACAAAACATCATCCCTGCTCATAAATTTGATACATAGCATAAAACAGAGTACCCTCAAAGGGGAAACTTTTTCCATAATAAAGGAAATGTCAATTATGAAATAAAGCGGAAGATCCATAACCGACTTGTTTTACAAAATAAATGGTTTATAACGTCAAAGTACACATACACAAGTAATACAAAAATATATTCCACAATTATATACATATAAAACATAATCGTTCCCCGACTCCCGTGCTACGTATCAGAGCAGACACCAAGACCTAAGCAAACGAAGATCTAACTCTTCCACTTGCCTTCACGCCTCTAAAGCTGACAATCTGCACTATGCCATAAAAAGCATATTCCAGCAGAAGGGTGAGAAATAACAACTATAACAAGATTGCATAATAATATGCCACAACACAAACAAATTCACATATATAATATTTCTCACCACATACATCACATACTAACACATATCGCATGCCACCAATACAAAACGTGTCATACAACATCCAACCACGATTATGACATATGGAACCACGCCACCACATCACCACAAAGTATAGCATATATCAATTATACCGACATAATCACATATTCACACATAATGCATATGTTTATACACAAAACATATAATTCATAATTCAATGCATTTAACACGACTGCACATCAATTCACATATGCTATCACAAGCTCAATCACATAATTACTCCATTCCCAATTGTATATTAATCATGCACTATACATTTATCACAAATGCATATCACAATGTCTCACACATAATCAATTAAATCATGATTTTCCACATATGAACAATGCAATCATAATTCATGCAGATGCAAAGAGACCGACACAACGACTCTATGCAAATGCATATGCGGTACCGACTTCCAACTTTTCTCATCACTAGTTCACTCAGGAACTCTGCTGGAATCATCGCTTGTTACTACAAGTAACACCCCGTCGGGGCAACGATGTTCACCCATTGCTCACACCTCACATAGGCACACAATGTTTATGGATTGCTCACACCTCACATAGGCACACAATCCGATTGCTCACACCTCACCTAGGCACACAATCGTCTATAATCATCGCTCACACCCCACATGGGCACACGACGTTATAGCGGATTCCCTCTGGAACCAATCCGTCGCTCACACCCCACATGGGCACACGACGTACAAGATGCATATCATGATACTTGACACACAAGAACTCATGACAATCAAATGCATCTTCACACATATATGCAACCATAATCATGCATATATTTCAACTCATCAATTCCATACATTCATAATTCAACCATATGAATTAATCAACATCATCACACTCATGCATTGCAAATCAATTCAAACAATGCATTTCAAACCATAAAGGTCACCACACAAGATACATTGAATTTCATACAAACAATGTAATTTACTACACAACAACATCATTAATCATGCATCGAGGTCCAATCCAAAACAATGCACATATTGGCCATAAGGCCACAACCCATCATCACAACATACCGATTGCTCACACCTCACCTAGGCACACAATCGTTTGTAATCATCGCTCACACCTCACATAGGCACACGACGTTACAACGGATTCTCATTAGAATCACTCAACACAAGAATGTACAGCATTATGCTTCACATACAAAATAACTCAAGACATTCTTGAAATGCTTACATATGCACAATGTATTCATGCATTTATATCATACACTCACATACAATCTATATACATTCACATCAATGCACTATTGTATGATTCACATCCAAAACACACATTGAATTTCACATAAGCAATGCATTTCACAAACCACAACAACAAACCACGAACCAACACAACATCATAACCACGTACATTGATATTCAATCAAACAATGTATTTATTGCACAACAACAACATTATCACAACACCTTATCACAACATCTCATTACATGTATTCACATCATATAACAGCACACAAGCGATACGTTATATAACAAAAGCATATAACATGATACCACATCAATCGCACACAAATACGACGGGAAAAGTCGACAAAATGACACGTTTCCAAAACCACGACTTAAATAAATCATCCACTAATCCCAAAACCATTTTTACAAGAAAGAACATTTCATAAGCTTTCTAACGCTTCGAACGGGGACCAAAACGGACTTACGGATCAAAAGTTATGAATTTTCAAAGTTTCGGAAATTTTCCCTTTCGCCCAGACTTGCGCGCTGAGCGCGAATCCTGCTACGAATTTCAACCTTAAAAACACCATTTTTAGACTTCCGGACATCCGTTTTTGATTCCGTAAAAAGTTGCGTTCTCAGAATTCGACGTACTACAATAATTTCACTATTAAAAAGCCATCCAACACATTTTACCATTTTAGACATATTTTAAAACATAATTTTATCATTGAATTCTAAATTCGAACTCGATCGAAACCGCGGGAAAACACGCAAACAACCATTCCCGATTAAACCCAAACCTTACCCGACTACACCACACAGCTTATTCCGAGTTTCAACCGTGAAAACATCGATTTCCACTCGATTCTACCATTTATGCCCTAAACTCGAATTCTCGATAACTCGACACAAACCCCTCAAATCTCACCAACGTGTATTCCCGATTAAACCCACTCCTCACTCGACTATTCTACGCGAACAGTTTCAAAATCTAACCGCAAAAACATCGATTTTCATCAATTGTTCATCAATTTATCAATTAGAGAAAAGTTGTGAAAACAACCAAAACAATTACACAAACAACACATATACATACACAATCGAAATATAATTGAAACTTCTCACCCTTACCCGATTATTCGCGATTGAAACAGAGCTTTTCCCGATTTTTCCCACTTTCTCCTCTTTTCTCTCCTCTTCCTCTTCTTTTCTCTTTCTCTTCTTTCTTCTTTTCTTCTTTTCTTCTTTCTCTCATTTTCTCTCTATTTCTTTCTATTTATATAAAAACATAAACTTACCCAAGCAAAAGACCAAAATACCCCTCAGCTCGAATATCTCCCAAACACTCTCAAAATGCGATAAAACATCAACAACGATGAAAAATAATATATTGCCAAATAAAAGTCAATAATAAAATAATATAAAACGAAAACCAATTAAATCTACTCTATTAAATAAATCTAACAAAACTGGGGCGTTACATGGGGAATTGACATGATTGGCATGATTGAACCTAAAGCTTCCAACGGACATCCCATTGATTACTTCACCAAATGGGTTGAAGCAGCATCATATGCCAATGCAACCAGGCAAGTGGTGGTCCGTTTTATTAAGAACAATCTAATCTGCCGTTATGGTGTTCCAAGTAAGATCATTATTGATAATGGATCGAACTTGAATAACAAAATGATGAAGGAATTATGTGCTAAATTCAAGATTGAACACCATAACTCTTATACCTACCGGCCTAAGATGAATGGGGCTGTTGAAGCAGCTAATAAAAATATCAAGAAAATTGCCCAGAAGATGGTGGTGACCTACAAGGATTGGCATTAGATGCTACCATTTTTCCTTCATGGATATCATACATCTGTTCATACTTCAACAGGGAAAACCCCTTTCTCTTTGGTATATGGAATGGAAGTTGTGCTCCCCATAGAGGTGGAAATCCCATCAATGAGAGTCTTGATGGAAGCTAAATTAACTGAGGCTGAATGGTGTCAAAGCATATACAATGAGTTGAATTTAATTGAAGAAAAGAGAATGAGGGCTTTATGTTAGGGTCAGCTATATCAACAAAGAATAAAGAAGGCTTTTGACAAGAAGGTTCGACCTCGTGTATTCAGAGAAGGTGACCTTGTACTTAAGAAAATTCAATCATTTCTTATTGATTTTAGGGGCAAATGGACTCCTAATTATGAAGGGCCATATGTCGTTAAGAAAGCCTTCTCAGGCGGTGCTTTAATGCTTACGACTATGGATGGTGAGGAATTCGCTCGTCCTACCAACGTCGATACAGTCAAGAAATACTTCGCCTAAAAAAATAAAAAATAAAAAAGCGTCTTGGTGGATTGAAAACCCAAAAGGGAAATCTAGGCAAAAATTAAAGACATAAAAAGAGATAAATCATCCCGGTAGATTGGAAACCTAGAAGGGAAATCTAAGAAAAAGTTAGGGATATTTGGCAAGTAACTGCATCAAACCAGATTGGATTATCTGAAGCAGCCACGTCCATTGAAAAACTCTCCAATCAAAGTGCCTTTGCCAAAGATCAAAGAACATTGGAAATTCAAAGTTGTTAGGGAGAATTCTGTCATTTTTTTAATGTAACCCTTTCCCTTTTAAATTACCATTTTTTTTCTTGAAACTTCTGTAATAATACATGGAAATCACGCTATTTGCGGGTTACCATTCCATCAATGAAATTTGAGCTTCTGTCCATCTTGTTTGCAATTTTTTTATTTATATCTTGTAAAATAACCTTTTTTTACTTTGATAAAAATTCTTAAAACAAAAAGTTAAAATTTGTTTTAAAAAAATGCTTGTGTTTACTTTCCTTTCATTTGTGAACATAAAGAGGAATATCAACAGTTGCTCCAAGAACGATTAAGACCTCGAAATACAGGATCCAAGGTTCTTGTGATTTACCTTGAAAGGTATCTCTAAATGACGGATCTTTACTCCGGATATCTGTGATATGTCGGACGTACAATCCCATATCTCTGGTAAAAGAGGACCCAATGCTCGTCGTAGATACTCGCCACCAACTGGCTAAGCACCCAGTCACATTGTGATTCTTATTTCATCACCAATATGTCTCTTGCATCTGTTTTGTCAGCATAAAGATATAACACGCATTCATATCACACATATATCATGCATATTTGAATTCATATCCATGTTCATAATGCATTTTTCACCTTGGTTGTGTTCATCCCCAAGTGATATGTTTCCTCTCTCCAATAGATTGGCCAGCCATAGGCAGGAAATATATATTCTTTCTAAACTCCCCACTGAGTTAATCCTCTTGGAAATATTTATTTAGTTCTCCTTTCCACACTTGGATAGGATAAATCCAAGTTCGAGTTCATTCCTCACTGGTTAGCATCTTGTTTGACGGTAGTTTTCCAGTTTGTTCCTGAATTGAGTTGGTCTTTTGGTCATTTTAATAACTTGAACCTCTGAATTAAAAAGGCAATTATTTTGCGCCTTTTAGGTGGTTTACGGTCCCAGAGAGAAACTATTGAAGTTTCCCCCAGTAAGATAAATTTATTCCACCTAACAACAAGTGGAGATCTCTTTATTTGAGAAGCTTGTTTTTTATCCCAGAATTTCCCAAGTGAATCGACAAATGACAGTCTCTTTTAGAATAGTTTGTCTATCCTTGTTGAAGCTATCAACATATCTTTCATCTTATGGCATCTCTCCGAAGAGGTCTCAAAGGGAAGTATGATGAAGATATTTTTCCAGCAAATGGCATCTCTCTAGAGAAGTTTGTTGTAAACCCTTATTCTCTGTCAAATGGCATCTCTCCGGACAAAGTCTCGCAGAGAAGTTTGATTGATGAATCCTCATTTTTACATCACACGACATCTCTCCGAAGAAGTCTCGAAGAGAAGTGTAATGAAGTTTATTTTCCATCAAATGGCATCTCCCCAGTGAATCCCTATGAGAAGTTTGATGAAGACCCTTACGAAAAGTTTCTCTTTATTTGAGAAATTTATTTCCAAAAGTTAACTGACCCTCATCTCTTTGAAGATCCTCAGTGAAGTTATTATTTCAGCAAGTGATTACCTTTTCAGGAGCTTGTCTGTTTACCCCTTTTCAAGAGAAAGACTTGATAAAGAAGAAACCGAGACCAGTTTCATGGCTTATGTTCAAAAAAGAGGGGAAGTTTATTCTAGAAAATTGAGACCAATTTCGTGGCGTACGACCCAAAACATGGGGAAGTTTTTTTACCTTTTCCTAAGTAATACTACTTAGTCAAAGAAGAAGCTAAATCATTTTTCCCAACATTGGAAGTTCAAATTGCCAGAGTTATAACACCATCCCCTGGGGAGTTGTGTTCCTCTTCCCATTGAAGTTTTTGTCTCTCTCCAAATAAGAGTTACAACATTTTCCCCCAAATTTCTTTCCCCAGTGAATAATCCTGTTATTATACCCCTGTGGTTTAGACTATTCTCAATCTTATGTGGCATCATTTTCCACAGGTCTCATATCTTGCATTCTTAAGTGCACTCATATCAAACCACCTTTTGTGGCTTCTTAGGGGCCAAAATTGTGTATTGTTGTATTTAAGCCTCCCCTATCTGGTCGAGACTAAGATGTCAATCTTCATCTCTCCGGATCAGAGAAACTTAAATAGGGGCATCTGTCATACCCTAATTTTTTACCCCTAAGATGCCACCTCATTTTCATCATTGGCATAACATTCATCATTACATATATACATGTCTTTATGCATCACTAACCCATCGCAAGTACAAGAGGTGTATGCTTACTTGCTTCACAGGTTAGGTGATCCCCCTAAAGCTCAAGTTGATGAATTATCAAAAGGATGTGCATCATATTCAACATCTCAAGTACTTTTGTTATCCATGAAGATCAAGATTTTTTATCCATTAATAATCAAGTGCAAGCTGGAATCACAAGCTCATTCAAGCCTTAAGATCCTCAATGCATCCAAATTAGGGTTTGACCTAATTCAGTCCCTGAGTTGACTTTTGAAGCAAGGCATGATCCAAAACCTCAAGATATGTTTCAAGGACCTCAAATACATCATATTAGTCCATTCATATGATTGGATTAATCCAAAGGACTTGATTTATAAGCAATACAAGAGGTTAAAATCATCTGCTCCACAAACTAGGGTTTTTGAGGAAAAGTCAACTGTACCTTTGACTTCTAACCAAGACATGATCTAAAACCTTGGACATAACTCATGACACTCAAAAAAACTTTTGGAGTCCATCCACGATGTTTAATTTAGTCCAAGGGTTTGATTTCATAAAGGATCACAAAGTTCAAAGTTCATCTGATACAAAAGTCAACTGTGGTCAAAATCAAGTTTGACTTTTGGAGTTTTTGGTCAAACATGGTCTCTTCAAGTCAAGAACAATGATTTTTACCCTACTTTGCAAAGGCATAACTTCCAAACCAAGTAACCATTTTCTTTGATCCAAAGATCAAATTGAAGAGCTTGTTACATACTACAACTTTGTCAAATAGGATGGATTCCCAAAAAGTGCATAGATTTTAAGATATAAGGCCATGAAGTTAGGGTTTCAATACTTTTTGAACTTTGACACTTAGAAAATTTTTAGACATAATCTGTCTTGTGTTGGAGCCAACTTTGAGGCTATTTTTCATTATGATCCACAATGATTCAAGACCAACTTTAAACATCAAAGTTGAAGTATGATATACCAGCTTTCCAAAATGATCAAGAACATCAAAATCCCTTACTTAAGCAAGAAGTTATGGATGCTGCAACATGCCTTGATCAAGCTGATTGTCATGACAGAATTGCCCAACCAACTTATGCAACACGATTTGGATAGTCTTGCAAACCTGAAATCTTCATAAGATCAACTCCCAAATGATCATACAAGCATGTGCTCTGCATAGCATAACTGAATTTTCAAAGATTCATCACTTGGCATGTGAAAATGATCATTTCAAAAGTGAGAAGCGAGGTTTTGTCCTCTAGCATTAAAGTGCTATAGTGATTATTTTTCAAAATCCCTCCAATTTGCCCAAGGATGATCAGAAATCAAAGGATAGGATGAAGCCTTGTGGAATAAAGCTCAAAAGGTATGAATTCATAGCCATGTGAGAATGTAAGCTATGTACCTTGACATTCAAGTAATAGCTACATGACATCATCTTTTGGATAATGGCTTGCATCCCAATCCTTTCAAATTCAAAATATCAGACACATTTTCCTTATAAATAGAGGTCATTCTTAACATTCTAAATCACACCAAAACATTGCAAGAGATTGTTTTCTCTCCTTCCTCTTCCTTGCAAAATTCAAAGTTCTCAAAGAGTGAAAACTTGGAATTCTCAAACCAGTCCATTTCCACTCAATTCAATCATCCAAACACTTCACATACATCATGTTTAAGTGATCCAAACACTTAATCCTCAACTGTAACATCAGAATCACCAAGTCATATGCCATTTGCTCCACACACATCATAAGCTGTAGTTTAATTCGAGTCAAGTAATTCAGAAGGCTTCCATTCATTCTAAGTATTGGAACACACTCTTTGGAGGTCAAGGAAGCTGTCTGGATCATCAAATCACATATGTAACACCTCCAACAGAGAATTCGATTCTCACTTGCAAGGTAAGTTTCTTCAAAACTGAACTTTATGATTCATGCATCAAATTTGTTCATTCGAGTTACAGACATGTTTATCATGATGTTGTGATCATTTTTCCTCAAATAATTGGCATGTATCATGATTGTATGAGATTTCATATTAAACTATTCAGTTAGGGTTCTGTCGTAACTGCGAAAATTAACTGGCGGGAAAGACAAAAGAGTCTCCACCGAACGTTATTTATCCCGACGCAGAGAAAGGAAACGATCAAAGAAAACCTAGAAAAAGGGAAAGACATGCTCATTGCAACCATAGTCTGGGTTCGGGAGTCAGTTACCCGAGAGAAAGGTATTAGCACCCCCTCGCGTCCATCGTACTCGATGGGATCCACACTTGTTACTCTACTCAAAGAGTGTAGGTATCTGAAGCTCTACTGCTAACTGGAAAGGAATAGAATAAGAAACAAAGAAAATGGGGTGGAAAAGAAAAGAGGTGACTCGATAGGACATCGTCGTCCTAGGCCTACGTATTCCCTCGGGAATGGGAAAGTCAGAGTCAACGTAGTTCGGGGGACTACGGGAAAGTTGGGGGAAGGTTGCTCGCCAAGGCATCGCTGTCTTGTGCCTACGTATCCTCAATCGGACGAGAGAGAGGAAGTCAGAGCAGTCATAGTTTAACCTACCACGAGGTCTTGGTTTGGTGTTTTTTAGGTGGACGATGCTAACGTTCACGTTCTAGCAGTTTAGGTGTTGCCGCTCGTTGCATGGAGTCTTACGCGTTTACCTGTTTGCGGTAGAACGGAAATAGCATGTCCTTACGATTAGAGGGAGTGAGATGAGAAAAGAATCCTGAAGGAAGACGATTGATTGGTTTATGTCTTTTAGAAGAAATGTTTTAATTTGTTTTGTTTGCGATATGTGTCGTGCTAAAGACTATGACATATGAGCAAATACCTTGCAATGTCGCCTCCAACGGAACGTTTGCAAGGCATCCTAGAAGAGTAAAGGAGACATTCATTAATCATTTCCCATGCACTTAAGGCTCGTGGTGCACTCCACATACAATATTTGTTAAGTGTTTTTGCTTTTCTTTTAGAGAGAGAGGAGAGACTCACATGGTTGAAAGAAAAATCTAAGGGGATCTCCATCCTAGAAGTTGTCATGCAATGATTGATCCTATAGTTGAGGTTAGGAAAGGGAATCTCTACCTATGTTAGCATGCTTGGATTGGTAACCTAATGTCTCTCCTACTTTGAACCTAATCCAAAATTAGATTCAAGCTAGGAATCCTAAGGGAACATGTGATCATACACCAGTAAACATTAAATGATTCAATCACAAAATAAACGATGTCGTGGTCTCAGCTAAGAAATAAAACTGAGTGACTCCTCGTCCTCGACTAAAAGAAAATAACGAGAAAAGAACGATGTCGTGATCTCAAGACTGGGTGACTCTTCGTTCATCACAAAGTAAGTAAAAAAAAGGGGAGCAAACAAGATCAAAGTATCAATAAATTGGCACCTAAGCCAAGTATACAACTAGGAGTAAAAACTCGTCACTCAACAGCAAGTTGTAAGCAAAAATGCTAAACCTTAGGAATGCTTCATACAAGTGCGCAAGTGGTACCTAACGGAGAAGGTCCGTTTCCTCTTCAAAGCGCGCAAAAAGCTCAAGACTCGAAAGAAGAAGATTCCAAGGTGGAAGAGAATCAAGCCATCAAGTACTTCAAACAAGTAAGAGGGTCCAACAGTCAAGTATCAAACATCAAGTTCAAAACATGTCAGAATCTAACAAGAATCAAATGTAAGCAACTATCATCAAAGGCAATCAACAAGGAGAACCAGAATTAACATCAGGAATTGGTCCAAACGATATCAGGGACAAAGCACAATCTGCATCAAGAGATCTCATCAGTTCAAACTAGGTTATGAAAAATATTCCACAAGATTAATCAAAACTTATATGACAAGAGAAGTAATCAAAAGTCTAAACAAAGTTTAATCAACTTGTTCCACTAAAGAAAATCCAAGAGAAATGAACCAAGAATTAACTACAAGGTTTAATGAAAATTCAATTAGGAATTCAATTAAAATCAACTAGGAAATTAATTACAAGTATTCTAAACAAAGTCGTTAACAAGAAATTCATGTTAAAACTAATTCCTAAACAACATAAAAATGATGAAAAATCGAATTGTCTAAACAAGCATCCACAATCACAACAATCAAAGTAAAGTTAGCACTTAGTCAAAATTTAAATCAAAGCCAAAATCTAACATAAATCAAACAAGGTGATTAACAATAATTTAATCAAAAAATTCTAAACAAAACTTCAACAAACTCTAATTCACAATTAACAAATTTTTTGACTAAAAGTCTACAAACAATTTGCTTAAGATTCAACAAGAAACATTAACATCAAGATTTTATGGTCAACACCATCAAACTTCTAATAAACAATTATCAACAATTGCTAATCGAACTACCAAATGTTAATCAAAGAGTTTTATCAAAATTTAATCAAAGTAACTACATCAAGAATTAACCAAAATTAACCTGGACTAATCAACTTTAACTAAAAAATATAGGGAGGTGCGGAAATAGAAACATGGTGCAAATAATATTTCCATGGGGTCAAAGCTAATAGGGGTGTGTAGAGTAAAGCGAATGTGCCAATAGCAAAATAGATTGGACCTAAGGAAGCTCGGTCCAATACTCATGGCATAACAATCCGGTTTACCAATTCATAATGCAAGAAAACCTAGTTTACCAATTCACTCTCAGTTGCGCCTCTTCTTCCACCTTCGTGCTCTTCTTCTCTAATTCCCTCAATGTTCACGAAACAACACCACGTCAGCATAGAAAGGACAATCCGCCGTCAGTCGCATCTCCTCTCTCTCAACATATTTTTCGCTTCGTTCTTCTTACCACGCTCAACATCACCGCGGTGACCCTGCCGCACCGATCCTCTCTCCGTTTTGCTCCTCTCAAAGCCTCGTCAACGGCATTGTAAAATCAACACCGCGCCGGCACGCCATGCGGCGGCGGCGGCTAGTCTCGTTCGCGAAACACTTCATTCGCTCTTACAACTCCAAACTTGTTCTCAACGCCAACGAAATGAATAAAGTTCACGCAGAGCCTAAGCCATTAAGTAAAACGTACAGGAAGAAGAAGTGATATGGATCGAAACTCTTACGCCGATACGAAGCTTAATCAAGTACGCGTTAAATTTTCGCTTTTGCCGTTTCTGAATCTTCTTCTTCTTTGCGATTTCTGGATCACTTCTTCAATCTTCTTGTGTGTGTGAAGTAGCTTTCGTTTTCGTGAATTCGCGACTGAGTTAATACTGATGAAGATTGTTGATTTGCTTGATGTTGCGCGAATGATTGTTAAAGTTTTTATCAGGTATGACGATTCCACAGATGGAGGAATCGCAGAATTTTGTACCTGAATTTGGAATGCTTCAACGGGTGACGAATTGCAGAAAATCTGTGAGTTCTTGCAGCAGATTCTTAGGATTGATGATACAGAGTTTGCAGTGAGTTTCTTTGTTTTTGCAGAACTGAATTTATGTTCTGCTTGTTCTTGTTTTGCAGGTGATTGAAGATGGAGAAAAATGAAGGTGTGATGAATGGTGAGGATGAGAGGGAAGAGTGAATGAAGGAGGATGGAGAGTGAAGACTGAAGAATCAAGGATGAAGAGTGGAGTAAATTGTTGAATGGAAGTGGAGAAAAAGGGAGTGTGTGGATCTATTATCAGTTTGTTAGAAGTTTGTCCTTGTGAAATTTTTGTTATGATAACTGTTATTTTCGGTTCTTTTTCTGAATTGTAATGTAACCCTCCTTTTTAGTTATACTGCTATGTATTGCTCTTTTTCCACCTGCTGCATTTTTCGTGGTTATGTAATGCTGCACTGTAATTTTTCTACTCCCACCGTCTAGGTTGTTTCACATAGATTAAGAAAAATATAACAATTTTACAAAATTATCCTTAATTATTATTGGTTGTCATAAAGGTGTAATGTGATGTATTGTCTTAAAAGTTGTGTAAATAATAA
This sequence comes from Lathyrus tuberosus, assembly GCA_022829125.1. Lineage (NCBI taxonomy): Eukaryota > Viridiplantae > Streptophyta > Magnoliopsida > Fabales > Fabaceae > Lathyrus > Lathyrus tuberosus. Next base: position 655,577 of record JALAZF010000803.1, on the reverse strand, counting down.
TTATTACGGGTAAAGTTGATAAAAATTAATGATTGTTGTATTAAAAACGTAAAAAGACTTTTAGTTTGAGACAAAATATTTTGACTAAAAAGACTTTTATTTTGAGACAGATAACATTAATTTTCTTGCTATGAAATTTCTGATACGTAATTTCCTTTTTGTTGCTATTTTTAGCTGCTAGTGTGAACACTTGAGAACTTGAATTGTATTCCACCTCAGCACATGCCTCACGTGCTATCACCACATCCCTTATCATGCCCATTTTCTCTTTTTGTTGACAAGTTTTAAATTGGATAAGGGATGCTTTGGATATGGTCTATGTATGGATAAAAAGGTGAAATTAGTTAAACAACAATGAGTTTAAGTAGCAATGGTTCATGATCTAAAAAGACTATTTGGGCATTGCATTGGAAATTGACATTTGGATATAGATAATTGAATCGAATATAGACTTAGAAAAAAAAAGTTTTTGATTTAAAAAAAAAAGAATAAAAAATGGATTGAGAAAATTAGATTTTGAACTGGACTTGGAAGTTGGGTCAATGGATGTTGAATTGGATTTAGAAAAATGGACTTTTGAATCAAAACTGGTTCTTGGTTTAAGTTTGGATATTTAAATTGAAGTGGATTTTAAAAATGGTTAACAAACGAATATGGGCTTTTAAAAATGGACATGGATTGTGACTTGATTATCAAGTATAGACCCCATTGCCTTGAATCTTGGTTTAAATGCTTGAACTTGAATTAAACTCGTATCTTGAATGCTTTGAATGAATCCACCTTGAATATGAACTTTCCATTAATTCTTGAATGAACCTTGAAGATGCTTTAGATCCAAACCAAATGAATAGGCCAAAATGTAAGGAATGAGGCCCCTAAAGAAGTCCCTGAATCTAATGTAAACTTCCATAGTTGACACTGATGGTCTTTACAAGTCCCGATCAAATCCATACCCTAATTGACCAAAATCTCATCAGCAACTTGCACTTTAAACAATTGTCAGAATCCCTTGAATGATAAGATGCCCAATTTTCACAAGGAAACTTCTTGAAATCAATATGATCAGGGAAATAAACCCTAATGCGTGATTTGAGTGACAAAAATGGCTCGAGACATTGAGAATAAACAAAATCATAGCTCATGGCAAAATTCATTTATACTCTTGATGAAACCCTGATCTTCCGAGAAACACAGGGAAAAAACTCTGATTCAAGACCATGGTGAATTTCGGAGACAAATAGCCCTGATAGCTTGAAGTAGAAGAAGTCCATGATAACCATACTTCACAACCCTAATCCCACACTTCACTGCTTGAAGAAGAACCATAAGAATCAGGCTTTATTAAAGATACACCTCAACCACTGCGAAACCCTAATTTGCAAGATCACTGATCCTTTTGAACCAAAGTTCCTTATGTGATATGTTGATGTTGGAGCTTCAAGATCTTTGCCCATGAGGGTGCCACATACACAGATAGGCAAACCCTAATATGAGTACCAAAGATAGGAGGGGGTGACCCTCTTCAAGTTTCTTGTAAATTCCAATCACCTGATGAAATGATGAACCAAGCATGATGTCTTGAGGCATAGAAAGCCTTTGTAGCTTAAGTATATCCCATTCTTCTTTCTTTGGACAATCAATATCATGGAAACCTCTGATCCCATGCCTTAGGAAAGCCAATGATGCATGTATGATGTTTATGACCTAAGTTCACATGTATGTGAAGCATAAGACACTTATTGATGGTAAAAATATGAGGGCAAATTAAGGGTGTTACAGGTTCATATGGTTCTCAAATCAATTTCTTTTGATACACTGAATTTAAATAAAATTGGTTAATGCCATTCATTTCCTCATAAAATTTCCAACAAGTTTCATGTTTACATCATGTTATTTCATTGAGTATTAGGGGAGTTCAGAAATTCAAATATTGATGAAGCTCGTGGAAGAAGATGAGCATGGAGGGAGCCATTTTTCAAAATTAAAAAAAGATATAATATATTATTTTTTGATTCCAGATTAAAACTTGAATTGGCATTGCGCCCTAGTGGAAACACTAGTATTTGTGTGTGAGCGAGTCCAAGGTTTGGGTTCGAATCCCCCTCGCCCCAGACCTTTTAATTTTATTTTTTAAAACCATTTTAAAAAGGATTTTTCATATATTATTATCACATTCCATTGTTTATCAACCAGACGCGCGTGGGTCAGTTGGTTATATTTTAAGCCTTTCACCCCAAGGACGTGGGTTCAACACTTGGGAGGGCTATTCCTATTTTTTAGCACTATTTTTCTTCACTTCTCTTCACAAATTTATTCAATTATTTCAATAAGCAAATTTAATCTGTTTGAGCCAATTTCTTTCACACTTCTCATTTATCTTACATATTTTAAGAATCCTTTAAAAAATTCCAAAAAATAATATTTATTTTTACCATTTTTCTTAAGTGGAAAATCATGGTTTTTTAAGGTGTTCTTCATACCTTTTCATAACTTCTTCTGATTTTTTTCTTAAACTAATTGTACATCCATGTCCTTATGGTCATAGTACACTTTGTGTAAATCTTGTTCAAAACATTTAACTTGATTTTTTGGACTTATACTCTATCCATACCTTGTTTAGGTATTGTTTTCTTTTGAAAATACTTTGATTTTTCTTTTTGAAACCCTAGGGTTTTATTTCAAATAACTTCTTTCTTTAAAAGTATCCTTGATGCTTGACTTGGGCTTCCACTTGAGTTTGGATTCCCCAAAGCCTTTAATTCACCATGATTGAATGTCTTGCTCAGGAGCCTTCCTGTAAAAACTTCCATTAGGATTTTTGATTACCCTCCTCCATTATTCATTTGATCTTTGATCACCTTGAATACATTGCTAACTTGAACTTCCTTGTGTTTTCTTTCATTGATTAAATCTTTTCTCACATATTCAAGTATTTCCTTCATTAACTCTTACCATGATGAACATATCTCCTTGTCTGATACACTTCCATTTGTTAATATATCATGCTTAATCATTTCATGCTTAAGTCATCCTCGATGACTACACTTGTTTAAAAACTTAAATAAACTTACCTTGTTAAGTTTCTCTTGACATTTTTTATACTTCGGGCTTACGTCTGAACTACAATTGCCCTGACATCCTCTTAAGGATATGTAGGCTTAAGATTGCGAGATCTTAGCGAGCACAATAACAAACTTTTTATAGGATACTATTGATATTTAGGGTGTTAATACCTTACCTTTGTATAACCAATCCCGATTCCCAATCTCTCAAGTGCATTGTTTTGCATTGCACACCACTCATGGGTTTATTCAGATTTTTTCTCCTTCCCTTCTTTGGGATGAATTAAAAGTTCACATGTAAAAGGGTAGAGTCTTTTCGAGCGGCTACAGTACCATGCATTGACATATTATCTAGATCAAGCATATAGAAATTTTCAATCCTACAAACCTTAAACACAAGGTCCTTACTAGTATTATGCTTAATTAGACAACTAAGAGTTTAAAAAACGGAATACCCTCTGTCACATAATTGACTAATGCTTAGCAAGTTGTGTTTAAGCCCTTTCACTAACAACACATTTTCAATGGTAATTGTGGAAGGATTTCCCATAGTACCTTGACCAAGAATTTTACCTTTCGTATTGTCTCCGTACGTGACATGAATAATTTCCTTCTCATCTAACTTGATGAACACATGGAATCATATTCATTCATGTGTTTTGAACATCCACTATCTAGAAACCATAATCTCTTTGCGAAGGCAAGACTTTTATGCAGAAAATCAAATAGGTAATTAAAGGTCCCAAATTAGTGGGTCCTTTAAAGTTAGTTAAGTTACATTTAGGAATCCATGTCATTTTACCATTAGCAATTTGAATGTTCCTAATTTGACAAAGAGGCCTAATATGAACCTTATCTCCACAATAATGGCAAATAGCTTTAGATGAAATAATTCTTTTATTTCTTCTAGTGACACGAGGGTTTTTCTTAAAAACTTTCCCTCTTTCACTCAAATAACTAGAATAAGCATTAGATAGTGAGGTAGCATGTGTTAATTGTCTCTTAAGAGTTTCAATTTAAAGTTTTAAAATTGGACATTCAACACATTCCACAACTTCTATCTTTTCAACTAAAGTAACTGAAACATTGCAATGCTCATCCACAAGAGATGTATAACTTCCTTGAGAGATTCTAAAGCAAAATTAAGATTATTTATCTCCACTTCAAACTTTGAAATACTTTCTTTTTGGAGTTAAGTTTTCTTAAACACTTTTATGGAATCAATATACATGTTATTGAGCATGTTTCTCTTAAGATATCTATTGTAGTATCTGATTAATAAATTTGTTTCTTCCTTTTTGGAAACTTCTTCATAAGAACTGCCATTTCTTCCTTTGACTTCTTCCCTTTAGAAGATGAAGCTTTCAAAGAAAGATCTTGTTTCTCTTATTTACCTTTCTATTTCTCTTTCGACTTTACTTCACTATCAACGAGTCATTTCAGCTTATTCTCATGCTCGGCTAACTTCCTAAACAATTTTGTAATGTCTAAAGTACTAAGATCATTTGCTTCTTTTATAGCAATAACTTTTGGTTGCCACTCCCTGAACATGGATCTCAATATTTTTTTAGTACAATCTTTGTTGGAAAAGGTTTTGCCCAAGTCTCGCAGTTTGTTGATTAAATGGAGGAATCTAGTTTGCATGGAATCCACGGGTTCTTCGGGTTACATACGAAATAGTTTAAACTCCTATGTAAACATATTGATTTTAGAATCCTTGACGTTATTTGTTCCCTCATAGAGAGTTTGGAGAGCATCCCACATACCTTTAGCACTTGTATGATGTGAAATCGAATAGAACATTTTAGCACTAAGTGCATAAATAAGTATGTTCCTCGCTTTCAAATCATATGAAGCCATTTTGGTTTCAGCATCATCCTAATCTTTTAGATGTTTAACAATGTCGTCAACACCCTTGGGAATATATGGTCCATCGGTGACGGCACACCACAGATTTTTGTCAACTGATAACAAGTATACATACATGATTGATTTCCACTAAATATAATTTCGCCTTTGAAAATTAGATTTCTATTATACGTTCCCTTATGATCGAATCTTTCTACATATTCATAACCTTTTGGATGTCGATTAAAAACAATCAAAAGACCAGCTCTTGATGCCAATTTTTGAGTGTGAATATGGAAGTAGAAAAATGGCCAAGAGGGGGTGAATATGTAAGAACATGTTTGGTTCTACATCTACATTCCTTTATGTTTTGATGATAATAAAATGTAGAAGAAGAATTTTGTACACTAGCTATTTGTTAAGTGTGTAGATACTCAAATATCAGAACAAAATATAAATGGAAAAAGCAAATGTTGATTAAAGTAGATTTTGATCAAGAAACGTCAACTGCTTATCTGGAGACAACTCTGATAGTTGAAGACTTTAAAAGAAGCCAAATATGATTGTCAACTCAGAAGACAACAATGGCAAATGGAAAGAAAACTTTAAATCAAAGCAAAGTCTGAAGCAAGGTCTGAACGACATCAATTACAAAAGCCAGACTCTGAATATAGCTATGCCATTCAAGAAATCAATTTGAATGCAGACGAAGTCTAAAGAAGCAGAAAAAATATTGAAGAAAGGAAAAACGCATGCTGAAAAAAGGAAGAATATAGAAGGATGTGTTTTCACCAAGTCAAGCTTCAATATTATCAAGTCAACGTTTCTGAAAAATAAACCATCCAGACAAACTTTGATAAAGCTCTGACTACAAGTGTGTGCAAGTCTCATAACCTAGTACTCAAAGGACTCTAAAGTCTCTCAACATTTTGGAGACAACTTCTGAACTCTACTCAAGTTTCACCAAGTTATATTAGAAGCCTCTGACTAGGAGTTGGTAAGCAAAGGAAATATTTACAGTCAACACTCATTCTGGATTGTATTACTTTCAAGCCCACTCTGAATAGACTTTGTAGTCTACATCATCTAGGATCTAGACTCTGATCAAGCTTCACTTCATATATTATATGAAGCCTCTCATTATGAAGAGTAGTATACTAAAGGAAACTACATGAAAAAAGAGATTTCCTTATGAAGACAGATTCTAATCTTTACTCAAGCTTCAAACGAATTTCATCAGAAGATTCTGACTAGAAGATTTGAATTAAAGGTCTTTACTATTTAATGGGATAGAATTTCAAAAATCAAATCTACTTTTGAAGTAAAGATGACTTATCACGTCCCATCATCAAACAACTATCTGCTGCAAGCTTTGCTCAACTACAACACATGAAGCGGCCTTCATACAACAGATACTTCAAAGGCCAATTCCTTATCTACCCTACAATGGGTCTATCCTCCAACAGATCTATTCATCATATATTCTTCAGAATATGGAAGGTGAAAGATGTCAAAAACTCCAATGAGAGGGTGAGCATTAAAGATAAAAAGGAAGAAAGAGCGTGTGGATGCAAGCATGCATGTGATGTGTGTGAATTTTAGTAGTCGCTGAAGCCACAACATCACAACACATCAAAGAGACAAACACTTGGAACTTTCATTATATATCGTTTAAGTGTAATCATGTGAAATTCATCTTCTGTAATATGCTAATATAAGAAGCACACTTGTAAACACAAACTGCATTAACCCAGTCTGGTTATTGTCGCATCTTGAAAAATACGATCCTTTGCGAAGCGTTCGCACGGTCGCAGAAATGATTGAACTGAGTCGCCACCGAAATTTATTTATTCTAAAGAAGGAAGGGGAAAACATCGATAAAACCCTTAAAAGGAAATGAAGATGGTCGTCGCAACCAAATTCGGGTTCGGGAGTCGATTATGCAGTGGGAAGGTATTAGCACCCCTCACGTCCGTTGTACTCAACGGGAACCTTTTAGTTAAACTTCCTATTGAATGTTAGCTTATGTTAATTGTTTTCTTCGAGAGATAAAATATTGAAAAGGAAAATAAAATGGGTCGCAAAAGTGTTTTTATTAGGGTGCTTGATGAGATTGCGGGCCTCGCTCTTACGTATCCTTGGGTACAATGAGGAACTCAAGTTTCGTAGTTCGACGAGACAAAAGATGTTTTTGGGTTTGGTTTTTTTATTGAACTAGTGTTTAGAAAGCGTTCTAGCAGTTAAACTTTGGCTTGTATGCTCGCGGGGGAGACTTAAGCGCTTGTTTGATTCGCGTTAGAATGGACTAAACAATGTCCTTTTTGAAAATATTTTCAATTGCGCGGGGGAGAGAAAAAGATAGTTTTGATTGGTTAAATGTTTTGTTGGATGACGATTCATCGAATGGTGGATTTAGCCAACTCATATCCAAACAATCTGGGAAAGGAATAGTTGGCACTATATCATTTCCTTTTTCATCCTTAATTACAAACGGTTTATATTTTGTTAATGATTTTTGAATGGATGACGAATACTCGAATGGTTGAGTTAGGCAACTCGTATCCAAGCACTCGGGGAAAGTAATAGCAGGCACTAGACCATCTCCTTTTCCATTCAAGTTATTACGAAAATAAGTTTGCTTAGTATTTGATTACGAAAGAGGTTTGAGATTAATCGAATTAGAAATTTTTAACGGATGACGATTGCTCGAATGATCAAATTAGACAACTCGTATCCAAACAATCGAGGAGAGGAATAGTAGGCACTAGACCATATCCCTTTTCACCCTTTGTGAAATAATGTTTAAGAATGATTAAGTGTTTTAATTTGAATTGGAGAAATATGTTCGATGTTGATCGAGGTTTTTAGTTTGTGTTGAATCGAAATTAATCGAAATGAAATGATTTAAGAAATTAAATCCGCTTGGCGTTGGAAATATTATTTTAATGATTATTTTGGCTGTATTTGAAAATATTATTTTAATGATTTATTTATTATCATTATCATTAGTATTTATTTATTTATTTAATTTTAATAATTAAATAAGTAAACAAATGAAACTAATAATAATATAAGAAATAAAATCAAGTTTTTATTCATGTGAGAAAATATTTTTATATCAAACTATTACTAATTACAATTAATTATTATTATTATTATTTAGTATTAATTGCAATAAATAAATTAAATAAAATAAATAAAATAAATAAAACAAGTAACATGGGGAGTGTAGGAAATAAATGTAAAGGTGCATTCAGTAGAGAAAGCCTAAAAGAAATGAGCCCAGAGCACTGGCCAAAGAAAGAGAAAATCTCGATTAAGGGAAAAAGAGAGTCAATGCTGGTTGACTCAATTTCCTCGCTCTTATTAGATCACCAAAGCCTTGAAGGGCAAGCACGGGCTAGGCGCATGGTAACAATTTGGATGTGTAACATAGTAGTAGTCAACCAATAAGCTAATCAGTTCATCAAACGGTCCTGATGCTACCAACATAGGGGCCACGTGGTGAGTTGAAATGAAACAGAGAGAGGTCAAAAGAAAGGGGGGGCTCACGTGAGAGACCACTTCCCACTTTCCCTTCTTACTCTTCAATCAGACTCTCTCTCTCTCTCTCTCTCTCTCTCTCTCTCTCTCTCTGTCTCTCTGTCTCTCTGTCTCTCTCTCTCTCAGTAAACACATAAACACCAATGTTAACCTCAAATAAAAGATTAAACACCCTAAGACTGATGAACAATGATGAACAGTTCATCATGTTCATCGCTTCTCTACCCAGATTCGTCTAAACCCAATCAAAACATTAAGCAACCAACACGAATCTTAATTAAGAAGACCTCTCAATCATGAATAACCATTCGAAATCAAAAAATAAAATCTTAAACCTACATATCGAACAAATTAGATGCGAACCCTAGAGTCTAAAATCATACCCAAATTAACATGTAATCCGCAATTATCAAAATGAAACAATCATACGTGAATACATCAATAATCAAGAATAAAAAAACAAAGGAATAACAACAAAAAGGCCTCGTCGGAGTTGGTTCCGACGACCAACCTTAAGGTGAGTTCCCTAATTCTCTTTCTTTGTTGCGTTTCTTTTCTCTCCATCTACTTCTTTTCTTCCACTAATCAAGTAGCTTGGTGAAGTTTAGCTCCGGTGAAGTTAGGCTTTAAGAAAACCCAGGTTCTAAGGATGAACCCGAGAAGAATTTTGTAAGATCTTTGATTGAGTGTTTAGGTTGTTGGTTAGGCAAAGTTTTAGGTAAATTTTCATGTGTGGGTTGTATTGAAGGGTGATTATATAGTGGCATGAGTGTGATTTTCAGGGGAAAATTAGTGAGGATAAAATTATTTTTGGGGAGGAAATAAAGAGGAATCCGTGTGAGGTTTGGGGATTGTGGGCTGAGATTGAATTAGAATGAGAATTAGTTAAGGATTATGCTTGTTTAGAGTAGATTTGTGCTTGTTGATCCTGTGCAATGAGAGCTCACACCGAAGGAGAGAAAAATACACAAGAAGGGGGGGGGGGTGAATTGTGTTTTCTGTTTCTTTAGTTTGCATATGATCAGAGTTCAAAATCTAAACTAGTATTGAGATTTTGATTATACATTGCAGCAGATGTTAACAAACGCAAATAAATAATAAAAAAACATACAAAGATTTATACTAGTTCCTCCCAAATGAGAGTAGTCCAGTCCCCTTGCAGCACAAGAGATTTTCACTATAATCAAAACATGATTACAATCGCTTATGAACTTAAGCATAAGACTTTTCTTTGCTTAGACCCTAAGCCTGAGACTTCCTGATTAAACCCCTCAGGTCCAAGACTTCTGATCAGGTTCCACGGACCAAGACTTCCTTGCTTAAGCCCCTCAGATTCAAGACTTCTGCTCAGACCCTCGGTCCAAGACTTCCCTGCTCAGATTCCACGAATCCAAGACTTCTTCTCAAGCCCCTCAAGCCCAAGACTTTCTTACTTAAGTTCCACGAACTCAAGACTTCCTTGCTTAAGCTCCAAGAACCCAAGATTTCTGCTTAAATCCCTCAGGTTCAAGACTTCCTTGCTCGGACTCACAGTCCAAGACTTCCCTGCTCAAATCCCACAGATTCAAGACTTCTCCTCAATCAACTAATAATTAAGACTTTCAATTCTCTAGCACATAGCAGGAGACTTACTTGTCTCAAGCTTCTCAGTAAGAGACTTTTCTGCTCAAGCACATAGCAAGAAACTTTATCTAAACTACTAAACAATCATGTTTAGCATAATAGAGAACAAGGTGTACTTGATGCAGTTATCAGAGGTACAAGGTAATCACCTTAACAAACACCTCTAAGCACTTGTTATTTCTAATATATTCAATTTTTAAGAAATCTTAAGTCTTATTACAATTTACAACATATAATAGAAAATCAGCAAACTCGATTGCGCTGCTTATTTTATGATCTTGTTATTCCTCCATCCAGACAGAAGTGTAGAACACTTCTATCCTTCTTGACTTTTCTTCTATATTTTCCCTTTTGATTGTTCCCTTGTTCAAGACTTCAGTTTTAATCTTCAGTAGCTTATATAACAATTCTAGAAGACTAGCCTTTGAAAGAGATAACTTGATCAAGTGTCTTTGTTTTTCACCATAGTACAAGAGACGTTGAAGATAGATATGCCAAAAGATATTGATCCATTGTGTAACATGTTTAACCATTGTGTCTTCCATGAGATCTTGTACTATAAAGCCGTTGAGAGTAGATATCCGTAAAACATGTCAACTTTTCTTGAGCTTTGTGAACTTAGACTCTAGTTGGCATACTGATTTAACACCGTAACTTGCTTTATGTGGTACGGATAACTTTAGCTTTATCACTAATTCTGAATTATCACTAGAAGCTAATTACATTCACCAAGTGTAGAGACAATATGTTGCTTTTTCTGATGCTGAGACCTTCAGCTTCAGAGTCTACGCCAGACATCACTTAGAGAATGTTCTTCAGATCCTGCACCACCAGAAGCTAGTAATTCAGTTTCTCTCAAGTGCGTCCTTATATATATATATATATATATATATATATATATATATATATATATCAGATTTTGAATATATAACTTTAAGCATTAGAACCTACATACTTGTAACACTTATTAGATAAGACCATTTTTATTTTAATACTTTGTTATCATCAAAACTCAAGGAATATATGTAATGAACAAATCATGTTCTAACAATCTCCCCCTTTTTGATGATGACAAACATAAGTATTTAAAGGACAATGTTGGGATATTTTAATTTTCTTAGTTTCATCAAAGTTTGTGGTTTGTAAGCTCCCTATGAGTGTGATAGTTTAAAGGTTGAGGTTTGTAAGTTCCCCATAAGTTCTATCTTTAAGAAAACTAAAATATATCTTAAATTTCTTGGCAACATCAAGGTACGAGGTTTGTAAGCTCCCCCTGAGTCTAATAGTCTAAGGTTGAGTTCTTTAAACTCACCTAAATACTATATTCAAGAAAACTAAAATATTTTAACTTTCTTGGCAACATCAGAATCCGAGGTTTGTAAGCTCATTCTGAGTCTAGTAGTCTAAGGTTGAGGTTTGTAATCTCCCCCTTAGAACTAGTTTTAAGAAAGCTAATATATGTTTCCCGAGTAACATAACCAAAATAACATAAATTTAAATAACATAAATTTCAAATAGACAATGTGTACAAACTGAATGTGTTCAGTTTCTAATTAAATACTACTATATCTTTTCTCCCCCTTTTGTCACATCAAAAATAATAAAAGAAAAAGAAAATAATTATAGTCTTAAATGCGTAGCAAAGCATCATTACGTGATCAGTTCCCAAGGAAGAGAAATTGATCAAGTAACAAAGATCATTAAGGATTGTACAGTGCATGTTAAATAATTATTGGCCGTAACAGTTCCAAGAATGAAATAAACAATTTTACTCCATCTTTTAGGTTACCCAAAATCCACTATAAAAGCAACCGAAGCCAAGATCATTTTCATCAACATCCATCAAAACATCATGGAGTCCTCAGCTGAGAGTGAAAAATATCTATTGTGACAGAAGTCACAGAGAACTCTACAAGTCTAAAAACCCAAAACCTTCAGAAGCCAGTGGTTTCTGAGGCATCTCCAACTGGGCTTGTATCCTCTACACTAAACACTTCTGACGAGGCTTCGTCCTCAGCACATCAAAGACCTACAGAAAAAGGTTTATCAGTTGTTGTTTTGAACCCAAAGAAGAAATCCATGAAGAAGACACAAAAGAAGAGGATAAACGAGATGTTTTATCAACTTGTTATCCCAGAAGGAGAAGAGGAGGATGTCGATGAGGATGAACCTGATATCAATTGGGATAACTAGATGTATTACAAGGCCATGGATGATTTAGATTAGGTTTAATCTTTAGTTCAATCCAGTCCTCTTTTATTGTAATCATTTCAAGCTTGATTAATGAAAAAGTTATTTTGATCATTACATATTATGCAGCCATACAATCACTTTATTTTCCCTTTAGATTTTTTGACCAAAGGAATTAATGAAGTAAGAAGATGAACAGAAACAACAATTAACTTGTTAATAATAAAACTTACAGCTGTTAAGATGATCTTAATAGGTCGGAATACTTGACATCATTTTCAAGAGTCAGTATTTAAAAATTGATTTGACTTAATCAACATTAAAATGATGAATACTCAAGGTAATGAATGTAATTATTCTATAAAAAACCCTTAGCAGACTCACTTTCATAATCACTTAATCTTCTGAACACAAAGATGTATAAACAAAAAAAAAATTTGGGTTCCAAAGAGAGATTTCAGAAAGACAGTCATGCAAAATACAACAGCTCAAGCAAAAAAGAGTAATGCAGCATTTGATGGATCTACAAGCAAGCAGATAACTTCAGAATCACATACTTCTTTAGCAACCTTCATTGAGACACAAAGAAGAAGAAGAAGAATGGCAAGATTATTTAGACAATCTAGATATGTCAAATGATCCTAAGGTATTCCTTAGGACAAATCCAAATTCCTAGAGAGTTTTAACAATTTGTAATAACTTCCAATTTAATGAGAATGTTACATGAACAAAATTGGATAATAAGATTGCTTAATACACGAAGTTTTAACAAATACAAGGCATAAATTTGCAGAAGTCTAACATTAGAAACTCTCATAGATAATTTTGAACTTTTCTCTCCAACCTTTACAAGAATCATCCTCTGAACTTATGATAACTCCCTGTTGGACCTGTAGTTCTGAAAGAACTCGTCCATAAGGAATGAAGAATGTTTTTCCCTTGTGAAAGGATGAAAGATTCTCCTTCAGATAGTCAAACATAACTTGAGGAAGATTAATCTGCAAGTCTGAATTAAGAAGTAGCAACTCTTTTTCAATAGGGTCCACAAGGTCTAGATCCTTGTCCTTAGGAAGCAAGTTTGAGTTCAGAATCTGATTCCAAACAATTGCATCGGGACGAAGATTTGAGACCATAGATGTGTTAGACGGATTTACAAAAGTACGCCAAGTAGAAAGATAGTGTTCCCAAACAAGAGTTCTTGGGATTTCTCAAATCTCCTCACAATTGATCATGTTAGCAATCAATTTATAGGTTATTGTTATAGAAACACCAGACACCTTAGAAAGAATAGCACACTCAAAATTCATCTCAACAATGGAAGCATTAATCCAAAACTTTTTGACAAGCCTTGGATAAGTGAAACCACAAAGCATCTCAAAGTATCCATTCCAAATTTGTTCAGACACAGTCTTCCAGAAGTTGAAACCTAGTCTTGATAAATTCTTCAAAATCCACAAACTTTTCAATGATGACAACTAGTTGATTCTAAGGAGAATTGACTAGAGAATTCATCTCGGGTTTGGTTTGATCAGCACACACAACCGAAGAAAAAAAGAAAAGAAAAGAACTAAAAAAGACTCCAAAAGAATAAGAATCTTATTATAAAAATGACACAAAATGATGTTTCACAAGACATGGGATAGAAATAATAATAGTATATAAAAAGAAAAACATCATTACCCAAAGGTTCTTACCCAGCAGATTTCCTGAATCCACTAGATGATTTTCAACTTCATGAAATTTAAGTAATATAAAAGTTTTAATTTTTTTTTACTTAAACTGCTTAATCAGAAGTAAAGAATGCTTTTTAGAATCTCAGAGACTGATTATTTTCAGAAGCTATCATCCATCAGAGTCTAGTAGATCTAGACTACGAGTGAGATATCTTCTGTCAGTCATCAGTCTTTGATATTTTATTCAGAATCAAGCTTTTTCTCTTAAAACTATAGTCATGCTTAATTAATAAATATTGAATTAGTTTCTTTGACAGCTAACAAGCAGCAGTATCATCACAACAAGTGAGGAAACTGTTTCCATAAATATAACCATCTTCTAGCTAATGATATATTCAATATAGAAAAATACAACATAATTTCTTCTTAAAGATTTCTGAAGATTCTCTTAACAAAAGAATTTATCTAGAGATCTAACAGAGACTTTGTATTTACTAATACATAAATATCTCATTGAATTAAGAAGTAAGCCAGGGAAGAACAAACATACCTCTTTTTTTTTTTGTTATTTTCTTGGTCAAACTGTAGATGAGTATTCAGATTTGACCATAGAATCTGAATACTGTATTGAGTGGATTCTTATTCAATAGCTGTTAAACCATTAACTCCACGTCTTTCACCAAACTCAGTGCCTTCAGCTCTTGAGTTTGGGATGGATGCTCTTTTTTCATCAAATGTTGTAAACAACCTTTGATAAAGTACCATGAAAGATGCCTTTGCTCCTTTCTTCGATATCTACAGCAAATACATTTTGAGTAATGGTACTCATATTTCTATGAGTCCAGAAATGTTAGTCCTGACAGGCTTTTCTTTGCTTTATGCCTTAATCTCATAGCAGTACCATGATTCATTCTAGAGTATGAGTCTAGGATGAGTTATGGTATGAACAAAATCTTGTTCTTAGCAGAGTCCCTGATTTTATTGTCTTGGATTAAATCTTTTGACTTTGAAATATTTGACAAGCAAAGAACCAGATAATGTTGCTATCAGAGATTGGCATAAAACAAATTTAAAGCACTGTCATAGTATTGCTGGCAGAATACAAAGAATTGAAGGTTTCTCATGGAACTGTCCTTTAACACAAATTCAATGATGACCTTCAATTTTTACGAGCAATGGAGTCACTTAAGATATTATCTTGAAGAGAAGACTCCTTATTATCAATATTGAAGCAAGATAGATTTAACATTATCTCTTTCTCTTCAATAATTGATTTTTATTCCAGGATTCAAATGCTTCTTCAAAATCAGTAATGACCAGCAGAGCCATATTACTTTTTCTTCTGAATTCTGCCTTATGTCAGCTTCATTTGAATAAGCATTGAAGATCTCCGACAATTTGAGTTTTTCTGGTAGTATTTCTCCTTATTTTTAAGATTTGGGAAACCAGTTGAAATACAAATATTTCAGAAGGTTTTGAAGTTACTCTTCTATCAACAGATATCACATTCCATTTAGCCAGTTAACAAAATCTTTTGATAAGGAATGTTAATTCCCATCATCAGAGATTACATAGGAATTTTCTTCAACATGCTTAAGGAGGGTTAATTTGTTTGATAGGTTTTCATCATCTAATTCCATTTATTTTCTTCAGAGATCACTAGATAAACCTTCAAGACACATCATACTCAAGTTTTATGACAACTTAAATAACTATGACTTTAGATTTGAATCAATTAGGCAATCTTCTCAGAATTTTCTTGGAAAGATTAAATGAAGTGTAACTGGACAAGCTTTTTTACTAACTCCCACAAATTTGAACACAAGGATTCAAAGATATACTGAGCATTAGACGTATCAATGATGTTGATATACTCATAATTGAGATAGAGCACCTACTAGAATGCATCTAACTCAAAAGATATTCTCAATAATCTTCTTTTGAGCTGGTGTGAGAGACTTTCGAACTTTGATCATCCCTACACCATCAAATTTTATAGTAATACCTTTATCAAGGCCAATGAATTAAAAATATATTTTTCTCTTCCATCATTTAAATTCAGCGGAATCACCCTTTAAATATGGTAGGAAAAACAATGTAATATTTTTCATGTGGCACTTGACTCCTCCTTGAAGGAAAGTCTTTAACAGACATATTTTTCTCATTGGATCATTATCTACACCACTGTTAAGTATTATGCATAGACCATGCTATGACACCAACTAAAGGTGATAAAAATACACACCAAGGGAGGGTTGAATTGTGTTTTCCGTTTCTTTAGTTTGCATCTGATCAGAGTTTAAAATCTAAACTGGTGTTCAGATTCAGATTATACGTTACAACGAATGTTAACAAAAGCAAATAAATAATAACAGAACACACAGAGATTTATACTGGTTCCTCTCAAATAAGAGTAGTTCAGTCCCCTTGCAACACAAGATATTTTCAGTATAATCAAAACATAATTAAAATTGCTTATGCACTTAAGCATACGACGTTTCTTTGCTCAAACCCTCAGTCCAAGACTTCATGCTTAAACACCTCAGGTCTAACACTTCTGCTCAGGTTCCAAGAACCCAAGACTTCCTTGATTAATCCCCTCAGGCTCAAGACTTCTGCTCAGACCCTTGGTCCAAGACTTCCCTGCCAAGATTCCACGAATCTAAGACTTCTGCTCATGCCCCTCAGGCAAAAAACTTCCTTACTTAAGTTCCACGAACTCAAGACTTCCTTGCTCAAGTTCCACGAACCCAAGACTTCTGCTTAAACCCCTCGGGTTCAAGACTTCATTTCTCAGACTCACAGTCCAAGACTTCCCTGCACAAATCTCACAGATTCAAGACTTCTGCTCAATTAACAATTGATTAAGACTTTCAATGCTCTAGCACATAGCAGGAGACTTACTTGCCTCAAGCTTCTCAGCAAGAGACTTTGCTGCTCAAGCACATAGCAAAGACTTTATCTAAAATACTAAACATTCATGTTTAGCAGAATAGAGAGTAAGGTGTACTTGATACAATTATCAGGGGTACAGGGTAATCCCCTTAATAAAGACCTTTAAGCACTTAATATTTCTAAGATATTCAATGTTTAAGAAATTTTAAGGCTTATTACAATTTACAACATTTAACAGAAAATCTGCATACTCGATTGCGTTGTATGATCTTGTTATTCCTCCATCCAGACAGAAGTGTAAAACACTTCTATCCTTCTTGGTTTTTCTTCTATATTTTCCTTTTGGATTTCTCCCTTGTTCAAGACTTCAATTTGAATCTTTAGTAGCTTATATAGCAGTTGTAGAAGACTAGCCGTTGGAAGAGATAACTTGATTAAGTGTCTTTGTTTTTCTCCATAGTACAAGAGACGTTGAAGATAGATACACAAAAAGATCTTGATCCATTGTGTAACATGTTTAACCATTGTGTCTTCCATGAGATCTTGTACTATAGAGTCGTTAGAAGTAGATATCCGTAAAGCATGTCAACTCTTCTTGAGCCTTGTGATTTTAGACTCTAGCTAACAAACTCATTTGACACTGCAGCTTGCCTTCTGCGGTACGAATATTTTTAGCTTTATCACTAATTCTAATGATCACCAGAAGTTAATTACATTCACCAAGTGTAGAGACAATATGTTGCTTCTTCTGATGCTAAGACCTTCAACTTTAGAGTCTACACCAGACATCACATAGAGAGTGTTCTTCAGATTCTGCACCACCAGAAGCTAGTAATTCATATTCTCTCAAGTGCGTACTTATATATCAGATTCAGAATATATAACTTTAAGCATTAGAACCTGCATACTTGGAACACACATTAGATAACACCATTGTTATTTTAATACTTTGTTATCATCAAAATCCAAGGAATGTATGTCATTAACAAATCTTGTTCTAACATACGCGTTTGGAGTTTGTTACTGAGCTTTTTCTTCTTCTTTTTATTGCTTTAATTCAAACAAAGTATCGTACCCCAAATTTTGACTACACTTTTCCTTCCATTTTCATCTGACTTAGGGTTTTGATTAGTAACATGACCATGGTTCCATGTAAGTCATCTGGCCTCCCAATGACCTAAAAAGTCAAAAGATGACCATTTTAACATTTTATCCCCTCTTAAGAGGTTGATTTCATCTTAAGGTTTTTGTTGCTTTTTTTAGGCATCATTTAGCTTTTAGTATGATATATAGAGTTTTGTGGTTTTAATTAATTAATTATAATTATAAAATTATGCTTAAAATAGTATTAATTTTCTAGGGATATATTTTTAATAATTAATGTTATCTATCTTGGTATTAAAATTATTACTTCTATCAGCTATTTAGTTATATTATTAAGTTATATCATTATTAACTAGCTAAGCAATTATTATTTTAATTATTAAGATTTTTTTGTGGTTATTTAAATATTTAGATTATTATTATTATTATTTAATATATGATTAGGTCATTGTTAGAATTTAATTAGATATTTAAATAAAGTATGAATTATTATTTCTGGGTTATTATTATAAGTCTAATATCTCGCTAATTAGAGATTGTTTTCATATAATTAATTATTAGGTCAAAATAATTTATAGCCAGATTTTTAATTAGGTACTTAAAATAATTTATTATAATGTTTAGATTATTATTGAGTGTGTTATTGGTCATTAGTCAGTTTTTTTAATTATCCAGATTATGATTTTCGAATTATTAAATATTGTGAACCTAGTCAAACTTGGTGACCTGGTTAAGTCAACATAGTCCAAATCAAAAAACGATTGAAAATATTGAATGACAAAATTAAATTGAAACTTTTATTATTAATTCAGATGCATCAAAATATTACAATGAAATAATAATCAAATCAATAGCAATCTGCAATCAATCAACCTGATTAAATACAAACCCCTATTTTCTAATCAAATATGCTTTCAATCAATAACAATCAAATACAAAATTATCAAAAATAAATCAATATGATTAAATACAAAACCCTAATGAACAACTATAAAAGCTAGATCTAAAACAGGACGAAAAAACCCAAAGGACTAATTGCTGTTGCATTCCCAATCCATCACCAAATCTCGAATTAACTTGAGATTAGGGTTTCACATTGAAAAACTAATTCTTCTGAGCTTAGCCACAATCACAATCCGATAGGACCTTGCACAGAACAAGGGAAAAAATAAGTTAGTAAGAGTTAAAGGAAGCGTAGATAAAAGTAGAAGAGAGAGAAAGGATCGAACTGAAGTTTCTTTCCTTACCAGAGAAAATATCCTCTCTGAAGGTTGGTGTTTTTTACCCTTTTCTTTGATTAATGTTGAATGTTGGTGGTTGATGTTAGATTCGTACTATTGAATAGGATCAGGGTTCGAAATAAAAGGATTAGGTTTTGGGTTTTGGATGATTAATCTGTTTGTTATAAGGTTAGGTTAAGGGTTAAGGTATCGTGAGCTATAACTTGATGGTTGTTTGGGGTGTTTCTGGAAAAATGTTAGGAATTGGGTTCATTTCCATAAGGGTTATGGTTCATATGCATAAAGGTTTAGGGTTCATTCAATTTCATTTATGGTTCATGGGTTTGCTAGGGTTCATATGGAACCTAGACCAGGGTTCTTGAGGAATGAAGTTTTTGGTTGAGCTTGAACTGAAAACTAGGGAGGGGAAATGGTTTGGACAGTGGTGGGGAAGAACAAGGGTGGTCGTAGAGAAGAAGGGTTAAAGATTTTAGAGAGAGATGAAAGCAGAGAGAGGGAGAAGTTAGAGAGAGAAAAGGGGGGGGGGGGGGCGAAATGAATTTGATATGAAGGGAGAGGTGCTTAAAAGCGCTCTCATAACCCTCCTTGATTCACTACACGTGGCCTCTCACAAGGCCTTCGGGTGAGTTGAGTTTGACTAATTTGATGAAGTAAAGCGTACCATAGTCCCTAGGTCAGCTTTGAATCTCACCCTTCCACTTCGATGACCTTTCCCAGTTATCTCATCTAACGCACCTCATTTGATCGTGTTGACTCTCTAGTTAACAGATCTAACGCCCCCAGTTGAGACCTTGGGACGGTTTGGGCACAGACCTTAATGGGTCTAGCTCCTTTTGCTATTGACACATTCCAATTACCATCACAGTACTAATCCAACTAGTTATACACCCCCAATTTCTTTTATTTGTTTAAAATATATTATTAATCTAATTAATTATGATTATAGATTATTTTAGTAATTTAATTAGTATAATTAGGATAATTAGGTTTGTTTAATTAGTATATTTTTATTCTATAACAATTTAGTAATTATTTGTTTATAATCAATAATAAAAAAATACAAAAAAATATGATTAGGGATTTAATTTAGAGTTAGGTTTAATTTTATTAGAATAATTAAGCATAGTTAGATTAGTAATTATTTTTAATGATTAATAGTTCCCCTTTAATATAAAAAATAATAAAGGAAGAATATAATTAATTAGCAAATATTAATTAATAAGGAAATTACGGTTGACCTTTGGAATAATTTTGGGATAATGATGAGATTAATTTCTAGAGTAATCTTAGGGTTTTGACTAATTAGGGATAAGGGATATGGCATCTTGTCTTAATTAACCTTTTCTAACTATATATATATATATATATATATATATATATATATAAGTTTATTTTCTAAAATCAAACTAATTATTATATTTTTGCAACTAACCAATGGATTAAAATCAACTCCACAAACTTAAAGTCTAAAGTCCTCAGCCCTTGTGCATTGAGACACTTTTCAAAATCAAATACTTCTCCGCCCCCGATGCATTAAGAACCTTTTCAAAAATATAAAATAAAAAAAAAAAAAATTTTTTTACAAGAAATATGGTGCTCTGATCCTTCATTCATCATGAGGGTACTTAGGTATAAATCGTGGCACTCTAGCGAGTACAATAATAAAAAACATTTTCTAGGTCATTTTCTAGGTCCTTCTGTCTTAATTAATCATTTTCTTCTTTAAATAATAAAATAGTTTTTTGTAAATAAATAAATATTAGGCAATAAGTAAATAAACATATAAGCAAACATCATCTTAGGCAAGCAATAACCCTAGACTTAGAGAAGGATCTTGTTGAGTACAACTGAGGTGAGGGGTGCCTAGTACATTCCCCTTGCTTAACCGACTCCCAAACCTAGTCTCACACCCTTAGTTATTAGGTTTTATCACTATTTCGCTGTTCCTTAGGAAAGAATAAAGGATGATGATGACTTTTTAATTTTCCAGTCGTGACAGCTAGCAACTCTGATGGGGATTGCGACTTCCCTAAAGAAAGTTCATCCTAACCTCTAACTCTAGGGTTTTGTGTGTTTTATTTATTTATTTATTTTGCTTTTCTTTTCATCTGCCTTTTACTTTTTTATGCTTCCTGTTTTATTTTATATTTTATTTTATTATTATTCTATATATCATGTTGGCTGGGATTTTTATATGTGTGAAGCTAAAACCCAAGCTCGAGAAAAAATTTTAAGTAAGGGGTCATCCTATTTTGGCCACTGTGGATTCTTATCCCATGGGGTCTTTAATGATGATTCTGCCTAGAGTAGAACAATTCAAAGGGTTTGTCATAAGTTGGCTAACACTTCTTCATGATGAAACCTTGAATTTGATCCATGACTCTAGGGACCTCTTTTAGAATCCATTCCACTCATGGTGACCTTATGTTATCAACCTGCAAAGGTTGTTACTAGGGGTGGAAGTTGGCCAGGCCGATAACAGGGGCCTACAGGCTAGCCTACACAGGCTCAGGCCAGGCCAAGCTATTTTTTTAAATAGAAATGTCCTAGGCTTTTTTATAAGCCTATTTAGTTAAAAAAGCTAGGCCTCAGGCCATAAAAAAGGCCTTTTAAGCCTAACAGGCCGGCCTATTTAAATAAATATGAATAAATTTTTTATTATCTTATGTTATGTTTTGTACTTTTAGTTAAAATACATAAATAATAATTGGTTATTTTGAAGAACTTATGAAAATAAGATGAAAACACCTTATGAACAATGTTATAAGTTGTTTTCATAAGTTATCTTAAACAAATAGTCTCACAAAACTTATGCTAATAGGTATGTTAAAATAAGTCAATGCTAACAAATTTTTAGTCTCATTGATTTTTTTAGTTTGTTAGTTTATTTAAACATTACTTTAATTGCGTATTTACATATTTCTAAAATAATAGACTTTTATGTAGGATAACGGGCTAACCAGGCCTTAGAAAAGGCCAGACTCAGGCCTAAAAAGAAGCCTATGACAGGCTACAGGTCGGGCTTAGGCTTCAGTTTTTTTGGCAGGCCAGGCTTAGGCTTGGCAAAGCCTAGCTCGGCCCAGCCTATTTCCACCCCTAGTTGTTACTAAGGTCAAACCTAGGTGAGACTTATCCCGAAGGATTACCATAGGAAGGCATGCTCCTTCTCATGGTAAAACAAGGGTATAGTCAATTACTCTAGGACTATCATCTAAAACAAATATCTAGATCCTACAAGTGAGGGTAAGAAGTCTACCCTAACTAGGTCATGCTTGGATATTACCCTTATCTCAACCTTAAAAGCCTTAAAAAAACATTCATATCATCATATAATTAAATTTTTTTTTTTTGCATTCAATCTTCACAGTAATCTTAATCATCTATTAACAAGTAAGCTGGAAAATGGTCATGGAAGGAAAAGGAAATATACCCAAGAAAAAGGGAGGGAAAAGGAAGAATTAGAGACTCGCATCCTACAATTAGAAGCTGAAAATCAAAGTCTTGTTAATGCTCTTCAAAAAGCTAGAGGTCAAGCCATGAATTCATTACTCCAAAGAAGAACTCTTGAGGGACTACTTGCCATACGTCCTTCTCAATGGAGGAGAGCCTATAAGGATATAGTATATCTTAAAAGACGGATGAATCTCCTTGAAAAAGCTTATCAGGACACGAGAGAATGGGGCATTTACATGGAAGGGAAAAAGCAGAAAATGGCTGACACAATCTATGAAGACAAGGCTATTATGATGGAACTGCAAAAGAAGGTTGAACATCACAGGGAAAAGTACCTAATACTAGTCATACTATCCAATGACCTAATTGATGAGATTCCCTGAAGTCTAAAGGTTGTTGAAAACATAATGGTCATATTCAAGCCCTAGAAGGAGATTCGTGACTTCCTCAAGTTGTGTCGTCACATGGTGGACAAGTTTAGGGCTAGAATTAGGAAATGTTGTTAGAAGTTTCTTTGTAATGGGTTTCAATTTGTATGTTTTCCTTTCCTACAATCAAGAAAAAGCTTGGATTTTCATTGTTATTTTCTTCAAAAATCATGGAATAAAATAAAGCATTTGGATTTCTAATATTTCTAGCTTGCTTGCAATCAATGAATGATTAAGAATCCTTCAAAAACTATTTTTGCATACATACTCATGCATTTATACATGCATTAGCATGCATATAAAAGAAATGGAAGAATAATCTTCTCCCATATTTTCGCATAATCATCGAACGTAACAACCTGAATTTCTAACCATAAACTCGAGCTTACCGAAAGTAGGCTACGGAGCAACTGGAACAAAATCAGGCCGCTCTCAGAGGAGACGTAGATGCTGTTAAAGGGAATATGGGGGAGATGAAAGATAAGATCGATCAACTGACTCGTGCCATTAAAAACATGATGGCCATGGACAAAGAGAATGCCAATAGAAGGAAGGATCCCACTCCTACCCCTCAGCCTGGTGACAATAATCCTCTGCTAGGGTTTGTAACAGATATCCAATGCGCTAAAGCTAAGGCTGCTCAATTAAAAGCGACTGAAGGATTTGTTCCTCCGCCTATCCCTAGTGGGGCATCCTGTCCTACTCAAATACCTATTCCTCACTGTAGCGAGCGGTTTTGGACGCGGTTCTTAAGCGCTGGTCGCTCTCACTGTGGTTGAGTTTACTACAAGTCGATTCATTTTTATCCTATTAAAGCTGATGAAGGAAGGGAAATAGATGTCTCCAATTAACCCTGCTTGCATACTGAATTTAAACAGCGGTCTGTTAGGTTACGGATGCAATCAATGTGGTGGGGCCTTTGTATCGGTTATTTGTATTTTCGCCAATACTGATTTCTCTCTGGGATTTTATTAGGATACTGCTTCGGATTATGATATATGGGAGTGTGGGATTTTGGGTTTTCATTGATTGCGCTCGCTAAGATTTGTTTCTTTCAATCTTATGCCTACGTATTCCCGTTTACCGAAACAGGGAAATCAGAGCGTTCGTAGTTCCTCCTATTCTATGGGAGGAAATGGTTGTTTTGGTGTCTTGTTCAAAGCCCAAGGCGTGAAGCGAAAAGGTGGTTTATATCTTGTTCAAAGCCCAAGATGTGAAGCTAAAGGTGATTTGTATCTTGTTCAAAGCCCAAGATATGAAGCTAAAAGTGATGACTTTAGAGATAACTTGTCATCCCTAAAGGGGTCTGTTTGTCACAACTGTCAGGTGACTGACTGTAAAGGAGGATTACTTTAACCGGGATTTGTGAATCCGGCAATGCCATAATTTCATTTATAGGGGTTTTAACCTGAAGGAGAAGACTTTAACTCAGTTTAGAGCAATGCCATCTTTCCTTAGGAATTCCTCATGCTAAAAGAGGGACAGTGGCATGGATGTAGATGATTCAGAGGCTTGCTGCTTACAACGATTAGATGAAGGGGAAGGAGTTGTTGATGTTTGTGTACTGTGAACGAGGCACAACTTTGATGCTAAAAGGTTGATTGGATCAACCAGTGGTTTTCTTATACAAAGCCTAAGAGGAGGCTAATATGTGTCTCGTACAAAGCCCGAGAGAGAGGTTAAAAGATTTTGACTCGACGATGGAGTCTTTTGGTATCTCGTATAAAGCCCGAGATGAAGGCTATTTGACTCAACAAGAGAGTTTTTGTATCTCGTACGAAGCCCGAGATGGAGGCTAAAATTTGTTTGGCTCAATAAGAACCTTTTTGTATCTCGTATAAATCCCGAGATGGAGGCGAAAGGGGTAATTGACTCAACGAGGGAGTCTCTTATGTGTCTCGTACAAAGCCCGAGAGAGAGGCTAAACGTTGTTTGACTCCGCTGGGGAGAATCATTGTATAAAGCCCAAGAGAGAGGCTAACGTCACTGGAGAAGGATCATTATACAAAGCCTAAGAGGAGGCTATGGTTACTGTTTCAGTTGAGTGACAGGTCCAGTATACTGATTTTGAAAGAGAAAATAAGTTCTTATATGAGCAACACTGTACTCAGGGATTTGATTCGAGGATCCGGGTTATTCCTGTTCTCTAAGGAAGTGGGAAATCCGAAGGGTATTGAGACTGTCCGAGTCTGTGGATTTTCTTCCTATTTTTGAAGGGGTGCTTGAGAATGTCTTTGAGACTCAAGGGAATTAGACTGTCCAAGTCTAGAGTTTTATCTTTTGTACTATGCTTTGAGAAACAGTAGTAGACTCTTTGAAAGGACTGTTCTATACAGATAACTAATATCTGTTCCTATACCTCTAGGAGGTCGTCGGGACAATTTGTACGAAGCCCAAGAGGAGGCTGGAAACTTTTAAGAAGCCGATCGGTCCTTGTACGAAGCCCAAGAGGAGGCTATCATTCCCAGAGGAAGAGATCATTATACGAAGCCTAAGAGGAGGCTGTGAATACTTCTAAGAAGCCAGTGGGTCCTTGTACTAAGCCCAAGAGGAGGCGGGGTTGCTTTTAGGAAGCCTGTGGGTCCTTGTACGATGCCCAAGAGGAGGCCGATGCTTTTAAGAAGCCTGTGGGTCCCCAAACCCCGAGAAATTCAAGACAGACTATTCACAAAGAATAAATCAAGCCAGGAAAGTTCGAGAATTTGGAAGAAACTCAAAGATGCCATTCACGGAGAATACATTCATCTCTGGGAGTAGAGTTTCTTGACAATTCCTAATGAGGACAGCCGAAGAGAAGACTGTATCTGGTGATCCTATTGGGGATCTAGTTGTCTATTTCTACGAATAAATGAAACGGAGTCACCTAGTTCTAGACGTAGTTGCCGGGGAAACTCTAAATATCTATACTATTATTACACAGTTGATATGAGTTTATGAAAGAAGACTTACAGTGAAACAGCCCCACAATACAGTTATATGTATATGAAAGCGGTAAATGAAAGTAATAACCACTTACTCGGTTGTAGAGCTTCCATGCTGTTTGGTTAGTTGTTCAACAAAGAAAGATTGAAAACAACAGTATATTTCAAAATCAAAGGAGAAAGTGCTTTGAAAAAGAAACATTTGGGGCTTACAACTCAAGGAGAGGCCCAGGGTTTTATCAGTGAGCGCACTGTTGTTTTGTACAGAGGGACTTATACAAGTGACTGAGGCCCTAAAAGGTTTTCTGTACAAAGGGATGGGTCTTACACTCTCTCAAGAGGCCCAAACAGTTTTAAAGAAAAAGAGTTGGGCTTATAACACGAGGGTAGGCCTAGTTAACTTTTCGTTTAAAAATGACGATCGCGCCGAGGTTTTCTTTTAACGCAGAGGGACTTATATAATAAGTGAGGCCCAAAAATGTTTTTGGTTAAAAGGGGGTTGGGTCTTACACTCTATTAGAGGCCCAAAAGTTTTTGAATGGGTCTTATAGCTCGAGGAGATGCCCAAAGGTTATTTTTCAAAAGGCGACGATCGTGCCGTTTGTTTTTGACGGTATCGGGACTTATACAATACACTGAGGCCCAAAAATGATTTGGTAAAAAAAAAGGATTGGGTCTTACACTCTATTAGAGGCCCAAACAGTTTTGAAAATGATTTATGAGGGTTGAAAGTCAAAGAAACCCTAATTTTAATCTTTAAATAGTAAATATTTAAAGAAAATCAATGAAAAATACCAAATAGATTTGAATAAACCACTTGTGATTTTTGTTTAAGGTTTGAAAAATGAGGTATAAATCACAAGAGATATTAAAACTCATTTGGTCTTGATTTTTTCAAGATGGATGTTCATTTTAAAATGTTTAAAAACAAATAAAAATGAATTTATTCACAAAAATACTAATTATATTAAATACATAATATAAATCTAAATTTTTTTTGGAATAAAATATTTCAACATTTTTATGATTTTTTGCAAAAAGAATCAGTAAAAAATAATTAAAATTGAGTGAGTTATTAATTTTTCAAATCATTAACAAAATAATATGAAAAATAGGAAAAAGTGATAAAAAAAGGTCTGGGGCGAGGGGGATTCGAACCCCAGACCTTTCGCTTGCCAATACATACAAACCAGCTGATCAACCACTGGGGCTCAATGCCAATTCATTAATAACATGGCAAGTGAAAAATATATATCAAACTAGTTGGATTTTCTGAAAATGGCGCCATGGCCATCTTCTTCCTCTAGCTCGTGCATGAAGCCCTCCATCTCTCTCGTTTCTCAACCATTTGACATGACTCAAACACCAAACTCATGCGTTTTTTCACAAGGAAGAAGATGGCAATACCCAATTTCATTCATTTTCAATGTATAGCAAATTATATCATTGTGGCCGTATGAACCCTAATTTTGCAAAAGCAATCGAGTAGGCATGATTATGAGTGCTATGATCAAATTTTTTGAGGGAAAACAATCAAAATATGATGGCAAGCAATTGGCAAAAATATCATGCGAGGAAATATGCATGAATCATGGAGTTGGAGTTTTGAGGCTTACCTTGATGCAAGCTGAAATGGAACTCTGCACAAACCTTGTTCCAGTTGTGAATTAATGATCCCTACAGCTTCAATGGATGTTATGGAGTGTGTTGCAAGCTTTGGAACACTTTGAAACTCTTTGGATCAAGCTGGAGACCTCCACCTGCATAATTGAGGCATAATGGCTTGGTTGAAGGGTGATTTTGAGCCTGAGGTGTTACAGTCAGTGTTTAAGTGTTTGGACACCTCAAATACATCATATGTGATGTGTTTGAGCAATTGGAATTGATTGGTTAAGGCTGCAACTCAAAACCCGATAGTGGTTACTCAAAAATCAAGAAACTTGAGGTTTAAGGAAGAATGAGAGAAAGCAGTGCTGTAACTGGCTTTGGTGTGAGTTGAATGATCCATTAGAACCTTTATTTATATGTGATCAACGTTTGTCTTGGAGGAATAGTGAATGGCTGCTGGATCAGATCACATTTGCATGGATTGGCTTGGAGGATTTCTTCTCATGTAAGGCAACCTAGCCATTCTCAAGAGCAGGGCTATGCCTTGACCAAAATCACATTCTTCAGATGTTTTTGTTGTTGTTTAATCAGAGAACTTGACTGAGTAGAGTGGCTTTGTTGAAAATGCACTATTCCACATTAATGCCCCTTTGAATTCAAGGCAAAATGTGCCAAAGTGGATGAATTTCAAGTTGGAAGATTCCTTGGCTTTTTGACTCAACCCTATCAGTTGGATCAGTTGGTTCATGATCAGATTGAAGGCATGTGGCATAGTGATCACTCCTTTTGACTCAGAAATCGTGGATGGCACAAAACCCCCAAACTGATTTTTCATGGCAGCCTTGACATGGTGTGTTGTGGCAGCCATAATTCTTGGCACAAGTGGATTGGTTTCATGCTATTGAGTTGCTTGGATTCTTGGCAACATTTGCAACAACATTGATGTTTATCTTTGGAACTGATTCAGCTTGTAACTGTGTGAAAAAACCTCACAAGTTTTGGTGTTTCCAACAAAATCTGTCTTGGACAGAATTTTTTCTAAGTGTTGGAAAAGTGGTACTTTCATGTTTTCAGCCATTTTGGCTCACTCATAGCTCAAAATCCACAATGAATTGTGTTAGACTATGGCTATGGATCTAGAAGGGGGGGGGGGGGGGGGGGTTGAATAGATCCTTCGAGTTTT
Source organism: Lathyrus tuberosus (assembly GCA_022829125.1). Classification (NCBI taxonomy): domain Eukaryota; kingdom Viridiplantae; phylum Streptophyta; class Magnoliopsida; order Fabales; family Fabaceae; genus Lathyrus; species Lathyrus tuberosus. The sequence continues at coordinate 626,805 of JALAZF010000803.1, read as the reverse complement.
ACACGTGAAATTGAAATTTAAAAAATTGTTTGAATGGAAGCTACCACTGGATTAAAAGTCTACAACGAACCTTCTACCGAAAGGATCGGATATGCACGAATATATATTGCGAATGAGTATGGAAGAGAAAAATTTAGTTTTATTAATGTTATCAAACGCAATCAACAAATTATAGCGTGTTTATGTATAATCCAAACCAATGAGGCAAACAATGAAACACAAACGGTGTTTGAATTTGCTTTGTGACAAATTATCAAACACTTGGTGTGTACACACACACTAAGTGCAGAATTTCTATGGTTAGTAATTTCAAGCTGCTCTAGAAGTAATTCAACAAATTGTATCACTTTAACCAAAACGATTTTTCAGCTTTAGATTACGATACCTCAGAAATTTAGACAACTTGAAAACTTGGCAAATTCAAACAATGCAGAAAAATGTAAAGAGTTAAAGGAGAAAGAGAACGAACGCGATTTGATTAGGCAGTTCCCCAATCGTCCTCGCTATGGGTACATCTGCCCCCAATTCCGAACATGGAATTGAGATATATAGATTATCGTTGTAATTGAGAGTTTATACAAGAGAAAAATTCTGAACAAACAAATCTTCGAACGTCTTCGAATTGTTGATGTAGAGCCTTCTCTTCCCTTGATTCAAGATGAATCAAGTGCTTCGAATATGGTTGATTCAATTATCGTCCCGCGCTACTAAACCAAAAGAAAACACCGTTCTTCGATTACCTTCACTCGATCAATTGCAATCTACCAAAGATTCGAACCCAAACCTCTCTTCTATGATCCTCTGATTACAGCTACTAAACCGATCTCTTCGGTTATCTTCGCCCAGCTGAATCCTTGTAGAACGAAGCGGCTTGTGCAAAAACCCCCAAAATCCCTTTGATTCTTGGAGGAGAAAACCCTAAGGTTTTATTCAAGAAACACCTACCACAAATCTCAACTCAGAATCGAAGATAACACTTCCTAAAATCTGAACCTTATCACTTCAAATCAATGAACACAACAAACAAAAATTGGTTATGTGTAGTTGTTTGAATGCTCAAGGAAGAAGATGAAATTGATGAGAGAAATGGCATAAAATCTTTCACGTTTCTTGTTACGATGAAAAAATGAACTAACATGATATATATATATATATTATGCTACGGAAAAATGTGGAGATAACATAATTTTAAGATGAAAAACAAGTGAAAATATTGGCAGGAATCAGCGAGCGGTCGACCTATACAGAAGGTATAAGCGACCTGTGCAAGCCCGCGCGCACAACTATGCAAAAATGCATACTATGCGTCGACCGGAACAGGGAGTGCGTCGACGCATACCTCCCAGTTTTCTACACTATCAAACGCAGACTGCATAGGTCGACCTATGCAGGGTGATGAGTCGACGCATACCTTAGAAACATGCAAAAATTTAGGATTTTGAGATTCCTAAGGTGTTGGGACATCTCTAATGAACCTAGATCATTTCTAATCATAATCAAACATATGTGCAATACTTCAAATTGAGTTTTTCATGTAAACCACTATGTTCTAATCATGAAGGTTTTGACATCATTAAAAATAAAGTACATAGAGAGAATCTTCCCTCACATACTCCCCCTCTTTGATGATGGCAAAACACTCGATGTGAGATGGTATCCTCCCCCTGAATTTATGCATCCACTAATGTTTGATTATCTCAGTACCTGTTATTCTTTCCAATGTCCTCTTCCCCTTTGACAACATCAAAAAGAGAGAGAGAGAGAGAGAGAGAGAGAGAGAGAGAAAATAGCATGAATAGAAAATATCAACTGAAAGTGCATCTTTAAAAAAAAATTACAACGATAAGCATTAACAAACATTCACACATAATGGATGTTAACGAATCATAGTGAATATTAAATTAAAACTAGTTAATGGATATGCAAAACATGCAACATAACAGCCACAGAGTTAAAATTGAAACATTGTCACGAGAACTAAAAATATAACAGGCTAAAGTCACTTAGAATCATAAACAAAACATGAGATAGCAAGTGAAACGCAAAATGACATGATGCAAGATGAAATGTTGTTCCTCATGGCCTCCTCCCCCTAAATGAATGGCCTCTGTCGCGAAACGGTTGAGGATGATGAGGCGGTGGAGGTTGCACGTCCAGCTGCTCGGTCATCTCCAACACTGTACGATTCAGAATGTTAAAGCTGTTGGTAAGAGCCCGGTGCTGATTCGCAGAAGTTTCGGTCATTGTGTTGAATCTTCCCATCACATTAGTGGCAAAAGATTCAAAGTTGTTGGCATGAGTGTGAATTTCTTCTTACAGAGACTTGAATTGTTCCTCTTGAGTTGTGGCAAACCGCTGTTGATCAAGTTGCATCGTCCTCATAAGTTCAAGAATGTCTTCATTGGTTTGTTGAGGACGCGGAGGTGAAGAAGGAGTGTAATATGACTCTTGGTAGTTCAGCTCTTGTGTTGGTGGCCTATAATTGGAACCAAGATTGGTCCAACAATTATATTGACATTGACCCCATCCTTGGTCAACTTCAGTTTCCATTGGAGATTGCCATCCTTGATTTTCTTCAGATCCTTGATACATCCATGCAGCATTATCATTAGCCCCCGTATCCATTTGGTGCCATTGAGCATTGTCATTTTGATTCTCGTCATCATCATTCTGTTCATTTTCACCTTCTTCATTTTCCCTTTCTACTTCTTCGTCTTTGTCATCTTCTTCACTAGAGTCTTCCAAAACAGCCGTGTTGGTTTTCACAATATACTTATATTTTTTCTCTACAGCATCCCACATATGGCCCATCATAGTCATAGTTTTCTGGCAGAACTCTTGATTTGTAGTGATGGACTTATAGGGAATACCAGGAACAACTATTGTAGCATTATTGAAGAACTTTTGAATCACGGATGCATACCCAAGTGCAGTCCCTCTACCGGATCCACGAAGAGCATACATTCTACTCGCAAAGTAATAAGGCCAACTGATTTTTATCTTATTCATCAGAATGTAGATTAACTGAATCTCAGGTTGATCTACCCTAGAATAACTGCCTTGCCTGGGTCTAAGAATATGAGCTACGATCCACTGTAGAATTCTAGGGATAGGAGCCAGTTTTCCCGTTGTCACTGCCTTAGGGAAGAGATTATTTGCCACAATGTCATCAGTGTATGGTCTCCTAAGCATAGAATTTAAAGCCTTCTTATACTCATAACCATTTACATGCGTAGTATTAGTGATGTGCTGGATAGGCGTCTCATTAGTTACAGACAAATCGAATAAATCTTGCCATGTGGTGTTTTGGACAGTAAGAACCTTATTTCCTAGTTTGCAGTTGAACATAAAATCATCAAATTGTCCGACGAGACCCGTATAGAAAAGCCTTACCAGATCCTCATTATATTTGACGTCACATTCCAAAAAACCATTTAGATTCTGAAAATCCAATAACTCTATGATTTCGTCCAAGTGCATGCGTTGAACCGTAAGCCGATAATACACATATTGTTTGATTACAGTTCTTTTCTTCATATTCTTAAACAAGTCAAGATTTTCAGGAGAAAGTAGAGAGGGAAGAGTTACCGGCGAATCTTGTGGAGGTTGAGAAGTACCGGCTTGAGCAGGGGTTTCTCTTGAGACCCTTTTACGGGTGACTCTCCGTGTAGCCATTTGATGCTTGATGTTGAAAGAGGATGAGTAATGAAGAACTTCCCAAGATATTTATGGAGCCCAAGCTTTGTGGGTGAGATTGATGAAGTTAGGGTTTTTGGTGAAGATACGATTTGGGAAGAGGAGGAGATGATGCAATGAAGTAATGATGCAAAGAAAACCTAAAATGTTTTATTAGCAACAAAAAAAACAAACATTTATAGCAGAATTCGAGCGAACGGTCGACCTAAGACCCTTACGCGTCGACGCATACTGAAGAAAAATGTATAATTTTAAAAGTTGAAGCTATGCGTCGACCTACTTAGTCGACCTGTTCAAACCTGTGCTTACTAGTGGAATAATGCATCAACCATGGGTCGACCTACAGACTGTATGAGTCGACGCAAATCATGAACTTGTTGAAAAAAAACATAAAATTTACATTTTTGTGACATTTAAACTGTAGTGTTGGCTAAATAGAGAGCTAACATGCACACCAAATATACAAATGAAGAAAGTGAGCATACTATAGGCAATAAACAACAACAATATTACTCAATCATGGTACATTTAATTTCTAATGAAAGAGAACGATATTACCTTGATCGTTTTTGATGATGCAAGGCCTTACATATGTGGTAATAGCTTTTGAAATTGTTAGTGACAAAAGTATAAATGTACATATAGATAAAGTAAGGATACGACATTTTATAGAGAAATTAAGCACGATTCGAAATGTCGAGAATGCCAAGTTCCCTACGGATATGAAAGAAAGGCTCAGTGGCTAAAGGTTTTGTGAAAATGTCAGCAAGTTGATTTTTTGAATCAACATGCTCAAAAATCACATCACCTTTCTCAACATGATCCCTAAGGAAGTGATGACGTATTTCGATATGCTTGGTATGTGAATGTAATACAGGGTTCTTAGTTAGATTTATTGCACTAGTGTTATCGTACAAAATTGGAATACGCTCAAGTTTTAGATTGAAATCAAGCAATTGTTGTTTAAGCCATAGGACTTGAGCACAACAACTACCGGCGGCAACGTATTCCGCCTCAGTTGTTGACAAAGCAACGGAAACCTATTTCTTGCTATGCCAACTCACCAAGGAATTTGCGAAAAGATGACACGTGCCACTAGTACTTTTCCTATCCAACTTGCACCCAGCAAAGTCGGAATCAGAATAACCAACTAAGGAACAAGCACTACCTTTGGAATACCACAGACCATACTTTGGAGTACCAGAGAGATACCTAAGTATGCGTTTAACAGCTTTTAGGTGGGATTCCTTGGGATGTGCTTGATACCTCGCACACATGCATACACTAAACATTATATCGGGATGTGATGCGGTAAGATAAAGAAGAGACCCTATCATACCTCGATACCTCTTTACCTCAACATCCTTACCTTTTTCGTCACGATCAAGATTAACACTCGTAGGCATAGGAGTATCTATAGCTTTGTAGTTCAGCATATCAAAACGTTTTAGTAACTCAAGACAATATTTTGTTTGACTCACGAATGTGCCCTTTTCAAGTTGTTTGATTTGCAATCCGAGGAAATAGTTAAGCTCTCCCATCATGCTCATTTCAAACTCCCCCTGCATCAAACTAGAAAACTCCTTGACCAAGGTCATATTAGTAGACCCAAATATAATATCGTCAACATAAATTTGTACCAAAATTAAGTGTTTTCCTTGACGTTTAATAAAGAAGGTTGTGTCAACCTTTCCTCTTGAATACCCTTGATCAAGTAGAAATTTGCTTAGACGTTCATACCAAGCCCTAGGGGCTTGTTTAAGTCCGTACAAAGCTCGCTTAAGTTTATAGACATGATCAGGATATTCGTGTGATTCAAAACCTGGAGGTTGGGATGCATAAACCTCTTCATTTATATATCCGTTAAGGAATGCACTTTTGACATCCATTTGGAATAGTTTAAAGTTTTTTGTGCAAGCGTAGGCAAGTAGAAGACGTATGGCCTCGAGTCGAGCAACCGACGCATAAGTTTCCTCATAGTCGATTCCTTCCTCTTGGTTATAGCCTTGTGCTACAAGCCTAGCTTTGTTACGCGTTATTACTCCATTTTCATCAAGTTTATTCCTAAACACCCATCGGGTGCCTATTACTCGATGGTCTCGCGGAGGGGGGACAAGGTCCCAAACCTCATTTCTCCCGAATTGATTTAGTTCATCTTGCATTGATAGATACCAATGCTCATCGAGTAACGCTTCCTTAGAGCTTTTAGGTTCAACTTGGGAAACAAAACCAGAGTAATAACAAAAGTTACTAAGTTTAGAGCGAGTAGTTACTCCCTTAGAGATATCACCGAGAATGTTGTCAATTGGATGGTCTTTTGAAGACTTCCAAGCTGGAGGAAGTTCATCTTTCTTAGCATGATGATCATCCTCACTTTTCACTGGTTGGTGATCCTTTTCCTCCTCAATACGCACTGCTTCAGGCTGATCAATTCCCTTATCAATGTCCTTGAGTATGTCTTCAGTAGGTACACATGCACCATGAAAAGAACTACCTTCTCCGACATTTCTCGGATAAGACTCGTCAAAAGAAACATGAACTGACTCTTCAACTACACGTAGCCTTTTATTATAGATTCTATAAGCTTTACTTGACTGAGAGTATCCAAGAAAAATACCCTCGTCAGCCTTGGCGTCAAATTTGCCTAGAGTCTCTTTTCCATTATTTAACACAAAGCATTTGCAACCAAATACATGAAGGTGAGAGATGTTTGGCTTACGCCCTTTTAAAAGCTCATACGGTGTCTTGTTTAGAATAGGCCGGATGAGCACCCTATTCAAAACATAACAAGCCGTACTTATGGCGTCGGCCCAAAAGTATTTTGGTAATCCACTATCATTGATCATAGTCCTTCCAAGTTCTTCCAAAACTCTGTTTTTACGTTCCACTACCCCATTTTGTTGAGGGGTACGTGGTGCGGAAAAATTATGATCAATTTCGTTGGAATCAGAAAATGCTTCAAATAAATGATTTTCAAACTCACCCCCATGGTCACTTCTGATTGACCTAATGTTTGTGTTTAACTTGTTTTGAGATAACTTAGCAAATCGTTCAAAGGCCGAGAAGGTATCACTCTTATTTGCTAAGAAAATTGTCCAGCAAAACCTAGAAAAATCATCAACTATAACAAATCCAGAATAGTTACCACCTAGGCTTTTAACCCTAGATGGTCCAAAGAGATCCATATGGAGGAGCTCAAGGGGTCTCATAGTTGAAACAATGTTTTTAGATTTAAAAGAGATCCTTGTTTGCTTCCCCATTTGGCACGCATCGTAAAGATGATCCTTTGTAAATTTAATTTTAGGCAAACTGATGACTAGGTCTTTAGAAACAATTTTGTTAAGCAAATCAAAGTTGATATGAGCCAAGCGTCTATGCCATAACCACGAATCTTCATTCATAGTGACTAAGCACTTGTCTCCATCCAGTGATACCTCGTTTAAGTCTAGCATATAGACGTTATTCACCCTCAAGCCCTTAAACACATTCTTTTTGTCGCAATCTTCAACTACGCAACAATCCTTTGAAAAAGAGACTTTATAATTTTTGTCGCATAGTTGACTAATGCTTAAGAGATTGTGTCTAAGGCCTTCCACAAGAAGCACATCAGAGATAGTAGTAGATGAGGGGTTACCTACACTACCTTTGCCGAGAATCTGTCCCTTGTTGTTATCTCCGTAGGTGACAAACCCCTTTTTCTTCGCCACAAAGTCGATGAAAAGGGATATGTCTCCGATCATATGTCTTGAGCACCCACTATCTAGAACCCATCTTCCTTCGGTGGTCTCAAGACTTTGTACCTACAAGAATAATCAAGGGAGAGTAGGTACCCAATTCTCATTGGGTCCTTTATGGTGAGTGAAACCAAAATTGCCTTTGGGCAACCATTGATAAATGCCCTTTGGAACAAGAAATCTCCGAAAGCGGCACTTAGCAATAGTATGACCGGGCTTACAACAATATAAGCAATCACGATTAGCTTGAAGTTTACCTTTGCTATCACTATCTCGAATCACATACGTGTATTGTTGATATGGATTATTCATTGTTTCACGATAATGTGATCGATCAATAGCAAACGTAATCTTAGGCTTGAGAGCCTTGTCTAACTTGGCTTTGAGGGTTCTCACCTCTCTTTGCCAAATGTGACAAGTACCACAACCCCCAAGATCAAACCATGTATATTTATTCTCATCGATCTTAGTTTTTGATACATTCACCATGGAGTTTTTAAGATCTTCCAATTCCTTTTGGGAATCGGAAACCTTTTTCTCTAAATAAGAAAAAATCTTTTTATTCGAGGCTAAGCGTTGAAATGCTTCCTTAGCTTCGTGGTGTAATGTATCAAAAGCTCTTTTTAATTCAGCATGAGACATATTTTGACAGTTTTCATATTTAGAGTGTTTTACCTCTCTTCCTTTGTTGTGACGTGCCATGAGACAAAGGTTGACGGATTCACTTTCGTCACTTGAGGAGTCATCTTTCTCCGATTCGCTATCGCTTTCCCAAGCGATGTATGCTCATCGAGACTTGTTTGACTTTTTGTTTGAGCGACTCTTGTCTTTATCCTTATCTTTGTCTTTCTTTAGGGATGTACAATCCGGCTTGTAGTGCCCAGATTTTCCACAGTTGTAGCACGTCCCCTTTACCTTTCCATTTTTATTTCCTTCACTTCTAGATTGCTTCCGGAACTTGACAAGATTTCTGTCCGAGTGCTGAATATCATTCTTACGAATATATCTATTATATCTTTTCACAAATAAGCTCATATCATCACCGGATTCTTCATCTTTGTCGTTTTTGGCTTCATCATCACTTAGCTCTTGATGTGTGGACTTTGAACAAGAAGCCTTAAGAGCTATAGACTTCTTCTCTGTATCTTTTGGCTTCTTTTTCTTTATACTCTTCTCATGTTTATCCAGACTAATGAGCACTTGCTCATGCTCATCGAGTTTACCAAAGAGTGTTGTGAGGTCTAGAGTAGCAAGATCATTGGCCTCCTTGATAGCGGTAACCTTCGGTTGCCATTCCCTGCTAAGACACCTCAGAATTTTATTAGTAGAAACCTCATTTGGAATTGGTTTACCAAGAACATGCAATTTGTTGATAATGTGAGTGAATCGTTTTTGCATATCCGCAATGGTTTCCCCTTTCTTCATGTAAAACAAATCAAACTCTTGCGTTAGAGTATTAATACGAGCCAATTTAACATCATTAGTGCCTTCGTGGGCTACTTGTAAGGCATCCCACATAGCTTTGGCTGTTTCACAATGGGAGACTCGATAATACTCATCAACTCCCAAAGAGGAGATGATCATATTACGAGCCTTACAATCATAACTGTACTTTTTCTCATCCTCTTCAGTCCATTGGTCTTCGGGTTTAGGAACGACAACGCCTTCCGCGTTAGTCATAGTGATTGCCATGGGACCGTTTAAAATGACGTTCCAAACCTTCCGATCTAAGGAGTTAATATGAACGCGCATACAATCCTTCCAGTAGCTGTAGTTTTCACCTGTAAAAACTGGAGCTCTATTATAAGCCCCCTTAGGTTCGTTCGCCATGATCCAAGAAGTTTTACCGAAGCACCAGAATGAACCGGAGCTCGTGATACCACTTGTTAGACTATGGCTATGGATCTAGAGGGGGGGGGGGGGGTTGAATAGATCCTTTGAGTTTTACACGCGAAATTGAAATTTAAAAAATTGTTTGAATGGAAGCTACCACTGGATTAAAAGTCTACAACGAACCTTCTACCGAAAGGATCGGATATGCGCGAATATATATTGCGAATGAGTATGGAAGAGAAAAATTCAGTTTTATTAATGTTATCAAATGCAATCAACAAATTATAGCGTGTTTATGTATAATCTAAACCAATGAGGCAAACAATGAAACACAAACGGTATTTGAATTTGCTTTGTGAGAAATTATCAAACACTTGGTGTGTACACACACACTAAGTGCAGAATTTCTATGGGTAGTAATTTCAAGCTGCTCTAGAAGCAATTCAACGAATTGTATCACTTTAACCAAAATGATTTTTCAGCTTTAGATTACAATACCTCAGAAATTTAGACAACTTGAAAACTTGGCAAATTCAAACAATGCAGAAAAATGTAAAGAGTTAAAGGAGAAAGAGAACGAACGCGATTTGATTAGGCAGTTCCCCAATCGTCCTCGCTATGGGTACATCTGCCCCCAATTCCGAACATGGAATTAAGATATATAGATTATCGTTGTAATTGAGATTTTATACAAGAGAAAACTTCTGAACAAACAAATCTTCGAACGTCTTCGAATTGTTGATGTAGAGCCTTCTCTTCCCTTGATTCAAGATGAATCAAGTGCTTCGAATATGGTTAATTCAATTATCTTCCCGCGCTACTAAACCGAAAGAAAACACCATTCTTCGATTACCTTCACTCGATCAATTGCAATCTACCAAAGATTCGAACCCAAACCTCTCTTCTACGATCCTCTGATTACAGCTACTAAACCGATCTCTTCGGTTACCTTCGCCCAGCTGAATCCTTGTAGAACGAAGCGGCTTGTGCAAAAACCCCCAAAATCCCTTTGATTCTTGGAGGAGAAAACCCTAAGGTTTTATTCAAGAAACACCTACCACAAATCTCAACTCATAATCGAAGATAACACTTCCTGAAATCTGAACCTTATCACTTCAAATCAATGAACACAACAAACAAAAATTGGTTATGTGTAGTTGTTTGAATGCTCAAGGAAGAAGATGAAATTGATGAGAGAAATGGCATAAAATCTTTCACGTTTCTTGTTACGATGAAAAAATGAACTACCATGATATATATATATTATGCTATGGAAAAATGTGGAGATAACAGAATTTTAAGATGAAAAACAAGTGAAAATATTGGCAGGAATCAGCGAGCGGTCGACCTATACAGAAGGTATAGGCGACCTGTGCAAGCCCGCGCGCACAACTACGCAAAAATGCATACTATGCATCGACCGGAACAGGGAGTGCGTCGACGCATACCTCCCAGTTTTCTACACTATCAAACGCAGACTGCATAGGTCGACCTATGCAAGGTGATGAGTCGACGCATACCTTAGAAACATGCAAAAATTCAGGATTTTGAGATTCCTAAGGTGTTGGGACATCTCTAATGAACCTAGATCATTTCTAATCATAATCAAACATATATGCAATACTTCAAATTGAGTTTTTCATGTAAACCACTATGTTCTAATCATGAAGGTTTTGACATCATTAAAAATAAAGTACATAGAGAGAATCTTCCCTCACAAATTGGAGTTAGGTCTAGTTGAAGTTTTTGTAGAGGGTAATGAGATCTACAAATCAAGCCTTGGATGGGAGAAAATGGCTTTGTGGTTTAGGAGTTATGACCCTCCAAAGTTGGTACCCTAGCCACTTTATTTTCAACTTAGAAAATTTTCTAAGTTTTTATGGTTACCCCTTTTACAAGTTATCCAACTTTTCTTGATTTTTCTTGATGAATGATGATTCAAATCATACATTAACATCATTTTAGGGTTAAAAATCCATTTTTATGAAAAATCTCAAAAAGTCAAAGTTGACTTTTGTGCACAGTTGACTTTTTATCAAATGAATTCCAAACTGTGCAATTCTTCAGGAAATCATGTCCTTGACCTAAATCAAACTTGATGGACATGTTCCATGGGTGTCATAGGGTATATTGATGCATGTCATAGGGCTTGGGAGCATGTACTGGTCAAAAGTCAAAGTTACAATTGACTTTTTCCTTAAAACCCTAAGTGTGGTGCAGATAAAATTGAAACTTGTTGCTCAAGCTTCTTGGATCAATCCATTGTTCCAAATGGATCAATATGGTATATTAGAGACCCTCAAATCATGTCTTGAGGTCTTGGCTCATGATTTGTCCCAAAAATCAACTCAGGGGGGGAATTAGGTCAAGAAACCCTAATTCCTGATTTTTGATGAATCCATCCCCTGAGACAAAATTGACTTGATGATTGGGTCCATGAGGTTCCATGGAGTATATTAGGTTGTGTTTTGGATCCTTGGCTCATGCCCAGAGGAAAATTTCCCTTTGGAGGCCCTGAACGACCAAAACCCTAATTTGGTGATGCTGGCGATCTTGAGGCTTGATCCACCTAGAAGGGAGCAGCTTTGTGCTTAATCCTTGGAGTGGGAGTCCTCTTGATCCTTTGTAGCTACTTGAGAGGCTAGACAAGTTGAAGATCATGTCATTCCTTGATTGATCCTTTGTCTAAGGCTCTGAGAGGGCTTAAAACCCTAATTTTGATAGTAGTGAATGCTCAACAATTCCTTGAGGAGATTGATGAGGCACAAAGGTACATCTATATTGTGGTGATGATTTTCACAATGATGGGAAATCTTAGTGGTCAAAATTTGGGGTATGACAGATGCCCCTATTTAATCTTCTTGGACACGAAGGTGTGAATGACGAAGGTATTCGGGCATTCGGGGTGCAAGAGGATTAAATATCGGAATACCCGAAATTTTGATGGTGGTTATGAATGGTAGCTCACGCATTCATCTTTTTTGCTAAACACTGATGCTTAGAAAAGGTAAACTTCCCCTCAATCCTGGTCTTCAGCCGAGGAGCTGGTCTCAGTTTCCTTTTGGGATAAACCTCCCCTCGATCCTGGTTTCCTACCAAGGAACTGGTCTTAGTTTCTCTTGTTAACTTCCCCTCGATCCTGGTTTCCTACCAAGGAACTGGTCTTAGTTTATCTTGTTAACATCCTCTCGATCCTGGTTTCCTACGAAGGAACTGGTATTAGTTTTTTATTTAAACTTCCCCTCGATCCTGGTTTCCTACCGAGGAACTGGTCTAAGTTTCTTTTGTCAATAAACTTTATTGACAAGGGACGCTATTCGTAGCAGTTTTCCTCAAACTTCTCGCCGAATTTTCCTGGGGAGATGCGATTTGACGAAAAAAATTTGATGTCAGAGTTGCTGGGGAACCCAGTCGTCTGAGTTGTAGAGTTGCACAAACTTCTCTATTGGAGACGCCATTTGTTTCTACTGGGGAAAACGAGTCTCTTGAGAGGCTGCTTCTGCATGGGATCTTACATCATACTTTTCTCGGGATCTTCCCGGAGAAATGCCATATGATGGGGTCCAATTTTGAGGTACCGAGGACCTTTTCATCAGCGATCTTTTCGGAGCGAAACTGGCATGCTGCCGAATCTCTGATTACGAGGCTTTCTCTGTGGATTTTCCTTAATCCGGGAAAGCAAGGATATCATCTTCAATGGTGAAGAGTGATGCTGACTGAAAGTTCCTCTGGTTTTTCAGAGGTTCAAGTTATCAAAGTGGTCAAGGGCCAACTTCCTTCCAGAAATAGACTGGGGGCGAGGTTGTTCAAACGCAGCGTTTCCTGATGAGGCAAGAACTGACAACTCGATTGAGAGAACTTCTATCACTAGGGGACAAGACCGACTAGAGTGATAGTGATGCAATATGAAATGTAAATGCAAATTAATAATGCATGATGTATGTATGTATGTGTTGACAAAACTGACGCGACACACAAACTAAAAGATGAACATGACTGGATACTCGGCCATCGCGGGGCGTGTAGAAATATCGCGGGTTCAAGATAGCAATTCCACCTTGCTTAGGAGAGATAGTCCCTATTGGGAGCTACCGTTGGTCGGCCTTAGGAGATAAGAACTCGGCCGAAGAGGTCAGATGGAATAGTCACATCCGACACTGTTGATCCTTCATTCAGGCGCACTGGCGTAGAAGGAGTACTTTGATTCTGCACTTTGAAGTTCGCTTACTTCTGGAGAAGCGGTTGATGCTCTTTTGATGTTCAACAGTCAAAAGAAATTGCCGTCTTTATTTTAAAAGCAGAAAAAGTTTTAACAAGTAAATTCATTTTTGTTTTATTTCAAGAATCGTTAATCATGTTAACAACGTCGTTCTGTAAAGCTAAAACAAATAAGAACTACAAACAAAAGCACAAAGGCTCAAATTTTATTGATAGGATGGAAATCAGCCAAACGCGTGATTCCAAAGAGTATTTACAAAGTTAGAAAATGGTAATTTATAGGGAAAAAGGCTACGTTGAAACACAACGACCACTATCCTTCTACCAACTTTGAATTCAGGGCATCCTGAGCTTCTGTCGAAGATGACCTTGACTGGAGTTTTCCTCCGATGGATGGTATAACTGCTGCTGCTGAGGGACTTGCCTCTGTTGAACATAGTTACTTGCCATTATCCCTAATTTTTGCCTGGATTGTACTATGATGTTTCTAATCCATCGGGATGATTTTTTTCATGTCTCTAACTTTTTCCTGGACCGCCCTTTCGGGTTTTCAATCCACTGAGACGTTTTATTTTTAGTTTAGGCGAAGTATTTCTTGACTACATCAACATTCTTGGGGTAGGCAAATTCCTCTCCGTCCATGGTTGCAAGTCTCAAGGCGCCGCCTGAGAAAGCTTTCGTGACCACATAGGGGCCATCATAATTCGGAGTCCACTTGCCCCGGGAGTCAGTGAGAAATGATTGTATCTTCTTGAGCACGAGGTCTCCTTTTCTGAAGACACGAGGTCAGACCTTTTTGTCGAACGCCCTCTTCATTCTCTGTTGATACAATTGACCATGGCATAGTGCCGTGATTTATTTCTCTTTGATCAGGTTTAATTCGTCGTGTCGGCTCTGACACCATTCAGCTTCAGTGAGCTTAGCTTCCATCAATACTCGGATTGATGGGATCTCTACTTCTATGGGGAGCACTGCTTCCATGCCATATACTAGGGAGAAAGGGGTAGCCCCTGTTGAAGTGCGGACAAATGTGCGATAACCGTGAAGAGCAAAGGGTAGCATCTCGTGCCAGTCTTTGTAGATTACAACCATCTTCTGAACGATCCTCTTGATGTTCTTGTTAGCTGCTTCTACCGCTCCGTTCATCTTGGGTCGGTAGGGAGATGAGTTATGGTGTTCGATCTTGAACTCTGCGCGCAACTCTTTCATCATCTTATTGTTCAAGTTAGATCCATTATCAGTAATGATCTTGCTTGAAACACCATAACGGCAGATGATATTGTTTTTGATAAAGCGGACCACCACTTGTCGGGTTACATTAGCGTATGACGCTGCTTCGACCCACTTGGTGAAGTAATCAATGGCTACTAGGATGAACCGATGTTCGTTTGAAGCCTTGGGCTCAATCATGCCAATTATGTCGATTCCCCATATCGAGAATGGCCATGGGGAAGAGAGAACTTTGCGATGTGATGGCGGTACATGAATTTTGTCGGAGTATATCTGACACTTGTGACACCTCCTCATGTACTTGTAGCAGTCGGATTCCATTGTCAACCAGTAGTACCCTGCTCTTAGAATTTTTCTCGCCATTGTGTGTCTGTTGGCGTGAGTGCCAAAGGATCCTTCATGAATTTCTTTCATAAGCATGTCTGCTTCTGGTCTGTCTACACATCGGAGCAAGACCATGTCAAAATTTCTCTTATAGAGAGTGTCACCGCTCAGGAAGAAGTTTCCAGCCAGTCTTCTGAGGATTTTTCTGTCTTTTCTTAGTGCCCCAGGTGGGTACTTGTGTTTCTGAAGGAAGCATTTGATATCGTGATACCAAGGTTTGTCGTCTATGACTGCTTCAATCGTGAAGATGTAAGCGGGCCGTTCAAGGCACATTATGTTGATCCTAGGTATGTCATTCCATTGACCTACACTAATCATGGAAGAGAGGGTGGCTAAAGCGTCAGCCATGTGATTCTCATCACGAGGGATGTGATGAAACTCGACTCTGTTGAAGAAAGGTAGCAACCTTCTTGCGTAGTCTTTGTAAGGAATTAATCCTGATTGGTACGTGTTCCAATCTCCTTTTATCTGGTTGATAACCAGGGCTGAGTCGCCATATACGTCCAAGTTTTTGATCCTTAAATCAATTGCTTCTTCGAGACCCATGATACATGCTTCGTATTCGGCCTCGTTGTTCGTACATTTGAACGTAAGTCGAGCTGTGAAAGGAATATCGGTACCCTGAGGGATAATAATGATTGCCCCAATTCCGTTTCCATAATGACTAACTGCTCCGTCAAAGATAAGTCCCCATTGGGAACCTGGTTTTGGCCCTTCACTGGGTAGCGGTTCATCGCAATCTTTCATTTTTAGATACATGACATCTTCGTCTGGGAAGTCAAACCCGATTGATTCTTGATCGTCAATCGGTTGATGAGCCAAATGATCGGCTAAAATACTTCCTTTAACGGGTTTCTGAGCGTGGTACTCTATGTCATATTCTGATAACAGCATCTGCCAACGGGCAATTCTTCCCGTAAGAGCAGGTTTTTCGAAGACATACTTGATTAGATCCATTTCTGAGATTAACCAAGTAGTATGACGAATCATGTATTGGCGAAGACGTTTGGCTGCCCAAGCCAAAACGCAAGAAGTTTTCTCAAGCATCGTGTACCGAGTCTCGCAGTCGGTGAATTTCTTATTCAAATAGTAAATGGCAAACTCTTTCCATTTAGTTTCGTCTTGTTGGCCAAGTACACATCCCATTGAGTCCTCTAGAACTGTGAGGTAGATGATCAGTGGTCTTCCTTCCACTGGAGGTGATATAATCGGTGGGTTCAACAGGTATTCCTTAATACTGTCGAAGGCGGTTTGACAGTCTTCTGACCAAACGCAATCCTGGTTCTTTTTGAGTAATTTGAAAATCGGCGCACACGTGGCGGTCATAAGGAATATGAATCTGGAGATGTAATTCAAACGTCCCAAGAATCCTCTGACTTGTTTTTCAGTTTTCGGAGAAGGCATTTCTTGAATGGCCTTGACCTTGTCAGGATCAACCTCAATCCCTTTCTAGCTGATGATGAACCCTAGTAATTTCCCTGAACGGACACCGAAGGTGCACTTGTTAGGATTCAAGCGGCGCTTGAATTTTCTTAAACGTTCGAACAATTTTGACAGATGTTCAACGTGCTCACTCTCTGTTTTAGATTTTGCAATCATATCATCGACATATACCTCGTTTTCTTTGTGTATCATGTCATGAAACAGAGTAGTCATGGCCCTTTGATAGGTTGCCCCGACGTTCTTCAAACCGAACGGCATCACCTTGTAGCAAAAACTTTGAACTTTGCTGTACTATCAACCAGCATGTCAATGTGTGGTAAAGGAAAGTCGTCCTTTGGACTTGCCTTGTTTAGATCCCTATAGTCGACACACATTCTGACTTTTCCGTCCTTTTTTGGAACGAGTACGATGTTGGCTAACTATTGAGGATATTCTGATGTAGCGAGGAAACCCGCGTCAATCTGTTTCTGTACCTCTTCTTTAATTTTGATGGCCATGTCCGGGTGAGTCCGTCTCAACCTTTGCTTTACTGGCGGACATTCCGATCTTAACGGTAAGTGATGTTCCACGATGCTGGTATCCAACCCTGGCATATCCTGATAGGACCAAGCGAATACATCGGGGAATTCTTTGAGAAGCTTTATCAAACTCTCTTTGGCAGTTGGACTGAGCAGTGCCCCAATCCTGATTTCTTTTCTCTCTTTTTCTGAACCCAAGTTTACCTTTTCCAACGGTTCTTTGTGAGATTCAATAGACCTTTCCTCTTGTCTGAGTAATCGGGAGATCTCTTCTGGAATTTGGTCGTCATTTTCTTCTTCAGCCTCGAATACCGGGAACTAAAAGTTGAGAGAAGGCATCGGATCGTATGTTTCAACGGGGTTTAAAACAAGCAATTTACATGACGTGATGATTCGTGTTTAGAAGAGATAGAGAAAATGCAAGTGTGTGCAGTGTATTTTTTTTTACTGCTTGTTTTTTATTTTTAATTGTTTTTTAGGATTACCATTTTCTGAAGAAGCAAAAAGAGAAAATAGCAATTACCGCGGAAATTACAGAACGACGTTATTTTATTAATGAACAAGTCGATTCTTGAAACTACAGCCCTATAAAACAAAACTCTGTCGCTTCGGGCAAGGCGAAGAGGGAAATTTACAGAAAGCGAGCCCTATCAAAACATCCGTTTCACCTGGGCAGGGTGAAAGGTTAAAGATGGAAATTACTTTGACTGATGAACGACCTTCGGAACCTCGACGACAACCCATTGGCGGCGAACTCCTCAGTGAATCACAAAGTCTGGAACCTTCCTTGATTTGTCTTTAGAAATAACGTTGATTTCTGGTGGAGCAGGATCATTGGAATCTGTCTCCCAAGCAGAGTTGTCGTAGGAGAATTCCTCTGTTGCATTTTGCAGAGTATTTGTGCTCTCAGCTGTATCTTCCCATCCAGTTGGCTGGATGTCTTCGAGCTTGATACGAGAACTTTTGGGAGCGGTGTACTTGACCATAAAGTCGTATTTTCCACTCGGTTGTCCCAAGGTGTCCCACACTTCTTTCGAACTGGAGGAGTCATCTCTCTCGATGACGTTGACCTCAGGAAAAGCATAGTTGATGAATTCAAGTCCTGCAAACGTTGCGAATTCATTTTCATGTTGAGTAGTTTCAGGATGTCCTGAGTGTTGATCCTATAATATGGTGGGGACACAGGTATTCTGTTCGATGATGCTCAGCTGAGTTTTGTTACTCGGCTGACTTTCTGGCCCCAAGTCTCCTGGGTAAGGCTACCACATTGGCAGGCCATCCATCGGGCCATAGTAATTGTGGTCAAAGTTGTCTTTCATCAGAGTGTCCTCTTCTAATGAATTTGGCGGAGCACGGAATCCTTCCGGATCACAATCTCCATATATCATTTCGACGTCTGACCGTGGTATAGATCTCGGACTCTGTGCGGGATAGCAAAATGGTATAGGCACCTCTTCCTGAGACATATAACCGTCCTCATTAAGATAGGACTTCCATTCTTCATCTGTGTTAGAGGGATCTTCCTCATTGATAACATGTACTGCTTGAGACACTGGGTGAAGGAAACCTCCACTGTGGAAGAAGTTTTGAATGGGATGAAGACTTCCATCGCTGGCAGCTGTCTGGGTACAGGTTGCAGAAAAACCAAGACCCTTCTTTGTTTTATTGTTAATAGGAATGACAAGCTGTCCCCATCCGATTGTATCGGTACTCTCGACCGCTTTGATAGCATCGTTGTATGAAGAAATGGAAGTTCCTTCTTTGAACTGATTGTTCTTGCTCACCGATAGTGCTTGGAACTGAGTTCCAATAACCTCCTCGGGTTCTATACCAGTAGATGATGACAAGTTACTCACAAGCAAGGCTTGTTCCCCACAAACCGTGACAAGTTGATCGTTCTTGACGAACTTTAGCTTTTGGTGGACGGTTGAAGTAACCGCCCCAGCCTGATGTATCCAAGGTCTTCCTAATAAACAACTGTACGTTTCCCGGATGTCCATGACCTGGAAAGTGACTTGGAAAGTGTGAGGACCGATAGTTATGGGAAGGTCAACTTCGCCGATAACTATTTTTATGGATCCGTCGAACGCTTTGACGATGACCTCGCTGATTCTCATTAGAGGGCCCTTGAATGATAATTGCATCAAAGTGGACTTTGACATAACATTCAGGGATGACCCTGTGTCTACCAGTACGCTGGCTAAAGCATCGTCCTGGCAGTTAACTGTGATATTGAGCGCCATGTTATGACGGCGACCCTCTTCGGGTAATTCCTCATCACTAAATCCCAAATTATTGCAGAAAGTGATGTTAGAGACAATACTATCGAACTGTCTGATTGTTACATCCTGTTCCACAAAGGCTTGCTCCAAAAATTTCTGTAGAGCCTCCCTATGCGCTTCTGAACTGAGTAACAGTGATAACACAGAGATCTTTGAAGGAGTCTGTAACAGCTGATCAACAATGTTGTATTCACTCCTTTGGATGAGCTTCAGCATCTCATCATCATTTTTCGAAAGGTCGGGATTACTGGATTGACCGACTGGTGGATCGGGAGCTTCTGTCTGAAGTTCCTTTTCTTTGTTAGGTTCTCCAACTCCTTGGTTGAAGATTCGACCGCTCCATGTTACACGACTGATGTCTGCAATATTCACGACGGAGGGTAATGGAGTTTTCTTTCCATTCTCAATTATTATTGCACCGTATTTATAAGGGATAACCTTAGTTGATTCATACGGTAGTGGTCCCGGTAGATAGATAACTATGGGAACCTTCTGATTTTTCTGACCATCATAAGTAATCTCGATCCGTTCCCGGTTGGGAACTTTAGATTCGTCAAGTAGAGGGATAATGGAAAAAACATCCCTGGTCCTATGCTGACCAGAGATTACAACAACCTCAACTTGATCGGCAAGGTAATTCGGCGTCCAGTTGATGGGTCCAGAACCCGGATATGGGCGAATCTCTCCACGATCCACCTGACCCTGAAGAGCTGCTCTCATAAGGTAACATCCTTGGTTACTTTCTGAACAGACGCTACAACGGTCATAATTGTGTGGTGGCACCTGGCCACGCCCACTTTGAATACAATGTAACTTCACTAGGTTAACCTCCACTGATTGGACATCCTGACTCTGACGCTGAGTAGGATTCCTGTTACTGATACTAATTTGCTGAGTATCTTCATCCATATAAATTGGCATCCACCAGTGATTTAATAAGTGCTGAAGTGCCTCCTGAACAAGGGTACAACCTCGATTGTTTTCACAACCCGCTTTACAGCTTTGATAGTCATGTGATATTAAGAATCCGAGTCGGACCTGTACATCATGTAACTCTACCAGGTTGGTATTCATCACGCAAATATCAAAGATCTGAACCATGTTGATCTGATAAGAGTTTCTATCATGGTAGTCCTGGATCCATCCAAGATCCATCTGACGCTGGAGGGCCTCTTGTATGAAAGAGCATCCCTGTTTGTTTACCGAGCAAGTTAGACAGGAACTGTAACCGTGCCGCGGCAGATTATGATACTGGCTTTGCCTTGAGTGCATTGCCACCAAGTTGACATTCATTGCACGGATGTCGTGGTTCTGAATGATGTTGGAATTCGTGTTGATCATGTTAACTCCACGAACTCGGTGCTCTTGGATCCATCCGAGATCCATTTGTTCCTGTAGGGCTGCTTGCACCACAGAACATCCCTGATTGTTTTTAGAGCAGACATCACACTAATGATAGTTATGAGGTGGCACATGGCCATATCCACTCTGTCTACAATGCATCTTGACCAGATTGGTCTTCAACAAGAGTACATCGTGAATTTGATAGACATTGTCAGTCTTTTTCTCAATCAAGTTGACTGCAGCTTTCTCATGTTGAGGCAGCAGGTTTGTGAGAACATTAGGATTTGTATCCTTGAAGGATAAGACCCCGCTCCTAACAAGTTTTTGCACGTCGGATTTGAAATTGAGACAATTCTCTATGTTATGCCCTGATCCTCCTTGATGATAAGGGCATGTCTGATCCGCCTTAAACCAAAAAGGCGGATTTTCCGGTACTGTAAGAGGAGACTTAGTCTGAATGTGCCCTTTAGCCAGTAGTAATGGAAATAGTTCTGCGTACAACATGGGTATAGGATCAAACCCTGATGGCCGCGTTGTACGGTTGTTGTTGTATGGAGGACGAGCCTGCTGAAGAGGCTGTTGTGTCCTTTGCTGATCAGGTTGGCTCTGCGCAACCTGAGGTTGATACGTAGGAATAGGCGCAGTGTTGATAGCAGGAGTTACAGCTGCTACCGGCTGATAACGTCGCCTTTGCTTTTCGAGAGAGATATTCCCAATATCTTGCTCTTTTTTCTTAGGGAGAGCACTACCGTATTTTTTAGTACCGCTCGTCGATCCAGTGTCTTTTACCAAACGTCCTTCTCAGACGGCTTCCTCAAGACGTACGCCCATGCCCACCATCTCGGTGAAATCACTGGGTGCACTGGCAACCATTCGGTCATAGTAAAATGAGCTTAAGGTCTTTAAGAAGATCTTTGTCATCTCTTTTTCCTCCAGAGGCGGACAAATTTGAGCGGCAATTTCACGCCACCTTTGAGCATACTCCTTAAAGGTTTCCTTGTCCTTTTGCGGCATCGATCTGAGTTGATCTCTGTCGGGTGCCATATCCAAATTGTATTTGTATTGTTGGACGAAGGCAGTACCAAGATCTCTGAATGTACTAATCGTAGTACGGTTTAAACCCATGTACCATTTGAGTGCGGCACCGGTTAAACTATCCTGGAAGTAGTGAATCAGTAGGTCCTGATTCTCCGTCTGAGCTGACATCCGCCGAGCGTACATCACCAGATGGCTTTGAGGGCAAGAGTTACCCTTGTATTTTTCAAAGTCAGGCACTTGAAATTTGTGCGAAACTTTTACATTGGGGACCAGACAAAGGTCTGCGGCGTCCTTTCCAAATAAATCCTGACCGCGAATGGCTTGCAGCTCCTTCTGCATTTCCAGGAACTGCTCCTGGAATTCCTCCATTATGTCAAACATAGTTTCCTTTTTACCAGCAGGTATCTGCGGAGTCTGTCCTTCTGGGACAGTGTGCACCACAGGGGGTGGTACCGTAACTACGGCAGCGAATCTTGGCGTTTCCCGAAGTTTGTAACCTTCAGGAGTCTTCAGTATGCCCTCGGTATCTTCGTTTTCCCGAAGTTTGTAACCTTTAGGCCCAGTGGCTTCTGTTGTGATTCCCTGATCTTCAGTGATCGGCGGAACATATCCTTCCGGGATATAGTTAACAGGCATGCCCCAAGGACAATCTTTCGGCATTTGATACCTAGGATCATACTTCTCCACGATGGGCGTTGAGGTGATCTCTGAGATCAGAGTCCTTTGTAGCTGAGCTTCTGCCATGGCTTGCATGTCGTTACGAAGCTTTCTTATATCCTCTCTCAGAGCGTCGATCTCTTCTTTCAACTCTCTGTTTTCTTCCTCAAGATCATCCATCTTTTTCTGACGATTGGCCCGAGTATTGTACGAATGAGACAGTTTGACTCTAGAACCGAGACACAAACGTGAGATTCGTAGGTAAGAAGAATACGCGATGTGAGAATGATGAATGCAATGATTATATTAATTGTTTTTTTGGTTTAATCAAAATAAACTTCGACAATTAGATTGCAAATATCAAACAGTGGGGAAACCCCTTTTTATTGAAATTCAAAGGATTATAGAAATGGAAATACAGTAGATTACAAGGTGCAGAAACAGAAACCTAAGCTAATGGGTCCCGAGAGAACTCGGGTGATGATTCTGGTATCTTCCTTTTCTTTGACCGGGGCTCTTGAGCCGTTGTCGGGTTGTCATTCCTTTGCCAAGTGAAAGGAGTGAGCAAATTCCTTTGGTCATCTTGATTCTCTACAGCATGTTGCTCCAAAATTTCAATCAAAGCATCTTTCTCTTTCAGTAGTTGCTGTATTTTGATGCACTCTACGTCGAGGGTGCGGTACTTGTTCTTCCAAGACCTCCTCTCCCGTTGAACTTTGTTGAGAGTAACCTGAAGCTTTTCAGTTTCCGTCATGAAGTACATGACAGACTCCGTCGGTGGAAGAATCCCGTAACGAGGATAAGGCATTTTCAGCTTGAGAGCTCTAGTTTGTACCCAATGGAGATAAGGCTCCACCGAGACACAGTCTGGTTTTCCTAGAGACTCTCGTCTTTTCTTATGAACCTGCTTCCAAGCGTGCACTATTTCCATCTTTAGTGCTCTGTCATTTTCTCCTTCCTTGAAGAAAAGACCTTCCAGATGAACACCCCATGGGACGTGTCTCATCGGGTATCTAAATTGACGATGAACCAACACCGGATGGTAGTTGATTCCTCCCTTAGTTCCTATAAGGGGTACGTTGGGGAAGTTTCCACAACGATCAATGATTCTGATTCCATCATAGATCCTATTACACCAATCTATATCAGAGTTGGTAAGAGACATGATCTTCTGCGACCAACGTAAGGCACTCTTGCAATCCCAAAAAGTAGCAGACTTAGGCAAATGAGAGATAAACCATTTATAAAGCAGAGGTACACAGCATGTGATCTCCCCTCCGCTGTACAAATTTCCCAAATGTACAGAATGATACGCATCTGCGAGCAAATTCGGCACAGGGTTTCCAATGAGAAAAACCTTAATGGAGTTAATATCGACGAAGTTATTGATGTTGGGAAACAAAAATAACCCGTAGGTGAGCAAGACAAAGATGCTTTCAAAAGCAGTCATGTTTCCTATACTGGCAAAATACAGGGCTTTCTTTGTCAAGAACTGGGCTGGCAAACCTTGGATGCCACCTTTAGTGGTTAGGTGAGTCCTGACCTCAGACTCGTCCAAATGAATTGCTCTTGCAATGGTCTGATTCTTTGGAATTTCTTCCAGTCTAGAAAATGGAGCTCGATCTGTAATGTGTAGATCAATCAGATGAGAATACTCCTCCAGCGTTGGTGCGAGCTGGTAATCCGGGAATGTGAAACAGTGATAAACCGGATCGTAAAACTGAATGAGCGTATCCATGATTCCCTCAATCACATGGACTCTTAATAGTGGTAGCAAACCTCCGTGCTTGGCTCTGAAAGCCTCAGGGTTAGTGATCATCCTCGCTAACCTTCTCAAATCCTCTAGCCTTGGAACCTTGAAGGTATACCTATGGGTTCTCCTTATACCGAAATCCATTAGCGTAATCATTTTCTCTGATATTTGTAATCACAGTCTTAGTTTAATTTGAAAAACAAAGAGACTAGAAGAGAAATTTTTTGAATGTTTTAATGTTTTTTAAATGAATGCATGAATGCAGCACACAAAAACATAGGAAAAACATGGGGCCAAAGGGTCGTTGTCATGAAGTCAAGGCTCTACCCATCCCCAAAGGTTTATACTAAGGTGATTTTTGTACCTGTACTCATTATCATCAGCTCCTCCCAGGAAAGCAAAACAACAAGCGGATCACCAGCGAGTTGTAGAGCAATCTTAGAGTAAGTGCCATTCACCGAGAATAGATCACCAGCCTCAAATGAGGGTAGTATCGCGTAACAACTATTCCCGATAGTTTCCGCACTACAAAAGGGTTTGGCTCCTCAGCTTCTCAGACATCACAATCGGCCCATTGTCTAGGTGAGAGAATGGGTTGCATTGGTCAGCCTCCACTGAGGTTGATGGTCGACCTCGTCGCCATCACTTATCTTAAGTGTATACTCAATCTTTCCACATGCAGCATCACACGCATTCCCATTAGCAGAAAAATAAACACGTATAGCAATTAGGAAAAGCAGTATATATATTTGTCCTAATCATCCTAGACCTTTAAAGCTATGGATCCTAAGTTCCTGACAGAAATGGGTTCCCCGGCGGAAGCCCCAATCTGTGGTTTTCACATAAGTGAAGAAGAAGAAGAAGAAAAAAAGTAAGAAAAACAAAGAGGGCCCCACGGTGGGCGCCATTTTTCTATAGCGAACGGTTTTGGACGCGGTTCTTAAGCGCTGGTCGCTCTCACTGCGGTTGAGTTTACTACAGGTCGATTCATTTTTTATCCTATTAAAGCTGATGAAGGAAGGGAAATAGATGTCTCCAATTAACCCTGCTTGCATACTGAATTTAAACAGCGGTCTGTTAGGTTACAGATGCGATCAATGTGGTGGGGCCTTTGTATCGGTTATTTGTATTTTCGCCAATACTGATTTCTCTCTGGGATTTTATTAGGATACTGCTTCGGATTATGATATATGGGAGTGTGGTATTTTGGGTTTTTGTTGATTGCGCTCGCTAAGATTTTTTTCTTTCAATCTTATGCCTACGTATTCCCGTTTACCAAAACAGGGAAATCAGAGCGTTCGTAGTTCCTCCTATTCTATGGGAGGAAATGGTTGTTTTGGTGTCTTGTTCAAAGCCCAAGACGTGAAGCGAAAAGGTGGTTTATATCTTTTTCAAAGCCCAAGATGTGAAGCTAAAGGTGATTTGTATCTTGTTCAAAGCCCAAGATATGAAGCTAAAAGTGATGACTTTAGAGAGAACTTGTCATCTCTAAAGGGGTCTGTTTGTCACAACTGTCGGGTGACTGACTGTAAAGGAGGATTACTTTAACCGAGATTTGTGAATCCGACAATGCCATAATTTCCTTTATAGGGGTTTTAACCTGAAGGAGAAGACTTTAACTCAGTTTAGAGCAATGCCATCTTTCCTTAGGAATTCCTCATGCTAAAAGAGGGACAATGGCATGGATGCAGATGATCTAGAGGCTTGCCGCTTACAGCGATTAGATGAAGGGGAAAGAGTTATTGATGTTTGTGTACTGTGAACGAGGCACATCTTTGATGCTAAAAGGTTGATTGGATCAACCAGTGATTTTCTTATACAAAGCCTAAGAGGAGGCTAATATGTGTCTCGTACAAAGCCCGAGAGAGAGGTTAAAAGATTTTGACTCGACGATGAAGTCTTTTGGTATCTCGTATAAAGCCCGAGATGAAGGCTATTTGACTCAACAAGAGAGTTTTTGTATCTCGTACGAAGCCCGAGATGGAGGCTAAAATTTGTTTGGCTCAATAAGAACCTTTTTGTATCTTGTATAAAGCCCGAGATGGAGGCGAAATGGGTAATTGACTCAACGAGGGAGTCTCTTATGTGTCTCGTACAAAGCCCGAGAGAGAGGCTAAACATTGTTTGACTCCGCTGGGGAGAATCATTGTATAAAGCCCAAGAGAGAGGCTAAAGTCACTGGAGAAGGATCATTATACAAAGCCTAAGAGGAGGATATGGTTACTGTTTTAGTTGAGTGACAGGTCCAGTATACTGATTTTGAAAGAGAAAATCAGTTCTTATATGAGCAACACTATACTCAGGGATTTGATTCGAGGATCCGAGTTATTCCTGTTCTCTAAGGAAGTGGGAAATCCGAAGGGTATTGAGACTGTCCGAGTCTGCGGGTTTTCTTCCTATTTTTGAAGGGGTGCTTGAGAATGTCTTTGAGACTCAAGGGAATTAGACTGTCCAAGTCTAGAGTTTTATCTTTTGTACTATGCTTTAAGAAACAGTAGTAGACTCTTTGAAAGGACTGTTCTATGCAGATGAATAATATCTGTTCCTATACCTCTAGGAGGTCGTCGGGATAATTTGTACGAAGCCCAAGAGGAGGCTGGAAACTTTTAAGAAGCCGATCGGTCCTTGTACGAAGCCCAAGAGGAGACTATCATTCCCGGAGGAAGAGATCATTATACAAAGCCTAAGAGGAGGTTGTGAATACTTCTAAGAAGTCGGCGGGTCCTTGTACTAAGCCCAAGAGGAGGCGGGGTTGCTTTTAGGAAGCCTGTGAGTCCTTGTACGATGCCCAAGAGGAGGCCGATGCTTTTAAGAAGCCCGTGGGTCCCCAAACCCCGAGAAATTCAAGACATGCTATTCACAAGGAATAGATCAAGCCAGGAAAGTTTGAGAATTTGGAAGAAACTCAAAGATGCCATTCACGGAGAATACATTCATCCGTGGGAGTAGAGTTTCTTGACAATTCCTAATGAGGACAGCCGAAGAGAAGACTGTATCTGGTGATCCTATTGGGGATCTAGTTGTCTATTTCAACGAATAAACGAAACGACGTCACCTAGTTCTAGACGTAGTTGCCGGGGAAACTCTAAATATCTATACTATTATTACACAGTTGATATGAGTTTATGAAAGAAGACTTACAGTGAAACAACCCCACAATATAATTATATGTATATGAAAGCGGTAAATGAAAGCAATAACCACTTACTCGGTTGTAGAGCTTCCATGCTGTTTGGTTAGTTGTTCAACAAAGAAAGATTGAAAACAACAGTATATTTCAAAATCAAAGGAGAAAGTGCTTTGAAAAAGAAAGATTTGGGACTTACAGCTCAAGGAGAGGCCCAGGGTTTTATCAGTGAGCACACTGTTGTTTTGTACAGAGGGACTTATACAAGTGACTGAGGCCCAAAAAGGTTTTCTGTACAAAGGGATGGGTCTTACACTCTCTCAAGAGGCCCAAACAGTTTTAAAGAAAAAGAGTGGGGCTTATAACATGAGGGTAGGCCCAGTTGACTTTTCGTTTTAAAATGGCGATCGCGCCGAGGTTTTCTTTTAACGCAGAGGGACTTATACAATAAGTGAGGCCCAAAAATGTTTTTGGTTAAAAGGGGGTTGGGTCTTACACTCTATTAGAGGCCCAAAATTTTTTGAATGGGTCTTATAGCTCGAGGAGATGCCCAAAGGTTATTTTTTAAAAGGCGACGATCGTGCCATTTGTTTTTGACGGTATCGGGACTTATACAATACACGGAGGCCCAAAAATGATTTGGTCAAAAAAAGGATTGGGTCTTACACTCTATTAGAGGCCCAAACAGTTTTGAAAATGATTTATGAGGGTTGAAAGTCAAAGAAACCCTAATTTTAATCTTTAAATAGTATATATTTAAAGAAAATCAATGGAAAATACCAAATAGATTTGAATAAACCACTTGTGATTTTTGTTTAAGGTTTGAAAAATGAGGTATAAATCACAAGAGATATTAAAACTCATTTGGTCTTGATTTTTTCTAGATGGATGTTCATTTTAAAATGTTTAAAAACAAATAAAAATGAATTTATTCACAAAAATACTAATTATATTAAATACATAATATAAATCTAATTTTTTTTTGGAATAAAATATTTCAACATTTTTATGATTTTTTGCAAAAAGAATCAGTCAAAAATAATTAAAATTGAGTGAGTTATTAATTTTTCAAATCATTAACAAAATAATATGAAAAATAGGAAAATAGGAAATAGTGATAAAAAAAAGGTCTGGGGCGAGGGGGATTCGAACCCCAGACCTTTCGCTTGCCAATACATACAAACCAGCTGATCAACCACTGGGGCGCAATGCCAATTCATTAATAACATGGCAAGTGAAAAATATATATCAAACTAGTTGGATTTTTTGAAAATGGCGCCATGGCCATCTTCTTCCTCTAGCTCGTGCATGAAGACCTCCATCTCTCTCATTTCTCAACCATTTGACATGATTCAAACACCAAACTCATGCGTTTTTTCACAAGGAAGAAGATGGCAATACCCAATTTCATTCATTTTCAGTGTATAGCAAATTATATCATTGTGGCCATATGAACCCTAATTTTGCAAAAGCAATCGAGTAGGCATGATTATGAGTGATATGATCAAATTTTTTGAGGGAAAACAATCAACATATGATGGCAAGCAATTGGCAAAAATATCATGCGAGGAAATATGCATGAATCATGGAGTTGGAGTTTTGAGGCTTACCTTGATGCAAGCTGAAATGGAACTCTGCACAAACCTTGTTCCAGTAGTGAATTAATGATCCCTACAGCTTCAATGGATGTTATGGAGTGTGTTGCAAGCTTTGGAACACTTTGAAACTCTTTGGATCAAGCTGGAGACCTCCACCTGCATAATTGAGGCATAATGGCTTGGTTGAAGGGTGATTTTGAGCCTGAGGTGTTACAGTCAGTGTTTAAGTATTTGGACACCTCAAATACATCATATGTGATGTGTTTGAGCAATTGGAATTGATTGGTTAAGGCTGCAATTCAAAACCCGATAGTGGTTACTCAAAAACCAAGAAACTTGAGGTTTAAGGAAGAATGAGAGAAAACAGTGCTGTAACTGGCTTTGGTGTGAGTTGAATGATCCATTGGAACCTCTATTTATAGGTGATCAACTTTTGTCTTGGAGGAATAGTGAATGGCTGCTGGATCAGATCACATTTGCATGGATTGGCTTGGAGGATTTCTTCTCATGTAAGGCAACCTAGCCATTCCCAAGAGCAGGGTTATGCCTTGACCAAAATCATATTCTTCAGATGTTTTTATTGTTGTTTAATCAGAGAACTTGACTGAGTAGAGTGGCTTTGTTGAAAATGCACTATTCCACATTAATGCCCCTTTGAATTCAAGGCAAAATGTGCCAAAGTGGATGAATTTCAAGTTGGAAGATTCCTTGGCTTTTTTACTCAACCCTATCAGTTGGATCAGTTGGTTCATGATCAGATTGAAGGCATGTGGCATAGTGATCACTCCTTTTGACTCAGAAATCGTGGATGGCACAAAACCCCCAAACTGATTTTTCATGGCAGCCTTGACATGGTGTGTTGTGGCAGCCATAATTCTTGGCACAAGTGGATTGGTTTCATGCTATTGAGTTGCTTGGATTCTTGGCAACATTTGCAACAACATTGATGTTTATCTTTGGAACTGATTCAGCTTGTAACTGTGTGAAAAAACCTCACAAGTTTTGGTGTTTCCAACAAAATCTGTCTTGGACAGAATTTTTTCTAAGTGTTGGAAAAGTGGTACTTTCATGTTTTCAGCCATTTTTGGCTCACTCATAGCTCAAAATCCACAATGAATTGGAGTTAGGTCTAGTTGAAGTTTTTGTAGAGGGCAATGAGATCTACAAATCAAGCCTTGGATGGGAGAAAATGGCTTTGTGGTTTAGGAGTTATGACCCTCCAAAGTTGATACCCTAGCCACTTTATTTTTAACTTAGAAAATTTTCTAAGTTTTTATGGTTACCCCTTTTACAAGTTATCCAACTTTTCTTGATTTTTCTTGATGAATGATGATTCAAATCATACATTAACATCATTTTAGGGTTAAAAATCCATTTTTGTGAAAAATCTCAAAAAGTCAAAGTTGACTTTTGTGCACAGTTGACTTTTTATCAGATGAATTCCAAACTGTGCAATTCTTCAGGAAATCATGTCCTTGACCTAAATCAAACTTGATGGACATGTTCCATGGGTGTCATAGGGTATATTGATGCATGTCATAGGGCTTGGGAGCATGTCCTAGTCAAAAGTCAAAGTTACAGTTGACTTTTTCCTTAAAACCCTAACTGTGGTGCAGATGAAATTGAAACTTGTTGCTCAAGCTTCTTGGATCAATCCATTGTTCCAAATGGATCAATATGGTATATTAGAGACCCTCAAATCATGTCTTGAGGTCTTGGCTCATGATTTGTCCCAAAAATCAACTTAGGGGGGGAATTAGGTCAAGAAACCCTAATTCCTGATTTTTGATGAATGCATCCCCTGAGACAAAATTGACTTGATGATTGGGTCCATGAGGTTCCATGGAGTATATTAGGTTGTGTTTTGGATCCTTGGCTCATGCCCAGAGGAAAATTTCCCTTTGGAGGCCCTGAACGACCAAAACCCTAATTTGGTGATGCTGGCGATCTTGAGGCTTGATCCACCTAGAAGGGAGCAGCTTTGTGCTTAATCCTTGGAGTGGGAGTCCTCTTGATCCTTTGTAGCTACTTGAGAGGCTAGACAAGTTGAAGATCATGTCATTCCTTGATTGATCCTTTGTCTAAGGCTCTGAGAGGGCTTGAAACCCTAATTTTGATAGTAGTGAATGCTCAACAATTCCTTGAGGAGATTGATGAGGCACAAAGGTACATCTATATTGTGGTGATGATTTTCACAATGATGGGAAATCTTAGTGGTCAAAATTTGGGGTATGACACTCACGAGGACTATGTAGACTGGAACCTTTAATATGAGGGTGAGGATTCAAGGCAGGCGATCCCTAAAAAAATTGGCTGCTGCTATGGAAGGACCAAAAACTGATGACAAGTATAAAGTACTGGAAGAGAGGCTAAGAGTTATGGAAGGATTCAATATCTTTGGAGTTGATGTTGTAGAGATCTTCTTAGTACCCGATGTGGTCATACCTCCTAAGTTCAAAGCACCTGATTTTAAAAAATGTAAGGGCGTCAGTTGTCCTAAAAGTCATCTCCGAATGTTTTTTAGGAAGATGGATGCCTATGCGATGAATGAAAAGCTGATGATACATACCTTTCAAGATATTCTAAGTGGGGCATCCTTAGATTGGTACATGAAAATGGAGAGGACTCATGTCAAGACTTGGAAATACCTTGCCAATGCCTTCCTAAAACAATACAAGTACAATGTGAACATGGCTCCTAACCGTATGCAACTGCAAAACCACTCTCAAAAGGGCAATGAATCCTTCAAGGAGTATGCTTAAAGATGGAGGGAACTAGATTCTCGCGTGCAAACTCCACTTTTGGAAAGTGAATTAGTACACATGATCATGAGCACCCTACAAGGACCATTGTCATACCCCAAATTTTACCCCTAGATTCCATTGTCATTTTCATAGCATCCAACACATTTTAGGTATGTCATTCATGCATAGCTAACCTCAAAATTATCAAAATATTGTCTTGCTTTGCTTTGTTGTGAATTAGGGTTTGCATCAAAGAGATTATTGGTTGATCAGTCAAAGTCTTGGATTGATCATCAATATATCAAGTTCTCATGATCAAGAGTTTCCCTACATCAACAATTAAGTGTATTGTGGTCTGATTAGAAGTTTATTAAGTTTCAAATTCATCTGGTCCACAAATTAGGGTTTCTGAGCCAAAGTCAATTGTACCTTTAACTTTTGACCAAGACATGTTCTCAAGCCTTAGGGAATGATTCAAGACACTCAATGACACCTTTGGAGTCCATCCATAGTGTTCAAATAGCTCAAGAGTTTGATTTCATTAAAGTATGCAATTTGGATTTCATCTGATATAAAAATCAACCACTGATTAAAGTCAAGTTTGACTTTTGACTTTTTGGTCAAACATGGAATTCTCAAGTCAAAGATCATGAAAACATGTGTTTTGGATCATGATCAATCACGAAAATCAATGAAAACGTCAAAGAATCAAGATTTGTGAAAATTAGGGTTTCATGATTTTTATAGGTTATGAAATTGAATGATTTTTACTTAACTTTCCAAGCTCATAACTTCCTCATCAAATAACCATTTTCTTTTCTCCAAAGACCAAATTGAAGATCTTGTTCCATACTACAACTTTGTCCTTGAGGATGATTTCCCAAAAAATGCATGAATTGAGAGATATGAGGTCGTGAAGTGGGAGGTTCAATACTTTTGGAACCTAAACACTTAGAAAATTTTCAACAAAATCTGCCTTGTCTTGGAGCCAACTTTAAGGCCATTTTCACCATGATCCCAATGGATTCAAGAAAAACTCAAAACCTGAAAGTTTTAGAGGATGTTTCAAGCTTTCCAAAGAGTCCAGGAACAAAAAATTATCATACTTGAGCTAGGATTTTCGAAGAGATGAAGTTGGCACTTCAAACTTGACTTATACGTCATTTTCATGACATGTTCTTGATCAAATTTTGAGCCAAACCTACTCAATCTGGTTTTGCAGGCATTCTAGCTTCTAAATCTCAACAAAATATGAGCTTTACACAGATTAATGATGCATTATCCAAGTGACTAAGGCATTGTTCAAAGGATCATTCCATTTAGGGCATAAAGATCACATTGCCATTTTGATAAAGTGAATTTAATCACAAGTTAACTTCTCTTGAACCTATACCTTATTTCTTCTGCACACAAACCTTTCTAAACTTAGAAAGCAACACCTCAAATGTGCTCAACCACTCTAGAATGGCTTGTACTTTGCATTTGAACCATGTGGATCAATGAAACTACCAATTTGTTTCCAACCAAACCAAAACTCCACAACTTGGTTCTGCATAACCTCAGTCCTCCAATCATTCCCTATAAATAGATACTCATTCATCAGTCCAAAAGACACAAAAAACACAAGAAAACTCAAAGCAAACACCCCTCATACCAGAATTTGCATCAAGATCTCTTTTGTGCCACAAAACTTCCATTTTCCATTAATCTGTCCAAGACATTCCATAGTCATAAAAACCTCAAACCAATCATCCACACACGTCACAAAACACCTAAAAAGGTGTTCAAACCCTCATCTTCACCAAAAAACCTCAGGAACAGAAAGTCAACTCTCAAACCTCCTATGGACCAAAACCATTCTTTTTATCACTTTTGCATTTCATGTTTTTCTTCATTTTCTTTTGATCATATCTCTCAAACCATTTATCATTTTGGGCTGATTTTTTGCACACCCATTCTTTGTCATGCCTATTTTGATAATCCATGAAAAAATTCCAAAAAAGATTTTATTTTCACACACTTTTATTTAGTCAAAGTAAGGCACTTTTTTTAAAAAATGGTTTTAGGTCATTAAGTGATTCTTTTTAATTATTTATTTAATTTTGCTTGGTCATATTGATGTTTGTGAATGTCATGTATATTGTGTGAACCTTGTTTGACGTTGGTAACATAATCCCTTTGATTTTTGCCTAAGTTTGATGCACTTTAATGCATGATTTTCATGTGTACATGTCTTGTTTCTTCATGTTTAATTATAAAACATTCCCTTTGACTTTAGCATGATATTTATACCATATTAAGCCTTTGATGCATGCTTGCTATGTGTTTGAATCATCTTTGATCATATGTTCATGATTTGCCTTAACTTTGATGCCATGACTATGTTTGGTTCTTAAACTTCATGCTTATTATGTTTAAACCTTTTGAAATGCTTAGACATGATTGTGATCACAATGAACCATTGACGTGAACCCATGGTTGTTACCTTTATGCTTTGAACCATTCCCATATTGTGGTATCTTAAACTTGTCCATGATTGTTTGGAACCTTAAATTGTATTCATGATTAAGTGGTGTTAGTGTCAACCCTAAACCATGTCACAATCTTGACCTTAGTTCATGCATGTTGATATTGTTATATCCATGATTCACATGTTGATTTGAATCTTTGTTGATATTGTTATGATTTCCATGTTTATTTGAATCTTTGTTTATATTCATGCTCACGTGTTATTGTTATGAACATGCTATAATATGCCATACTTATGTTGTCATTTTGGTCTTGTTAGAAACATGTCACATGTATGCTTTGTCTATGCATCATCCATGTTTATGTATTCATCCTTGGTTGTTACCATGATTATTTATGACTGTTAAGTCTTGTCTTAGAAGTTGTCACATCTATATTCATGTGTTGGTTGTTACCATGTTCATTTAAATTTGTTATATCTCATTTTATCTCATGAGATCCTTTAGTTGATATCATGTTTGAATGTCATCTTTGCCATGAGTTGTGTATCTTTATTTGATGTCATGTTTGAACATCATCTTTGTCACTTACTATTTGTTTTAATTGATGTCGTGTTTGAATATCATCTTTATCACTCTTTATCCGTTTTGGTTGATATCATGTTTGAATGTCATCTGTTGTTTTCCTTTGATATCATGTTTGAATATCATTCTTGTTCATCTCATTCATTATTACCCATATGATCATGTTTGTTTTGCCTTTGTCAAGTCATTCCCTAGTGAGGGTGGCTTGTTAGCTCTCTTCCTTTTTCTTTCTTTTGTTGCCTAATTCCAAAGGAAGGATCCCTTTTGTTGACTTTATGTCATAGGTGTAGCGTGCGATTTTTGTCGGTGACGCGACGACCTTATCGCCACGGGGTTCCTCACCGCAATGGTAGGAGTGGGGTGCTACTTTATGATTTCATATTTATCCCGTGAAGCTGGAAGGGAAAGGGAAGTGTAGCAAGCGATTTTTGTCGGTGGCGCGACCACCTTATCACTGGGTTTTCCTCACCGCAATGGTAGGAGGGGATGCTACTTTCTGATTTCTTATTTATCCCATGAAGCTGAAAGGGAAAGGGAAGCTATCTAAAACTAACCTTGCACGCGAATGTTTAACTGAACAAACGCTTAAAAGAGATTTGGGGAGTTGGGGTCAGGTTATACAATGGTAAGTTGTCAATTACCCATCCTATATGTGGTTATCCATAGGATATCAGGTTAAGGTTTCGCTTTATACTTGATGGTGTTTATCCGTTAATTGGTTGGGAAAGTTTCTTGGGAAGTATGAGTGAGTGAGTTGATGTTGATGTTTGGGTGTTTTTGGTAAGGTACTGGACCTAATGTTTGATTGGTATGAAGGTACTGGACCTAGGGTTTTTGATTAGTATGCTCGCTAAGATTTCACAATCTTATGCCTACGTATTCCCGTTTAAACGAAACAGGGAAATCAGAGCAATCGTAGTCCCTCATATTCTAAGGGAGGAAAAAGATGTTTTGGTGTCTTGTTCAAAGCCCAAGATTGAAGCTAAAAGGTTTATTTGTGTCTTGTTCAAAGCCCAAGATTGAAGCTAAAAAAGTTTGACTGAGAGAGAACTTGTCATCTCTAAAGAGGGATTGTTGATTTTTGTGTGCCTTGATCAAAGCCCAAGCTTGAAGCTAAGAGGTTGATTGACTCCACTAGGGGGTTTCCTTATACAAAGCCTAAGAGGAGGCTGAAAATGACCGACTCAACAAGAGAGTGTTTATATTGGTGTCTTGTACAAAGCCCAAGATTGAGGCAAAAAGAGACTGAATCTTTGGGGATATCATTATACAAAGCCTAAAAGGAGACTGGAAGTTTGACTTTTTCGGGGGGAAAATGATCTATCTGTCTTGTACAAAGCCAAAGATTGAGGCTAAAAGAATTTTGACTCCGCCGGGGAGATTTGTATGTGTCTTGTACAAGGCCCAAGATTGAGGCTGAAACAAGTTTGACTCTTGCTGGAGAATATTATCTGTCTTGTACAAAGCCTAAGATTCAGGCTAAAGCGGGAAATTTAACTGACTCGGATGCGGATATTTTTTATGTGCCTTGTACAAAGCCCAAGATGGAGGCTGACATGAGTTTTAATCTTCTTGGGGAAGATCATTCCTCAAAGCCTAGAGGAAGGCTAGGAGGAAATGACTCTGCTAGGGAAGATATCTGTCCCAAGCTCAAGAGAGAGAGATTGATGTCTTGTACAAAGCCCAAGATTGAGGCTGAAAGGGTTTGACTCAACAAGAGAGTGCTTTTATCGGTCTTGTACAAAGCCCAAGATGAAGGCTAAAAAAGGTTGACTCAACAAGAGAGTATTTTTATCTGTCTCATACAAAGCCCGAGATTGAGGCTAAAAAGGCTGACTCAACAAGAGAGTCTGAAAAGGTGATTGACTCAACAAGGGAGTCTGAAAAGGTGATTGACTTAACAAGAGAGTCTGAAAGTCGATTGACTCAACAAGAGAGTCTAAAATGGCGATTGAATCAACAAGAGAGTCTGGAAAAGTGATGGACTCAATAAGAGAGTCTGAAAAGGTTAGCTCCGCTGGGGAGAATCTTTGTACAAAGCCCAAGAGGAGGCTAACTTTGCTGAGGAAAAGATCATTATACAAAGCCTAAGAGGAGGCTAACTTTGTTGAGGAAAAGATCATTATACAAAGCCTAAGAGGAGGCTAACTTTTTCTGGGGATTGTTAAGATCCCGAGGCAGGTCCAAATGAGGAATCAATTCTTGCTGAGGATTACAGAAGAGTTGAGAAATCAGAGACCTTGAGGTTCTTATTTGGGATAAGCTGACCCTGGTTGGGGAACTCTTAAGAGAGAGGCTGGGTTTCAGTTGGAGATTGACCCACACCACTAGAAAACTGTGTTTTAGAGTCGGCTAATTGCAAATGCTAAAGTATAAAAAAAAGACGCTAACATGTTTTTAGCGTCGGTTTAGAGTCGGTGTCAGGCCTAGGATAAAAGGTGCGAAGCTAATAGGTAGCGTCGACTTACATTAACCGAGGCTAAATAGCGTCGGTTAAACCGAGACTAAATGGACACTAAATTAGCCGATGCTATATTGTTTCAAAAGCATGGAAAGTCAATGATTATGCTTAGAGTTGAACACCCTGACTCTAAAGTCAACAACATAAAAGTCAATATTTTATAGCGTCGGTCTAGCCGACTCTAATTAGCGTAGGTTTTGCCAACTCTATGGTCAACTGATAAAAGTCAATAAAAACTTTTAGCATCCGTGGAGCCGACTCTAAATAGCGTAGGTTCTGCCAACTCTATGGTTAACTGATAAAAGTCAATAAAAACTTTTAGCATCCGTCAAGCCGACTCTAAATATTCATAAGTTCAGAATATTCATAATTCATAAGCCCACTGTTATGAACACTAAATATTCATAAGCCCATTAATGCTTGTCTCAATGAATTCACCAAATATTCATAATTCAAAATATGAACACTATTCAAAGTTCAGAATATGGACAAGCTTTCTAATATCGTAACTTTCCAAAAGTTATGCAACCTTCAACAAGACCATAAATAAGATCACATGCTATTGTCTTAGAGGTCTTTCCAAAGATTAATTGGTTCTGTTCTGTATTCAATATGTGTCCTGTTCTAAATTAAAGTATTTGTTAATTAATTTATTCAATATCAATCAGTTCCTACAAAATTCTGATACATTAGTTGGTAAATGTATATTAACAGGATTGTTAGTTCAAAGAAACATGTGATGTGAGATGTCTAAACCATGTCTACCATTGGATAGCTATAACAACAGACAATAGGTTTCATTCACCTTGCAATGTCTTAATTTCAAGTAGGCTATATGTTGGCCATTAGAGTTGAAAGAGCAGCTAGAATTAGAGCAAGAAAAGAGCAGACTGAGGTCAACTCTCTTACCATGATATATCTATTTAAAGTGTTACCACATAGTTTAAAGTATC
This sequence comes from Lathyrus tuberosus, assembly GCA_022829125.1. Taxonomy (NCBI): domain Eukaryota; kingdom Viridiplantae; phylum Streptophyta; class Magnoliopsida; order Fabales; family Fabaceae; genus Lathyrus; species Lathyrus tuberosus. The sequence goes on along the minus strand of JALAZF010000803.1, from coordinate 588,739 downwards.
AAAAACTTACGATATATCTATTTAAAGTGTCAATTTCAATAGGAATTGCCACTGAAAAGAGCAGACTAATGTCTTAATTTTAATAGGAATTGCCAATTTAAAGTGTCAAAAACTTTAGATATATCTATTTTAAGGCAACATTCCCACCAATTTAAAGTTTTGAGAAGAGAGGACACAAAAAAATCAACACATACACACAACAGAGATATTGAGTCAATTTCAGTGGCTAAGAGATATTAATGCAGTAACATTTACGAGAACTTACGTAAGTAGATGCAGCACGATTGTCAACCCAGTCACCATTTTTCCTTTTGTGCGTTTTTAAAAATAACTCATCAGGACGCACATCCCTTTGAAGTTCACGTGACTACAAATAATAAAATAATCAAATAATCAATACAGAACTTATGTTATTACAAAACCATATTATAGGTCATTGAATTTCACACAAAACACGATAATTATTATTTGTTAGGATTTTATTACTTACGAGTTCATGTGCAACATCAATATGAGCCTTACGGCCTGTGGTGTGGACTGCTCCACCTCTTGCGGAAGATCGATTGATCTTGTTTTGAGAAGACATAGCCAAGAACTCATCCTTTTTCCAATAAGTTTGAAGTTCAACCCAAGCATTCTCACCAATCCATGAAGGTCGAGTCCCTTTTTCCCTCGCTTTCCTCAACATGTCATTTAATCGTTTTCTTCCTTTTTTTTTTCAAATGCGATATAGACAAATGCATGATCGCAAGGATCCCACGAAACCTTCTCCTAAAAATAATAAAAATCACATAATTAATATTTAATAACTGATCAATTGCTTGTTTAAATATATATTGATCAACTTAAATGGCAAAAGTCAATAAATACTTACTCCAAACAACTTAAACCAATAAGCTTTTGTATTAGGGTCGAGTACACTCCAATGATGTATAGGTTTAAAAAATTGTTTGCGTATTGCAAAATTAATAGCACCTGCAACTTCTTTGGCAGGAACCAGCCTGCAAAAAATTGAAAGATTCATCCTTAATATATCAGGATATAAGGAGAGGATCTAAGCATCAAGGGGTGAGAGTGAATCAGTATAATGCAAGTCAATTGATTTTTTGACAAAATTTAGAGAGATTCACATACAAAACATGAAAATTATTGATAAAACAAAGAAAAAAAAGGTAAAAATGAAAACTTAAGATTAGAATGAGAATATATATGACTTACCCAGTACCAGATGGTTTTATGATAACCTTTCCATTCTCATCTATTGTTGGCACAAGAGGTTCTTGACCCACCGCCTCAACTTCGTCATCATCATCATCCATATCTTCCTCATCATCCTCCTCATCTACCATATTTGAAGGGCTAGCCATTGTTTGAAGGTTTATACTTTTAGGGCCAGCCATTGTTTGATGGGTTAAAGTCGGAGTAGGCATAAACCTACATTCCTCAGAGGTAGCGGCATGAACATGTGCAGGTGTTGGTACTACATTTGGAGCTGGTGTTGGCACCAACGATGCAGCCTGCACGGATGATGTTTTCTGAGCTGATGTTGGCACCGACGATGCAGCCTGCACGGACGATGTTTTTTGAGCTGATGTTGGCACCGACGATGCAGCCTGCAAAGACGATGCTGCCTGAGCCGTAGTTAGCGTCGACGATGCAGCCTGGACGGATGATGTTGTGTGAGCTGTAGTTGGTGTCGACAATGCGGACTGGACGGACGATGCTGCCTGATCTGATGTTGGCACCGACGATGCTGCCTGAGCTACTTTATTAGCAGGTGTCTTAACGGTAGGCTTCTTGTTAATTATGCAATTTCGTTGTTCTTGAAGTTTTCCTGGTACTAATACCTTAGCTTTCCCACCTCTATTAGTCATCTGTTGTCATAAAAAAATAAAAGGATTAGTTTTCCTGCAAACAACTGAATACACTAGGCGAGATGTAATTATCAGTTTTCCTGCAAAAATAAAAGGATTAGTTTTCCTGCAAAAATAAAAGGATTAGTTTTCCTGCAAAAATAAACAGATAGAGCAGCTTCATTAGTATGCTGGGAGTTGGATGCCAGAGTAGAATTGGGGGAGCTTGAACACAGTCTCTTAGATAATAGACTATTTACTAAGAGCAATTACATTAACAACACAACACATAACAGTAACAATAATAATAATAATCTAAAAAACTAAATTGAATTGAATCACATTTTTATTGCAGACTGTTGTCCTAAAAAAGTAATTTGGAAAAAATGGAAGTTAACTTTATTTCCTAAATCAAACTATGTATACTTATCAGATCCAATTAATAACCATCTTCTATTTGCAAGTGTTGAATTACTTGACATTGATATCAAGGAACAAAAGGTGGCTGTGAAAGGAAATGTAAATGTAGAGCAGTTTTATGAGATTGTCTCTAACTTCAGTAAGTGCTGGGACTTTCGATCACTTGCGGTTAGTTCAGATGAAAATGCATGTATGAGTTGAAAAAATTAGAATGGAATGTATGCATGGAGACAACTGTTCTGTTGCTAGGTAGCTTAACAATTAAGACAATTACATTCAACTCCTGTAATGGCTCTAATGGCTGCACCAAAGCCTTGAGTTTATAGACAGTTCTCAAGCATAATAGTTTATAGACAGTTAATAAGATTAATGCTTGAGTTTATAGACAGTTCTCAACCTGATTCCTAATTCAAACTCCAACCATTTCAAACTGCAGTTATTATTCCAATAACAATACATCTGGTATTTCTCTCTCAGGCACACACATAAATAAGATGAAATAGAGTCCAACCATTTAGTAAAAGAGTTTGCATAAATGTATACAACTTCTGCTGCTCGTACAATTTTGAATCAATACATACACAACAAGAGATAGAGGAAAAGTCAAGGAAATACACATGCTCAAATGTTACAACTACTGTCACAAAATGCAAATGATATTAGAATATTTAAGATGCATATTAACCTTTGCAATCATGCTTGTTTTAAAATGCCGAGTGGAAAAAGAATGACTTGGAAAATATCATAATGGAGAGTAGTTTGTGGATAAATGAAATAAACAAATGATGTGATTATCACTACAATGAAAATTCATTGTATTAAAATCTTTGCTAAGCAAATTCTTAGCAAACCACACTAACCACTTACATCAGAATACACACACTGTGGCTGGAAAAGAAACATTATTTATTAACAACATACTAGTTCTCAAGCATAATAGTTTATAGACAGTTAATAAGATTAATGATACTAGAAGATACATGCAAAACATCCAAAGAAATGGTCTATAAGAGGTCTTAAATTCACTCTAAATACTAGTTTAATATCCAAACATTTCATAGACTCCAAAAAACATGATAACACAAGTGCAGTTGCCTTTGGATGTTAGTGTTGTATTGTTTGATTGATCAATGTCCTCTATCTACTTCACTAGGAGAACGATCAAAAATTTCTTCAAACACATCTACTTGCGAGTTATCACGCAAACAAGGTATTGATTCAATTTCTACAATGGATAGCACAGGTAACATCCCATCAGATTGATAAGGTACTTCATCCTCTATGTTGTCAATCTCCACGCGACCCCTTGGTTTTGTGGTGATTGCCGCACACCATCCCCGCATATCTCTACAAATTTCTGGATAGGGGACATAATACACTTGTCTTGCATTTTGCGCAAGGATGAAGGGATCATAAGGACGATAATGTTTATCCATCTTAATATTCACAGTTTTATATTGTGGATGAACCTTTGTGCCTGTATTCTTTGTTGGGTCAAACCATTCATAATAAAAAACTGGAATCTTCTCCTTCAGACCAAAGTAATCTAGCTCAAAGATATGTTTGATTATTCCATAAAAATCAGCCTTTCATCCTTCTGCAAGACCTTTCACGTGCACACCACAATTGTTAGTTTTTCTACCTTTGCTCCATTCTTCGGTATGAAACTTGTAACCGTTGATAAAATACATGTTCCATGATATGGCCATTGATGCAGGACTGTGAGACAAGGCAATTATATCTTGGTTAGTAACTCCATTTGTCTCCTCATTTACATATTTTTCCAGCCATATGGAAAACTCTGTATGTATGCGCCCAGATGAATCTTCTATATCTAGAGAGTGGTTCTCTAAGAATATGCTAAAATCAATCACATGATTCATAAGTAAATAATAATTATGACATGGATCAAGAATTTGATTGAATATATTATGATGCATACTTACTCAAGATATGGTTTAATCTCATCACAATTTATCAAGACATGCACATGTGAAGACTTTCATTCCATATCTGATAGAAAATACTTTCCTGACTTCCCACTTGGTCGACCGCCACTTTGTAGAATGGACATTGTAGGTAGAATGTCATCATTGTCCAAACGAGGGTTGTTACTAAGAATAGTGGTTGGCAACAAACGGAAAGAGTTGAAATAGTGCGAACAAAAGTAATTTGTCTTGCGATGTATATAATCGGTGCATATGGAACCTTCAACTCTAGCCTTATTTGTCACTGCCCTCTTTAAGACTCCCATAAATCTGCACATTCAATCATTACACATTTATTAATTTATGATAAACATGCAATCACTTAATAAAATCAACCACAATAATTACCTTTCGAATGGATACATCCACCGGTACTCTACTGGACCACCTAGAATTGCTTCTTTGGCAAGATGGATTGGAAGATGCTCAATTGAGTCAAAGAAACCAGGTGGAAAAATCCTTTCTAACTTGCATATGATAATTGGAATGTTCTTATCCAACTTAACTAAGTCGTCCATCCTCAATGTATTACAACAAAGATCTTTAAAGAATCGACTTAGCTCAGTTAATGGTTTCCAAACCAAACCCGACAATGAATGGAAGGAAATTGGGAGTAAACATTCCATGAAAACATGACAGTCATGGCTCTTCATCCCATGCACCGTACCCTTTTCGACATTGGCACACCTACTGAGGTTTGAAGCATATCCATCTGGCATTCTCAATTCCATAAGCCATTTACAAACCAACTTGGCTTCAGATTTGGTCAAAGTGTAGCTATCCTTTAGTTTACCATTCTTTCCGTTCTCTAAGGGTTGGAGCTCTAAGTCCCCGCGAAAGCATAATTTAGCCAAGTCTTCTCTCGCCTTTTCGTTATCCTTTGTTTTGTCCTTAACATTCATAACAGTGTTAAATATATTATCGAACACATTTTTTTCTATGTGCATCACATCAAGGTTATGCCTTAACAAGTTATCCTTCCAATATGGGAGATCCCAAAATATACTTCGCTTTTTCCAATTGTGATCCACTCCATACCCTTCTATTTCTTTCCATTTCGCCTCCCATCCAATTTCAGTCACTTTTGGAAAATTACTTATTACCTCCCATATATCTTGCCCTGTGGAAATGGGAGGTGGCCCATCTGTCACAACCTTATTTTTTAGGAAACTTCTTTTACTCCTTCTGAAGGAGTGATCAGCATGCAAGAAACGACGATGACAATCAAACCACAAATTCTTATGGCCGCTTTTCAAGGTGAAAGCATCAGTGTGTTCCATACAATGAGGGCATGCCAATTTACCATGTGTTCCCCATCCAGATAACATACCATAGGCTGGAAAATCATTAATTGTCCACATCAAGTAGGCTTTCATGATGAAGTTTTGTTTTGTAGATATATCATAGGTCAATATTCCATTGGACCACAATTGACGTAGATCATCAATCAAAGGTTGCAAGTAGACATCTATCTTCAACTTAGGATTTTTAGGTCCGGGTATGAGACATGCCAAAAACAAATATGGTTTGGTCATGCACATTTCAGGGGGCAGATTGTACGGAGTAACTATTATTGGCCAACATGAGTATGGAGAAGCAGACGCTTGAATGTAAGGAGTAAATCCATCTGAACACAAACCTAACCTTACATTTCTGGGTTCCCTAGCAAAGTCAGGATATACACCATCAAAGTGTTTCCACGCTTTTCCATCTGACGGGTGGCGAAGGATGTTGGAACTATTTTTGTTTATGTGATGCCATCTTATTTCAGCTGCCGACTCAGTTGATGCATACAATATTTGTAATCTGGGAATGATTGGGAAGTAGAACATTCTCTTCACTGGGATATCTTTGTATTTTCCCATGCCAGTCTTGCGAGGAATGAACCTAGGAGCATTACAAAATTTGCACTCTAACAACTTGCTATCATCCTTGTAATATAACATACAACAATTCTTACAACAATCGATCTTCTCAACCTTTAGCCCTAACTTAGATACCAACTGTGTTGCTTGATAATAGTTCTCGGGCAAGCATTTTTGAACTTGACATACACTTTTAAGCATCTGTGCAACAAAATCTAAACCTTTTTGTGGAACATGCCAATTAGACCTAATTTCAAGAAGTTGAGTAGATATTGATAATATTGATTGGGTAGCTCCCTCATAAATGGGCTTGTTGAAAGATATCAACTTGTCATAAAACCGTTTAGCATCTTCGTTGGGAAACTCATCCTCCGTAATTTCCTCATCTTCTGTGTTATCATTCATGTGAGAGAATCCTCCATAAGGCCTAAAAGCATCATACACCATCTGATTCATTGCCTCAAATTGGTCATCATGACGTACATGCTCACTACTATTTGAATCATCCCTAATATTAACATTGAGCTCTACTTCTCCATGTTGAGTCCAAACCCAATAGTTTGGTTTAAACCCATCTCGATACAAGTGAAGTCTAACATCAGTTGGTGTACTTATCTTGAGACACTTGCACTTTATACACGGACACCTAATCCCTCCCTCGGATTTACAAATAGGTTGTTTCAAAGCCCTCTTTACGAAGTCTTTAACCCCACGAACATACTCTTCTTTCAATCTGTGTCTATTGGAATATACTCTATCGTACATCCAACTACGATTCATTTTCTATAATGCAAACAATTAACTTATCAGCCACTGAACATTAAAACACATACTTTAATTTATTTTTTAACTTTCTGCCTAAAACAATAAAAATCAAATGAGGTTAAAAAGTTCCCATAACAACATAGTATAACTGTGTGGTAACTCTACTTTTCTTGTAACTTTTTATATATTGAATCTCAACTATGGATCACTGAATTTAAGAAGATTTTATATTCTCTAACTCCTTACAATCATTTATCAAGAATGTAGTTACCGTAAAATGGAATTCAACATAAACAAATACAAGATTAATTTTTTTAAGCACTCTCAAAAAGACAGAAAATTAGAAAGTAAACCAACAACATTAAAAGTCATACATATTCTCTCCCATGTTTTATGTCGGATAAACTACAAATAACTCCAAATCTTCACCTGTCTTTGATCTATTACTTCATAAACCTCTCTAGCTACCTATTCAATTTGACTCAAACTTATCATATACTTTATTTATCTCTCACATACATTTTGTTTTTCATTATGGAAAACTGAGCCTTAAACAAAATGAAGATGAAAACACAGTTTTTCATTTTCTTCTGTTACATATACTTTTAGCCTAAAACAATTGAGGGGAAATATGAATTTATGACCTTTGGTGTGCATGGTGTTTCACCGTAGGATCCGTCACGGAAAGATGAACCTTCAGCCTCTTTATATTACACCTGCAAGAGAAATTCAACTAATCACCAAAACCATAAAGATACACAAACTGTCCCTCATCTTTTTCTCTTTATATTACAAGCACAAAGTGTGAACTCTGTATTATAATAATAGCAAAACAATCGTCAATGCATGCAACATGATACAAAATAGGCCAAAAATCTGAACGTATAATCTAACAAACGAAGACTTTGCATGTATAAAGATTAAAAAAAAACTCTAGAACACTTATCCAATGGCACAAAAATTATCAACTATCAGAAGCTTGGCTAACAGATCTAGACGATGGATCCCAATCCAATGTAGAGGACTGAATCTTAGACAGAACCATGAAAACTTCAGAAACATTTGGTCTTGAATTCAGGTCACGAGCAACACATCTTTTAGCAATCTCAGCCATTCAATATGCAAGATCCAAAGGGTGTTCATCTCTCAAATTTGGATCCATGAAACCTCTAAGCTTCTCCCTATCATTTTCCCCTTCAAGAACCTCATTCACAGTTGAAGATAAAAGCTGATCACCCACTACCTAACTGAACTAGAAGGTGTAAAATGGAGTCAGAGACAGCAGAGCACGTGCTACTGCTGCTGTGTAATAAGAGCAGTCAGACTTGTCAAAGTCTGGACATATGGAGACAGAGCATGCTCTACTGCTAAATAGGTACATTTGGAGAGAAAATTTTCACTTACTAAAATGCACTGTCAAAGTAGGAAAGAGTATTTTTTTCTATGATATTATGGAGGAGCAGGTTCATCAATTTGGGACAACAAATCAGAGAGAGCGGCAGATGCAGTACATCGGAGGGAGTTGTTTACAAGCTGAGTAGCGGACTGCACGACAATTGGACATGATAGATGGGCCAAGAGTGCAACATAAAATGGCAACTTCCTCCTCGAAGTTATATCAAGTGCAACATTGATGCCTTGTTCTCAGAGTACCACACCAGTGTGGGGAGTGGAATCTGCTTATCAGGAGGATGCACAGATAGCAAACAACATGCTGTAACAATTTTAACCATACTGGGTTCTGCAGATGTAATGTAAATTTTGAACTAGGTTTAGTGGGGTGTACCAGGCTATTGCAATAGTGCAATGCAAAAGCGACACTTGAGAGACCCATGTGTTATTCATACTTTAAATGTTCACAGAGTGAGCTCGAATAGGAATTCCTCAAGGATATCAAATATAAACAGTAGCCTCATCGAAGACGCATCAAAATTAAACACAACGGTATACGGCATGCATTTTAATACAGATTACATTTTATATTACTCATATTATCAAATGATTCACAGTAAATTAACACAAATAATAGAATCAAACTTGCTATCTTAGTCTCAAAGAAATTCAGCCACATAAGTTACAACAACAACAATAATGAATCAAACTTGAAACGAAAACTCGCGAGATCAAAACAGAAACGTTCGAAAAAGCTGCAACACTAAAACCCTAGTAAACAAATGTTGGAAATTGAAGAATCAAATGAATGAATACATTCAAGTATTACCTGAGTTGAAGAAGGCAGTGATGAAGAAAACCCAAACATGAGCTCAATTGGTTTCCTTCTTGAAACGATTTTTGAGCTTACCTGAGACAAATGATGAAAGTCAATTTCTGACTCAAGAAAGAGGTCACAAGGAATGATTGATGAATAGCTTAACTAAAATAGAGGTCAATCAAAACATAACTTGAAGTGAAATCTGAGGTCAATGTCTTTCCTTCTTGAAGTGATTTCTGAGCTTACCTGGAACGATTTCACAAGAAATGATTGATTGAAACTGGAAACGGAAAATCATTTACAAGTTGAAAACATGAAACAAAGCTTGAAGAAGAAAACGAAAATCTGGAAACGAAAATCTGGAAACGAAGAAATGTCACAAGAAATTTCTTAACTTACTTGAAACGATTGATTGAGGTTGGAAACGTGAAATTAAATCAAAATCTAGAAACGTGAAATTGATTAGGGTTTCATAGTTATCAGAGGATTTCATGGAGGGAATTTCATGGTTATCGTGAAATTGAATCAGTGGATTTGTTGGGTTAGGGTTATCGGCGGGTTGAAAGAGAAAAAAAATTCAGAGGAAAATGAAAAGATTGGCGCTTCAATGGAATTTCATTAGAGTTATTACGTAGCGTCGGTACAGCCGACTCTAAAAAATAAATAAAATATTTAAAAATATTATATAGACTCTAAATAAATGAATAAATAAATTAAAATGTGTATGTTATTAAATAGCGTCGGTCAGACCGACTCTAAACAGTTTATATAATAAAAAAAGTTGAATTAAAAGAAGTATGTGACTTAATAGAATCAGCCACACCGACTCTAGATAATAATGAATAAATAATGTTACTAACTAATGTCGGTCAGACCGACTCTAAGTGAATTAATTAAACACAATTTAAAATACCAGCACATTTAGAGTCGGTCCAGCAGACTCTAACTAAAAAATAAATTAGTTCAAAAAAGTGTCTAAATAGCGTCCGCAAGTGTAGGTTTCGCCGACGCTAATAGCGTCGGTGTCGAGGCCGACTCTAAATCCGGGCAGCTAAAACACTGTTTTCTAGTAGTGCACGAGAGCCCGGGGTTTCTTCCTATATTTGTAAGGGACTTGAGAATGTCTTTGAGACTCAAGGGATTTAGACTGTCCAAATCTACTGGCGTGGAAGAGTTTTATCTTTTGTATGACGCCTTTACGAGGAGGCATGAGTATTAAGGGATGAGAATCAACCCTAAAGTGGCCTGAGGTTTGACACTGGAGAGACTGCTCTAGCAAAGGATGACTAAGTTCTGTCTTATACCTTTAAGAGGTCGTCAGGGTCCTTGTATTAAGCCCAAGAGAAGGCATGAGAACTTCTAAGAAGCCGGAGGGTCCTTGTACAAAGCCCAAGAGGAGGTGGGGATGGTTGTAGGAAGCCTATGGGTCCCAAACTAAGAAAAGTTCAAGAAATGCTATTCACCGAGAATAAATCATTTAGTGAAAGTTCTGTGATTTGAAGAAATTCAAGAGATTCTATTCACCGAGAATAGATCAACTCTGGGGAGTAGAATTTCTTTGACAATCTCTAGGGGTGACAGTCTGAGAAAAGGTTCACGAAGAATACTGCCTTTCTCTTTGTTCCATATTGTTTAAGCCCAAGAGAAAGCAAGACTGTATCTGGAAATCCTATGGGGATCTAGTTTTGTTTGTATTTAAGAGTGACCAACAGGCTTTACCTAGTTCTAGACCTAGTTGCCGGGGAAAACTCTAAATAACTATACTTGTATATATACATTGGATATATGACAAGTATTTAAAAGGGTATGAAAGAAGACTAACCATGTGCAGCTTCCCACAATACAGTTATATATATTTGACATGTACTTAAAAGAATGAAAGAAGACTCACAGTGTGCAGCTTTCCACAATACAGATATATATATTAAAGCAAGTAAATAAAAGCGGATAAAACTTACAGGTGAGCGAGCTTCCATTCTGTATTGTTAGTTGTTTAAAGAAATTAAAGAAAGTTTTGATAACAACTGTATATTGAATCTAAATCAAAAGGGAATTATTTTGAAAAGATTGGTGAGGCTTATACTCAAGGAGAGACCCAAGGTTTTAACAGTGATCACACTGTTGTTTTGAATATCGTCTCGGGACTTATACAATGTCTGAGGCCCAGAAAGGTTTCTTTACAACAGGGTTGGGTCTTACAACTCAAGGAGAGGCCCAAAAGGTGTTTTAAAAGAAAAGAAATGGGACTTACAACACGAGGGTAGGCCCAGATGATTTAATTTTGAAATGGCGATCGCGCAGAGATTTTTTTAACGCAGAGGGACTTATACAATATCTGAGACCCAAAATGGTTTTGGTTAAAAGGGGATTGGGTCTTACACTCTATTAAAGGCCCAAAAAAGTTTGAAAATGAATAAAGATAGGTCTTATAGCTCAAGGAGAAACCCAGTTGATTTTGTTAAAAAGGCGACGATCGCGTCGAACTTTTGAAAATATACAAAGGGACTTATACAATGTGTGAGGCCCAAAATTGTTTATTTACAAAGGGATGGGACTTACACTCTATTAGAGGCCCATGAGTGTTTGAAAAAGATTTGACGAGGGTGGAGTCAATCCAAACCCTAATTTTGTTAAAAAATGGAATTAATTTTGTTTAAAAATTAATAAAAATTATTGAAAACATGTGAAAAATGAGTGGTGATCTTGGATCAATGTTTCAAAAATTATGTTTTTATCCACAAAATGATTGAAAACTAATTAGGTTTGGAAAATCAAGAAGGAAAAAATATTTTAAATGTTAACAAACAAATAAAAATTAATTCTTTGCAAAAATATCAAGTATATGAAATGAATAATATTTTTGGGACATTTTTGTAAAATAAAATATTTTAACATTTTTGTGAATTATTAAAAAAAGAATCAACTCAAAATTATTAAAATTCAGAGAGAAATTAATTTTTGAATCAATTAAATAAAATAAAAAAAATTCAAATATTTGAAAAAGGGCGCTAAGAACATCTTGGTTTTGCCCGCGTGCTCTGTTTTGCCCAGATTTGCGTTTTCTCATCAATCTCACTGAATACTTGATGAAATCACACAATCCACATATCAATCTACTCGTTTTCACCTCACGATCATGTCTATGGTCTTTAATTTCATTTATTTTAAGCATGCAATAAGAAATTAAAGAGAAACCTCGAGAACCCTAAATTCTGCATAAAGGTTGAGAAATTTGATACACGACTCATACAAAGCAATTAATGGAGGGGAAACACTCCATACATGATTATGAACATATGGCAAAGTTATTGTGCGAGGAAATATGCATGAATCATGAGATGACCAAATTGAGGCTTACCTCTTGCAGCTGGCGATCGAGTTCTAGGTTGGAGATGTTACATCTTGGTTCTAATGACGTGGACAGCTTCCCTAGGTGCTATGGAGTGTGTCTGAATGCTTGGAGTGGATTGAATTGAGCTAGAACTTGATTTGGCATCCCAACTACAAATCTGTCAAAAGCTTGTGCAGATGGCTGGTGATTTTGTGAAATTGGTGTTCCAGTTATTGGTTTAGTGTTTGATCAACTCACATATGATGTTTATGAGGTGTGTGAGTGATTGGTTTGGTTGGAATTGCTCTCAAACTCAAAACCCGATAGTGACTTGCTTTAGAAGGCAAATTTGGAAGTGAAAGTGTGATTTTGAGAAAGTCAAGTGTTATAGGCCTTTGGTGTCCTCAAACTGATCAGAAATGAGGTCTATTTATAGTGTGTCAAGTTTGTTTTGCAAGGAATAGGGAATGGCAACTCCAGCAGGCCTTTGGCCAATGTGGATCAAATGGAATCTCAAGTCTCCTCTAGCCATTGACTTGAGATTAGAGCACAGGCCTACGGTTCTCTGATTCAAGGATAAGGCTTGACTGAAGTGTTCATCTTTGCTCTGATACATGCCACCTCTAAGCAACCATTGAATTTCTCAAAACAAAATTGGAGTCTTGAGGCATCTTTAGCTTTTAGGGTTGCCAAACCCATATGTAGTTCCAAAGACTTGGGAGGCTTATGGATCAGTGTTTGTTCCTCCTTGGTCTCCCCTTGAGGTGTGCAGATGGATAAAATTATTTGTCATTTTCACAATTTGATCAAATCGAGCCCTAATGCACAAATCTGCCTTGCATACCAGTTTGCATCAAGGCATGTTGCATCTGTCATAACTCCTAGCTCAGATGGAGTTTGATGGAGTTCTTGGACATTTTGGAAAGCTGACATATCCTATTTCAACATGATGTCCAACTTTGGTTTTGAGTCAACCTGAATTAGAATAAAAAATGCCTCTACATTTGGGAAAAAATAAGGCAGATTCTGACTTAGTGAAAATTTCACTAAGTGTTGGAAAAATGTCGCTTTTGTTTTTTCAGCCATTTTGATCACTCCATAACTAAAAATCCATGAGGAATTGGAATGAGTTGTAGTTGACACTTTTAAAGTATACCATGAGATCTACAAATCCAGCTTTGGACCATCCAAAATGGTTGCTTGGATCTCAAGTTATGGTCCTTGGAAGTTGGTACCCTAGCCACTTTGTTCCATAACTTAGAAAAAGGCTAAGTTTTTATGGTTACCCCTTTTTCAAGTTACGTCACTTTCTTTGATTTTTCTTGATGAATGATGATTCCAATCACACATTAACATCATTTTAGGGTCAAGGAACCATAATTGTGAAAAATCTCAAAAAGTCAAACTTGACTTTTGTGCACAGTTGACTTTTTATCAAATGAATTCCAAACTGTGTGATCCTTTGTGAAATCAAGTCCTTAACCTAAATCAAACCTAATGGGTACATTCCATAGGTGCTATAGGGTGTATTGAATCATGTCCCAAGGTTTGGGAGCATGTCTTGGTCAAGAGTCAAAGGTACAATTGACTTTTCTCTCGAAACCCTAATTGTGGTCCAGATGAAAATGAAACTCTTGCATCAAGCTTCTTGGATCAATCCATTGTTGAAAATGGATCAATGTAGTGTGTTAGAGACCCTCAAATCATGCCTTGAGGTCTTGGCTCATGTTTTGTCCCAAAAGTCAACTTAGGGGTGAATTAGGTCAAGAAACCCTAATTCCAAATTTTTTTATGAATGCATCCCCCGAGGTAAATTTGAATTGATGATTGGGTCCATGAGGTCCCTTGTAGTATCTTGTGTTGTGCTTTGAAGCATTGGCTCATGCCCAGAGGAAAATTTTCACCTGGAGGCCTTGGTCGACCAAAACCCTAATTTGGTGACACTGGCGATCTTGAGGCTTGATTCACTTGGAAGGTTGCAACCTTGTGCTTGATTCTTGATGTGGGAGTCCTCTTGATCCAATTTGGGTGTTTGAGAGGCTAGACAAGTTGAAGATCATGTCAATTCTTGATTGATCTCTTGTCTAAGTTCCCTAAGAGGGCTTGAAACCCTAATTCTTGTTAGTAGTGAATGCTCAACAATTCCTTGAGGAGATTGATGAGACATGAAAGTATCTCCATTTTGTGATGATGATTGGCACAAGGATGGGAAATCTTAGTGGTCAAAATTTGGGGTATGACAGATGCCCCTATTTAATCTTCTTGGACCCGAAGGTGTGAATGGCGAAGGTATTCGGGCATTCGGGGTGCAAGAGGATTAAATATCGGAATACCCAAAATTTTGATGGTGGTTATGAATGGCAGCTTGCTCATCCATCTTCTTTTGCTAAGCAATGATGCTTAGAAAAGGTAAAAACTTCCCCTCGATCCTAGTCTTCAGCCAAGGAACTGGTCTAAGTTTCTGATATAAACTTCCCCTCGATCCTGGTTTCTAGCCAAGGAACTGGTCTCAGTTTCTGATATAAACTTATCTTCGATCCTAGTTTCCTACCAAGGAATTGGTCTCAGTTTCTGATATAAACTTCCCCTCGATCCTGGTCTTCAGCCAAGGAACCGGTCTTAGTTTCGTTTGTCAATAAACTTTCTTGACAAGGGACGCTATTTGTAGCGGTTTTCCTCAACTTCTCGCCGAATTTTCCTAGGGAGATGCCATTCGATGGAAAAAGTTTTGATGTCAGACTTGCTGGGGAACCCATTCATCTGAGTTGTAGAGGTGTTCAAACTTCTCTATTTTGGAGACGCCATTTTTCGAATCTACTAGGGAAACGAGTCTCTTGAGAGACTGTTTTTTTGCTTGGGGTTATTACATCATACTTTTCTCGAGATCTTCTCGGAGAAATGCCATGTGATGCAATCCAATTTTGAGGTGCTAATGACCTTTTCGTCGGCGAATTTTCTGGAGAAAAACTGCTATACTACCGAATCTTTGATTAAGAGGCTTTCTCTGGGGGATTTTCCTTAATCCGGGAAAGCGAAGATATCATCTTCAATGGCGAAGAGTGACGTTCGTCGGAAGTTTTCTTGCTTTTCAGAGGTTCAAGTTATCAAAGTGGTCGAGGATCATCCCCATTCCAGAAATAAACTGGGGAAGAGATTTTTTAGATGCGACATTTCTTGACGAGGAAAGAACTGATAACTCGACTGAGAGGACTTTTATCACTTGGGAACAAGACCAACTAAAGTGATAGTGATAGTGATAGTGATAGTGATATGAATATGCGTATGAATCAATAATGCATGATGTATATATGTATATGCTGACAAAACTGACGCGATATACAGACTAACAGATGAACATGACTGGATACTCGACCACTGCGGGGGATGAAAAGCATCACGGGTTCAAGATAGCAATTCTGCCTTGCTTAGGAGAGATAGTCCCTGTGAGGAAAATCGTTGGTCGGGCTTAGAAGATGAGAACTCTATCAGGGATATCAGATGGGAAAATCACATCTGATACAATTGATCCTTCGTTCAGGCATACGGGTTCAGAAGGAGTACTTTGATTCTGCACTTTGAAGCTTGATTACTTCTGGAGAAGCGATCGATGTTCTTTCGATGTTCAACAGTCAAAAGAATTGCCATTTTTATTTTAAAAGCATAAAAAAGTTTGACAAGTAAATTCATTTTTGTTTTATTTCAAGAATTGTTGATCATGTTAAAAACATCATCCTGTAAAGCTAAAATAAATGAGAATTGCAAACAAAAGCACTAGGGTTCAAATTTCATTGATTGGATGGAAATCAGCCAAACGCGTGATTCCATAGAGTATTTACAAAGTTTAGAAAATGGTAATTTAAGGGAAAATGGCTACATTGAAACATAACGACCGCTATCCTTCTACCAACTTTGAATTCGGGACATCCTGAGCTTCTGTCGAAGATGACCTTGACTGGAGTCTTCCTGATGGATGGCATGACTACTGCTGAGGGATTTGCCCATTTGTTGGACGTAGTTACTTGCCATTAGTCCCTAAATTTTTCCCGGATTGTACTTTGAGATTTCCAATCCATCGGGATGATTTTTGATTATGTCTCTAATTTTTGCCTGGACCGCCCTTTCGGGTTTTCAATCCACTGAGACGTTTTTTTTAATTTAGGCGAAGTATTTCTTGACTACATCAACATTTGAGGGATAGGAAAATTCCTCTCCATCCATAATTGCGAGTCTCAAGGCACCGCCTAAGAAAGCTTTCTTGACCACATAAGGGCCGTCATAATTCGGAGTCCATTTACCCAGGGAATCAGTGAGAAATGATTGTATCTTCTTGAGCACGAGGTCTCCTTTCCCGAAGACGCGAGGCCGGACCTTTTTGTCAAACGCCTTCTTTATTCTTTGCTGATACAACTGACCGTGGCATAGTGCCATGATTTGCTTTTCTTCGATCAGATTCAGTTCGTCGTGTCGACTTTGGCACCATTTAGCTTCTGTTAGCTTAACTTCCATCAATACCCGGATTAATGGGATCTCTACTTCCATGGGGAGCACTGCTTCCATGCCATATACTAGAGAAAGGGGTTTCCCCTGTTGAAGTGCAGATAGATGTGCGATAACCGTGAAGAGCAAAGGGTAGCATCTCGTGCCAGTCTTTTGAACGATCTTTTTGATGTTCTTGTTAGCTGCTTCTACTGCTCCGTTCATCTTAGGTCGGTAGGGTGATAAGTTATGGTGTTCGATCTTGAACTCAGCGCATAAATCCTTCACCATCTTATTATTCAAGTTAGATCCATTATCAGTAATGATCTGGCTTGGAACACCATAACGGAAGATGAGATTGTTTTTGATAAAGCGGACTACCACTTGTCGGGTTACACTGGCGTATGATGCTGCTTCGATCCACTTGGTGATGTAGTCAATGGCTACCAGGATGAACCGATGTCTGTTTGAAGCCTTGGGTTCAATCATGTCAATCATGTCGATTCCCCATATGGAAAAAGGCCATGGGGAAGAAAGAACTTTGAGATGCGTTGGCGACACATGGATCTTGTCTGAGTATATCTGACACTTGTGACATCTCCTCATGTACTTGTAGCAATCGGATTCCATTGTCAACCAATAATACCCTTCTCTTAGAATTTTTCTCGCCATTGTATGTCCATTGGCATGAGTGCCAAAGGATCCTTCATGAATTTCTTTTATCAGCATGTTTGCTTCTGGTTTTTCTACGCAGCAGAGCAAGACCATGTCGAAGTTTCTCTTATAGAGTGTATCACCGCTCAGGAAGAAGCTGCCTGCCAATCTTCTGAGGGTCTTTCTGTCTTTTCTGGATGCCCCAGGTGAGTACTCTTGTTTTTGAAGGAAGCATTTGATATCGTGATACCAAGGTTTGTCGTCTATGACCGCTTCGATCGTGAAGATGTAAGCGGGTCGTTCAAGGCGCATTATGTCAATCTTAGGTATGTCATTCCATTGACCTACACTAATCATTGAAGAAAGTGTTGCTAATGCATCAGCCATGTGATTCTCTTCACGAGGGATATGATGAAACTCGATTCGGTTGAAGAATGGTAACAACCTTCTCACGTAATCTTTGTAAGGGGTCAATCCTGATTGGTATGTGTTCCAATCTCCTTTGATCTGATTGATAACTAGAGCTGAGTCGCCATATACATCCAAGTTCTTAATCCTTAAGTTGATCTCTTCTTCGAGACCCATGATACAAGCTTCGTATTCGGCCTCGTTGTTTGTGCACTTGAATGTCAATATGGCAGTGAAAGGAATGTGGGTACCCTGAGGTGTTATGATGATTGCCCCAATCCCGTTTCCATAATGATTGACAGCTCCATCAAAGATGAGTCCCCATTGGGAACCTGGTTCTGGCCCTTCACTGGGTAGCGGTTCATCGTAGTCTTTCATTTTCAAGTACATGACATCTTCGTCTGGGAAGTCAAATCTGACTGATTCCTGATCGTCAATCGGTTGATGAGCCAAATGATCGGCTAAAATACTTCCTTTGACGACTTTCTGAGCGTGGTACTCGATGTCGTATTCTGATAACAACATCTGCCAACGGGCTATCCTTCCCGTGAGAGCAGGTTTTTCAAAGACATACTTGATTGGATCCATTTCTGAGATTAACTAAGTAGTGTGACGTATCATGTACTAGCATTGACGTTTGGCTGCCCAAGCCAGAGCGCATCAAGTTTTCTCAAGCATAGTGTACCGAGTCTCGCAGTCGGTGAGTTTCTTGCTCAAATAGTAAATGGCATACTCTTTCCTTTTGGTTTCATCTTGTTGGCCAAGTACACAACCCATGGAGTCTTCCAAGACTGTTCGGTAGATGATCAGTGGTTTTCCTTCCACTGGAGGTGATAGAATCGGTGGATTTAACAGGTATTCCTTGATATTGTTGAAGGCGGTTTGACAGTCTTCTATCCAAACCCAGTCCTGATTCTTTTTGAGTAATTTGAAGATTGGCGTGCATGTCGCGGTCATGAGGAATATAAATCTGGAAATATAATTCAAACGTCCCAGGAATCCCCTGACTTGTTTTTTAGTCTTTGGAGAAGGCATTTCTTGAATGGCCTTGACCTTGTCAGGATCATCCTCAATTCCTTTCTGGCTGACGATGAACCCTAAAAGTTTCCCTGAACGGACACCGAACATGCACTTATTGGGATTTAAGCGGAGTTTGTACTTTCTCAACCGCTCAAATTGCTTTAAAAGGTGGGTCACATGCTCCTCCTCTGTTTTGGATTTGGCAATCATATCATCGACATATACCTTGATTTCTTTGTGTATCATGTCATGAAACAAAGTAGTCATGGGCCTTTGATAGGTTGCCTCGGCGTTCTTCAAACCGAACGACATTACCTTGTAACAAAAAGTGCCCCATGGGGTGATGAATGAAGTTTTCTCCATGTCTTTTGGCGCCATTTTTATCTGATTATAGCCCGAGAATCCATCCATGAAGGAGAATACTTTGAACTTTGTTGTATTGTCTACCAGCATGTCAATGTGCGGTAAGGGAAAGTCATCCTTTGGACTTGCTTTGTTCAGATCCCTGTAGTCTACACACATTCTGACCTTTCCGTCCTTTTTCAGAATAGGTACTATATTGGCTAGCCATTGAGGATATTCTGATGTGACGAGGAAACCTGCGTCAATCTGTTTCTGTACTTCCTCTTTGATTTTGATGGCCATGTCTGGATGAGTCTGTCTTAGCCTTTGTTTTACTGGCAGACATTCTGATCTTAACGATAGATGATGCTCCACGATGCTGGTATCTAACCCTGGCATGTCCTGATAGGACCAAGCAAACACATCGGGAAATTCTTTGAGAAGCTTTATCAAACTTTCTTTGACAGTCGGACTGAGCAGTTCCCCAATCTTGACTTCTTTTCTCTCTTCTTCTGAACCCAAGTTGACCATTTCCAACGGTTCTTTGTAAGGTTTAATGGACATTTCCTCTTGTCTGAGTAATCGAGAGATCTCTTCTGGAATTTCTTCGTCATTTTCTTCTTCAGCCTCAAATACCGAGAATTCAAAGTTGGGAGAAGGCATTGGATCATATGTTTCAATGGGGTTTAAAACAAGCAATCTGCATGACGTGATGATTGTTTTTAGAAGAGAGAGAGAGAGAATGCAAGAGTGCGTGCAGTGTAATTTTTTGAAAAATGCTTGTTTTTATTATTTGAGTTATTTTTTAGGATTACCATTTTCTGAAAAAGCGAAAAGAGAAAACAACGATAAATGCGGAAATTACAGAATGACGTTATTTTATTTATGATCTTGTCGATTCTTGAAACTACAACCCTATAAAACAAAACTCTTTCGCTTTGGGCGAAGCGAAGAGAGACATTTACAGAAAGTGAGCCCTATCAAAACATCCGTTTCACCTGGGCAGGGTGAAAGGTTAAGATAAAGACGGTAATTACTTCGACTTATGAACAACTTTCAGAACGTTGACTGCAACCCATTAGCGGCGAACCCCTCGGTGAATCACAAAGTCTGGTACTTTACTTCTTGATTTGTCTTCAGAAATAACACTGATTTCTTGTGGAGCAGGATCGTTGGAATCTGTCTCCCAGGAAAAGTTGTCGTAGGAGGATTCTTCTGTTATATCTTGCACAATGTTTTCACTCTCAGGTATATCTCCCCATCCAGTTGGCTGGATATCTTCGAGCCTGATACGAGAGCTTTCAGGAGTGGTGTACTTGACCAAGTAGTCGTACTTGCCACTCGGTTGTCCTAAAGGTGTCCCACACTTCTTTGGAACTAGAGGAGTCATCCCTCTCGATGACGTTGACCTCAGGAAAACCATAGTTAAGGAACTCTTGTCCTGCAATTGTTGCAAATTCATCATTGTACTGGATATTTTCTGAATGCCCTGAGTAATGATCCCATGATTCTGTGGGGATGCAGGTATTCTTTTCAATGATGCTCAGCTGATATGCATCGCTCGGCTGACTCTCTTGCCCTGAGTCTCCTGGGTACGGCTGCCAGATAGGCAGGCCATCCATTGGGCCATAATAGTCGTGGTCAAAGTTGTCTTTCATCAGAGTGTCCTCCTCTAATGAGTTTGGTGGAGCACGACATCCTTCCGGATCACAATCTCTGTATATCATCTTGACATCTAACCTTGGTATATATCTCAGACTCTTTGCCAGAAAGAAAAATGGTGTAGGCACTTCTTCCTGAGACATATAACGGTCCTCGTTAAGGTAGAACTTCCACTCTTCATCTGTATCACAGGAGTCACCCTTGTTGATGGTACGTACTTCTTGAGATACTGGGTGAAGGAAACCTCCACCGTGGAAGAAGTTTTGAATGGGATGAAGACTTTCATCATTAGTAGCTATCTGGGCACAGTTTGAAGAAAAACCAAGACCTTTATTTTTCTTATTATCAGTAGGAATGACAAGTTGTCCCTATCCTTTGGTATTGTTACTTATGATTGCTTCGAGAGCATCTTTGTACGAGGAAATCGACGTTCCTCCTTCTGACTGGTTGTCGTGACTCAGCGAAAGTGCCTGGAACTGGGTTTCGATTGCCTCCTCTGGTTCTACACAAGTGGACGATGATAGGTTACTCACGATCAAGGCCTGTTCTCCACAGACTGTGACTAGTTGGTCGTTCTTGACAAACTTCAGCTTTTGGTGAAGTGTTGAAGTGACTGCCCGAGCTTCGTGTATCCAAGGTCTTCCTAACAAACAGCTGCATGCTGCCCGGATGTCCATGATCTGGAAAGTGACTAAGAAAGCGTGAGGACCGATAGTTATGGGAAGGTCAACTTCGCCGATAACTATTTTTCGGGATCCGTCAAATGTTTTGACGATGACCTCACTGCCTCTCATCGGAGATCCTTTGAATGAATGTCGCATTAGAGTAGATTTCGACATCACGTTTAGAGCTGATCCGGTGTCTACCAGTACGCTAGCTAAAGCATCGTCTTGGCAGTTGACTGTAATATTGAGTGCCCTATTATGATTTGGGCCCTCTTCTGGCAGTTCCTCATCGCTGAATCCCAAGTTGTTGCAGGAAGTGATGTTGGAGATGATGCGGTAGAATTGTCTTATTGTTACATCCTGTTCCACAAAGGCCTGCTCTAAGACTTTCTGTAGAGCTTTCCTATGAGCTTCGGAACTGAGTAAAAGGGATATCACAGATATTTTTGAAGGAGTTTGCAACAGTTGATCAACTATGTTGTATTCACTCTTCTGGATGAGATTCAGCATCTCATCGTTGTTCTTTGAAAGGTCGGGATCACAGGATTGACCGACTGGTTGATCAGGAACTTCTGTTTGAGGTTCCTTTTCTCTGGTAGATTCTTCAACTCCTCGGTTAAAGATTCGATCGCTCCGTGTTACTTGACTGATGTCTGCAATATTCACGATGGAGGGTAATGGAGTTTCCTTTCCAATCTCAATTGTTGTTGCACCGTATTTATAAGGGATAGCTTTATCGGACTTGTACGGTACTGGTCCTGGCAGATAGATAACTATAGGAGCCTTTTGATTTTTCTAACCATCATAGCCGGCCTCTATTGGTTCGAGGTTGAGAATCCTTCCACCATCGAGAGGAACTCTTGATTCATGGAGTAAAGGGATTATGGTGCATACATCTTGGCAACTTCTCATTTAGGAATCAAGACAACTTCTTTGCCTCGATTGGGATGATAGTCTGACACTATGTTAATTAAACCAGAGCCTAAACACGAGTGAATCTCTTTGTGGTCCAACTGAATTTGAAGGGCTGCTCGCACGAGGTAGCATCCTTGATTATCTTCAGAGCAAAATCTACAGCGTTCATAGTTGTGTGGTGGCACCTGGCCACGTCCACTTTGTATGCAGTGTAACCTCACTAGGTCTGTTTCCATTGATCGAACGTCCTGATTTTGATGCCTAGTAGGGTTCCCATTAGTCATGCTGACTTGTTGTGTGTCTTCATCTAGATAGATCGGAAGCCACCAGTGGTTCAACAAGTGTTGCAAAGTTCTTTGAACGAGAGCACATCCTTGGCCGCTTTCACGGCATACTGTACAGTTCTGATAATTATGCGAAGTCAGAAAACTGAGCTGGACTTGTGTAGCGTGTAACTCCACCAAGCTGGTATTCATTAAATGAATATCAAAGATTTGAATCATATTCACTTGATAATGACTTCTATCACGGTAATCCTAAATCTATCCAAGATTCATCTGACGCTAGAGGGCCTCTTGTACAAAAGAGCATCCCTGTTTGTTTACCGAGCAGATCAGACAGGAATCGTAATCGTGCCAAGGCAAATTGTGATGTTGGCTTTGCCTTGATTGCATTGCCACCAAGTTGACATTCATTGTCAGAATGTTGTGGTTCTGAATGATGTTGGAATTTGTATAAGTCGTGTTGACTTCACGAATTCGGTGATCTTGGATCCATCCCAGATCCGTCTGTTCTTGTAGAACTGACTGCACCACAGAACACCCTTGATCATCCTTAGAGCAGGTATCACATTGGTGATAGTTATGAGACGATACATGACCATATCCGCTCTGCCTGTAATGCATCCTGACTAGGTTGGTTCCCAATAAGAGTACATCCTGAATTTGATAGCTATGGTTAGACTCTTCTTCTATCAAATTTACCGCAACTTTCTCGTGTTGAGGCAACGGGTTCGTCCGAACATTTGGATTTGTATCCTTAAAGGATAAGACCCCGCTCCTGACAAGCTTCTTCACATCAGATTTAAAGCTGAGACAGTTTTCTATGTTATGCCCTAGTCCTCCTTGATGGTAAGGGCAAGTCTGATCCGCCTTGAACCAAAAAGGCAGATTTTCCGGTACTGTAAGAGGAGCCCTGGTTTGGACATGCCCTTTGGCCAGTAATAATGGAAACAGTTCTACGTACAACATTGGTATAGGGTCAAACCCTGGTGGTCGCGTTGTACGGTTGTTGTTGTACTGAGGACGAGCCTGCTGAAGAGGCTGTTGTGTCCTTTGCTGATATCGTTGTTGAATCGGTTGGCTCTGAGCAACCAGAGGTTGATACGTTTGAGCAGGTGCAGAGTTGATAGCAGGAGTTACAGCTGCTACTGGTTGGTAACATCGCCTTTACTTTCCGAGAGAGATATTTCCAATATCTTGCTCCTATTTCTTAAGGAAATCACTACTGTATCTTTTGGTACTGCTTGATGGTCCGACATCTTTGACCAGACGTCCTTCTCGAACTACTTCTTCAAGACGAACTCCCATGCCTACCATCTCAGTGAAGTCACTGGGCGCACTGGTGACCATTCTGTCATAGTAAAATGAGCTTAAGGTTTTCAAGAATATCCTTGTCATCTCTTTTTCCTCAAGAGGTGGATAAATCTGGGCTGCAATTTCACGCCATCTCTGAGCATATTCTTTGAAGGTTTCCTTGTCCTTCTGCGACACGACTCTGAGTTGATCTCTGTCTGGTGCCATGTCCAGATTATACTTATACTGCTGAACGAAGGCAGCACCAAGATCTCTGAAAGTGACGATCTTAGTGCGGTTTAATCCCATGTACCATTTGAGCGCGGCACCGGTTAAACTATCCTGGAAATAGTGGATCAGTAGCTGTTGGTTCTCTGTCTGAGTTGACATCCTCCGAGCGTACATCACTAAATGACTTTGAGGGAAAGAGTTACCCTTGTACTTTTCAAATTCGGACACCTTGAATTTGTGCAGAACTTTCACATTGGGGACCAAACAAAGGTCTGCGGCATCTTTTCCAAATAGATCCTGACCGCGAATGGCTTGCAGTTCCTTCTGCATCTCCAGGAACTGTTCTTGGAACTCCTTCAATCTGTCGTCCATACTTTCGTTTCCACCAGAAGGTATCTAGGGAATCTTCCCTTCCGGGACAGTGTGTACCACGGGTAGTGGTATAGTCATTACGGCAGTGACTCTTGGTGCTTCCCGAAGTTTGTAACCTTCAGGAGTTGTGGTCATGCCCTTGGCATCTTCGCTTTCCCGAAGTTTGTAACCTTCGGGCCCAGCGGTTCCTGCTGCAGTTTCTGGATCTTCAGTGATCGGCAGAATATATTCTTCCGGGATATAGTTAATCGACATGCCCCAGGGATGATATTTAGGCATGTTATACCGAGAATCATACTTCTCCACTACGGGCGTCGATGTGCTCTCTAAGATCATCGTCCTTTGTATCTGAGCTGCTGCCAGAGCTTGCATGTCATTGTGAATTTTCCTCAGATCTTCTTTCAGAGTGTCGAGTTCTTCTCTCAACTCTCTGTTCTCTTCCTCGAGATTATCCATTTTCTTTTGTCGACTGGCCCGAGTATTGTACGAATGAGACAGTTTGACTCTAGAATCGAGACACGAACGTGAGATTCGTAGGTAAGAAGAATGAGTTATGTGAGAATGATGAATGATATGCAATGATTATATTAGTTAATTTTTTTTTGTTTAATCAAAAGAAACTTCAACAATTGGATTGAAAATATCATACAACGGAAACCTCGTTTTATTGAATTCAAAGATTGTGGAAATGTAAATACAGTAATTTACATAGTGTTATAAAAGGAAATGTCTAAGCTAATGGGTCCTGAGTCCTCTCTGAGGAAGGCTCAGGTGCTGGTTCTGGTATTTTCCTTTTCTTTCATCGGGGCTCTTGAGCCGTTGTCGGGTTGTCATTCCTTTTCCAAGTGAAAGGAGCAAGCAAATTCCTTTGGTCATCTTGATTCTCTACAGCATGTTGCTCTAAAATCTCGATTAGAGCATATTTTTCTTTTAACAGTTGTTGTATCTTCTTACACTCTACATTGAGAATGCGATAGTTGTTCTTCCAAGACTTCTTCTCCTGTTGAACTTTGTTGAGAGTAACCTGAAGTTTTTCCGTATCAGACATAAAATAAAGGACAGACTCCTTTAACGAAAGAACCTCTTGACGAGGGTAAGGCATCCTCAGCTTGAGAGCTCTAGTTTGTAACCAGTGGAGATAAGGTTCCACGGAGACACAATCTGGTTTCCCTAGAGACTCTCTTCCTTTCCTGTGAACATGTTTCCAGGCATGCACTATTTCTGTCATTAATGCCCTGTCATTTTCCCCTTCCTTGAAGAAAAGACCTTCCAGATGAGCATTACGCGGGATATGTCTCATCGGGTATCCAAATTGACGACGAACTAAAACTGAATAATAATTGATTCCTCCTTTAGTTCCTATGAGGGGTACATTAGGGAAGTTTCCACAACGGTCAATGATTCTGATCCCGTCATAGATTCGATTGTACCAATCGATGTCGGAGTTAGTAAGAGACATAATTCTCTACGACCAACGTAAAGTACTCTTATGATCCCAAAATGCGACAGACTTAGGTAAATGGGAAGTGAACCATTTGTACAGCAAGGGTACACAACATGTGATTATTCCTCCGCTATACAAATTCCTTAGGTGTACAGAATGATAAGCATCTGCCAGCAAGGTCGGTACAGGGTTTCCAATCAGAAAAATCTTAATGGCATTGATATCAACTAAGTCATCAATGTTGGGAAACAGAAATAACCCGTAGGTGAGCAAAACAAAGACGCTCTCGAAAGCAGTCACGTTCCCTATACTAACAAAGTACAGAGCTTTCTTTATCAAAAACTTGGATGGCAAACCTTGGATTCCACCCTTAGTGGTCATGTGAGTCCTAACTTCTGACTCATCCAAATAGATTGCTCTTGCGATGGTTTGATCCTTTGGAATTTCTTCCAGTACAAAAAAGGGAGCTTGGTCAGTGATGGGTAAATCAGTCAGGTAAGAGTACTCCTCCAGTGTTGGTGCGACCTGATAATCCAGGAATGTGAAACAGTGATAAACCGGATCGTAGAACTGAATCAGCGTAGCCAAGATTCCTTCGAATACATGGACCCTTAACAGAGACAGCAGTCCTCCGTACTTAGTGTCATAACCCAAATTTTGACCACTAACATTTCCCATCATTGTGCAAATCATCATCACAATATGGTTGTACCTTTGGGCCTCATCAATCTCCTCAAGGAATTGTTGAGCATTCACTACAATCAAGCTTAGGGTTTCAAGCCCTCTTAGAGCCTTTAGACAAAGGATCAATCAAAGAATGACATGATCTTCAACTTGTCTAACCTCTTAAACACCCACAAAGGATCAAGAGGACTCCCACATCAAGAATTAAGCACAAGAGTGCAACATTTCAAGTGGATCAAGCCTCAAGTTCATCTAATACAAAGTCAACTGACGCAGAAAGTTAAAGTTTGACTTTTGGTCAACTATGAGCTTCACAAGCCATTACTCAAGAAAATATGATGGATGATTTAATTTGATCAATTTAAATCAAGAAATCATCCAAAATTGCAAAATTGATCAAATTGAAGGAAACTTAGAAATTTTTTCCAAGTTAAAGTCATGCTCAAGTGCACAACTTTTCAAGGTTGTAACTATTGATCCAAGAATCCATTGATTTTGCGTAAGAGCTACTTTTAAAGAGGGTATTTGATACTTCAACATTGTAGAAGGAATCAACTCAAAATATCATAAGGATTGAAAGATATAGGTGACCAAAGTTGGGAATTCTTAATGTCAAATGTTCCGACATTTCATAGGACATCATTAATATTTTTCCAGCAAGAATGTCCCAACTTCTAGGATGTTTTTCTCCATGATCCAAGTTGATTCAAGCCAAACCTTGAACATCAAAGTTGAAGTACGTCATCTCAGATTTCCAGAAAGTTGTAGAACGTCCATTTATCATACTCGAGCAGGAAGTTATGGACTTTACAGTAAGGCTTGCTGCAGCTATTTTTTAGGACAGATTTTGTGCACTTTTTCTTGTGCCACACAGTTTTCAAGCTTTGTCACCATGCAGGACAAGCATCAAAGGTGTAATTCACTTCAACTCAAAATATCATAGTGGATTAAAAGATATAAGTGATTAGAGTTTGGAATTGTTAATTTTCAAAGTTGTCAAATGTTTCAACATTTCATAGGACATCATTAACATTTTTCCAGCAAGAATGTCCCAACTTCAAGGATGTTTTTTCTCCATGATCCAAGTTGAACCAAATCTAGGGTCAAACATCAAAGTTGAAGTATGTCATCTCAGCTTTCCATAAAGTCATGGAACAACCATTTATCATTCTTGAGCAAGAAGTTATGGATTTTACAACAAGGCTTGTTGCAGCTGATTTTTAAGACAGGTTTCAGGACATATTTGGACATTTCTTGTGCCACACGAATTTTTAAGCCTTGTCATCATTTTGGACCCATCTGAGGATCAAATCCAAGGGGGATGATCTGATCTCCAAGTCTCCAAAGTCCTTGAAACCAAAAATAGCATGCCAAACATAGAAAACCCTAAAAGAGAGACAAGACTCCAATTTTGGATTGGAGCATTTAATGGATGCACCAAGGTGGCATGGACTGAGCCATTCCCAACTGAATTCAGTTAAGACTTATCCAAGACCAAGGGAACGAGCAGCCTGTGCCCTAACCTCTAGTCAATGGCTAGAGGAGACTTGGATTCTCATTGCTCAACATTGGCCAAACCTCTGCTGCATTTGCCATTCACTATTGCAGCCAAAACCAACTTGCTCTACTATAAATAGAGCTCAATTGTGTTCAATTTGAGTACACCAAAGCCATCAAACAGATGCTTTCCTCAAACTCACTTCTTTCACTCCAAAATGCCTTCTTTAGCAAGGCAATTCTAATTTTTTGAGTTAGAGAGAATTTCCATCACAACTCATTATCCAAACACATCCAATATATCATATCTAAGCTGTCCAAACTCTCATAAGTGACCTATAACACCAAAATCACAAAGTCACCTCTCAAAACCTCAAAATTGGACTTTTTTGCATTTTTTAAGCCATGTCTTGATTCAGTCACTTTCCAAACCAGATAAGACCTTAAACACACTCCAAATATCATCCTTGAACTGTCCCAAATGGTCCCCCCATCTGGAACACCATTTGAGAGAGTTGGCATTTTGGCCACTTTTGCCCATTTTGCAAGAAAGAGCTCAAACTTGCTCCAGAGGTTTCCAGCTGATTCCAACCATCCTAAAAGCTTCTAAGAGTTCATTTGAGGGTGTCCAAAGCATCAAATCATTTCGGGAACAAAGCACTTGGTAGGTTGCACAAAATCTCCAAAAAAGAGGTAAGCTTTACAACTTGATTTCTTTGAATCATGCTTTCCTTTGATGTCCACATACATGCATCATATTGAACAATTCTTGAAGCAAAAATGTAGTCCTTAATGTGTATGTTGTGATCCTCCTACTGTTTGCACTTTAACATGTTTATATGTGGAGTTTATGTTGTTTTAAAATCCATGTGCAGTTCTGGTTTTTTGCTTCGTGCATTTTCTACATTAAGGTTCAGTATGTATGAGTAGTACCATTGGATTCCTTGCGAAAAATTGGTCAAGATAGGTTCTTACATATTTTAATTTCATTAAAAATTGAGAGAGTTATGCGTGTTGGAAGTTTTACGAGAAAAGATGTCGAAAACTACTTGTGCAGTTCTGGTTTTTTGCATCGGGTGTTCTGTATATTAATTTTCAGTATGTATGAGTGATACCATTGGATTCTTTGCGAAAAATCGGTCAAGATAGGTTCTTACGGATTTTAATTTCGTTAAAAATTGAGAGAGTTATGAGTGTTGGAAGTTTGATAAAAAAGATGTTGAAAACTAAAAGAGATGTCGAATGTGATGTTGTGACATCTTTCCTCTTTTTCTTATTTTAACTTCAAAACTCAACCAATTCTTTTACATAGCAAAACTCAACATTTTCCAATTTTGTTTTACACACTTCTTATTCATACTCCATAATATTTTAATCCACAAAAAAATCACAAAAAATAGTATTATTTGATATATTTTTAATATATTCAAAAATATTGTTTTAAATACTTTTAAAATGATTTCTTTTTCTTGATTTTTAAAACCAAAATGATTTTAAATATTCATGTGGATAAAATACTTTTTCATAAACCTTAATCATTGTTTATAACATGATTAATGATTTTATTTGATATTTTTATCATTTTTACTTGATTTTTCTTTGAAAAATGCCTTTAAAAAATGAAATTGGGGTTTCTTTGATTTTCACCCTAACAAATCTATTTCAAACACTTTTGGGTCTCTAATAGAGTGTAAGACCCAATCCCTTTTTGACCAAAACATTTTTTGGGCCTCAGTTATTGTATAAGTCCCGATACGTTAAAAATCTCGGCGCGATCACCAATTTTTCAAAAAAAAAACATTGGGCCTCTCCTTGAGCTATAAGCCCCATCTTGTTGTACACAAATACTTTTGGGCCTCTAATAGAGTGTAAGACCCAACCCTTTTTGAAAACCAAAATGATTTGGGCCTCAGTGTATTGTATAAGTCCCGATACCATCAAAAAGTTCGGCGCGATCGTCGTTTTAAAAAAAAATAACCTTGGGCCTCTCCTTGAGCTGTAAACCCCACCACTTGTATAAAAATAAACCTTTGGGCCTCTTGAGAGAGTGTAAAACCCATCCCTTTGTACAGAAAACCTTTTTTGGGCCTCACATATTGTATAAGTCCCTCTGTACAGTTTTCAAAACAACGGTGCGATCGTCGTTAAATCCTTGGGCCTGTCCTTGAGCTGTAAGCCCCAACAATCTTTTCAAAGCACTTTCTCCTTTGATTTTGAATATAATATTGTTATCAAAGCTTTCTTTGTTGAACAAACTAACTAAACAACATGGAAGCTCTACAACCGAGTAAGTGTTTACCCGCTTTCTTTATCCGCTTTCATATATATATATATAACTATATTGTGGGGCTGCTCACTGTAAGTCTTCTTTCACAAACTTTTATATACTTGTCAAATATCCACTGTGTAATACTAGTATAGTTATTTAGATTTTTCCCCGGCAACTACGTCTAGCACTAGGTAAAGCCCTGTTGGTCACTCTTAAATACAAACAAAACTAGATGTCCATAGGATTACCAGACACAGTCTTCCCTCCTCTTGGGGTTAAACAATATGGAGACGTGAAAGGCAGCATTCTCAGTGAACCCTTTCTCAGACTGTCACCCTTAGAAATCGTCAAAGAAACTCTACTCCCCAGAGATGATCTTTTCTCCGTGAATGGAATCTCTTGAGTTTCTTCCAAATTCTCGGACTTTCCTGGCTTGATCTATTCTCGGTGAATGGCATGTCTTGAACTTCTCGGGGTTTGGGGACCCACGGGATTCTTAAAAGCATCCCCGCCTCCTCTTGGGCATTGTACAAGGGCCCTTTCTGCTTCTTAAAAGCTCTCATGCCTTCTCTTGGGCTTAGTACAAGGACCCAGAGACCTCTACAGGTATAAGAACAGAACCTAGTCATTAATTTGCTAAAGCTGTCTTTCTGAGTCAAGTGTCAGACCTGTTAATGGTTTGGCCTTCATCCCTTAACATACCAGCCTTCTCTTGTGCGTCATACAAAGATCATTCACTACCTGAGAATCGATTTCTCAAAACACCAATAGACTTGCACAGTCTCAATACCCTTTAGATTTCCCATTTCCTTAAAGAATAGCAAATAACCCTGATCCTCTGATCAATCCTAAAGCACAACCTTACCTTTAATCTTTCCCTTCATAAGAACTGATTTTCTCTTTTATCCAACATACTGGACATGTCACTAAACTGAAACAGTCACCAGCATAAGTAGCCTCCATCTCGGGCTTGTTACGAGATACTAAAAGACTCTCTTGTTGAGTCAATTTTCTTTTAGCCTCCTCTTGGGCTTTGTACAAATAAGTCTCCCCAGCGGAGCTAACCTTTTTACACTCTCTTGTTGAGTATAAAAGACTCTCTTGTTGAGTCAATCACCTTTCAGCCTCCATCTCGGGCTTCGTACGAGATACAAAAACACTCTCTTGTTGAGTATAAAAGATTCTCTTGTTGAGTCAAACTTTTAGCCTCTATCTCAGGCTTCGTACGAGATACAAAACACTCTCTTGTTGAGTATAAAAGACTCCCTTGTTGAGTCAATCTCCTTTGAGCCTCCATCTCGGGCTTCGTACGGGATACAAATCACTCTCTTGTTGAGTATAAAAGACTCTCTTGTTGAGTCAAACCTCTTTTAGCCTCCATCTCGGGCTTCGTACGAGATACAAAACACTCTCTTGTTGAGTATAAAAGACTCTCTTGTTGAGTCAGTCACTTGTTAGCACTCTCTTGTTGAGTCAACCCTTTTAGCCTCTCTCACGGGCTTCGTACGAGACACATAAAAGCACCCTCTTGTTGGGTCAATAGCCTCCTCTTAGGCTTTGTATAAGGAAACCCCGATTGAGTCAATCAACCTTTTAGCATCAAAATCTGTGCCTTGTTCATAGGATACAAACATCAACAACTCCTTTTCCTTCATCTAATTGTTGTAAGCGGCAAGCCTCTGGATTATTTACATCCATGCCATTGTCCCTCTTTTAGCATGAGAAATTCCTAAGGAAAGATGGCATTGCTCTAAACTGAGTTAAAGTCTTCTCCTTCAGGTTGAAAATCCCCTATAAAGGAAATTATGGCATTGCTGGATTCACATATCCCAGTTAAAGTAATTCTCCTTTATAACCAGTCACGCAACAGTTGTGACAAACAGACCAAATACCCCTCTTTAGAGATGACAAATTCTCTCTAAAGTCAAAACCTTTTAGCTTCACATCTTGGGCTTCGAACAAGATACAAATAAACCCTTTAGCTTCACATCTTGGGCTTCGAACAAGAGACAAATAGACCCTTCAGCTTCACATCTTGGGCTTTGAACAAGATACAAACTACCTTTAGCTTCACGTCTTGGGCTTTGAACAAGACACCAAAACACCTTTTTCCTCCCATAGAATAGGAGGAACTACGATCGCCCTGATTTCCTTGTTTCGTTAAATGGGAATACGTAGGCATAATATTGCAAAAGAATCTTAGTCAGCACACTAATTAAAAACATCAAATCCAGTACCTATCAAAAATCCCCATGAATAGTCCCGTCATTTCATTCTTAACAAAATAAGCCGAGAGAGGCCCACAATCTAAACCGCATCTGTAAACCAACAGTCATCTGTTTAAACTCAGTATGCAAGCAGGGTTAATTGGAGACATCTATTTCCCTTCCTTAGTCAACTTAATAGGATAAAAAATGAATCGACCTGTAGTACCCCAGAGCGACAGTGCTTAAGAACCACGTCCAAAATCGCTCGCTACAGAAAAATGGCGCCCACCGTGGGGCCACGCAGGGCATCTTGTCCCTCTTATCTCTCTGGGTGAAACCTTAAGTCTGAAAACTGCTAGAAAAATGGCGACTTCACTGGGGACAGCAATATTTTGTTCTCTTCCCATCTCTTAAGTAGAAACCTTGAGTTCACATTCATGTCACAGAAATGGCAACTCTGCTGGGGAGTCATTGTCTGTATAGGATCATAAGACTAGAGGTCTAGGATGATTAAGACAAATATATATTGCTTTTCCTAAATGATATTTGTGTTTATTTTTCTGCTAATGGGAATGCGTGTGATGTCGCATGTGGAAAGATTGAGTATACACCTAAGATAGGTGATGGCAATGCGGGTAATCTTACTGGGAGTGAATTCCAGTTAAGAGCCCCCAATCGACCATCGAACTCAGTGGAGACTCCCTTTGCAAATACATTGCCTATATGACTTCGGTTGTTGAAAGTAGTGTGGTCGTCTGGGTTATCTGAGAAGCTGAGGTTTTTAGCAGACTTCAGCCATTTTGTAGTGCGGAAGCTATCAGAAATAGTTGTCACGCGATACTACCCTCATCTGAGATTACTCTAAGATACATCACCTAGCACGGTTCCCCGCCCGCTGATGTTATCTCGAAGGGAATCAATGATTTTGAGAGACAGGTACAAAAATACCAGTATAAACCTTAGGGGGGGGGGGTAGAGCCTTGACTTCATGACACCGACCCTTTGACCCCATGTTTTTTCTATGTTTTTGTGTGCTGCATTTATGCATTCATTTAAAAAACATTAAAACAAAAAAAATCTTCTCTTCTAGTCTCTCTTTTTCAAATTAAACTGAGACAATGATTGTAAATGTTAGAGAAGGAGCTGCGCTAATGGATTTCGGTAGAAGGAAAACTCATAAGTACACCTTCAAGGTTCCAAAGTTAGAGGATTTAAGAGGTTTGGCGAGAATGATCACCAACCACGAGGCTTTCAGAGCTAAGTATGGAGGACTGCTGTCTCTATTAAGGGTCCATGTAATCGAAGGAATCCTGTCCACGCTAATCCAGTTCTACGATTTGGTTTATCACTGTTTCACATTCCCGGATTATCAGCTACCACCAACACTGGAGGAGTATTCTCACTTGACTGTTCTACACATTACTGATCAAGCTCCCTTTTCTTGACTGGAAGAAATTCCAAAGGATTAAACCATTGCACGAGAAATTTATTTGGACGAGTCAGAAGTCAGGACTCACATGACCACTAAGGGTGGCATCCAAGGTTTTCCAGCCCAGTTCTTAACAAAGAAGGCTCTATACTTTGCTAGTATAGGGAATGTGTCCGCTTTCAAGAGCATCTTTGTTTTGCTCACCTACGGGTTATTTTTGTTTCCCAACATTGATAACTTCGTAGACATCAATGCCATTAAGATTTGTCTGATTGGAAACTCTGTACCGACCTTACTCGCAGATGCGCATCATTCGGTACACTTAAGGAATTTATACAGTGGAGGAATGATCACGTGTTGTGTACCCTTGCTTTACAAATGGTTCACTTCCCATTTTCCCAAGTCTGCTGCATTTTGGGATCAAAACAATACTTTACGTTGGTCGTAGAGAATCATGTCTCTTACCAACTCGGACATCGATTGGTACAATCGAATCTACGACGGGATCAGAATCATTGACCATTGTGGAAATTTCCCAAATGTACCCCTTATAGGAACTAAGGGAGGAATCAACTATAATCCAATTCTCGTTCGTCGTCAATTTGGATACCCGATGAGGCATGTCCCGTGCAATGCTCGTCTGAAAGGTCTATTCTTCAAGGAAGGAGAAAATGACAGGGCACTAAAGACAGAAATAGTGCACGCCTGGAAACACGTTCATAGGAAAGGACGTGAGTCTCTAGGGAAACCGGACTGTGTCTCGGTGGAGCCTTATCTCCATTGGGTACAAACTAGAGTTCTCAAGCTGAGGATACCTTACCCTCATCAGGAAGTTCTTCCATTAAGGGACTCTGCCCGTTATTTCATGTCTGAGACGGAAAAGCTTCAGGTTACTATCAGCAAAGTTCAACAGGAGAAGAGGTCTTGGAGGAACAAGTACCGTATTCTCAATGTGGAGTGTAAGAAAATACAACAACTGTTAAGAGAAAAAGATGCTCTGATTGAGATTTTAGAGCAACATGTTGTAGAGAATCAGGATGACCAAAGGAATTTGCTCGCTCCTTTCACTTGGCAAAGGAATGACAACCCGACAACGGCTGAAGAGCCCCGGTCAAAGAAGAGGAAAGTACCAGAACCATCACTTGAGCTCTCCTCAGAGAGGACTCAAGATCCATTAGTTTAGGTTTCCTTTTTCAGCACTTTGTAATCTATTGTATTTCCGTTTCCGCAATCCTTTGAATTCAATAAAATGGGGTTTCCCCACTGTTTGATATTTGCAATCTAATTATCGAAGTTTACTTTGAATAAACAAAAATAATTAATAATCATTACATTTATCATTCTCATAAACGCATTCTTCTTACCTACGAATCTCACGTTTGTGTCTCGGTTCTAGAGTCAAACTGTCTCATTCGTATAATACTCGGGCCAATCGTCAGAAAAAGATGGATGATCTCGAGGAAGAGAACAGGGAGATGAGAGAAGAGATCGACACTCTGAAAGAGGATCTGAGAAAGCTTCATAACGACATGCAAGCTCTAAAAGAAGCTCAGATGCAACAATAACGGACTGTGATCTCAGAGATCACATCTACGCGCATAGTGGAGAAGTATGATCCTAGGTACAAAATGCCGAAAGATCGTCCCTGGGGCATGCCACTCAACTATATCCCGGAAGGATATATTCCGCCGATCATGGGAGATTCGGGAACCGCAATAGGAACCGCTGGGCCTAAAGGTTACAAACTTCGGGAAAACGAAGATTCCAGGGGCATGACAGCAACTCCTGAAGGTTACAAACTTCCAGAGACACCGAGAGTCTCGGCCATAATGACTATACCACCGCCCGTGGTACACACTGTCCCAGAAGAACAGATTCCCCAGATACCTTCTGGTGGAAACGGTAGCATGTTCAATAGAATGAATGAATTCCAGGAACAGTTCTTGGAAATGCAGAAAGAACTGCAATCCATTCGCGATCAGGATCTATTTGGAAAGGATGCCGCGGACCTTTGTTTGGTCCCTCATGTGAAATTTCCACACAAATTCCAGGTACCCGAATTTGAAAAGTACAAGGGTAACTCTTGCCCTCAGAGCCATTTAGTGATGTACGCTCGGCGAATGTCAGCTCAGACAAAGAACCAGGAGCTACTAATTCACTACTTTCAGGATAGTTTAACCAGTGCCGCATTAAAATGGTATATGGGTTTAAACTGCACTACGATCGGCACATTCAGAGATCTGGGCGCTGCCTTCGTTTAGCAGTACAAATATAATCTGGACATGGCACCGGACAGAGATCAACTCAGATCGATGTCACAAAAGGACAAGAAAACCTTTAAAGAATACGCTCAGAGATGGCGTGAAATCGCCGCTCATATTTCTCCACCTCTTGAGGAAAAAAAGATGACAAAGATCTTCTTAAAAACCTTGAGCTCATTTTACTACGATAGAATGGTTGCCAGTGCGCCCAGTGACTTCACCGAGATGGTGGGCATGGGAGTTCGTCTTGAGGAAGCTGTCTGAGAAGGACGCCTAGTTAAAGACGCTGGATCATCAAGTAGTACAAAATGATACGGTAATGCTCTCCCTAAGAAAAAAGAGCAGGATTATGTATCAACCTCAGGTTGAGCAGAGCCAACCTAATCAACAGTAATATCAGTAAAGGGCACAACAGCCTCTTCAGCAGGCTCGTCCTCAGTACAACAACAACCGTGAAACACGACCATCAGGGTTCGGCCCTATACCCATGTTGTACGCGGAATTGCTTCCATTATTACTGGTCAGGGGGCATGTCCAAACCAAGTCTCCTCTTACAGTACCAGAAAATCCGCCCTTCTGGTTCAAAGCGGATCAGACTTGTCCTTACCATCAAGGAGGACCAGGGCATCACATAGAGAACTGTCTCAGTTTCAAATCTGACGTACAAAAGCTTGTTAGGAGCGGGGTCTTATATTTCAGGGATACGAATCCTAATGTTCTCACAAACCCACTACCTCAACATGAGAAAGCTGCAGTCAATTTGATAGAGGGAGAGTCTAACAACATCTATCAAATTCATGATGTACTCTTGTTAAGGGACAACTTGGTCAAGATGCATTGTAGACAGAGCGGATATGGCCATGTGCCACCTTATAACTATCATTAGTGTGATATCTGCTCTAAGAACAATCAAGGATGTTCTGCGGTGCAATCAACTCTACAGGAACAATTGAATCTTGGATGGATCCAAGAGCATCGAGTTCGTGGAGTTAACATGACCTATACGAATTCCAACATCATTCAGAACCACGACATCCGTGCAATGAATGTCAACATGGTTGCGATGCACTCAAGGCAAAGCCAGTATCATAATCTGTCGCGACACGATTATAATTCCAGTCTGACTTGCTCGGTAAACAAACAGGGATGCTCTTTTGTACAAGAGGCCCTCCAGCGTCAGATGGATCTTGGGTGGATCCAGGACTACCATGATAGAAATCCTTATCAGATCAACATGATTCAAATCTTTGATATTCGTTTGATGAATACCAGCTTGGTGGAGTTACACTCTAGGCAGGTTCAACTTGGTTTTCTCACTTCTCACGATTATCTGAACTGTAAAGTATGCAGTGAGAGTAACCAAGGGTGCGCTCTCGTTCAAAGAACTTTACAACACTTGTTAAACCACTGGTGGCTTCCGATCTATCTGGAGGAAGACACGCAACAATCAGTGTGCTTAATGGAAACCCTACTCGGCGTCAAAATCAGGATGTCCGATCTATGGAAACAAACCTGGTAAGGTTGCACTGCATTCAAAGCGGGTGTGGCCAGGTGCCACCATATAACTACGAACGTTGTAGAGTCTGCTCGGAGAGTAACCAAGGATTCTACCTTGTGCAGGCAGCTCTTTAAGGTCAGTTGGATCGTAAAGAGATTCACCCATGTCCGAGTCCCGAGCCAATCAACTGGACGCCGGACTACTTCGCTGATCAAATCAGAGACGTTGTCATAATCTCTGATCATCAACAGAACAAAGATGTTTGTACCATCATCCCTCAACTGAACGAATCAAAAGTTCTTAATTAGGAACTAATTGAAGTTACCTGTGACACTCAGAAAAATCAGAAGGCTCCTGTAGTTATCTATCTACCGGGACCGTTACCGTATGAATCAGCTAAGGCGATCCCTTACAAATACGGTGCAACAACAATTGAGAATGGAAAGGAAATTCCATTACCCTCCATCGTGAATATTGCAGACATCAGTCGAGTAACACGGAGCGGTCGAATCTTCAACCGAGGAGTTGGGGAACCTAACAAAGAAAAGGAACTTTCGACAGAAGCTCCTAATCCACCAGTCGGTCAATCCGGTAATCCCGACCTTTCAAACAACAATGATGAGATGCTGAAGCTCGTCCAAAGGAGTGAATACAAAATTGTTTATCAGCTTATACAAACTCCTTCAAAGATCTCAGTGCTATCACTTTTACTCAGTTTCAAAGCCCACAGAGAGGCTCTACAGAAAGTCTTAGAGCATGCCTTTGTGGAACAGGATATGTCAATACGACAGTTCGATAGCATCATCTCTAACATCACTTCTTGCAACAACTTAGGATTCAGTGATGAGGACTTGCCAGAGGGGGGCAAGAGTCACAACATGGCGCTCAATATCACAGTTAACTACCAGGACGATGCTTTAGCCAGCGTACTGGTAGACATAGGATCGACCATCAACGTTATGTCAACTTTAATGCGACTATCATTTAAAGGATCCCCGATGAGGGGCAGTGAGGTCATCGTCAAAGCCTTTGACGGATCTCCGAAAGCAGTTATCGGCGAAGTCAACCTTCCCATAACTATCGGTCCTCACACTTTCCTAATCACTTTCCAGGTCATGGAAGTCCGGGCAGCGTACAACTATTTATTAGGAAGACCTTGGATACACCAGGTTGGGGCAGTCACTTCGACGCTGCACCAAAAACTGAAGTTCGTCAAGAACGATCAACTCATCACGGTCTGTGGAGAACAAGCCTTGATCATGAGTAACCTGTCATTATCTACTTGTGTAGAACCCGAGGAGGTTGTTGGGACTCAATTCCAAGCACTTTCGGTGAGCAACGAGAATCAATCAGAAAAAGGAACATCGATTTCCTCGTACAGAGATGCTCTCGAAGTGATTGTAAATAACAATGCAAAAGGATGGGGACAACTTGTCATTGCTACCGATAATAAAACAAAGAAGGGTCTTGGTTTTTCTGCAACCTATACCCAGACAGCTGCTAACGATGAAAGTCTTCATCCCATTCAGGATTTCTTCCACAGTGGAGGTTCCTTCACCCTGTGCCTCAAACAGTCCATACTATCAACGGGGAGGATCCCTCCGATACGGACGAGGAATGGAAATCCTATCTTAACGAGGATGGTTATATCTCTCAGGAGGAGGTGCCTATGCCATTTTGCTATCCCGCACAGAGTCCGAGATTTATACCCAAGTCAGATGTCAAAATGATATATGGAGATTGTGATCCGGAAGGATGCCGTGCTCCACCAAACTCATTAGAGGAAGA
Organism: Lathyrus tuberosus; assembly: GCA_022829125.1. Taxonomy (NCBI): domain Eukaryota; kingdom Viridiplantae; phylum Streptophyta; class Magnoliopsida; order Fabales; family Fabaceae; genus Lathyrus; species Lathyrus tuberosus. The sequence goes on along the minus strand of JALAZF010000803.1, from coordinate 548,909 downwards.
CACTGTGATGAAGGACAACTTTGACCACGACTATTATGGCCCAATGGATGGCTTGCCTATCTGGCAGCCGTACCCAGGAGACTTGGGGCAAGAAAATTAGCCGAACAATGAAAATCAGCTGAGCATCATTGAACAAAATACCTGCATCCCCCGCCATGTCATGAGATCAACACTCAGGTCATTCATAAAATATCCAGCATGACGATGAATTCGCAAAGCTTGCAGGACTAGAATTCATCAACTATGCTTTTCCCGAGGTCAACGTCATCGAGAAGGATGACTCCTCCAGTTCCAAAGAAGTGTGGGACACCTTAGGACAACTAAGTGGAAAATACGACTTCTTGGTCACGTACACCGCTCCTGAAATCTCTCGTATCAGGCCCGAAGACATCCAGCCAACTGGGTGGGGAGATTTACCTGAGAGAATAAATACTATGCAAAATACAACTGAGGAATCCTCCTACAATAACTCCGCCTGGGAGACAGATTCCTATGATCCTACTCCACCAGAAATCAGCGTTATTTCTGAAGACAAATCAAGGAAGATACCCGACTTTGTGATTCACCGAGGAGTTTGCCGCCAATGGGTTGCAGTCGATGTTCTGAAGATTGTTCATAAGTCAAAGTAATTGCCGTCTTTAACCTTTCACCCTGCCCAGGTGAAACGGATGTTTTGATAGGGCTCGTTTTCTGTAAATTTCCCTCTTCGCTTCATCCAAAGTGACAGAGTTTTGTATTATAGGGCTGTAGTTTCAAGAATCAATTTGTTCATAAATAAAATAACGTCGTTCTGTAATTTCTGCATTAATTGCTGTTTTCTCTTTTTGCTTTTCTCAGAAAATGGTAATCCTAAAAAACAAATAATAATAAACAAGCAGTAGCTAAAAAAAAACACTGCACACACTCTTGCATTCTCTCTATCTCTTCTAAAACAAATCATCACGTCTTGCAGACTGCTTGTTTTAAACCCCGTTGAAACACGCGATCAAATGCCTTCTCCCAACTTTGAATTCCTGGTATTCGAGGCTGAAGAAGAGAATGACAAAGAAATTCCAGAAGAGATCTCCCGACTACTCAGACAAGAGGAAAGGTTCATTGAACCCCACAAAGAGCCGTTGGAAATGGTTAACTTGGGTTCAGAAAAAGAGAGAAAAGAAATCAGGATTGGGGCACTGCTCAGTCCAACTGCCAAAGAGAGTTTGACAAAGCTTCTCAGAGAATTTCCCAATGTGTTTGCTTGGTCCTATCTGGACATGCCAGGGTTGAATACCAGCATCGTGGAGCATCATTTACCATTAAGGTCAGAATGTCCTCTAGTAAAGCAAAGGTTGAGACGGACTCACCCGGACATGGCCATCAAAATCAAAGAGGTAGTACAAAAACAGATTGACGCAGGTTTCCTCGCCACATCAGAATATCCTCAATGGTTAGCCAATATCGTACCCGTTCCAAAAAAGGACGGAAAATTCAGAATGTGTGTCGATTACAGAGACCTAAACAAGGCTAGTCTGAAGGACGACTTTCCTTTACCATACATTGACATGCTGGTAGACAGTACATCAAAGTTCAAAGTTTTCTCCTTCATGGATGGATTCTCGGGCTATAACCAGATCAAAATGGCGCCAAAAGACATGGAGAAAACTTCGTTCATCACCCCATGGGGTACCTTTTGTTAAAAGGTAATGCCGTTCGGTTTGAAGAACTCCGGGGAAACCTATCAAAGGGCCATGACTACTCTTTTTCATGACATGATACACAAAGTGATCGAGGTATATGTCGATGACATGATTGCCAAATCTAAGACAGAAGAGGAGCATGTGACCCACCTATCAAAGCTATTCGAGCGGTTGAGAAAGTACAAACTCCGCTTGAATCCCAATAAGTGCACATTCGGTGTCCGCTCAGGGAAACTCTTAGGGTTCATCGTCAGTCAGAAAGGAATTGAGGTTGATCCTGACAAGGTCAAGGCCATTCAAGAAATGCCTTCTCCGAAAACTAAAAAACAATTCAGAGGATTCCTGGGACGTTGGAACTACATTTCCAGGTTTATATTCCTCATGACCACGACATGCGCACCGATTTTCAAGTTACTAAAAAAGAACCAGGATTGCGTTTGGACAGAAGACTGCCAAACCGCCTTCGACAGTATTAAGGAATACCTATTGAACCCACCGATTCTATCAACTCCTGTGGAAGGAAGACCACTAATCATCTACCTCACAGTCCTAGAAGACTCAATGGGTTGTGTGCTTGGCCAACAAGATGAAACCAAAAGGAAAGAGTCTGCCATTTACTATCTGGGCAAGAAATTCACCGACTGCGAGACTCGGTATACTATGCTTGAGAAAACTTGTTGTGCTTTGGCTTGGGCAGCCAAACGTCTTCGCCAGTACATGATTCGTCACACTACTTAGTTAATCTCCGAAATGGATCCAATCAAGTATGTCTTTGAAAAACCTGCTCTCACAGGAAGGATTGCCCATTGGCAGATGTTGTTATCAGAATATGACATAGAGTACCACGCTCAAAAAGCCGTTAAAGGGAGTATTTTAGCTGATCATTTGGCTCATCAACTGATTGACGATCAAGAATCAATTGGGTTTGACTTCCTATACGAAGATGTCATGTATCTAAAAATGAGAGATTGCGATGAACCGCTACCCAGTGAAGGGCCAGAACCAGGTTCCCAATAGGGACTAATCTTTGACGGAGCTGTCAATCATTACGGAAACGGAATTAGGGCAATCATCATAACACCTCAGGGTACCCACATTCCTTTCACCGCCAGACTTACATTCAAGTGTACAAACAACGAGGCCGAAAATGAAGCTTGTATTATGGGTCTCGAGGAAGCGATTGATTTGAGGATCAAGAACTTGGATGTATATGGTGACTCAGCCCTGGTTATCAATCAGATCAAAGGAGGTTGGAACACATACCAATCAGGACTGATTCCTTACAAAGATTATGCATGAAGGTTGTTACCTTTCTTCAACATAATCGAGTTTCATCACATCCCTCATGATGAGAATCACATGGCTGATGCATTAGCCACTCTCTCTTCCATGATTAGTGTAGGTCAATGGAATGACTTACCTAAGATCGACATGATGCGCCTTGAACGGCCCACTTACATCTTCACAATCGAAGCAGTCATCGACGATAAACCTTGGTATCACGATATCAAATGCTTCCTTCAGAAACAGGAATACCCACCTGGGGCACTAAGGAAGGACAGAAAAACCCTCAGAAGGCTGGATGGCAGTTTCTTCCTGAGTGGTGATACACTCTATAAGAGAAATTTTGACATGGTCTTGCTCTGATGTGGACATGCTGATAAAAGAAATTCACGAAGGATCCTTTGGCACTCATGCCAATGGACACACAATGGTGAGAAAAATTCTAAGAGCAAGGTACTACTGGTTGACCATGGAATCCGACTGCTACAAGTACATGAGGAGGTGTCATAAGTGTCAGATATACTCAGACAAAATCCATGTACCGCCAACACATCTCAAAGTTCTTTCTTCCCCATGGCCTTTTTCTATATGGGGAATCGACATGAACGGCATGATCGAACCCAAAGCTTCGGATGGAGATCGGTTCATTCTGGTAGCCATTGATTACTTCACCAAGTGGGTCGAAGCAGCGTCATACGCCAATGTAACCCGTCAAGTGGTGGTCCGCTTTATCAAAAACAATATCATCTGCCGTTATGGTGTTCCGAGCCAGATCATTACGGATAATGTATCTTATTTGAATAATAAAATGATGAAAGAGTTGTGCGCTGAATTCAAGATCGAACACCATAACTCATCTCCCTACCGACCCAAGATGAACGGAGCGGTAGAAGCTGCTAACAAGAACATCAGAGGATTGTTCAGAAAATGGTCGTAACCTACAAAGTCTGGCACGAGATGCTACCCTTTGCTCTTCACTCTTATCGCACATCTATCCACACTTCAACAGGGGCAACCCCTTTCTCTCTAGTATATGGCATGGAAGCAGTGCTCCCCATAGAAGTAGAGATCCCATCAATTCGGGTATTAATGGAAGCTAAGCTTACAGAGGATGAATGGTGTCAAAATCGACATGACGAACTGAATCTGATAGAAGAGAAGCGAATCACGGCACTATGCCATGGTCAGTTGTATCAGCAAAGAATGAAAAGGACATTTGACAAAAAGGTTCGACCTCGCATCTTCAGGAAAAGAGACCTTGTGCTAAAAAAGATACAATCATTTCTCACTGATTCTCGGGGTAAGTGGACTCCGACTTATGACGGCCCCTATGTGGTCAAGAAAGCTTTCTCAGGCGGCGCCTTGAGACTTGCAACCATGGACGGAGAGGAATTTGCCTACCCCACGAATGTTGACGTAGTTAAGAAATACTTCGCCTAAAAAAAATGTCTCGGTGGATTGAAAACCCGAAAGGGCGGTCCAGGAAAAAATTAGAGACAGAATAAAAAATCATCCCGGTGGATTGGAAATCTCAAAGTACAATCCAGGCAAAAGTTAGGGATAATGGCAAGTAACTATGTTCAACAAAGGGGCAAGTCCCTCAGCAACAGTTACACCATCCATAAGAAAACTCCAGTCATGGTCATCTTCGACAGAAGCTCAGAATGTCCAGAATTCAAAGTTTGTAGAAGGATAGTGGTCGTTATGTTTCAATGTAGCCCTTTTCCCTTAAATTACCATTTTCTAAACTTTGTAAATATTCCAGCGAATCACGCGTTTGGCTGATTTCCATCCTATCAATAAAATTTGAGCCCTTATGCTTTTGTTTGTAATTCTTATTTGTTTTAGCTTTACAGAACGACGGTTTAACATGATTAACGATTCTTGAAATAAAACAAAAATGAATTTACTTGTTAAACTTTTTCTGCTTTTAAAATAAAGATGGAAATTCTTTTGACTATTGAACATCGAAAGAACATCAATCGCTTCTCCAGAAGTAAGCGAGCTTCAAAGTGCAGAATCAAAGTACTCCTTCTAAACCAGTGCGCCTGAATGAAGGATCAGTTATGTCAGATGTGAATACTCCGTCTGACATCCTCAGCAGAGTCCTTATCTCCTAAGCCCGACCAACGGTTGTCCCCGCAGGGACTATCTCTCCTAAGCAAGGCAGAATTGCTATCGTGAACCAGTGATACTTTTCATCTCCCGCTGTGGCCGAATATCCAGTCGTGTTCATCTACTAGTCTGTATGTCGCGTCAGTTTTGTCAGCATAAACATACATACATCATGCATTATTGATTTACATTCGCATTCATATTGCATCACTACCACTCTAGTTGGTCTTGTCCTATCGTGATAACCGTCCTCTCAATCGAGTTGTCAATTTTTTCTTCGTCAAGAAACGTTGGGGCTGAATAATCTCTCTCCTTCAGTTTATTTCTAGATTAGAGTTGGCCCTTGACCACTTTGATAACTTGAACCTCTAAAAAACCAGAGAAACCTCGACAAATGTCACTCTTCGCCATTGAAGATGATATTTTCGCTTTCCCGGATTAAGGAAAATCCCCAGAGAAAGCCTCTTAATCAGAGATTCGACAATACAACAGTTTTTCTCCGAAAAATCCGCTGACGAAAAGGTCATCAGCACCTCAAAATTAGGATCACATCATATGGCATTTCTCCGAGAAGATCCCGAGAAAATTATGATGCAATATCCCCAAGCGAAAGCAGTCTCTCAAGAGACTCATTTTCCCAGTAGAATCGACAAATGGCGTCTCCAACAGAGAAGTTTGTACACCTCTACAACTCAGACGAATGGGTTCCCCAGCAAGTCTAACATCGGATCTTTTTCAATGTCCCTTGTCAAGAAAGTTTATTGACACAAGAAACTAAGACCAGTTCCTTGGTAGGAAACCAGGATCGAGGGGAAGTTTATTTCAGAAACTTAGACCAGTTCCTTGGTAGGAAACCAGGATCGAGGGGAAGTTTATTTCAGAAACTGAGACCAGATCCTTGGTAGGAAACCAGGATCAAGGGGAAGTTTATTTCAGAAACTTAGACCAGTTCCTTGGTAGGAAACCAGGATCTAGGGGAAGTTTACATCAGAAACTTAGACCAATTCCTTGGTAGGAAACCAAGATCGAGGGGAAGTTTACCTTTTCTAAGCATCATTGCCTAGCAAAAGAAGATGGATGAGCAAACTGCTATTCATAACCACCGTCAATATTTCGGGTATTCCAATATTTAATCCTCTTGCATCCCGAATGCCCGAATACCTTCGCCATTCACACCTCCGGGTCCAAGAAGATTAAATAGGGGCATCTGTCATAACCCAAATTTTGACCACTAACATTTCCCATCATTGTGCAAATCATCATCACAATATGGATGTACCTTTGTGCCTCATCAATCTCCTCAAGGAATTGTTGAACATTCACTACAATCAAGCTTAGGGTTTTAGCCCTCTCAGAGCCTTTAAACAAAGGATCAATCAAGGAATGGCATGATCTTCAACTTGTCTAACCTCTTAAACACCCACAAAGGATCAAGAGGACTCCCACATCAAGAATTAAGCACAAGAGTGCAACATTTCAAGTGGATCAAGCCTCAAGTTCATCTAATACAAAGTCAACTGACGCAGAAAGTCAAAGTTTGACTTTTGGTTAACTATGAGCTTCACAAACCATTACTCAAGAAAATATGATGGATGATATAGTTTGATCAAATTTAAATCAAGAAATCATGCAAAATTGCAAAATTGATCAAATTGAAGGAAACTTAGAAATTTTTTCTAAGTTAAAATCATGCTCAAGTGCACAACTTTTCAAGGTTTTAACTATTGATCCAAGCATCCATTGATTTTGCATAAGAGCTACTTTTAAAGAGGGTATTTGATACTTCAACATTGTAGAAGGAATCAACTCAAAATATCATAAGGATTGAAAGATATAAGTGACCAAAGTTGGGAATTCTTAATGTCAAATGTTCCGACATTTCATAGGACATCATTAATATTTTTCTAGCAAGAATGTCCCAACTTCAAGGATGTTTTTCTCCATGATCCAAGTTGATTCAAGCCAAACCTTGAACATCAAAGTTGAAGTACGTCATCTCAACTTTCCAGAAAGTTGTAGAACGTCCATTTATCATACTCGAGCAGGAAGTTATGGACTTTACAGTAAGGCTTGCTGCAGCTATTTTTTAGGACAGATTTTGTGCACTTTTTCTTGTGTCACACAATTTTCAAGCTTTGTCACCATGCAGGAAAAGCATCAAAGGTGCAATTCACTTCAACTCAAAATATCATAGTGGATTAAAAGATATAAGTGATTAGAGTTTGGAATTGTTAAGGTTCAAAGTTGTCAAATGTTTCAACATTTCATAGGACATCATTAACATTTTTCCAGTAAGAATGTCCCAAATTCAAGGATGTTTTTCTCCATGATCCAAGTTGAACTAAGTCTAGGGTCAAACATCAAAGTTGAAGTATGTCATCTCAGCTTTCCATAAAGTCCTGGAACAACCATTTATCATTCTTGAGCAAGAAGTTATGGATTTTACATCAAGGCTTGCTGCAGCTTATTTTTAAGACAGGTTTCATGACAGATTTGCACATTTCTTGTGCCACACGAATTTTTAAGCCATGTCATCATTTTGGACCCATCTGAGGATCAAATGCAAGGGGGATGATCTGATCTCCAAGCCTCCAAAGTCCTTGGAACCAAAAATAGCATGCCAAACCTATAAAACCCTAAAAGAGAGACAAGACTCCAATTTTGGATTTGAGCATTTAATGGATGCACCAAGGTGGCATGGACTGAGCCATTCCCAACTGAATTCAGTCAAGACTTATCCAAGACCAAGTGAACCAGCAGCCTGTGCCCTAACCTCTAGTCAATGGCTAGAGGAGACTTGGATTCTCATTTCTCAACATTGGCCAAACCTCTGCTGCAGTTGCCATTCACTATTGCAGCCAAAACAAACTTGCTCTACTATAAATAGAGCTCAGTTGTGTTCAGTTTGAGTACACCAAAGCCATCAAACAGATGCTTTCCTCAAAATCACTTCTTTCACTCCAAAATGCCTTCTTTAGCAAGGTAATTATGGGTTTTTGAGTTAGAGAGCATTTCCATCACAACTCATTATCCAAACACATCCAATATGTCATATCTAAGCTGTCCAAACTCTCATAAATGACCTATAACACCAAAATCACAAAGTCACCTCTCAAAACCTCAAAATTGGACTTTTTTGCATTTTTCAAGCCATGTCTTGATTCAGTCACTTTCCAAACCAGATAAGACCTTAAACACACTCCAAATATCATCCTTGAACTGTCCCAAATGGTCCCCCCATCTGGAACACCATTTGAGAGAGTTGGCATTTTGGCCACTTTTGCCCATTTTGCAAGAAAGAGCTCAAACTTGCTCCAGAGGTTTTCAGCTGATTCCAAACATCCTAAAAGCTTCTAAGAGGTCGTTTGAGGGTGTCCAAAGCATCAAATCATTTCGGGAACAAAGCACTTGGTAGGTTGCACAAAATCTCCAAAAAAGAGGTAAGCTTCACAACTTGATTTCTTTGAATCATGCTTTCCTTTGATGTCCACATACATGCATCATATTAAACAATTCTTGAAGAAAAAATGTAGTCCTTAATGTGTATGTTGTGATCCTTCTACTGTTTGCACTTTAACATGTTTATATGTGGAGTTTATGTTGTTTTAAAATCCATGTGCAGTTCTGGTTTTTTGCTTCGTGCATTCTGTACATTAAGGTTCAGTATGTATGAGTAGTACCATTGGATTCCTTGCAAAAAATTGGTCAAGATAGGTTCTTACGGATTTTAATTTCTTTAAAAATTGAGAGAGTTATGCGTGTTGGAAGTTTGACCAGAAAAGATGTCGAAAACTACATGTGCAGTTCTGATTTTTTGCATCGTGTGTTCTGTACATTAAGTTTCGGTATGTATGAGTGATACCATTGTATTCTTTGCGAAAAATTGGTCAAGATAGGTTCTTACGGATTTTAATTTCGTTAAAAATTGAGAGAGTTATGAGTGTTGGAAGTTTGATAAAAAAGATGTTGAAAACTAAAAGAGATTAGGGTTATGAGTGTTGGAAGTTGGAAGTTTGATTTCTTTTTCTTGATTTTTAAAACCAAAATGATTTTAAATATTCATGTGGATAAAATACTTTTTCATAAACCTTAATCATTGTTTATAACATGATTAATGATTTTACTTGATATTTTTATCATTTTTACTTGATTTTTCTTTGAAAAATGCCTTTAAAAAATGAAATTGGGGTTTCTTTGATTTTCACCCTAACAAATCTTTTTCAAACACTTTTGGGCCTCTAATAGAGTGTAAGACCCAATCCCTTTTTGACTAAAACATTTTTTGGACCTCAGTTATTGTATAAGTCCCGATACGTTAAAAATCTCGGCGCGATCGCCAATTTTTCAAAAAAAAAACCATTGGGCCTCTCCTTGAGCTTTAAGCCCCATCTTGTTGTACAAAAATACTTTTGGGCCTCTAGTAGAGTGTAAGACCCAACCCTTTTTGAAAACCAAAATTATTTGGGCCTCAGTGTATTGTATAAGTCCCGATACCATCAAAAAGTTTGGCGCGATCGTCGTTTTCAAAACAAATAACCTTGGGCCCCTCCTTGAGCTGTAAGCCCCACCACTTGTATAAAAATAAACCTTTGGGCCTCTTGAGAGAGTGTAAGGCCCATCCCTTTGTACAGAAAACCTTTTTTGGGCCTCACATATTGTATAAGTCCCTCTGTACAGTTTTCAAAATAACGGTGCGATCGTCGTTAAAACCTTGGGCCTCTCCTTGAGCTGTAAGCCCCAACAATCTTTTCAAAGCACTTTCTCCTTTGATTTTGAATATAATATTGTTATCAAAGCTTTCTTTGTTGAACAAACTAACCAAACAACATGGAAGCTCTACAACCGAGTAAGTGTTTACCCGCTTTCTTTATCCGCTTTCATATATATATATATATATATATATATATATATATATATATATATATATATATATATATATAACTGTATTGTGGGGCTGCTCACTGTAAGTCTTCTTTCACAATCTTTTATATACGTGTCAAATATCCACGGTGTAATACTAGTATAGTTATTTAGAGTTTTCCCGACAACTACGTCTAGCACTAGGTAAAGCCCTGTTGGTCACTCTTAAATACAAACAAAACTAGATCCCCATAGGATTACCAGACACAGTCTTCCCTCCTCTTGGGGTTAAACAATATGGAGACGTGAAAGGCAGCATTCTCAGTGAACCCTTTCTCAGACTGCCACCCTTAGAAATCGTCAAAGAAACTCTACTCCCCAGAGATGATCTTTTCTCTGTGAATGGCATCTCTTGAGTTTCTTCCAAATTCTCGGACTTTCCTGGCTTGATCTATTCTCGGTGAATGGCATGTCTTGAACTTCTCGGGGTTTGGGGACCCACAGGCTTCTTAAAAGCATCCCTGCCTCCTCTTGGACGTTGTACAAGGACCCTTTCGGCTTCTTAAAAGCTCTCAGGCCTTCTCTTGGGCTTAGTACAAGGACCCAGAGACCTCTACAGGTATAGGAACAGAACCTAGTCATCAATTTGCTAGAGCTATTTTTCTGAGTCAAGTGTCAGACTTGTTAATGGGTTGATCGTCATCCCATAACATACCAGCCTTCTCTTGGGCGTCATACAAAGATCATTCACTACCTGAGAATCTATTTCTCAAAACACTAGTAGACTTGGACAGTCTCAATACCCTTTGGATTTCCCATTTCCTTAAAGAACAGCAAATAACCTTGATCCTCTGATCAATCCTAAAGCATAGCCTTACCTTTAATCGTTCCCTTCATAAGAACTAATTTTCTCTTTTATCCAACATACTGGACCTGTCACTAAACTGAAACAGTCACCAGCATAAGTAGCCTCCATCTCGGGCTTTGTACGAGATACTAAAAGACTCTCTTGTTGAGTTAATTTTCTTTTAGCCTCCTCTTGGGCTTTGTACAAATGAGTCTCCCCAGCAGAGCTAACTTTTTCACACTCTCTTGTTGAGTATAAAAGACTCTCTTGTTGAGTCAATCACCTTTCAGCCTCTATATCGGGCTTCGTACGAGATACAAAAACACTCTTTTTGTTGAGTATAAAAGATTCTCTTGTTGAGTCAAACTTTTAGCCTCCATCTCGGGCTTCGTACGAGATACAAAGCACTCTCTTGTTGAGTATAAAAGACTCCATTTCTGAGTCAATCTCCTTTTAGCCTCCATCTCGGGCCTCGTACAGGATACAAATCACTCTCTTGTTGAGTATAAAAGACTCTCTTGTTGAGTCAAACCTCTTTTAGCCTCCATCTCGGGCTTCGTACGAGATACAAAACACTCTCTTGTTGAGTATAAAAGACTCTCTTGTTGAGTCAGTCACTTGTTAGCACTTTCTTGTTGAGTCAACCCTTTTAGCCTCTCTCTCGGGCTTCGTACAAGACACATAAAAGCACCCTCTTGTTGGGTCAATAGCCCCCTCTTAGGCTTTGTATAAGGAAACCCCGATTGAGTCAATCAACCTTTTAGCATCAAAATTTGTGCCTTGTTCACAGGATACAAACATCAACAACTCCTTTTCCTTCATCTAATTGCCTTAAGCAGCAAGCCTCTGGATTATTTACATCCATGCCACTGTCCCTCTTTTAGCATGAGAAATTCCTAAGGAAAGATGGCATTGCTCTAAACTGAGTTAAAGTCTTCTCCTTCAGGTTGAAAATCCCCTATAAAGGAAATTATGGCATTGCTGGATTCACATATCCCAGTTAAAGAAATTCTCCTTTATAACCAGTCACGCAACAGGTGTGACAAACAGACCAAATACCCCTCTTTAGAGATGACAAATTCTCTCTAAAGTCAAAACCTTTTAGCTTCACATCTCGGGCTTCGAACAAGATACAAATAAACCCTTTAGCTTCACATCTTGGGCTTCGAACAAGATACAAATAGACCCTTCAGCTTCACATCTTGGGCTTTGAACAAGATACAAACCACCTTTAGCTTCACGTCTTGGGCATTGAACAAGACACCAAAACATCTTTTTCCTCCAATAGAATAGGAGGAACTACGATCGCTCTGATTTCCCTGTTTCGTTAAATGGGAATACGTAGGCATAAGATTGCAAAAGAATCTTAGCGAGCACACTAATTAAAAACATCAAATCTAGTACCTATCCAAAATCCCCATGAATAGTCCCGTCATTTCATTCTTAACAAAATAAGCAGAGAGAGGCCCACAATCTAAACCGCATCTGTAAACCAACAGTCATCTGTTTAAACTCAGTATGCAAGTAGGGTTAATTGGAGACATCTATTTCCATTCCTTAGTCAACTTAATAGGATAAAAAATGAATCGACCTGTTGTACCCTAGAGCGACAGTGCTTAAGAACCACGTCCAAAATCGCTCGCTACACTTAGCTCTAAAGGCATCAGGGTTGGTGATCATCCTTGCCAACCCTCTCAAATCCTTTAGTTTTGGAACCTTGAATGTGTACTTGTGAGTCTTCCTTCTACCGAAATCCATAACACAATCTCTTTTTCTGATATTTGTAATCATTGTCTTAGTTTAATTTGAAAAAGAGAGACTAGAAGAGAAAATTTTCTTTGTTTCAATGTTTTTTAATGAAATGAATGCAAGAATGCAGCACACAAAAACATAGAAAAAACATGGGGTCGAAGGTTCGGTGTCATGAAGTCATGACTCTACCCATCCCCAAAGGTTGTACTGGTGATTTTTTGTACATGTCCTCAAGATCATTGACCCCTCTTGGGATAACAATAGCAGGCTGGTTCACCTGAGCGAGATGCAGTATCTTAGAGTAATCTCAAATGAGGGTAGTATCGCATGACAACTATTTCCAATAGTTTCCGCACTACAAAATAGTAACATGGTTTCAGCCTACTAAATCCTCACTTTCATAGAATACCACAATCGAACAATCTACTTTCAACAACCAAAGTCGTATAGGCATTAAATCCGCAAAGGGTCTCTCCACTGATTCGATGGTCGACCGAGGTCTCTTATTTGGGAGTCACTCCCTGTAAGATTACCCATCTAGTGCCATCACTTATCTTACGTGTCACTCAAACTTTCCAGATGCGGCATCACCCGCAGTCCCATTAGCAGAAAAATTAAACACGAATATCAATTAGGAAAAGCGATATATATATTTATCCTAAAACTAACATCCTAGACCTCTTAAGAGCTATAGTCCTAGTCCTATACAGACAATGACTCCCCAGCAGAGTCGCCATTTTACTATAGCGAGCGATTTTTGTCAGTGACGCAACCACCTTATCTCTGGGTTTTCCTCACCGCAATGGTAGGACGGGGTGCTACTTTTTGATTTCTTATTTATCCCATGAAGCTGAAAGGGAAAGGGAAGCTATCTAAAACTAACCTTGCATGCGAATGTTTAACTGAACAAATTCTTAAAAGAGATTCGGGGAGTCGGGGTCAGTTTATACATTGGGGAGTTGTCAATTACCCATCCTATATGTGGTTATCCACAGGATATCAGCTTTAGGTTTCGCTTTACACTTGATGGTGTTTATCCGTTAATGGGTTGGGAAATTTTCTTGGGAAGTATGAGTGAGTGAGTTGATGTTGATGTTTGGGTGTTTTTGGTAAGGTACTGGACCTAATGTTTGATTGGTATGAAGGTACTGGACCAAGGGTTTTTTATTAGTATGCTCGCTAAGATTTCGCAATCTTATACCTACGTATTCCCGTTTAAACGAAACAGGGAAATCAAAGCAATTGTAGTTCCTCCTATTCTAAGGGAGGAAAAAGATGATTTGGTGTCTTGTTCAAAGCCCAAGATTGAATCTAAAAGGTTTATTTGTGTCTTGTTCAAAGCCCAAGATTGAAGCTAAAAAATTTTGACTGAGAGAACTTTTCATCTCTAAAGAGGGATTGTTGATTTTTGTGTGCCTTGATTAAAGCCCAAGGTTGAAGCTAAGAGGTTGATTGACTCCGCTAGGGGGTTTCCTTATACAAAGCCTAAGAGGAGGCTGAAAATGACCGACTCAACAAGAGAGTGTATATATTGGTGTCTTGTACAAAGCCCAAGATTGAGGCAAAAAAGAGACTGAATCTTTGGGGATATCATTATACAAAGCCTAAGAGGAGGCTGGAAGTTTGACTTTTTCGGGGGGGGGGGGGGGGGGGGAAGGGTCTATTTGTCTTGTACAAAGCCCAAGATTGAGGCTAAAAGGATTTTGACTCCGCCGGGGAGATTTGTATGTGTCTTGTACAAGGCCCAAGATTGAGGCTGAAACGAGTTTGACTCTTGCTGGAGAGTATTATCTGTCTTGTACAAAGCCCAAGATTGAGGCTAAAGCGGGAAATTTAACTGACTCGGTGAGGATATTTTTTATGTGTCTTTTACAAAGCCCAAGATGGAGACTGACATGAGTTTGACTCTTCTTGGGGAAGATCATTCCTCAAAGCCTAGAGGAAGGCTGGGACGAAATGACTCTGCTAGGGAAGATATATGTCCCAAGCTCAAGAGAGGGAGATTTATATCTTGTACAAAGCCCAAGATTGAGGCTGAAAGGGTTTGACTCAACAAGAGAGTGCTTTTATCTGTCTTGTACAAAGCCCAAGATGGAGGCTAAAAAAGGTTGACTCAACAAGAGAGTATTTTTATCTGTATCGTACAAAGCCCGAGATTGAGGCTAAAAAGGCTGACTCAACAAGAGAGTCTGAAAAGGCGATTGACTCAACAAGAGAGTCTGAAAAGGTGATTGACTCAACAAGAGAGTCTGAAAGTCGATTGACTCAACAAGATATTCTAAAAAGGCGATTGATTCAACAAGAGTTTTATCTTTTGTATGATGCCTTTAAGAGGAGGCATGAGTATTAAGGGATGAGAATCAACCCTAAAGTGGCCAGAGGTTTGACACTGGAGAGATTGCTCTAGCAAAGGATGACTAAGTTTTGTCTTATACCTTTAAGAGGTCGTCAGGGTCTTTGTATTAAGCCCAAGAGAAGGCATGAGAACTTCTAAGAAGCCGGAGGGTCCTTGTACAAAGCCCAAGAGGAGGCGGGATGCTTGTAGGAAGCATGTGGGTCCTAAACCAAGAAAAGTTCAAGAAATGCTATTCACCAAGAATAGATCATTTAGTGAAAGTTATGTGATTTGAAGAAATTCAAGAGATGTTATTCACCGAGAATAAATCAACTCTGGGGAGTAGAATTTCTTTGACAATTTCTAGGGGTGACAGTCTGAGAAAAGGTTCACGAAGAATACTGCCTTTCTCTTTGTTCCATATTGTTTAAGCTCAAGAGAAGGCAAAACTGTATCTGGAAATCCTATGTGGATCTAGTTTTGTTTGTATTTAAGAGTGACTAACAGGCTTTACCTAGTTCTAGACCTAGTTGCCGGGGAAAACTCTAAATAACTATACTAGTATATATACAGTGGATATATGACAAGTATTTAAAAGGGTATGAAAGAAGACTAACCATGCGCAGCTTCCCACAATACAGTTATATATATTTGACATGTATTTAAAATAATGAAAGAAGACTCACAGTGTGTAGCTTCCCACAATATAGATATATATATTAAAGCAAGTAAATGAAAGCGGATAAAACTTACAGGTGAGCGAGCTTCCATGCTATATTGTTAGTTGTTTAAATAAATTAAAGAAAGTTTTGATAATAACTGTATATTGAATCTAAATAAAAAGGGAATTGTTTTGAAAAGATTGGTGAGGCTTATACTCAATGAGAGACCCAAGGTTTTAACAGTGATCGCACCGTTGTTTTGAATATCGTCTCGGGACTTATACAATGTCTGAGGCCCAGAAAGGTTTCTTTACAACATGTTTGGGTCTTACAACTCAAGGAGAGGCCCAAAAGGTTTTTTAAAAGAAAATAAATGGGACTTACAACACGAGGGTAGGCCCGGATGATTTGATTTTGAACTGGTGATCGCGCCGAGATTTTTTTAACGAAGAGGGACTTATACAATATCTGAGGCCCAAAATGGTTTTGGTTAAAAGGGGATTGGGTCTTACACTCTATTAGAGGCCCAAAAAATATTGAAAATGAATAAAGATGGGTCTTATAGCTCAAGGAGAAGCCCAGTTGATTTTGTTAAAAAGGCGACGATCGCGCCGAACTTTTGAAAATATACAGAGGGACTTATACAATGTGTGAGGCCCAAAATTGTTTATTTACAAAGGGATGGGACTTACACTCTATTAGAGGCCCATGAGTGTTTGAAAAAGATTTGATGAGGGTGGAATCAATCAAAACCCTAATTTTGTTAAAAAATGGAATTAATTTTGTTTAAAAATTAATAAAAATTATTGAAAACATGTGAAAAATGAGTGGTGATCTTGGATCAATGTTTCAAAAATCATGTTTTTATCCACAAAATGATTGAAAACTAATTGGGTTTGGAAAATCAAGAAGGAAAAAATATTTTAAATGTTAACAAACAAATAAAAATTAATTCTTTGCAAAAATATCCAGTATCTGAAATAAATAATATTTTTGGGAAATTTTTGTAAAATAAAATATTTTAACATTTTTGTAAATTATTAAAAAAAGAATCAACTCAAAATCATTAAAATTCATAGAGAAATTAATTTTTGAATCAATTAAATAAAATCACAAAAATTCAAATATTTGAAAAAGGGCGGCAAGAACATCTTGGTTTTTCCCGTGTGCTCTGCTTTGCCCAGATTTGCATTTTCTCATCAATCTTACTGAATACTTGATGAAATCACACAATCCATATATTAATCTACTCGTTTTCACCTCACGATCATGTCTATGGTCTTTAATTTCATTTATTTTAAGCATGGAATAAGAAATCAAAGAGAAACCTCAAGAACCCTAAATTCTGCATGAAGGCTGAGAAATTTGATACACGACTCATACAAAGCAATTAATGGAGGGGAAACACTCCATACATGATTATGAACATATGGCAAAATTATTGTGCGAGGAAATATGCATGAATCATGAGATGACCAAGTTGAGGCTTACCTCTTACAGCTGGTGATCGAGTTCTAGGTTGGAGGTGTTACAGCTTGGTTCCAATGATGTGGACAGCTTCCCTAGGTGCTATGGAGTGTGTCTAAATGCTTGGAGTGGATTGAATTGAGCTGGAACTTGATTTGGCATCCCAACTACAAATCTGTCAAAAGCTTGTGCAGATGGCTGGTGATTTTTTGAAATTGGTGTTCCAGTTATTGGTTTATTGTTTGATCAGCTCACATAAGATGTTTATGAGGTATGTGAGTTATTGGTTTGGTTGGAATTGCTCTCAAACTCAAAACCCGATAGTGACTTGCTTTAGAAGGCAAATTTGGAAGTGAAAGTGTGATTTTGAGAAAGGCAAGTGTTATAGGCCTTTGGTGTCCTCAAACTGATAAGAAATAAGGTCTATTTATAGTGTGTCAAGTTTGTTTTGCAAGGAATAGGGAATGGTGTCATACCCCAAATTTTGACCACTAATATCTCCCATCATTGTGCAAATCACCATCACAATATGGATGAACCATCATACCTCATCAATCTCCCCAAAGATGGGTGAGCATCCACTACCATCAAACTTAGGGTTTCAAGCCCTCTCAGAGTTCTTAGACAAAGGATCAATCAAGAATTGACATGATCTTCAACTTGTCTAAAACTCTCAAACATCCACAATGGATCAAGAGGACTCCCACATCAAGGATTAAGCACAAGGTTGCTCCCTTCTAGGTGGATCAAGCCTCAAGATCGCCAGTGTCACCAAATTAGAGTTTTGGTTGACCAGGGCCTCCAGTTGGAAATTTTCCTCTGGGCATGAGCCAATGCTTCAAAGTATAACCTAATATACTCCATGTAACCTCATGGACCCAAGTATCAAGTCAATTTGACCTCAGGGGATGCATACATCAAAAATCAGGAATTAGGGTTTCTTGACCTAATTCACCCCTAAGTTGACTTTTGGGACAAATCATGAGCCAAGACCTAAAGAGAGGATTTGAGGGTCTCTAATACACCACATTGATCCATTTGCAACAATGGATTGATCCAAGAAGCTTGAGCAACAAGTCTCAATTTCATCAGTACCACAGTTAGGGTTTTGAGGAAAAAGTCAACTGTAGCTTTGACTTTTGACCAAGACATGCTCCCAAGCCCTAAGAAATGATTCAATATACCCTATAACACCCATGAAACATGTCCATCAAGTTTGATTTAGGTCAAGGACATGATTTCCTAAAGGATTGCACAGTTTGGAATTCATCGGATAAAAAGTCAACTGTGCACAAAAGTCAACTTTGACTTTTTGAGATTTTTCACAAAAATGGATTTTTAACCCTAAAATGATGTTAATGTATGATTTGAATCATCACTCATCAAGAAAAATCAAAGAAAGTGGGATAACTAGTAAAAGGGGTAACCATAAAAACTTAGAAAATTTTCTAAGTTATGAACAAAGTAGCAAGGGTACCAACTTTGGAGGATCATAATTCCTAAACCACAAAGCCATTTCTCCCTATCCAAAGCTTGATTTGTAGATCTCATGGCCCTCTACAAAAACTTCAAATGGACCTCATTCCAATTCTTCATGGATTTTGAGTTATGGATTGATCAAAATCACAAAAAGTGAAAATGTCACTTTTTTCCAACACTTAGTGAAATTTTCACTAAGTCAGAATCTGCCTTCACTTTTTTCCAAATGTAGAGACATTTTTCACTTGGATCCAAAAAGTATCAAAACCAAATATGATCAAACAGTTGTTGTATCATATAAGGGCTTTCCAAAATGGCAAGAACATCACCAAATTCAACTTGAGCCATGAGATATGACATTAGCAAGTTGCCTTGCTGAAAACTGCCAAGGCAAGGCAGAATTTTTCATTTTTTGTCGATTTACCAAAATCAACCAATTTCAAGCCTTGTCATCAACTTGGACACATCTGAGGATCAAATCTAAAGGATACAATCACTGAGCCAAGCCTCCAAAGTCCTTGGAACAAGAAGTAGCATGCCAAACCTAGAATTGCCTAAAAGAGGGACAAGACTCCAATTTTGGATTGGAGCATTTAATAGATGCTTAGAGGTGGCATGGACTGACACATTTGCAACTAAATTCAGTCAAGATTCCTCCAACAAGTAGGGAACCAAAACACTGTGCTCTAACCTCTAGTCAATGGCTAGAGGAGACTTGGATTTTCATTTGCCAACATTGGCCAAACCTCTGCTGCAGTTGCCATTCACTATTGATCCCAAAATAAACTTGCTTTACTATAAATAGAGCTCATTTGTGATCAGTTTGAGTACACCAAAGCCATCAAACAGATGCTTTCCTCAAAATCCCTTTCTCTAGGCAAAAATACTTTCTTTAGCAAGGTAACTCTGAGTTTTTGAGTTTGAGAGCTTTTTCAATCAAACCAATCACACACACACACCTCATAAACATCATATGTAGGTGATCCAAACTCTCACAAGTGACCTGTAATCACAAAGTCACCTCTCAAAACCTCAAAATAGGCTTTTTGGCATTTTTCAAGCCATGTCTTGATTCAGTCACTTTCCAAACCAGATAAAATCTCAAACACACTCCAAATATTATCCTTGAACTGTCCTAAATGGTTCCCCCCATCTGGAACACCATTTGAGAGAGTTGCTATTTTGGTCACTTTTAACCCCTTTTGCAAGAAAGGGCCAGTTTGTGTTTTTGCAGGTACCAGCTGATTCTAATCATCCTAAAAGCTTCTAAGGGATCATTTGAGTGTGTCTAAAGCATTAAATCATTTTTGGAACAAGAGGCTTGACATATTGCACAAAAACTCCAAAAAGCTCAAAAAGAGGTAAGCCTCATGACTTGAACTTTCCAAAATATGCAATGCTTTGAAGTCCACTGATCATGCACACCTCATACATGTTATATATGTTGTGTTTGAACCAATTGATCATGTAATTCATGCCTGTATCAAAGTGTAGCATAGAACATGCAATTATAGGCCTTTTTCAAAACCACTATCGGGTTTTGAGGAGGGAGTGTGATCTGAAAAAACTACCACCACCATTGGATTCCTTGTGAAATTTTGGTCCAGATGCATATAAATTTTGTCTCAAACCATTAAGAATTGAGAAAGTTATGACCTTCACGTTTCTGAGCCAAAGCTTGCCTTGCCTTGCCTTGGGCCAGGCCTAAAACCAAGGCATGACTTGTATATTTGTGTTTTCACTCAAAACAATGGATGTATCACCACCCCATTGGTAAGGCGCGCGCCTTGTGACCGTGAGGTCGTGGGTTCAAACCCCACCCATGCCATTTTGTGTTTTTTCACATTTTGCCATTTTTTCCAATATTTTTATGTTTTATTAATTAATTGGAAAATTAATAACTCTTTCAATTTTAATTATTTTTTATTGGTTCTTTTTGCAAAAAATCACAAAAATGTTGAAATATTTTATTCCAAAAAAAAATTAAGTTTATATTATTTATTTAATATAATTAGTATTTTTGTGAATAAATTCATTTTTATTTGTTTTTAAACATTTTAAAATGAACATTCATCTTGAAAAATCAAGACCAAATGGGATTTAATATCTCTTGTGATTAAAACTTCATTTTTCAAACCTTAAACAAGAATCACGAGTGGTTTATTCAAATTCATTTGGTATTTTTCATTGATTTTCGTTTAATATTTACTGTTAAAGGAAAACAAATTAGGGTTTCTTTGATTTTCACCCTCACAAATCATTTTCAAACACTTTTGGGCTTCTATTAGAATGTAAGACCTAATCCCCTTTTAACCAAAACAATTTTGGGCCTCAGATATTGTATAAGTCCCTCTGCGTTAAAAGAAAAGTTCGGCGCAATCGTCGCCCGTTTAAAATAAACCATTTGGGCCTCTCCTCGAGCTATAAGACACATTCAAAACTTTTGGGCCTCTATTAGAGTGTAAGACCCAACCCCTTTTGAAAACCAAATTATCTTGGGCCTCAGTCATTGTATAAGACCCACTATGTTTTCAAAAATCTCGGCGCGATCGCCATTTCAAACGAAAAATCATATGGGCCTACCCTCGTGTTATAAGCCCCACTCTTTTTCTTTAAATCTTTTGGGCCTCTTGAGAGAGTGTAAGACCCATCCCTTTGTACAGAGAATCTTTCTCGGGCCTCAGTCCCTCTATACAAAACGATAGTGCGATCATTGATAAAAAAACCTGGGCCTCTTCTTGAGCTGTAAGCCCCAATCTTTCATTTCAAAGCACTTTCTCCTTGGATCTTGAATATACTGTTGTTTTCAATCTTTCTTTGTTGAACAACTAACCAAACAGCATGGAAGCTCTACAACCGAGTAAGTGGTTATATGCTTTCATTATCCGCTTTCATATACATATAACTGTATTGTGGGGCTGTTTCACTGTAAGTCTTCTTTCATAAACTCATATCGATTGTGTAATAATAGTATAGATATTTATAGTTTCCCCGGAAAATACGTCTAGCACTAAGCCCTGTTGATTACTCTTAAAATAGACAAAACTAGATCCCCATAGGATTACCAGATACAGTCTTCCCTCCTCTTGGGGTTAAACAATATGGAGACGTGAAAGGCAGCATTCTCGGTGAACCCTTTCATAGACTGTCACCTTTAGAAATCGTCAAAGAAACTCTATTCCCCAGAGATGATCTTTTCCCCGTGAATGGCATATCTTGAGTTTCTTCCAAATTCTCGAACTTTCCTGGCTTGATCTATTCTCTGTGAATAGTCTGTCTTGAATTTCTCGGGGTTTGGGGACCCACAGGCTTCTTAAAAGCATCCTTGCCTCCTCTTGGGTGTTGTACAAGGACCCGTCGGCTTCTTAGAAGTATTCACAACCTCCTCTTAGGCTTCGTATAAATGATTTCTTCCTCCGGGATTGATAGCCTCCTCTTGGGCTTCATACAAATTGTCCCTCGGCTTCTTAAAAGTTTCCAGCCTCCTCTTGGGCTTCGTACAAATTGTCCCGATGACCTCCTAGAGGTATAGGAACAGAAATTAGTCATCTTAATAGAACAGTCTTTCAAAAAGTCTAGATCTTGATACTGCTGTTTCTTAAACGTAGTACAAAAGATGAAACTCTAGACTTGGACAGTCTAATCCCCTTGAGTCTCAAAGACATTCTCAAGCTCCTTTCAAAACTAGGAGATGAAACCCGTAGACTTGGACAGTCTCAATACCCTTTGGATTTCCCATTTCCTTAAAGAACAGGAAATAACCCTGATCCTCGAATCAAATCCCTGAGTGCAAACAGTACTCATATAAGAACTAATTTTCTCTTTAAATCAGTATACTGGACCTGTCACTCAACTGAAACAGTAACCCTAGCCTCCTCTTGGGCTTTGTACAATGATTCTCCCTAGCGGAGTTAACCTTTTCGGACTCTCTTATTGAGTCAACCTTTAGCCTCCATCTCGGGCTTCGTACGAGATACAAAATCACTCTCTTGCTGAGTATAAAAGACTCTCTTGTTGAGTCAACCTTTAGCCTCCGTCTTGGGCTTCGTACAAGACACATCTACAAAGACTCTCTTGTTGAGTCATCCCTTTTAGCCTCCATCTCGGGCTTTGTACGAGATACAAAACACACTCTTGTTGAGTCTAAAAGACTCTCTTTTTGAGTCAAAACCCTTTTAGCCTCCATCTCGGGCTTTGTACGAGATACAAAACACTCTCTTGTTGAGTATAAAAGACTCTCTTATTGATTCACTCCCCTCTTTGCCTCTATCTCGGGCTTCGTACGAGATATAAAAGCACTCTCTTGTTGAGTCAGTCACTTGTTAGCACTCTCTTGTTGAGTCAAACCTTGAGCTTCCGTCTTGGGCTTCGTACAAGACACATAAAAACACCCTCTTGTTGGGTCGATAGCCTCCTCTTAGGCTTTGTATAAGGAAACCCCGGTTGAACCAATCAACCTTTTAGCATAAAAGCTATGCCTCGTTCACAGTATACAAACATCAACAACTCCTTTCCCTTCATCTAATTGCTGTAAGCGGCAAGCCTCTGGATCATCTACATCCATGCCACTGTCCCTCTTTTAGCATGAGAAATTCCTAAGGAAAGATGGCATTGCTCTACACTGAGTTAAAGTCTTCTCCTTCAGGTCGAAAACCCTTATAAAGGAAATTATGGCCTTGCTGGATTTACATATCCCAGTTAAAGTAATCCTTCTTTATAACCAGTCACCCAACAATTGTGACAAACAGACCCCTTAAGAGATGAAAAATTCTCTCTAAAGTCAACACCCTTTTAGCTTCATATCTTGGGCTTTGAACAAGATACAAACCACCTTTAGCTTCACGTCTTGGGCTTTGAACAAGACACCAAAACACCATTTCCTCCCATAGAATTGGAGGAACTACGATCGCTCTGATTTCCCTGTTTCGGTAAACGGGAATACGTAGGCATA
Source organism: Lathyrus tuberosus (assembly GCA_022829125.1). NCBI lineage: Eukaryota > Viridiplantae > Streptophyta > Magnoliopsida > Fabales > Fabaceae > Lathyrus > Lathyrus tuberosus. Next base: position 525,481 of record JALAZF010000803.1, on the reverse strand, counting down.
AGATTGAAAGAAAAATCTTAGCGAGCACACTCAACAAAAACCCACAATCCCATACCCACATACATCAATTAAAAAGTATCAGTCTTAACCCCCTACCCATGAACATTCCCGGTGTTCCGTTATAAACAAAGAAAGAAGAAAGAGGCCCCACTTCCATATCGCATCCGTAACCTAACAGACCACTGTTTAAACTCGGTATGCAAGCAGGGTTAATTGGAGACATCTATTTCCCTTCCTTCATCAACTTCAATAGGATAAAAAATGAATCGACCTATAGTACCCCCAAAAGAGCGACAGTGCTTAAGAAACACGTCCAGTTTCGCTCGCTACAGAAAAGTGGCTCCCACCGTGGGGCCAAGTCTTTGATTTTCTTTCTTTCTTTCTTAAAGTAAAAGCCTTTGGCAAGTTATTTTCATCGGGGGATGTCGTTATTGCTAGGATCGGCCTTCACTAGGATCTTAGGTCAAAACCTTTAAATTTGGAAGGAACCACAGAGTGGCGCCTCCGTCGGGAAGCCATTTTCTGTCAGGAACACAGGATTCATAGCTCTTAAAAGTCTAGGACATTAGGACAAATATATATACTGCTTTTCCTAATTGATATATGTGTTTATTTTTCTGCTAATGGGAATGCATGTGATGCCGCATGTGGAAAGATTGAGTATACACCTAGGAAAAACCCCTTTAGTGGTGCGGAAGCTATCGGAAATAGTTGTCACGCGATACCACCCTCTTCTGAGGACTCTTAGAAAAAACACCACTTAGCACGGTTCCCGGCCCGCTGGTATTTTTCTCGACAAGAGTTGATGATGTTGAGAGACAGGTACAAAAATCACAAGTATAAACCTTTGGGACGGGTAGAGCCTTGACTCCATGACATCGACCCTTTGACCCCATGTTTTTTCTATGTTTTTGTGTGCTGCATTCATGCATTCATTTAAAAAAAATTACATCAAAGAAAATCTTCTCTTCTAGTCTCTCCTTTTTTCAAATTAAACTAAGACAATGATTGTAAATGTCAGAGAAAAAGACTGCGCTCATGGATTTCGGTAGAAGGAGAACTCATAAGTACACTTTCAAGGTTCCAAAGTTAGAGGATTTGAGAGGTTTGGCGAGAATGGTCACTAACCCTAAAGCTTTCAGAGCCAAGTACGGAGGTCTGCTACCTCTGTTAAGGGTCCAAGTAATTGAAAGAATCATGGATGCACTCGTTCAGTTTTACGATCTGGTCTATCACTGTTTCACATTCCCGGATTATCAACTAGCACCAACGCTGGAGGAGTATTCTCATCTGATCGATTTACACATCACTGATCGAGCTCCTTTTTCTGGACTGGAAGAAATTCCAAAGGATCAGACCATTGCAAGAGCAATTTATTTGGACGAGTCAGAGGTTAGGACTCACATGACCACTAAGGGTGGCATACAAGGTTTGCCGGCCCAGTACTTAACAAAGAAGGCCCTGTACTTCGCTAGTATAGGGAACGTGACTGCTTTTGAAAGCATCTTTGTCTTACTCACTTACGGGTTATTTCTGTTTCCCAACATCAATAACTTCGTCGATATTAACTCCATTAAGGTTTTTCTCATTGGAAACCCTGTGCCGACTTTGCTCGCGGACGCATATCATTCTGTACACTTAGGGAATTTGTACAACGGAGGGGAGATCACATGTTGTATACCTTTGCTATACAAATGGTTTATCTCCCATTTGCCTAAGTCTGCTACTTTTTGGGATCAAAAGAATACTTTACGTTGGTCGCAGAGAATCATGTCTCTTACCAACTCTGATATAGATTGGTGCAATAGGATTTATGAGGGAATCAGGATTATTGACCATTGTGGAAACTTCCCCAACGTACCCCTCATAGGAACTAAGGGAGGAATCGATTACCATCCAGTATTGGTTCATCGTCAATTTGGATACCCGATGAGGCATGTCCCGCAGAATACTCATCTGGAAGGTCTTTTCTTCAAAGAAGGAGAAAATGACAGAGCACTAAAAATGGAAATAGTGCATGCTTGGAAACATGTTCATAAGAAAGGACGAGAGTCTCTAGGAAAACCGGATTGTGTCTCGGTGGAGCCTTACCTCCACTGGGTACAAACTAGAGCTCTCAAGCTAAAGATGCCTTATCCTCATCACGGAGTTCTTCCGCCAAGGGAGTTTGTCATGTACTTCATGACTGAAACGGAAAAACTCCAGGTTACTCTCAACAAAGTTCAGCGGGAGAGGAGGTATTGGAAAAACAAGTACCGCACCCTCAATGTGGAGTGTATCAAAATACATCAATTACTGAAGGATAAAGATGCCCTGATTGAAATTTTGGAGTAGCATGCTGTGGATAATCAGGATGACTAAAGGAATTTGCTCGCTCCTTTCACCTGGCAAAGGAATGACAACCCGACAACGGCCCAAGAGCCCCGGTCCAAGGAAAGGAAAGTACCAGAATCAGCACCCGGTTTCTCCTCAGAGAGGACACGGGACCCCTTAGCTTAGGTTTCTGTTTCCGCACCTTGTAATCTACTGTATTTCTATTTTCGCAATCCTTTGAATTCAATAAAACGGGGTTTCCCCACTGTTTGATATTTGCAATCTAATTGTCGAAGTTTATTTTGATTAAACTAAAAAAACAATTAATATAATCATTGCATTCATCATTCTCACGTCACGTATTCTTCTTACCTACGAATCTTACATTTGTGTCTCGATTCTAGAGTCAAATTGTCTCATTCGTACAATACTCGGGCCAATCATCAGAAAAAGATGGATGATCCTGAGGAAGAGAACAGAGAGTTGAAAGAAGAGATCGACGCTCTGAGAGAGGATATGAGAAAGCTTCGTAACGACATGCAAGCCATGGCAGAAGCTCAGCTACAAAGAACTGTGATCTCAGAGGTCACCTCAACACCCATAGTGGAGAAGTATGATCCTAGGTACAAAATGCCGAAAGATCGTCCCTGGGGCATGCCTGTTAACTATATCCCGGAAGGATATGTTCCGCCAATCACTAGAGATTCGGAAACTTCAGCAGAAGCCGCTGGGCCTGAAGGTTACAAACTTCGGGAAAACGAAGATGCCAGAGGCATATTGAGGATTCCTAAAGGTTACAAACTTCAGGAAATGCCAAGATTCACGGTCATAGTCACGGTACCACCCCCTATGGCGCACACTGTCCCGGAAGGACAGATTCCACAGATACCTTCTGGTAGAAAGGAAACTATGTTCGACAGGATGGACGAGTTCCAAGAACAGTTCCAGGAGATGCAAAAGGAACTGCAAGCCATCCGCGGTCCAGATTTATTTGAAAAGGACGCCGCAGACCTTTGTCTGGTCCCCAATGTGAAAGTTCCGCACAAGTTCCAAGTGCCTGACTTTGAAAAATACAAGGGTAACTCTTGCCCTCAGAGTCACTTGGTAATGTATGCTCGGCGAATTTCGGCTCAGACAGAGAATCAGGACCTACTGATTCATTACTTCCAAGATAGTTTAACCGGTGCCACACTCAAATGGTACATGGGTTTAAACCGCGCTACAATCAGTACATTCAGAGATCTTGGCACTGCCTTCGTCCAACAATATAAATACAATCTGGACATAGCACCAGACAGAGATCAGCTCAGATCAATGTCGCAAAAGGACAAAGAAACCTTTAAGGAATACGCTCAGAGATGGCGTGAAATTACTGCTCAAATTTGTCCACCTCTTAAGGAAAAATAGATGACAAAAATCTTCTTAAAGACCTTAACCTCATTTTACTATGACAGAATGGTTGCCAGTGCGCCCAGTGACTTCACCGAAATGGTCGGTATGGGGGTACGTCTCGAGGAAGCTGTTCGAGAAGGACGTCTAGTAAAAGACGCTGGATCATCAAGTAGTACAAAGCGATACGGTAGTGCTCTCCCTAAGAAAAAAGGGCAAGATATTGGGAATATCTCTCTTGGAAAGCAAAGGCGACGTTATCAACCAGTAGCAGCTGTGACTCCTGCTATCAATCCCGCGCCTACGTATCAACCTCAGGTTGCGCAGAGCCAACCTAATCAACAGCAATTTCAACAAAGGACACAACAGCCTCTTCAGCAGGCTCGTCCTCCATACAACAACAACCGTACAACGCAGCCACTAGGATTTGATCCTATCCCCGTATCATACGCAGAACTATTTCCGTTACTACTAGCCAAGGGGTACATCCCGACTAAATCCCCTCTTGCAGTACTGGAAAATCTGCCTTTTTGGTTTAAGGTGGACCAGGCTTGCCCTTATCATCAAGGAGGATCAGGGCATAACATAGAGAACTGTCTCAATTTTAAATCTGACGTGCAAAAGGTTGTTAGGAGCGGGGTCTTATCTTTCAAAGATACGAATCTGAATGTTCTCATAAACCCGCTGCCCCAACATGAGAAAGCTGCAGTCAACCTGATAGAGGAAGAGTCTAACAATGTCTATCAAATTCATGATGTACTCTTGTTAAGGACCAACTTGGTCAAGATGCATTGTAGACAGAGTGGGTATGGCCACGTGCCACCTCATAATTATCACCAGTGTGATATCTGCTCTAAAAACAATCAGGGATGTTCTGTGGTGCAATCAGCTTTACAGGAACAGATGGATCTCGGATGGATCCAAGAGTACCGAGTTCGTGGAGTTAACATGGTTTATACGAATTCCAACGTCATTCAAAACCACGACATCCGTGCGATGAAAGTTAACCTCGTGGCAATGCACTCAAGGCAAAGCCAGTATCATAATCTGCCACGGCACGATTACAGTTCTTATCTGACTTGCTCGGTAAACGAACAGGGATGCTCTTTTGTACAAGAGGCCCTCCAGCGTCAGATGGATCTTGGAAGGATCCAGGACTACCATTATAGGAACCACTATCAGATCAACATGGTTCAGATCTTCGATATTCGCTTAATGAATACCAACCTGGTAGAGTTACATGCTGAGTAGGTCTGACTCGGGTTCCTAATTTCACATAACTATCAAAGCTGTAAGGCAGGTTGCGAAAACAATCAGGGTTGTGCCTTTGTCCAGGAGGCACTTCAGCACTTATTAAATCACTGGTGGATGCCAATCTATATGGATGAAGATACTCAGCAAATTAGTATCAATAACAGGAACCCTACTCGGCGTCAAATTCAGGATGTCCGATCTGTGGAAACTAACCTAGTGAGGTTACATTGCATTCAAAGCGGGCATGGCCAGGTGCCGCCACACAACTACGAACGTTGTAGAGTCTGTTCAGAAGATAACCAAGGGTGCTACCTTGTGCGAGTAGCTCTTCAGGGTCAGGTGGATCGTAGAGAGATTCGCCCATATCCGGGTTCTGGACCAATCAACTGGGCGCCAGACTACCTCGCTGATCAAATTGCGGATGTTGTCATAATCTCTGATCATCAGAGGGCCAGGGATGTTTGTGCCATCATTCCTCTACTTGAGGAATCGAGAGTTCCCAACCAGGAACGGATTGAAATTGCTTACGACAGTCAGAAAAATAAGAAGGCTCCCATAGTTATCTATCTACCGGTACCACTACCGTATGAATCAACTAAGGTAATCCTTTACAAATACGGTGCGACGATAATTGAAAATGGAAAGGAAATTCATTAACCTCCGTCGTAAATATCGCAGACATCAGTCATGTAACACGGAGCGGTAGAATCTTCAATAGAGGAGTTGGAGAGTCCAGCAAAGAAAAGGAACCTCAGACAGAAGTTCCCAATCCACCGGTCGATCAGTCCAGTAATCCCGACCTTTCGAAAAACAATGATGAGATGTTGAAGCTCATCCAAAGGAGTGAATACAACATTGTTGATCAGCTATTACAAACTCCTTCTAAGGTCTATGTGTTGTAACTTTTACTCAGTTCAGAAGCGCACAGGGAGGCTCTATAGAAAGTCTTGGAGGAAGCCTTTGTAGAACAGGATGTAACAATCAGACAGTTCGATAACATTGTCTCTAACATCACTTCCTGCAATAACTTGGGATTTAGTGATGAGGAATTACCTGAAGAAGGTCGCCGTCATAACATAGTGCTCAACATTACAGTCAACTGCCAGGACGATGCTTTAGCCAGCGTACTGGTAGACACAGGGTCAGCCCTAAATGTCATGCTGAAGTCCACTTTGATGCAATTATCCTTCAAAGGACCCCGGATGAGAACCAATGAGATCGTCGTCAAAGCATTCGACGGGTCCAGAAAAACGGTTATCGGCGAAGTCAACCTTCCCATAACTATTGGTCCTCACACTTTCCAAGTCACTTTCCAGGTCATGGATATCCAGGCAATGTACAGTTGTTTATTAGGAAGACCTTAGATACATCAGGCTGGGGCGGTCACCTCGACCCTCCACCAAAAGTTAAAGTTCGTCCAGAACAACCAGCTCGTCACGGTCTGTGGAGAGCAAGCCTTGCTCATGAGTAACTTATCATCATTTACTTGTGTAGAACCCGAGGAGGTTATTGGAACTCAGTTCCAAGCACTGTCAGTGAGCAAAGACAATTAATCCGAAGAGGGAACTTCCATTTCCTCATACAAAGACGCTATCAAAGCGGTCGAGAGTACCAATACAACAGATGGGGACAACTAGTCATTCCTACTGACAATAAAACAAAGAAGGGTCTTGGTTTTTCTGTAACATGTACCCAGGCAGCTACTACCAGCGATGAAAGTCTTCATCCCATTCGAGACTTCTTCCACAGTGGAGGTTTCCTTCACCCAGTACCTCAAGAAGTGCATACCATCAATAAAGATGATTCCTCTGATATGGAGGAAGAATGGGAGTCCTATCTTAACGAGGACGGTTATATGTCTCAATACGAAACGCAGACTCCATTTTGCTTTCCTGCACAGAGCCCGAGATTTATACCAAGGTCAGATGTCAAAATGATGTATGGAGATTGCGATCTGGAAGGATGCCGTGCTCCACCAAACTCATTAGAGGAAGACACTCCGATGAAAGACAACTTTGACCACAACTATCATGGCCCGATGGATGGCCTACAAATGTGGCAGCCTTACCCAGGAGACTTGGGGCAAGAGAATCAGCCAAACAATGAAAATCAGTTGAGCATCATTGAACAGAATACCTATGTCCCCACCATGTCATGGGATCAACACCCAGGGTATCCTGAAAATACCCCGCACGATGATGAATTCGTAACGTTCGCAGGATTATAGTTCATCAACTATGCTTTTCCCGAGGTCAACGTCATCGAGAGAGATGACTCCTCCAATTCCAAAGAAGTATGGGACACCCTGGGACAACCGAGTGGTAAGTTCGACTACTTCGTTAAGTACACCGCTCCCAAAAGCTCTCGTATCAGGCTCGAAGACATCCAACCAACTGGATGGGGAGATCTACTTGAGAGCACAAATGCTATGCAAAAGGCAACAGAGGAATCCTCCTACGACAATTCTGCCTGGGAGACAGATTCCAATGATCCTACTCCACCAGAAATCAGCGTCATTTCTGAAGACAAATCAAGGAAAGTACCAGATTTTGTGATTCACCGAGGAGTTCGCCGCCAATGGGTTGCTGTTGATGTTCCGAAGATTATTCATAAGTCAAAGTAATTGCCATCTTTAGCCTTTCACCCTGCCCAGGTGAAACAGATGTTTTGATAAGGCTCGCTTTCTGTAAATTTTCCCTATTCGCTTTGCCCAAAGCGACAGAGTTTTGTTTTATAGGGCTGTACTTTCAAGAATCGACTTGTTTATTAATAAAATAACGTCGGTCTATAATTTCTGCGTTAATTGCTGTTTTCTCTTTTTGCTTTTCTCAGAAAATGGTAATCCTAAAAAACATCTCAAATAATAAAAACAAGCAGTAAAAAAAAACACTGCACACACTTCCATTTTCTCTATCTCTTCTAAAAACAATCATCACGTCATGCAAATTGCTTGTTTTAAACCCAGTTGAAACATACGATCCGATGCCTTCTCCCGACTTTGAGTTCCCGGTATTTAGGGCTGAAGAAGAAGTTGACAACAAAATTCCAGAAGAGATCTCTCGATTACTCAGACAAGAGGAAAAGTCCATTGAACCTCACAAAGAGCCGTTGGAAATGGTAAACTTGGGTTCAGAAAAAGAGAGAAAAGAGATCAGGATTGGGGCACTGCTCAGTCCAACTGCCAGAGAGGGTTTGTTAAAGCTTCTCAAAGAATTCCCCGATGTTTTCGCTTGGTCCTATCAGGATATGCCAGGGTTGGATACCAGCATCGTGGAACGCCATTTACCATTGAGATCGGAATATCCGCCAGTAAAACAAAGGTTGAGACGGACTCATCCAGACATGGCCATGAAAATCAAAGAGGAGGTACATAAACAGATTGACGCAGGTTTCCTCGCTACATTAGAATATCCTCAATGGTTAACCAACATCGTACCCGTTCTGAAAAAGGACAGAAAAGTCAGAATGTGTGTCGATTATAGAGATTTAAACAAGGCTAGTCCAAAGGACGACTTTCCCTTGCCGCACATTGACATGCTGGTAGACAGTACAACAAAGTTCAAAGTTTTCTCCTTCATGGATGGATTCTCGGGCTATAATTAGATCAAAATGGCGCCGAAAGACATGGAGAAAACTTCGTTCATTACCCCATGGGGTACCTTTCGTTACAAGGTAATGCCGTTCGGTTTGAAGAATGCCGTAGCAACCTATAAACGGGCCTTGACTACTCTTTTTCATGACATGATACATAAAGAAATCGAGGTATATGTCGATGAAATGATTACAAACTCTAGAACAGAAGAGGATCATGTGACCCTCCTGTCAAAACTATTTGAGCGATTGAGAAAGTACAAACTCCGCTTGAATCCCAACAAGTGCACCTTTGGTGTCCATTCAGGGAAACTCTTAGGGTTCATCGTCAGCCAGAAAGGAATTGAGGTTGATCCTGACAAGGTCAAGGCCATTCAAGAAATGCCTTCTCTGAAAACTGAAAAACAAGTCAGGGGATTCCTGGGACGTTTGAACTACATCTCCAGATTTATATTCCTCATGACCGCGACATGTGCGCCGATTTTTAAACTGCTAAAAAAGAATCAGGAATGCGTTTGGATAGAAGATTGTCAAACTGCCTTCGACAGTATCAAGGAATACCTGTTGAACCCACCGATTCTATCCCCTCCAGTGGAAGGAAGACCACTGATCATTTACTTAACAGTCTTGGAAGACTCCATGGGCTGTGTACTTGGCCAACAAGACGAAACCAAAAGGAAGGAGTCTGCCATCTACTATTTGAGCAAGAAATTCACCGACTGTGAAACTCGGTACACGATGCTCGAGAAAACTTGCTGTGATTTGGCTTGGGCAGCCAAACGTCTGCGCCAGTACATGATTCGTAAAACTACTTGGTTAATCTTCGAAATGGATCCAATCAAGTATGTATTTGGAAAACCTGCTCTCACGGGAAGGATTTCCCATTGGCAGATGTTGCTATCAGAATATGACATAGAGTACCACACTCAGAAAGCCGTTAAGGGGAGTGTTTTAGCCGATCATTTGGCTCATCAACCGATTGACGATCAAGAATCAATCGGGTTTGACTTCCCAGATGAAGATGTCATGTATCTAAAATTGAAAGATTGCGATGAACTGCTACCCAGTGAAGGGCCAGAACCAGGTTCCCAATGGGGACTTATTTTTGACGGAGCTGTCAATCATTACGGAAACGGAATTGGGGCAATTATCATAACACCTCAGGGTACCCATATTCCTTTCACTGCCAGACTTACGTTCAAGTGCACAAACAATAAGGCCAAATACGAAGCTTGTATTATGGGTCTCGAAGAAGCGATCGACTTAAGGATCAAGAACTTGGACGTATACGGCGACTCAGCCCCGGTTATCAATCAGATCAAAGGAGATTGGAACACATACCAATCAGGATTGATCCCTTATAAAGATTACACGAGAAGGTTGTTACCTTTCTTCAACAGAATCGAGTTTCATCACATCCCTCGTAATGAGAATCACATGGCTGACGCTTTAGCCACTCTCTCTTCCATGATTAGCGTAGGTCAATGGAATGGCATACCTAAGATCGACATAATGCGCCTTGAGCGGCATGCTTACATTTTCGCGATTGAAGCAGTCATAGACGACAAACCTTGGTATCACGATATCAAATGCTTCCTTCAGAAATGAGAGTACCCACACGGGGGGTCTAGAAAAGATAGGAAAACCCTCAGAAGACTGGCAGGCAGTTTCTTTCTGAGCGGTGATATACTTTATAAGCGGAATTTTGACATGGTCTTGTTCTGATGCATCGACAGACCAGAAGCAGACATGCTGATAAAAGAAATTCACGAAGGGTCCTTTGGCACTCCTGCCAACAGACACACAATGGCGAGGAAAATTCTAAGAGCGGGGTACTATTGGTTGACCATGGAATCCGACTGCTACAAGTACATGAGGAGATGTCACAAGTGTCAGATATACTCCGACAAAATCCATGTACCGTCAGCACATCTCAAAGTTCTTTCTTCCCCATGGCCTTTTTCCATATGGGGAATTGACATGATTGGCATGATTGAGCCCAAGGCTTCGAACGGACACCGGTTCATCCTGGTAGCCATTGACTACTTCACCGAGAGGGTCGAAGCAGCGTTATACGCTAATGTAACCCGACAAGTGGTGGTCCGATTTATCAAAAACAATATCATCTGCCGTTATGGTGTTTCGGGCCAGATCATTACCGATAATGGATCTAACTTGAACAATAAGATGATGAAGGAGTTGTGCGCAGAGTTAAAGATCGAACACTATAACTCATCTCCCTACCGACCTAAGATGAACGGAGCGGTAGAAGCGACTAACAAGAACATCAAGAAGATTGTTCAAAAGATGGTTGTAACCTACAAAGATTGGCACGAGATGCTATCATTTTCTCTTCACGGTTATCGCACATCCGTCCGCACTTCAGTAAGGGCAACCCCTTTCTCTCTAGTATATGGCATGGATGATAACCCGAAAATGTATCATATATTTGCCTTGATTTACGACTAATAATTATGTTATTCAGTCCAAGTGCCGATTATTCCGCAAGTATTCTAGTGTTTTCACAGGTATTTGATTGTCCAAGCTAAAAAGGAGCAAAGTAGAGAAACATGAGGAAAAGAGTAGATAACAGGAAGAAATGTCAAGAAAAAGAGCAGAAAATGAAAAGTGGTGTGTGTGACGACCGTCACACACTCGCCATGACCGTCACGCAGTCCAAAAGCGCACCACGCTCGTCACACAATCATCACGACCGTAACGCGCACCAAAGTGGTTATTACTTCAGAAACGCAGACGTGGACAAAGCAGACAAATGCACACGCACGATCAGCATTTGCTCCTACATTCTCTCAACTTCAGTTTCAACTCACTTGAGCCAGTCTCCCGTAGACTTCTCAACCACCAAAGGTTGTGCTCCTATATTTTGTCGAACGTTAAGGAAATGCTTTGGCTATAAATACAACATGGATTGAAGAGCAAGGGGACACACCATATAGAGAATTTACCCGAATTGTTGCAGAATTATTTTTCCGAATTTTTACTTTCTTTGCATTCCTTGTTTCGTTTCCTATTCCTTGTTTACCATCACTTGAATTAGTGATAGTTTCTCACATTGAGGAGCTATTGCACCATAGTTAGAATTTTGTTTTCAATCTTGCCTTCATCATTCGTTATTCCGATACATCGAGCAAAAGCCTACCGACTTGTGGAGGAATTGTGAGAATCAACTTATTGAAAATTTATCAGGTTTTTATTCATTATCGTAATAATAGCATTATCGTTTTCCATTGCAATGTTTAATTTACTATTTTGTAATTTATTTTTATGCATGTTTGTTTTAATTAATATGTCTAACTAAATCCGATTTATCGGTATGTAATTAAGATAACCGGAATGGATTCGATAATTCTAAGCTAAAACCATAAACAACTTATTTTCTGGCCACGATTTCTTAATTAAAACTGGACTTTTGTTACGAGAGTAAAAAGGTAGTAAAGGTTAGGATCAAGATCCACGAGAGTGTGAGATTCTAACTGGGTAGCTGAAATCGGGCATTGGTTTTAAAAACAGCGAGAGCGCTTTAAAGTTAATTAGAATGTATTAGTTTTCAAAAAGTGTTTTTAAACTCAAATGGGCTAGCGAGAGCAGACATTATGATTTAGGAATATAGTCCGAAGCAAGATCCACGAGAGTGTGAGGTGAGGGCTTTTAAACTGACATTTCTACTGAAATATAATGTGACTTATTTTTATACGCTTAAGTTTTATTGAATCCACGATGGTATACTAAGTTATGTACCAATATATTAACTAGTTTATTCTAAAAATTTAGATTCCCTTTAGTTTCCCTTTTTGAACTTAAAACCAAAACATCTTCGCCTTAGCTAAACACAGTAACAAACCGTAGCACTAGGTTGATTATCGGGTCTCTGTGGGATCGATATCTTTATTACTACGTGATAGGCTGTGCACTTGCAGTTAGTAACCGTTAGACTCAGAAAGTCGCGATCAAGTTTTTGGCGCCGTTGCCGGGGACTTTGATTTAGTCAATAGTGCATTTCTTTGTTGCGCAGTATAGACTAAGGCAACAAATTTTATTTCCCTTTTTCTCGATTGTATGCCAAGTACTCGCTCACAAAGCAAAGACTTGCAACCACCAATCGCCGAATTAGAGCGTTTCTTACATTTGAGATGCAGAATACTTGAGTATCAACCCAAGTATAATATTCCCGATCTTCTCGCTTATACTCCTGAACCAGTCAAAGAACGAAACATGGCTGATGGACCACAGAACCGTCCTCTTAAGTATTATGCTACCCCATATGAGCATGAACCACACAACAACATTGCTGCCCCCGCTATCAACCGGAACGATTTCGAGTTGAAACCCTCATTGATGTCAGCCGTACAACAACATCAATTTTCTGGAAACCCTACGGACGATCCAAATGAACATTTGACCAAATTTGTGCAGTACGCAGACACAGTGAAGGCAAATGGTGTGACTGCAGACGCGATAAGACTATGTCGTTTTCCTTTCTCACTAAGAGACATAGCTTGGGCTTGGTTGCAATCCTTACCATCAAACTCCGTCACTACGTGGGATGAGTTGAAAAAGGTGTTCTTAGCCCGATATTTCCCACCAAGCAAAACAGCTATGCTGAGAGCCCAAATTAATGGATTTCGACAAAAAGATACTGAGTCTCTTTACGATGCTTGGGAGAGATACAAGGATATGATGAGGATGTATCCGCATCACGGTCTTGAGGATTGGTTAGTCATCCATACGTTTTACAATGGTCTCTTGTACAATACAAGAATGACAATAGATGCCGCCGCTGGTGGTACACTTATGGACAAACCTTATACCGAAGCCTATCAACTCATCGAAAGCATGGCTCAAAACCATTACCAACGGGGAGGTGAAATAACGCCAGTGGAGAAAGCTCAAACGAAAGGAGGAATGTACGAAGTTAGTAGTCTTGATCATGTCCACGCTAAGGTAGATGCCCTTGCTCAAAAGATAGATAACTTGACCATAACACCCGCAGTCACCGTGGCTGTTGTAGCTCCAAACTATGAATTATGCGGAGTACCTGGACATGCTGCCTCCGAATGCCAAATTTTAGCAGGAGTCTCCGCTGATCAAGTGAATTATGCTCAAGGAAACCCGTATGCAAATACCTACAATCCTGGTTGGAAGAACCACCCAAACTTTTCGTACAAGAATAATAGCGCTTTGCATGCACCTGGACAAGCGCCAGTTGTGCCACCAGGATATCAAAAACCTGCTGCTAACGTTCCCAATGTTCCTAGGAAGTAAAACCTTGAAATTATGATGGAGAACTTCATTGCTGCACAAGCTCAACAGAACAAGGAGTTCCTTAACCAGAATGTTCACACCGGTGAGCAGATCAAACAATTAGCCAACAAGGTTGACGCTCTAGCCACTCACAACAAAATGTTAGAAACATAAATCTCACAAGTGGCTCAACAACAAGCAGTTACCGCTGCCCTAGCTAGGAACCTTCCAGGTCAAACTCAGATTAATCCGAAGGGACATGCAAACGCTATAACACTTCAGAGTGGACCAGAACTAGAAGGACCCACTGACCCAAGAATCGAAAATCCAACCATGTACCAAAAGCCCAGTAAGGAGTCTGAAAAGGAAGGCGAACTAAAGGAAAACGAGAAGGAAGATAATGGTAAAGAGGCCAAAGAGAAAGAAGAACCATATGTGCCTCCGCCGCCTTATAAACCACCTATCCCGTATCCCCAAAGAGTCGCTAAATCTAAAAACATAGGCCAATTTAAGAAATTTGTTGAACTTCTGAATCAACTAAATGTCACAATACCTTTTACAGAAGCAATCACACAAATGCCCTCATACGCTAAGTTCCTAAAAGAAATATTAACTAATAAGAAAAAGCTTGAGGATACTGAAACCGTTATGTTTACTGCAGAGTGTAGCGCAATAATCCAAAACAACATTCCTCCTAAGCTAAAAGATCCTGGTAGTTTCTCTATACCATGTGTGATTGGAAAGTTTGTCATAGACAAAGCTCTGTGCGATTTAGGAGCCAGCATCAGTTTAATGCCCTTATCTATTTGTAAAAGGCTCAACATGGGAGAACTGAGACCAACAAGAATGTCTGTACAACTAGCTGATAGATCAGTGAAATTTCCTCTGGGAATGCTAGAAAACATTCCATTACGTATAGGACAATTCTATATTCCTACAGATTTCATAATCATGGACATCCAAGAAGACTCAAACATCCCTATCATTTTAGGAAGACCTTTCCTAGCTACTGCCGGAGCCATCATAGATGTGAAAAAAAGGAAAACTGACTTTCGAGGTTGGTGAAGAAAAAGTCGAATTCATTCTCTCACAATTTTTCAAAGCACCTGCTATAGAAGATTCGTGCTGTTTCTTAGATATAATTGACGAATGCGTTAAAGAAATGGAAAAACACCAAAACACGTGTTCTGAAGTGCTGAGAATTCCGATGCCACCAATTTTTGAAGATGATAATTGGCGTGGTGAATACCAAGATAACAACCTAAGTGAATGTCTCGCACTCACTTCTGACCCTATGCCTTGCCCAAAGAAACCAGCTGTAGAACTGAAAACATTACCCAAAGATCTAAGGTATGAATTCCTAGAAAGGAATAAGTCCTTCTATCTGTATGCATCGCATTATGCTTGAGGAAGACTGTAAAACCTCTAGAGAACATCAAAGGAGAATCAATCCCATTCTGAGTGATGTCGTTAAGAGAGAAGTACAAAAGCTGTTAGAAGCAGGAATCATTTACGCAATATCAGATAGTGAATGGGTTAGCCCAGTTCACGTGGTACCCAAGAAAGGAGGTGTTACAGTCACCAATAATGAAAAAGGTGAATCTGTAGCACAACGTACTCAAACCGGATGGAGAATGTGTATTGATTATAGAAAACTAAACAAAGCCACTCGTAAAGATCATTTCCCTTTACCATTCATAGATCAAATGCTTGAACGTCTGGCTAAACACTCCCATTTTTGCTATTTAGACGGATATTCAGGATTCTTCCAAATTCCTATCCATCTTGACAACCAAGCAAGACTACTTTCACATGTCCCTATGGAACTTTTGCCTACCGGTGAATGCCTTTCGGACTATGTAACGCACCTGCAACATTCCAGAGATGCATGATGTCCATCTTCTCTGACTTCTTAGACGGTATAATGGAAGTCTTTATGGACGATTTCTCTGTCTGTGGGGAAAGTTTTGAAGGATGTCTATCTAACCTCAAAATGGTGCTTGAACGATGCGTAAGCGTTAACCTAGTGCTCAATTGGGAAAAATGCCATTTCATGGTCCGACAAGGAATTGTACTTGGACATATAGTATCCAATAAGGGGATTGAAGTCGATAAGGCAAAAATCGAAGTTATAGAAAATCTCCAACCGCCGAAAACCGTTAGAGAAATAAGAAGCTTTCTAGGACACGCCGGTTTTTATCAACGTTTCATCAAATATTTCTCTAAGATAACCAAGCCTCTAACTGAGCTATTGATGAAAGACGATGAATTCGTCTTTGATGATAAATGCTTGGATGCATTTCGAACACTTAAACTAGCATTGATATCCACACCCATTATGCAACCTCCAGATTGGAATGAACCATTCGAGATTATGTGTGACGCGAGTGATTACGCTGTAGGTGCAGTCTTAGGACAAAGAAAGGATAAAATGCTTCATGCAATTTACTAAGCTAATAGAACCTTGGATCATGCACAAATGAACTACGCTACCACAGAAAAGGAACTCTTAGCTGTCGTGTTCGCATTAGATAAATTTTGTTCCTACCTAGTAGGAGCAAAAATAATCATCTACACCGATCACGCCACAATCAGGTACCTATTAAGCAAGAAGGACGCCAAACCGAGACTTCTGAGGTGGATTCTACTCCTACAAGAATTCGACTTGGAAATCAAGGACAAGAAAGGCACTGAAAATGTAGTAGCTGATCACCTGTCGAGAATGGAAAACATCCCACTAGACCAAGTACCTATTATTGACGATTTCCCTTATGAAAGACTCTTAGCCCAGTTAGAAAGCGATACAATAGAACAATCCCTGACTTATACTGATACAGAAACTAATGAAGTGGTAGAATCTGTTTACACTAAAACCCCGCTGCCATGGTATGCCGACTTTGTCAATTATCTAGTAGCTGGAGTACTACCACCTGATCTAACCTATCAACAAAAGAAGAAATTCTTCCACGACCTTAAACACTATTATTGGGACGAACCACTTCTCTTCAAGAGGGGCGCCGATGGTATTTTACGTCGTTGTGTACCCGAAGATGAGGTAGAAGACATAATTTCTCATTGTCATTCCGCGCCCTATGGTGGGCACGCAAGCACTTCAAAGACTTGTGCTAAGATTTTGCAAGTTGGCCTCTTTTGGCCTACTCTATGGAAAGATGTCCATATCACGGTTATAAATTGCGACCGGTGTCAACGCACTGGTAACGTCTCCAGACGCGATGAAATGCCTCAAAAGGGCATTCTAGAAGTAGAAGTCTTTGACGTGTGGGGAATAGATTTCATGGGACCATTTCCGTCTTCTTTTGGTAACCAGTACATACTCGTCGCTGTCGATTACGTTTCCAAATGGGTCAAGGCTGTAGCTTCTCCTACAAATGACACACGAGTAGTGATAAAGCTCTTTAAGAACATAATCTTTCCTAGATTTGGTGTGCCAAGACTCGTCATTAGTGACGGTGGCTCCCATTTCATATCTAAAATATTTGATAAACTGCTATCAAAATACGGAGTCAAACATCGTGTGGCAACACCATATCATCCACAAACCAGTGGACAAGTCGAGGTTTCAAACAGAGAAATAAAATAAATTTTAGAAAAGACTGTCGCTACCTCTAGGAAGGATTGGTCAACTAAGCTTAATGACGCTTTATGGGCTTACAGAACCGCTTACAAAACCCCTATAGGAGCCACTCCATTTAAGTTAGTCTATGGAAAATCTTGTCATCTGCCGGTAGAAATAGAGCACAAAGCCTATTGGGCTATTAAAACCCTCAATCTAAATTACGCTACCGCAGGAGAAAAACGAATCTTAGATTTGCACAAATTAGAAGAACTAAGACTTGATGCTTATGAGAACACCCGCATATATAAAGAAAGAACTAAGAGATGGCACGATAAGTGCTTATCTAGAAAAGAATTTAGTGTGGGAGACGTCGTGCTCCTATTTAATTCGAGACTTAAACTTTTTCCAGGAAAACTTAGATCTAGGTGGTCCGGACCCTTTGAAATTTCTAAAGTTTTTCAAAGTGGAGCGATAGAAATAAAAGGAAGAAATAGTGAACCATTCATAGTAAACGGGCAACGCTTAAAACATTACCATAATATTGCAAACAGAGATTATTTGAATAGTCTAAGACTTTTAGAGCTGCCCGCTCATCCCTATAACTGAACTATCACTAAGCTTTCGTCAGGCTTACGACGTTAAAAACAGCGCTTAGTGGGAGGCAACCCACGAGATTGTTTTCTTTCCTTTTAACTTTCTTTTATTTTCATCTTCCTTTTAAATTTCTTTACATTCTTCTTAAGTCTATTTTTATTTCTTTTTGTTTCCCTTTACTTTCTTAATCTTATTTTCATTACTTTTTCATTTTTTTATTTATTTCTTAAAAATTTAAAATTTTTATGGAAACTGCTTTGTTGATCTTATAATTACATACTACAAGATTTTTAAAGTCTTTCTACCTTCTTCCTTCTACATCTGCTTTACTTTTCTGACTAA
This sequence comes from Lathyrus tuberosus, assembly GCA_022829125.1. NCBI lineage: Eukaryota > Viridiplantae > Streptophyta > Magnoliopsida > Fabales > Fabaceae > Lathyrus > Lathyrus tuberosus. The sequence goes on along the minus strand of JALAZF010000803.1, from coordinate 507,159 downwards.
CTGTTAAGATGGATAACGAAGACACTATGGTTGTGCTATTTAGGGACGTTGTCCAATGGCACCGCTATGAGGTTCTCTCTCACAGACCTATGGCCTTAACCAAATTTGCCCATGGACCTACCATGACTGCCTTAGGTATAGAAGATAGCATAGACTTTATGTTTAGCCAGATAGGATGGGAAGGTTTTGCTAGAAAGAAGTATCCAACTTACCACAGGCTTACCCTAGAATTCCTAAGCTCATTGTTCTACAACCCTAACTATGGCATATGATTTAATAGGGGTAACATAACCTTTAGGCTGTTTGGATACACGTGCCGCTTCAACATTAGAGAGATTGTGGACCTGTTGGATTTCCCCAATGGACCCGACGTTTTTACTGTGGCACAGGAAGATTTGGTAATGGAAGATGAACTGGACCTTTTCTGGAGTAGTATTTCAGGACGACCTCATCATGACCCGCATCCTATGGTATCCACTAAAATTCACAACCCGACCATTAGATACTTCCATATGATTTTAGCCTTTACCGTTTTTGGAAAAGCCGAGAATGACACCCTAATCTCTAGAGATGAGCTTTTTATCATGTTTTGTGTGTTTCAATCCCGACCCGTTAATGGAGCCACTTTCATGCTTGACAATCTCCGCAGGATTGCTCGAGCTGATCACGGTCCTGTTTTGATAGGTGGCCTCGTAACAAAAATTGCTGATGCCATGGGATTTAGAACACGACTTTCCTAAGTAAACCCTCTAGGCGGATATAGGCCAATGAACATAACTTTCTGTTTTGACCGTGGACTCATTAGAAATCGTGGACCACTCCCGTTTCAACTCCTGATCAATAATGAAGTTGTTTCACACTTTACACCGCCTGATCACGAGCGAACTAGTGTGCACAACCTCCACAACTGGCTGTATGATTTAGATGAGTCCCTGTCTGAAAGAGATTTTGAAAGTCATGTGTCTGACATTGAGACTGACCCTGAAACTCCTCCTCACTATCATAATTACCCTGAGCATCCCATGAGAAATACTTACACTGTCCCCCCTTCTAACATACATGCCACTCTCGAAGCCTTCCGCACTGCACTTCAAGATATGAGAGATGAACTTCAACTTATCCGTCTTGACGTTGTCGGTTTAATGTATACCGCTTTCAAAGAGTTTGATCATCTGAACCAAGCTATGGAATCTTTGAAGAAGCAACGTGGCTAATTCTGTCACAATGCATTTTTCCATTTAATTGCTTTTCTTTTAATGTTTTAGAGCCATTTACTTTACCGTCTATTTCTTTTTAATGCCAAGGAACAAGTTTATTTTAGTTCAATTTCAACTTTATTACTCTACTGCAATGTTATTTTGAGTACACTGTTATGAATTTCCAATTTTAAATAAAGTATTCAATTCGTGTTTATTGCTTGTGGTTGAGTTGATGAAATAATGTTCCTGCTTATCTTAATTTATTTCAGTCATTTTATATGCATTCTAATGTTTATCTCATATTTTACTGCTGTTTATAATTGCCTTATCCAATATATATAATATGGCAGATTTTATTTAGCCTCTGTGAGAATAGCTGATTTTGTGAGCATTACGGGCGTAACGCCCTTGTCACGACCGTAACACGGCTTCCGACCGTGACGGGTTCGTGACGAGCGTCATACATGTTTAATGCGCTCTCTGTTTATAACAGAGGCCCTATTCTCTTCATCTTCTCTTCTCTTCAAATTCTTTTCAAACGACCCACTATCCTTTCAATCTCCTTAACCGTCCCACTCACAGTACTCTCCATAAACCCTTCACATTGAATCCTAATTTCTCTCCAACACTTCATATTTCCAAACCCTCTTATTTAAACCTCACGAAACACTCTCATTCTCACAAAACAACTCTTACCCATACCCACTTCCTCCATTAAACCTTTTTCACTTTGCATGCACCATGGCCAGACGTAGGAGACAAGCTCCTGACCTTTCCACTGTTACATTCAGAGAGGGAGAAGCCGGTGACCACCAAAGAGCGAGTTACGTCAGCTTCTACCAACGCTCTTTTCAACCGACGCGGTACGTCCACATTGCTAGCCTTGAAGAGTTGGGCATGCTAGAAGGTGTACGTTGGATGCTCCAAAATGCCGGTTTATGGCAGCTCTGCACACAAGGGCAGCCTACCTACGAAGCTCTGACTCTGGAATTTCTGAGCTCATTTGCATATGTTACACCTTCGGGAGAAACAAACCAACTTTCTGGTGTAGCTAGATTCCGCTTGTTTGGCTCTGAATATTCGGTGAGCCAAACCCGACTCGCCCAAATGCTTGGATTCCATCATGGCGAGAATGTACATTGTCGTTTGCCTAACGATGCCTGGTTCCAGGAAGCTTTCGACCTATGGAATCGACTTACAGGTGCAGCTGCTTCAAGCTGGGATAGCCTCAACGCTACTTATATTCATAACCCAACAATACGGTATTTCCATAGAGTTTTAGGACACACAATTTTCGCAAGGGACAACAACCACAAGGTAAACTCCAAGGAGCTCTTTTACCTTCGCTGTGTGCTCCATCCTGAACCAATTAATGCAGCTTCGTTCCTTCTGTCACACATCCACACCAACTGTGCTAGAGGCTCTAAACCTTTCTACTTCGGAGGTATAGTAACTTCTATTGCACTCGGGCTTGGTCTGGAAGACAACCTCACTAATCTACCTTTCATACCACCTGAGTCCCTGGATACCGAGTATTATCGCTCCTCCCACCTTATTAAACCAAGGGCAGATGGACGATACCATCCAGTGGTCCGTACCGGAATAATCAGGAGCATCATCATGCCGTGCAGAGACCACATCAACCCTCAAAGACAAGAAAATTGGCTTTTTAATCTCCGTGCTCCTGAGCCTAATGTGGCTGCTCAAGAAAACCAAGATAATGAAGCAGTCGATGAAATAGAGCAAGAGATGGATCAACCACCTCATGAAAACCCACCACCTCCTACCCAAGATGCCTCAGCATCCACCGGACGTCGTTGTCGCGCCACTACAGAACAAGACCCCGTCACTAATGAAGAAATCTTAAGGGGCATATGGCTACAAAACCAATTGGCTGCCCAAAGAGAGGAACAACAACATAGGCAGCACAATGAGATGATGAGCCTAATGCGACAAATCCAACAGGGGCAAGTCCACCAAGGACAACGGATCGACGGTATGATAGAAAAGATGGGTGCCTTGACGCTATGCGTGCAAGATTTACATGATTATATCCATCACGTAGGCATCCCAGATCATGTAGCCCGGAATGGATGCGGTCGCACCCGAGGCAGAGGACGTGGACCTCATTAGATTTAGACTTTATTTTTGTTTTAGTTTTTTCTCTTTTTTGTAGTTCTTTCCGCATTTATATCGAAACATTGAGGACAATGTCCGATATAGTGTGGGAGAGGTACCTTTTATTTTCCCTTATGTATTCCCTTTCCGCATTTCCTCTCGAATAAAGAAGCATTTATATGAAATTTTCGTACATTTCAAAATTTCCCCACTTTATTCAGCTATAACAAAAAAAATTTATGATCATTGCACAACTTAACATACCGAAACATAGGCTATGTTAGGAAATCGAGAAAAATTTAACAAGACTGATACCGTCTTGACACCTTAGACCTCTTGCATATGCGAGATCAGTTTCAATACCCATTATACCGATACCCTCAGTTTTAGTTCTAAAGTAACCCCAAGTAGTTTATATTAGCAGTTAGAACCGTCTTAAACACAAACCACGTGGAGAGCCGATGAAGATAAGTGTTTGATTCTGAATTATTAAATATCTTTTGTATGCTTCGCTGTTGTGAAAAATTGAAAAAATGCACCAAACCTACGGTTGCAAAAGTATTACAAAAGAAAAGAAAGAATCCATTGTTGGTTGGTTCAGAGGAACCTGGTTCTGAACTCGGTAGTGCGAACTACGGTTCGATCCCCCACAACCTACGATTAGGATATATATATATATATAAAGGGTTACCACACTTGTGTACCAGACCCCGTGCTAAAAAGTATCAAAGTCACTAACCGGCTACTCCACTACGTACGTGTAAAGGCAAAGGGCTTAATGTGATTGCGCTAGAATGAAACCGGGTGAAATAGATACGAGAAACTTTAGGTTGAGCTATAATAGAATGATTAGAAATGACTTGTGTAGAGGGGGGGTCTATGATTATGCTTGTTGCTTGTGTCACTAATGTATCTTTATTGTTTTACTTGAGTATCCATCATCTTAACAAAAAAGCCTTACAAAACATTTTCAAAACAAAAGGTATGTCATGTGTGTGCGGTTGATAAAACTTGTCCGACATTCTTATTGACTAATTGCTTGAGGACAAGCAAAGATTCAAGTGTAGGGGAGTTTGATAACACGAAAATGTATCATATATTTGCCTTAATTTACGACTACTAATTATGTTATTTCAGTCCAAGTGCTGATTATTCCACAAGTATTCTAGTGTTTTCACAGGTATTTGATTGTCCAAGCTAAAAAGGAGCAATGTAGAGAAACATGAGGAAAAGAGTAGAAAACAGGAAGAAATGTCAAGAAAAAGAGCAGAAAATGAAAAGTGGTGTGTGTGACGACACACACTCGCCACGACCGTCACGCAGTCCAAAAGCGCACCATGCTCGTCACACAGTCATCATGACCGTCACGTACACCAAAGTGGTTATTACTTTAGAAACGCAGACGTGGACAAAGCAGACAAATGCACACGCACGATCAGCACTTGCTGCTACATTCTCTCAACTTCAGTTTCAACTCACTTGAGCCAGTCTCCCGTAGACTTCTCAATCACCAAAGGTTGTGCTCCTATATTTTCTCAAACGTTAACGTAATGCTTTGGCTATAAATACAACATGGATTAAAGAGCAAGGGGACACACCATATAGAGAATTTACCCGAATTGCTGCAAAATTATTTTTCCCAATTTTTACTTTCTTGGCATTCCTTGTTTAGTTTCCTATTCCTTGTTTACCATCACTTGAATTAGTGATAGTTTCTCACATTGAGGAGCCATTGCACCATAGTTAGAATTTTGTTTCCAATCTTGCCTTCATCATTCGTTATTCCGATACATCGAGCAAAAGCCTACCGACTTGTGGAGGAATTGCGAGAATTAACTTATTGCAAATTTATCAGGTTTTTATTCATTATCGTAATAATAGCATTATCGTTTTCCATTGCAATGTTTAATTTACTGTTTTGTAATTTATTTTTATGCATGTTTGTTTTAATTAATATGTCTAACTAAATCCGATTTATCGGTATGTAATTAAGATAACCGGAATGGATTCGATAATTCTAAGCTAAAACCATAAACAACTTATTTTCTGGCCGCGATTTCTTAATTAAAACTGGACTTTTGTTACGAGAGTAAAAAGGTAGTAAAGGTTAGGATCAAGATCCACGAGAGTGTGAGATTCTAACCGGATAGCTGAAATCGGGCATTGGTTTTAAAAACAGCGAGAGCGCTTTAAAGTTAATTAGACTGTATTAGTTTTCAAAAAGTGTTTTTAAACTCAAATGGGCTAGCGAGAGCAGACATTATGATTTAGGAATATAGTCTGAAGCAAGATCCACGAGAGTGTGAGGTGAGGGCTTTTAAACTGACATTTTCTTCAGAAATATAATGTGACTTATTTTTATACGCTTAAGTTTTATTGAATCCACGATGGTATACTAAGTTTCGTACCGATATCCTTATATTAACTAGTTTATTCTAAAAATTTAGATTCCCTTTAGTTTCCCTTTTTGAACTTAAAACCAAAGCATCTTCGCCTTAGCTAAACACAGTAACAAACCGTAGCACTAGGTTGATTATCAGGTCTCTGAGGGATCAATATCTTTATTACTACGCGATAGGCTGTGCACTTGCAGTTAGTAACCATTAGACTCAGAAAGTCGCGATCAATGGAAGAAGTGCTCCCCATAGAAGTAGAGATCCCGTCAATCCGGGTATTGATGGAAGCTAAGCTTACAGAGGCTGAATGGTGTCAAAGTCGACACAACGAATTGAACCTGATCGAAGAAAAGAGAATAATGGCACTATGCCACGGTCAGTTGTATCAATAGAGAATGAAGAAGGCCTTTGACAAAAAGGTCTGACCTCGCATCTTCAGGAAAGGAGATCTCGTGCTCAAGAAAATACAATCAATTCTCACTGATTCTCGGGACAAGTGGACTCCGAATTATGATGGCCCTTATGTGGTCAAGAAAGCTTTCTCAGGCAGCGCCTTGAGACTTGCAGCTATGGACGGAGAGGAATTTGCCTACCCCACAAATGTTGATGTAGTCAAGAAATACTTCGCCTAAAAAAAACGTCTCGGTGGATTGAAAACCCGAAAGTGCGGTCCAGGCAAACATTAGAGACATGATAAAAAATCATCCAGTTGGATTGGAAACCTCAAAGTACAATCCAGGCAAAAATTAGGGATAATGGCAAGTAACTATGTTCAACAAAGGGGCAAATCCTCAGCAGCAGTTACGTCGTCCATCAGAAAACTCCAGTCAAGGTCATCTTCGACAGAAGCTCAGGATGTCCAGAATTCAAAGTTGGTAGAAGGACAGTGGTCGTCATGTTTCAATGTAGCCCATTTCCCTTAAATTACAATTTTCTAACTTTGTAAATACTCTATGGAATCACGCGCTTGACTGATTTCCATCTTATCAATAAAATTTGAGCCCTTTGTGCTTTTGCTTGCAATTCTTATTTGTTTTAGCTTTATAGAACAACATTTTAACATGATCAACGGTTCTTGAAATAAAACATAAATGAATTTACTTGTAAAACTTTTTTGCTTTAAACTAAAGATGGAAGTTTCTTTTGACTATTGAGCATCGAAAGAACATTGCTCGCTACTCCAGAAATAAGCGAGCTTCAAAGTGCAGAATCGAAGTACACCTTCTAAGCCAGTGCGCCTGAATGAAGGATCAGTTGTATCAGATGCGGCTTTCTCATATGATACCCTCGGCCGAGTTCTTATCTCCTAAGCCCGACCAACGGTATTCCCCACAGGGACTATCTCCCCTAAGCAAGGCAGAATTGCTACTTTTGGATCAACGGTACGACTTCGCCCCGCGATGGCCGAGTATCCCGTCATGTTCATCTTTTAGTCTGTATGTCGCGTCAATTGTATCAGCATATACATACATACATCATGCATTCTATTTGCATTCTCATTCATATTGCATCACTATCACTCTAGTCGGTCTTATCCCTAGTGATAACTGTCTTCTCAGTCGAGTTGTCAGTTCTTTCCTCGATTAGGAAATGTTGCATTTGAACAATCTCTCCTCCAGTTTATTTCTGGATTGGAGTTGGGTCCTTGACCACTTTGATAACTTGAACCTCTAAAAGGTCGGAGAACCTTCAACCGATGTCACTCTTCGCCATTGAAGATGATATTTTTGCTTTCCCGGATTAAGGAAAATCCCCAGAGAAAGCGTCTTAATCAGAGATCCGGCGGTACGGCGGTTTTTCTCTGAAAAACCACTGATGAAAAGGTCATCGGCACCTCAAAATTGGATCCCATTATATGGCATTTCTCCGGGAAGACCCCGAGAAAAGTATGATGTAAGACCCCAAGCGGAAACAGTCTCTCAAGAAACTCGCTTTCCCTAGTAGATACAAATGGCGTCTCCAATAGAGAAGTTTGTGCACCTCTACAACTCAGACGATTGGGTTCCCCAGCAAATCTGATATCATTCTTTTTCCCATCAAATGGCATCTCCCCAGGAAAATTCTGCGAGAAGTTTGAGGAAAACCGCTACACGTAGCATCCCTTGTCAATAAGGTTTATTGACAATAGAAACTTAGACCAATTCATTGGTAGGAAACTAAGAACGAGGGGAAGTTTATTTCAGAAACTGAGACCAGTTCCTTGGTAGGAAACCAAGAACGAGGGGAAGTTTAATTCAGCAACTTAGACCAGTTCCTTGGTAGGAAACCGAGAACGAGGGGAAGTTTATTTCAGAAACTGAGACCAGTTCCTTGGTAGGAAACCAGGATCGAGGGGAAGTTTAATTCAGCAACTTAGACCAGTTCCTTGGTAGACAACCAGGATCGAGGGGAAGTTTTACCTTTTCTAAGCATCATTGCTTAGAAAAAGAAGATGAATGCGTAAGCTATCATTCATAACCACCATCAAAATTTCGGGTATTCCGATATTTAATCCTCTTGCACCCCGAATGCCCGAACACCTTCGTCATTCGCACCTTCGGGTCCAAGAAGATTAAATAGGGGCATCTGTCATACCCCAAAATATGACCACTAAGATCTCCCATCATTGTACAAATCATAATCACAATATGGATGAACCATCATACCTCATCAGTCTCCCCAAAGATGGGTGAGCATCCACTACCATCAAACTTAGGGTTTCAAGCCCTCGCAGAGTTCTTAGACAAAGGATCAATCAAGAATTGACATGATCTTCAACTTGTCTAAACCTCTCAAACATCCACAATGGATCAAGAGGACTCCCACATCAAGGATTAAGCACAAGGTTGCTCCCTTCTAGGTGGATCAAGCCTCAAGATCGCCAGTGTCACCAAATTAGGGTTTTGGTCGACCAGGGCCTCCAGTTTGAAATTTTCCTCTGGGCATGAGCCAATGCTTCAAAGCATAACCTAATATATTCCATGGAACCTCATGGACCCAAGTATCAAGTCAATTTGACCTCAGGGGATGCATACATTAAAAATCAGGAATTAGGCTTCCTTGACCTAATTCACCCCTAAGTTGACTTTTGGGACAAATCATGAGCCAAGACCTCAAGAGAGGATTTGAGGGTCTCTAATACACCACATTGATCCATTTGCAACAATGGATTGATCCAAGAAGCTTGAGCAACAAGTCTCAATTTCATCAGTACCACAGTTAGGGTTTTGAGGAAAACGTCAACTGCAGCTTTGACTTTTGACCAAGACATGCTCCCAAGCCCTAAGACATGATTCAATATACCCTATAACACCCATGAAACATGTCCATCACGTTTGATTTAGGTCAAGGACATGATTTCCTAAAGGATTGCACAGTTTGGAATTCATTGGATAAAAAGTCAACTGTGCACAAAAGTCAACTTTGACTTTTTGAGATTTTTCACAAAAATGAATTTTTAACCCTAAAATGATGTTAATGTATGATTTGAATCATCATTCATCAAGAAAAATCAAAGAAAGTGGGATAACTTGTAAAAGGGGTAACCATAAAAACTTAGAAAATTTTCTAAGTTATGAACAAAGTGGCAAGGGTACCAACTTTGGAGGATCATAACTCCTAAACCACAAAGCCATTTCTCCCCATACAAAGCTTGATTTGTAGATATCATGGCCCTCTACAAAAACTTCAACTGGACCTCATTCCAATTCTTCATGGATTTTGAGTTATGGATTGATCAAAATCACAAAAAGTGAAAATGTCACTTTTTTCCAACACTTAGTCAAATTTTCACTAAGTCAGAATCTGCCTTCACTTTTTTCCAAATGTAGAGACATTTTTCACTTGGATCCAAAAAGTATCAAAACCAAATATGATCAAACAGTTGTTGTATCATATAAGGGCTTTCCAAAATGGCAAGAACATCACCAAATTCAACTTGAGCCATGAGATATGACATTGGCAAGTTGCCTTGCTGAAAACTGCCAAGGCAAGGCAGAATTTTGCATTTTTGGTCGATTTTCCAAAATCAACCAATTTCAAGCCTTGTCATCATCTTAGACACATCTGAGGATCAAATCTAAAGGGGACAATCACTGAGTCAAGCCTCTAAAGTCCTTGGAACAAGAAGTTGCATGCCAAACCTAGAATTGCCTAAAAGAGGGACAAGACTCCAATTTTGGATTGAAGCATTTAATAGATGCTTAGAGGTGGCATGGACTGACACATTTGCAACTGAATTCAGTCAAGATTCCTCCAACAAGTAGGGAACCAAAGCTCTGTGCTCTAACCTCTAGTCAATGGCTAGAGGAGACTTGGATTTTCATTTGCCAACATTGGCCAAACCTCTGTTGCAATTGTCATTCACTATTGATCCCAAAACAAACTTGCTCTACTATAAATAGAGCTCATTTGTGATCAGTTTGAGTACACCAAAGCCATCAAACATATGCTTTCCTCAAAATCCCTTTCTTTAGGCAAAAATACCTTCTTTAGCAAGGTAACTCTGAGTTTTTGAGTTTGAGAGCTTTTTCAATCAAACCAATCACACACACACCTCATAAACATCATATGTAGGTGATCCAAACTCTCACAAGTGACCTGTAATCACAAAATCACAAAGTCACATCTCAAAACCTCAAAATAGGCTTTTTGTGCATTTTTCAAGCCATGTCTTGATTCAGTCACTTTCCAAACTAGATAAAACCTCAAACACACTCCAAATATCATCCTTGAACTATCCCAAATGGTTCCCCCCATCTGTAACACCATTTGAGAGAGTTGCTATTTTGGTCACTTTTAACCCATTTTGCAAGAAAGGGCCAATTTGTGTTTTTGCAGGTACCAGCTGATTCCAATCATCCTTAAAGCTTCTAAGGGATCATTTGAGTGTGTCTAAAGCATTAAATCATTTATGGAACAAGAGGCTTGACATATTGCACAAAAACTCCAAAAAGCTCAAAAAGAGGTAAGCCTCATGACTTGAACTTTCCAAAATATGCAATGCTTTGAAGTCCACTGATCATGCACACCTCATACATGTTATATATGTTGTGTTTGAACCAATTGATCATGTAATTCATGTCTGTGTCAAAGTGTAGCATAGAACATGCAATTATAGGCCTTTTTTAAAACCATAATCGGGTTTTGAGGAGGGAGTGTGATCTGAAAAAACTACCACCACCATTGGATTCCTTGTGAAATTCTGGTCCAGATGCATATAAATTTTGTCTCAAACCATTAAGAATTGAGAAAGTTATGACCTTCACGTTTCTAAGCCAAAGCTTGCCTTGCCTTGCCTTGGGTCAGGCCAAAAACCAAGGCATGACTTGTATATTTGTGTTTTCACTCAAAACAATGGATGTATCACCACCCCAGTGGTAAGGCGCGCGCCTTGTGACCTTGAGGTCGTGGGTTCAAACCCCACCCATGCCATTTTGTGTTTTTTCACATTTTGCCATTTTTTCCAATATTTTTATGTTTTATTAATTAATTGGAAAATTAATAACTCTTTCAATTTTAATTATTTTTGATTGGTTCTTTTTGCAAAAAAAATCACAAAAACGTTGAAATATTTTATTCCACAAAAAAATTAAGTTTATATTATTTATTTAATATAATTAGTATTTTTGTGAATAAATTCATTTTTATTTGTTTTTAAACATTTTAAAATGAACATTCATCTTGAAAAATCAAGACCAAATGGGTTTTAATATCTCTTGTGATTAAAACTTCATTTTTCAAACCTTAAATAAAAATCACGAGTGGTTTATTCAAATTCATTTGGTATTTTTCATTGATTTTCTTTTAATATTTATTGTTAAAGGAAAACAAATTAAGGTTTCTTTGATTTTCACCCTCACAAATCATTTTCAAACACTTTTGGGCCTCTATTAGAGTGTAAGACCCAATCCCCTTTTAACCAAAACAATTTTGGGCCTCCGATATTTTATAAGTCCCTCTGCGTTAAAAGAAAAGTTCGGCGCAATCGTCGCCCGTTTAAAATAAACCATCTGGGCCTCTCCTCGAGCTATAAGACCCATTCAAAACTTTTGGGCCTCTATTAGATTGTAAGGCCCAACCCCTTTTGAAAACCAAATTATCTTGAGCCTCAGTCATTGTATAAAACCCACTACGTTTTCAAAAATCTCGGCGCGATCGCCATTTCAAATGAAAAATCATATGGGCCTACCCTCGTGTTATAAGCCCCACTCTTTTTCTCTAAACCTTTTGGGCCTCTTGAGAGAGTGTAAGACCTATCCCTTTGTACAGAGAATCTTTCTCGGGCCTCAGTCCCTCTGTACAAAATGATAGTGCGATCATTGATAAAAAAACTTGGGCCTCTCCTTGAGCTGTAAGCCCTAATCTTTCATTTCAAAGCACTTTCTCCTTGGATCTTGAATATACTGTTGTTTTCAATCTTTCTTTGTTGAACAACTAACCAAACAGCATGGAAGCTCTACAACCGAGTAAGTGGTTATATGCTTTCTTTATCCGCTTTCATATACATATAACTGTATTGTGGGGCTGTTTCACTGTAAGTCTTCTTTCATAAACTCATATCGACTGTGTAATAATAGAATAGATATTTAGAGTTTCCCCGGCAAATACGTCTAGCACTAAGCCCTGTTGATTACTCTTAAAATAGACAAAACTAGATCCCCATAGGATTACCAGATACAGTCTTCCCTCCTCTTGGGGTTAAACATATAGAGACGTGAAAGGCAGCATTCTCGGTGAACCCTTTTACAGATTGTCACCTTTAGAAATCGTCAAAGAAACTCTATTCCCCAGAGATGATCTTTTCTTCGTGAATGGCATCTCTTGAGTTTCTTCCAAATTCTCGAACTTTCCTGGCTTGATGTATTCTCTGTGAATAGACTGTCTTGAATTTCTTGGGGTTTGGGGATCCACAGGCTTCGTATAAGCATCCTCGCCTCCTTTTGGGCGTTGTACAAGGACCCGTCAGCTTCTTAGAAGTATTCACAGCCTCCTCTTAGGCTTCGTATAAATGATTTCTTCCTCCGGGAATGATAGCCTCCTCTTGGGCTTCGTACAAATTGTCCCTCGGCTTCTTAAAAGTTTCCAGCCTCCTCTTGGGCTTCGTACAAATTGTCCCGACGACCTCCTAGAGGTATAGGAACAGAAATTAGTCATCTTAATAGAACAGTCTTTCAAAAAGTCTAGATCTTGATACTGCTGTTTCTTAAACGTAGTACAAAAGATGAAACTCTAGACTTGGACAGTCTAATTCCCTTGAGTCTCAAAGACATTCTCAAGCTCCTTTCAAAACTAGGAGATGAAACCCGTAGACTCGGACAGTCTCAATACCCTTTAGATTTCCCATTTCCTTAAAGAACATGAAATAACCCTGATCCTCGAATCAAATCCCCAAGTGCAAACAGTACTCATATAAGAACTAATTTTCTCTTTAAAACAGCATACTGGACCTGTCACTCAACTGAAACAGTAACCCTAGCCTCCTCTTGGGCTTTGTATAATGATTCTCCCCAGCGGAGTTAACCTTTTCGAAATCTCTTGTTGAGTTAACCTTTAGCCTCTATCTCGGGCTTCGTACGAGATACAAAATCACTCTCTTGCTGAGTATAAATGACTCTCTTGTTGAGTCAACCTTTAGCCTCCGTCTTGGGCTTCGTACAAGACACGTCTACAAAGACTCTCTTGTTGAGTCATCCCTTTTAGCCTCCATCTCGGGCTTTGTACGAGATACAAAACACTCTCTTGTTGAGTCAAACCCTTTTATCCTCCATCTCGGGCTTTGTACGAGATACAAAACACTCTCTTGTTGAGTATAAAAGACTCTCTTGTTGGGTCAGACCCTTTTAGCCTCTCTCTCTCGGGCTTCGTACGAGATACAAATCATTCTCTTGTTGAGTATAAAAGACTCTCTTGTTGAGTCACTCCCCTCTTCGTCTCCATCTCAGGCTTCGTACGAGATATAAAAGCACTCTCTTGTTGAGTCAGTCACTTGTTAGCACTCTCTTGTTGAGTCAAACCTTGAGCTTCCATCTTGGGCTTCGTACAAGACACATAAAAGCACCCTCTTGTTGGGTCGATAACCTCCTCTTAGGCTTTGTATAAGGAAACCCCGGTTGAACCAATCAACCTTTTAGCATCAAAGTTGTGCCTCATTCCCAGTATACAAACATCAACAACTCCTTTCCCTTCATCTAATTGCTGTAAGCGGCAAGCCTCTGGATCATCTACATCCATGCCACTGTCCCTCTTTTAGCATGAGAAATTCCTAAGGAAAGATGGCATTGCTCTACACTGAGTTAAAGTCTTCTCCTTCAGGTCGAAAACCCTTATAAAGGAAATTATGGCATTGCTGGATTCACATATCACAGTTAAAGTAATCCTCCTTTATAACCAGTCACCCAACAATTGTGACAAACAGACCCCTTTAGAGATGAAAAATTTTCTCTAAAGTCAACTCCCTTTTAGCTTCATATCTTGGCCTTTGAACAAGATACAAACCACCTTTAGCTTTACGTCTTGGGCTTTGAACAAGACACCAAAACACCATTTCCTCCCATAGAATAGGAGGAACTACGATCGCTCTGATTTCCCTGTTTCGGTAAACGGGAATACGTAGGCATAAGATTGAAAGAAAAATCTTAGCGAGCACACTCAACAAAAACCCACAATCCCATACCCACATACATCAATTAAAAAGTACCAGTCCTAACCCCCTACCCATGAACATTCCCGGTGTTCCGTTATAAACAAAGAAAGAAGAAAGAGGCCCCACTTCCATATCGCATCCGTAACCTAACAGACCGCTGTTTAAACTCGGTATGCAAGCATGGTTAGTTGGAGACATCTATTTCCCTTCCTTTACCAGCTTCAATAGGATAAAAAATGAATCGACCTGTAGTACCCCCAAAAGAGCGACAGTGCTTAAGAAACACGTCCAGGTTCGCTCGCTACAAATGGCAACTGCAGCAGGCCTTTGACCAATGTGGATCAAATGGAATCTCAAGTCTCCTCTAGCCATTGACTTGAGATTAGAGCACAGGCCTATGGTTCTACGATTCAAGGATAAGGCTTGATTGAAGTGTTCATCTTTGCTCTGATACATGCCACCTCTAAGCATCCATTGAATGCCTCAAAACAAAATTGGAGTCTTGAGGCATCTTTAGCTTTTAGGGGTGCCAAACCTATATGTAGTTCCAAAGACTTGGAAGCCTTATGGATCAGTGTTGATTCCTCCTTGGTCTCCCCTTAAGGTGTGTAGATGGATAAACTTGTTTGTCATTTGCACAATTTGATCAAATCGAGCCCTAATGCACAAATCTTCCTTGCACACCAGTTTGCATCAAGGCATGTTGCAACTGTCATAATTCCTAGTTCAGATGGAGTTTGATTTAGTTCTTGGACATTTTAGAAAGCTGACATATCCTATTTCAACATGATGTCCAACTTTGGTTTTGAGTCAACCTGAATTATAATGAAAAATGCCTCTACATTTGGGAAAAAATAAGGCAGATTCTGACTTAGTGAAAATTTCACTAAGTGTTGGAAAATTTCTAATAGTGACGGTCTGAGAAAAGTTTCATCGGGAATAATGCCTTTCCCTTTGTTCCATATTATTTAAGCCCAAAAGAAGGCAAGACTGTATCTGGAAATTCCTACGGGGAACTAGTTTTGACTGTATTTAAGAGTGAACAACTGGCTTTACCTAATTCTAGACTTAGTTGCCGGGGAAAACTCTAAGCAGATACACAAGTATATATACAGTTGATATATGCCAAGTATTTAAAAGAGATGAAAGAAGGACTTACAGGTGAGCAACCTTCCAGCAATACAGTTATATATATGACAAGTATTTAAACGAATGAATGAAGGACTTACAGGTGAGTAAGCTTACAGCAATACAGTTATATATATAGCAAGTATTTAAAAGAATGAAAGAAGGACTTACAGGTGAGCAAGCTTCCAGCAATACAGTTATATATCTGACAAGTATGTAAAAGAAAGCTGTTTAAAACTTACAGGTGAGCAAGCTTCCATTGTAACAGCTATATGGTTAGTTGTTCAAGAAATTAAAGAAAGTTTTGATAACAACTATGGATTTGAACCTAAATCAAAAGGGAAGTTGATTTTGAAAATATGGTTGGGGCTTAAACTCAAGGAGAGGCCCAGATATAACAGTGATCACACCGTTGATCTAAAAATTGTATCAGGACTTATACAATTACGGAGGCCCAACAAAGGTTTTATGTACAATGGGATGTGTCTTACAAATCAAGGAGAGGCCAAAAGTGTTTAAAAAAGAAAAAAAATGGGACTTACAACTCAAAGGTCGGCCCAGATGATTTTGTTTTGAAATGGCGATCGCGCCGAGATTTTCTAAAATCGCAGCGGGACTTATACAACGACTGAGGTCCAAAAAGGTTTATATTTACAAGGGATTGTGTCTTACACTCTATTAGAGGCCCAAAGTTTATTTTTGTACAAGAGATGGGGCTTACAACTCAAGGAGAGGCCCAGATAGTTTTTGTTTAAAAGGCGACGATTGCGCCGAGATTTTCTAAAATCGCAGTGGGACTTATACAATGACTGAGGCCCAAAAAGGTTTATGTACAACAAGTATTGGGTCTTACACTCTATTAGAGGCCCATGAGTGTTTTGAAAAAGATTCGTTAGGGTGATAATGATCAAAACCCTAATTTGGTTTAAATATATTTTAATTCAATAAAAATTCAATTAAAATGATCAAAATTATCAAACATGTGTGAAAAACAAGTGGTGATCTTGGATTAATATTTAAAAAATCATGTTTCATTCATAGCATGATTTGAAAATTATTTGAATTTGAAAAATCAAGAGAAAGAAATATTTTAAGTGTTAAAACAACAAATAAAACATAATTCTTTACAAAAATACTAAATATATGAAATAAATAATATTTTTGTGAAATTTTCATGGAATAAAATACTTTAATATTTTTTTGAATTTTCAAAAAAAGAACGAATAAAAAATAATTAAAATTGAGAGAGAAATTAATTTTTGAATTAATTAACAAAAACCATACAAATATTAAAAATAGCAAAAATATGGAAGGGTAGCAAAAAAGGTCTGGGTGGGGTTTGAACCCATGACCTCCAAGACAAACACATGTGCGCGCTACCACTGGGGTGGTGATACATCCGTGTATCAAAACCACCCCATAAATACATAAGGGTGGCCTGGTTTCTAGGCCTGGCCAAGGCAAGAAACCAAGTCATGGTGGATTTGCAAGAAGGCTGTAACTTGCTCATTTCTCCATGGATTGGGACAAAATTTAGGTGCATCTGACCTAGAATTTCATGAGGAATCCAATGGTGCCCTTGTAATTTTTAGAAGATGTCCCTATTTTAAAACCCGATAGTGGTTTCAAAATAGGCCAAATTTTGCATGTTCTATGCTAACACATCATATACACACTAATAGCATGGTGAATTGGTTCAAACACATCATATATGATATGTATGAGATGTTTATGATCATGACATCACAGTAATGCATAATTCAAAGAGTTCAAGTTGTCATGTACTTACCTCTTGGAGCTTCTTGTGCTAACTGTCAAGATCCTTGTGCCAGAAGTAATCAATGCTTTAGACACTCTTGATTGATCCTTTAAAAGCTTTTAGGATGATCAAACCCAACTGGAATCCTCTGGAACAAGTTTTAGCTCTTCCTTGCAAAAGGGGCAAAAGTGACCAATATGGCAACTCTCTCAAATGGTGTTCCAGATGAGGGGAACCAATTGGGACAGTTTAAGTATGATATTTGGAGTATGTTTGAGGCCTTGTTTGGTTTTGGAAGTGACTGAATCAAGACATGGCTTGAAAAATGCAGAAAAGTCAATTTTTGAGGTTTTGGAGGTTGACTTTCTGATTTTGGTGTTTTAGATCAAAGGTGAGTGTTTAGACAGCTTAGATATGACATATTTAATGTGTTTGGATCATGAGTTGTTGTGGAATTTCTCTCTAACTCAAAAACTCAGAGATGACTTGCAAAAGAAGACATGTTGGCCTAAAGAGAGAGATTTTAAGAAAAGCATCAGTTGTAGTGCTTTGGTGTACTCAAACTGATCACAAATGAGCTCTATTTATAGTGCAATAAATTTGTTTTGCAAGCAATAGTGAATGGCAGCTGGTACAGGCCTTTGGCCAATGTTGATCCAAGGGAATCTTTAGTCTCCTCTAGCCATTGACTTGAGGTTAGGGTACAAGCCTATGGTTCTTTGATTTAGTGATGATTCTTAACTCATTCAGTTAGGATGTGTCAATCCATGCCAACTTGATGCATCCATTAAATGCTTGGAAACAAAATTGGAGTCTTTTGCACTTTTTAGCCGTTTTAGGTTTGTTATGGCTATGTGTAGATTCTTGCACTTGGGAGGCTTGGGGATCATATCATTCCCCTTGGATTTTATCCTCTGATGTGTCCAAATAGATGACAAGGCTTGGAGTTATCTGATTTGTCCAAATCGAGCAAATGCACAAAATCTGCCTTGTAAAAATCAGTTCATGATGCTATGTTCCAAGGGTTGTATCTCTCTACTCAAATTGAATTTGGAGATGATCTGGTACTTGTTGGAAAGCCCTCATGGCATACTTCAACTTTGATGTTCACCCTTGGACCTGGTTTAGCTTGGATCAAGGTGAAAAATGCCCCTATATTTTGGAAAAAGTAAAGTAGATTCTGAATTTTTGAAAATTTTACTAAGTGTTGGAAAAAGTGGCCATTTTTACTTTTTGTGATTTTGACCAATCCATAACTGAAAATCCATGAGGATTTGGAATCTCTTGTAGTTGACACTTTTAAAGTATGTCAGATGGACTTTCATTTGAGCTTTCGATGGGAGAAAAAGGCCTTGTGGTTTAGGAGTTATGACCTTGCAAAGTTGGTACCAAAGCCATTTTGTTCCATAACTTAGAAAAATTTTGGTTTCTCAAGGTTGCCCCTTTTGCAAGAAACCTCACTTTTCTTAATTTTTCTTGATGAATGATGATCAATACCATATATTAACATTATTTTTTACTTAGGGGAACCATATTTGTGAAAATTTCCAAAAAGTCAAATTTGATTTTGTGCACAGTTGACTTTTTATTGGATGAAATCCAAACTGTGCGATCCTTTGTGAAATCAAGTCCTTGACCTAAATCAAACCTAATGGATGGATTCCATAGGAGTTATAGGGTGTATTGAATCATGTCCCAAGGTTTGGGAGCATGTCCTGGTCAAAAGTCAAATGTATAGTTGACTTTTGTTTTCAAAAACCCTAATTGTGGTCCTGGTGAAATTGAAACTTGTGAACCAAGCTTCTTGGGTTAATACATTGTTTAAAATGGATCAATGTGGTGTATTTGAGGTCCTCAAATCATGTCTTGAGGTTTTGGCTCATGCTTTTCTCCAAAAGTCAACTTAGGGGTGAATTAGGTCAAGAAACCCTAATTCCTGATTTTTTTATGAATGCATACCCTGAGGCTAAATTGACTTGATGATTGGGTCCATTAGGTCCCTTGGAGTATCTTGGGTTGTGCTTTGAAGCACTGGCTCATGCCAAGATGAAAGTTTTCATCTGGAGGCCTCGGTCGACCAAAAACCCTAATTTGGTGACATTGGCGATCTTGAGGCTTGATTCACTTGGAATGTTGCAACCTTGTGCTTGATTCTTGATGTTGGAGTCCTCTTGATCCTTTATGGGTGTTTGAGAGGCTAGACAAGTTAAAGATTATGTCATTTGTTGATTGATCCTTTGTCTAAGTGCTCTGAGAGGGCTTGAAACACGAAGTCTTGATTATGGTGGATGCTCAACTATCTCTGGGAGATTGATGAGGCATGAAGGTACATCCATATTGTGGTGATGATCTTCACAATGATGGGAAATCTTGGTGGTCAAAATTTGGGGTATGACAATAGGTAGTATAACATTCCCTCAACTACCCCTCTTGACTTTGTTAAGCCATTAACCTTTCAACATAGCCTTAGGTCAGAGTTTGTAAACTCTTTGACTTTGTTAAGTCATGTAAGTATTATTGTTATAAACACTTACTTTCCCCTTTGGAACCTTGATCATTATCAAGTGTTCTTCACCCGTAGTTAGGATAACTACGATTGCTCTAATTCCATCCATGTTAGGATACGTAGGCGTAAGACTGCGAAGTCTTGGCGAGCACACTAGCAATAAACTCCCTTAGGTTCCCTATCTCATAAAACCCAAATATAGAACATTTCCAAACATTAGCAAGCAAATTACCATAACACAAATATGAAGGTGTGAGAAAACACAAGAAATGAGGTTTGAATTGGGTTTTAAAAAATGAAAGCTTTTTGTGAAACTCAAACAAAGATCACAAGAAACTAACAAGATCGCAAGCTAATCCAGTCCACCCGCCAAGGTAATTTCGCCTTATACACAAGGACTTAATCCACTATAATCAATTGATTACACTGCACTAGCAACTGTTGGTGACTAACAATCAAAGACTAACTGTCTCTTCTTAAGGATTCTGACCTAACAGGTCCCTTAAGGAATACAAACAACTGTTTGAACAAAATTAATGTTTACAATGAATTGCTTCTACACAAGTAGATATAAACACTATGAATGGCTCAAGTAACTTAAAGAAAATATATACAATATGAACAATGTTTCTTGCATTGTATTGTGGTGCTTTACTGTTCGCGCATATATCTCTTATTTTCTTCAAGTGATTAAGTCCTTATATAGCCAGAAAGAGATCCGTTGGAGGGCAGATCAGGAATATCATTAAGATTGCTGGCGACTTGAAATAATGGCGTTACGCAGGGATGAAAATCATACACAAAAGTTGTCCTTTGTACCACCAAATCGGGGTAGTGGAATGGTAGTGGAAAGGAACGTGTTTGATATGTACTATGTACTATTTTCCCTTGCAAACATTTCATCTTCTTATGTTCATCAGAGGCTTTTGAATAGAGATGATTGAAGCATGAGTAGAAGAGTTGATCACTGGGTCTTCAGAGTCTTGAGTCATCAGAGTCTTCAGAACTTGTTCACCAGAACCTTGTCTTCAGAGTCTTTAGCACTCAGTTTTTAGAACCCTTGGTCTTCAGAAACTTAAGTCTTCAGAGATCTTCAGAATGTTGTTCAGCAGAACCTTGTCTTTAGAGTATTCAGCACTTAGTCTTCAGAAAATCGAGTCTTCAGAGTCTTCAGAACGTTGTTCAACATAACCTTGTCTTCAAAGTCTTCAGCACTTAGTCTTCAGAAGATTATGAATTCAAAAGCTAGAAAGCCTTTAGAAGTAAATCATCAGAGGAAGAATCCAAGAGAACATTGCAGCAGCAACATATTGTCTTCTTAGAATCTTTCTGAAGTGAGTAGATTAGAAGCAGACTTGCTTCTTTGGCGCAGAAGCGACTTTTGGTCAAATCAGAGTGACGTTTCACATGGTCTCTATCAGAGTCAGAACTTTCTCTGTCAGAGTAAGATCCTATTTGTTAATTCTACAGAAAATAAACGTTAGAGTAGCAAAATTGTTCTCACACAAATACTACTTTGTTATTATCAAAACTTAGAGATATCTGGTAGAAACAAATCTTGTTCTAATAATGTCCCCCTTTTTGATAATGACAAAACAATGTATTTTGATAAAACAATTTTGTACGAAGATAATCAATAGGAAATGACAAAGTTAAGTTTAGAATTAACTTCCCTTTAACAAGCTCCCCCTGAATCTAAGACTTAAAAAATCTTATCAAATTTGGGATAACAGAGCCTGATTTTAAGGATCTAGCCAGATCCAGAATAACAGAGCTTGATTATAGTGGTAATGGAGTCTGATAATAGAGCCTGATTGGTTAAATCAGAGCTTGATTGCCAACATATTAATATTGTTCCTGAAAAACATTCTAAGAAGAAAATGGTGCAATTAAAATGTTAGAATGTCAGAGCTATGATTCAGAGATAAAATATTTTTATCAAAATAATTTTCCATTAATATACTCTCCTCCTTTTTGTCATAATAAAAAAGGTAATCAATGGTTAACGCAAGCATTTGGAGTATTGGATTTGATTCAAGAGAAATTAGATATATTAAATTCAGTACTTTTCCCCTTTGATAGCAATCATAAAGAAATGCAATAAGATAAAATAGATGCAACAAAGATACTTTTTATTGATTAAAACGCCAGAGGCGCGGGTACATAAGCGAGAGGCAGAATAAGACAACGACTAATAGCAACAGACAGACAAAAACAAATCGATTAATCAAAGTCGTGAAAAGAGAGAACAAATTCTGAAAGACCAACGAGAACACTCGCCCACCAACCATCAAAAGTCCTCCACCTCATCAACCCTTTCACATCTTTCTTCAACCATAACATTTTCTGGTCTAAGTATTCTGGCTAATCTAATGATTTCAGCCTTGAAGAACAGCTCAGATAGAATTTTTCCAAAGGGTATGAAGGACTTATGTTGATTTCTGGAGATTTCAACACACTTGTTCAGATGATTGAAGATAGTTTGAGGAAGGTTCACACAGACATTGTACATCATGAAGTAGATAAAGATTCTATCATCATGAGACAAATCATTTTTTGCCACTCCTCAGGGTCGAAAGTTGGTTAGCAGGAGTTGAAACCACATTTTTTCGGTGGGAAGGAGTCCTTCAGGATTGTAAGGTTCATATCTGTTAAGAGAAACATCATGAATTCAAATGAGATCCTCAACAAAGGAGTATGACAGATGGAAATCTTCAACAGTGACTCCTGATTGAATACAGTTGATGGCTTGAGCGATGGAGGTAGGTGTTATGATGACTAGAACACCAAATACAGAAGACCAGATATAATTGTTATCTTCTCCAATCCTTTCATATTTCCAGAGTTCCTTCACAAGGATAGGAAAGATGGGTCCATGCAATATTGTGTAGTATCCCGATCATCCTTGAATCTGCATGTTGGTAGATATGTGTAAGCCTGAGTCTTTGAGTCTTTGGAGGTTTGGCCTTTTCTCATTGATGACTTCCATAACTTCTTCATTACCAAGAAAAGTTTTGATAGACATAGTGATCGAAACAGGATATAAAGGATAAACAAATCTTGAAGGACTGATTAAGAGTTATGAGGAGGAGTATGATATATAAAGAGAAGAAAATGTATCAGCAATAAAAAGCAATAAAGATTAGATGAACTGAAACGAAAATTCATCATTTCCAAGACAAGTGATGAAGGACAATAGCAGGGTAGGAGACACAAACAAAATCAAAGAATGAGAAAAAGTGTATCAGTCTCCAAAAGATCACAGATTAGGTATAAATTATTCAAATCTTGACATCAGTCAATAAATACGAATATATGTATACTTGAAAATGGGAGAGAAGAATCTGACAAGGAATAAAGGTTGAGAAGAGAATCGCTTAGTTTCAAGAAGTCTTTGTCTTACACACATCTTAATGAATGCACGGTAATAGGAAAGACGTAAAGATTTAATTTATTCTCAAGTAAGTTACAAAAACCAATGCGTCAAAACATGATTACAACAATAATAAGGAATAATAAGGAGTAATTACTTGAAACCTAGTCTCACGAAATCACAACGCTTGAGGTGTCTCTTCAACAGTAAGATATAATTTGATTTTGGAGAGATGTCACAAAATAATCATAGCCGTTTGTTTCAAGAGAACACGATTGATATTCCCAAAGTCAAGAATACCAAGAGGTATCTGACTAGATAAGTTTCTGATCAGGACATCTTCTAACATGTAGAAGTATCATTAATCAGAAAGACATTAAATAAATAATAATCAATTTGTTTAACGTCTGAATCTTATTTCATAAGTTCTGGTGACTTGACACGTCAAAATTTCATCTACTCATTCTGGACACGGTTTTATAAATAGATTTTCTAGAATGAATACGAATCTATCCTCAGCAAGGGGTTTTGTGAAAATATTAGCCCACTGGTGGTCTGTATCCACAAATTTTAACTCAAAAGTACCCTTTTGAACATATTCACATAAAAAGTGATGTTTTATTTCAATATGTTTTGCCCTAGAATGCAAAATAGGATTCTTAGATAAACAAATAGCATAAGTATTATCACTGAAGATAGGAATGTTACTCTCGTGTATCTGATAATCTTCTAGTTGATTCCTGATACAGAGTATTTAAGTATTGCACAGTGATGATGAGATATATTCAACTTCTGCAGTTGAAAGTGCAATGGTTGATTGTCTTTTGCTTGCCAAAGAGACGAGGTTGTTACCCAAAAAATGACAGTTTCCAGAAGTACTTTTCCTTTCTAATCTGCTCATGCATAATCTGCATCACAATAACCAGAAAGCTTGTACTCTGATGTTTTCTTATACATCAAGCCAAGGTTAGTTGTTCCTTTTAGATACCTTAGGATTATCTTAATGACTGTTAAGTGAGTTTCCCTTGGATCTGATTGGAAATGAGCATAAAGACATACACTGAATAGAATATATGGACTAGAAGCAGTCAAATACATAAAAGAGCCTATTATACCACGATATAGCTTCTGATAAACCTTTTTACTTACTTCTTCTTTCTCCATAATGCATGTCGGATGCTTAGGAGTCTTTGCAGGTTTACTTTCGGACATATTGAACTTCTTCAGAAGTTCTCTTGCATACTTGCTCTGATAAATGTACGTTCCTTCTAGATGTTGATCAATTTGAATTCCCAGAGAGAATCAGAGTTCTCTCATCAGACTCATTTCGAATTCAACCTGCATTAACTTAGAAAATTCCTTGCACAAGGAAGTATTAGCAGAACTAACTATAATATCATCAACGTAAATTTGCACAACCAGAATGTCATTTTTAAAGGTTTTACAAAAGAGTGTTGTATCCATTTTTCCTCTGGTAAAGTCATTTTCCAAAAGAAAGTTACTTAGCCCTTCATACCAAGCTCTGGGAGCCTGTTTCAGACCATATAACAATTTTTTAAGTTTGAAAAAAAATTTTGGGTTTTCAAAACTTTCAAAACCAGGAGGTTGGTGCACATACACTTCTTCATAAATATACCCATTTAAAAATGCACTCTTTACATCCATTAGATATAAAGTGATGTCATGATTTACATCAAAGGAAATTAAAAGACGAATAGATTTTAACCTGGCAACTGGTGCAAAGGTTTCTGTATAGTCTATCCCTTCTTGCTGACTATAACCTTGTGCTACCAGTCGTGCTTTATTTCTTACGACCTCACCTTTCTCATCTAACCTGTTTCTGAATACCCACTTTATTCCAATGAAATGGACACCTTTTGGTTTCTGAACAAGATCCCAAACATCATTTCTGGTGAATTGATTAAGCTCTTCTTGCATGGCTAGAATCCACTCATTCTCCATAAGAGCTTCATCAACTGATGTTGGCTCTATCAGAGACACCAAACCTAGAAGAGTTTCTTCAGAAGGTTTGAATGATGAATGAGTTCTGACTGGATCAGCTTTGCCTCCCAGAATCAATTCTTCTGAATGAGAAGTCTTTAATCTATTCTTCTTCTGATGAGATGGACTATTCGTTGTTTCTGGTAAGGTTGTATCTGATTCTGTAGATTCTGCATCTTTGTCTCCTTCCTTTGAATATTCCTCCTAAAGTAATCTTCAAATCTACAAACTTTTCAACTAGCTTTAACTTTTCAGGGTCAACCTTATCATCGAATCTGACATGAATTGATTCCTCAACAATCCGTGTTTCTGTGTTATAGATTCTGTAGCCTTTAGAGCGTTTAGAGTATCCTAACAGTAAACACTTTTGAGCTTTGGAGTCAAAATTCCCAAGATTCCCTTTAGTGTTTAACATAAAACAAATACAGCCAAAAGGATGAAAATAAGAGATGTTGGGTTTTCTATTCTTCCACAATTCATAGGGATTCTTACCCAAAATAGGTCTGATAGAAATCCTATTCTGAATATAACATGTTGTATTTACTGCCTCTGCCTAGAAGTGCTTAGCCATGTCAGTTTCTTGGATCATGGTACGAGTCATTTCTTGCAAAGTCTTATTCTTCCTTTCCACTACTCCATTCTTTTGTGGAGTTCTGGGACAGGAGAAATCATGGGAAATTCCATGGGAATCAAAAAGATTCTTAAAGTATATATTCTCAAATTCTCCACCATGATCACTTCTGACTCTGACTATTTTGCAATCCTTCTCTGTTTGCACTTGTGAGCAAAAGGTAGCGAACACAGAATGTGACTCATCCTTGTGTTTCAAGAATATTACCCATGTCCAACGACTATAGTCATCAACGATAACTAATCCATACTTCTTTCCATTGATTGAAGTAGTTTTCACTAGTCCAAACAAATCAATGTGTAGAAGTTCAAACGGTCTAGAGGTGGACACAACATTTTTTTCTTTGAAGGAAGTTTTAGAGAACTTTCCTTTCTGACATGCTTCACAAAGAGCATCTGAAGAATACTTCTGATTTGGTAAGCCTCTTACAAGTTCAAGCTTATTTAGCTGAGAAATCCTCCTCACGCTAACATGACCCAAACGTCTATGCCATACTCATTGCTCCTCGTTGTCATACCCCAAATTTTGACCACTAAGGTTTCTGATCATTGTGTAAATCATCATCACAATATGGATGTACTTACATGCCTCATCAATCTCCTCAAGGATTATTGAGCATTCACCACAAACAAGAATTAGGGTTTCAAGCCCTCTCAAGGCACTTAGACAAAGGATCAATCAAGAAATGACATGATCTTCAACTTGTCTAACATCTCAAACATCCACAAAGGATCAAGAGGACTCCCACATCAAGAATCAAGCACAAGGTTGCAACATTCCAAGTGGGTCAAGCCTCAGGATCGCCAGTGTCACCAAATTAGGGTTTTGGTCGACTGAGGCCTCCAGATGAAATTTTTTTCTTCTGGCATGAGTCAATGCTTCAAAGCACAACCCAAGATACTCCAAGGGACCTCATGGACCCAATCATCAAGTCAATTTAACCTCAAGGGATGCATTCATCAAAAATCAGGAATTAGGGTTTCTTGACCTAATTCACCCTGCCAATACCTCAAGAGATGATTTGAGGGTCTCCAATACACTACATTTATCCATTTGCAACAATGGATTGATCCAAGAAGCTTGATGCACAAGTTTCAATTTCATCAGGACCACAATTAGGGTTTCAAGGGAAAAGTCAACTGTACCTTTGACTTTTGACCAAGACATGTTCCCAAACCTTGGGACATGATTCAATACACCCTATAACACCTATGGAATCCATCCATTAGGTTTGATTTAGGTCAAGGATTTGATTTCACAAAGGATCGCACAGTTTGGATTTCATCCGATAAAAAGTCAACTGTACAAAAATCCAAAGTTTGACTTTTTGGATTTTTAGTCAACCAAGGTTCCTTAACCCTAAAACAATGTTAATATGTGATTGGAATCATCATTCATCAAGAAAAAAAAAAAAGTGAGTTAACTTGTCAAAAGGGTAACCATAAAAAACTTAGAATTTTTCTAAGTTATGGAACAAAGTGGCTAGGGTACCAACTTTCAAGGACCATAACTTGAGATCCAAGCAACCATTTTGGATGGTCCAAAGCTGGATTTGTAGTTCTCATGGCATACTTTAAAAGCTTCAACTACAGCTCATTCCAATTCCTCATGGATTTTAAGTTATAGAGCGATCAAAATGGCTGAAAACATGAAAATGACATTTTTTCAGCACTTAGTGAAATTTTCACTAAGTCAACATCTGCCTTATTTTTTCCAAAATGTAGGGACATTTTTCACCTTGATCCAAGTCAAACCAGGTCTAGGGGTGGACATCAAAGTTAAAGAATGCCATGAGGGTTTCCCAACAAGTACCAATCATCTCCAAATTCCATTTGAGCAAGGAGATACAACCCTTGAAACATGGCATCATGAACTGATTTTTTCAAGAAAGATTTGGCAAATTTTGTGCATTTTGCTTGATTTGTCCAAATCTGATAAATCTATGCCTTGTCATCAATTTGGACACATCTGAGGATCAAATCCAAGGGGGATGATCTGATCTCCAAGCCTCCAAAGTCCAAGAATCTACAAGTAGCATGCCAAATCTAAAAGAGCTAAAAAGGTGCCAAGACTCCAATTTTGTTGCAATGCATTTAATGGATACATCAAGGTGGCATGGACTGATACATTCCTAATTGAATGAGTCAAGGATAAGCTCTGAATCAAATAACCATAGGCCTGTGCCCTAACCTTTAGTCATTGGCTAGAGGAGACTTGAGATTCCTTTTGCATAACATTGGCCAAAGGCCTGCTGCAGTTGCCATTCACTATTGCTTGCAAAATAAACTTTCTCTACTATAAATAGAGCTCATTTATGCTCAGTTTGAGTACACAAAAGCAACCAAATTGATGCTTTACTCAAAATCCCTCTCTTTAGGCCAAAATGCCTTCTTTAGCAAGGTATATCTGAGTTTTTGAGTTAGAGAGAAATTCCATCACAGATCATGATCCAAACACATTCAATATGTCATATCTAAGTTGTCCAAACTCTCATATGTGACCTGTAACACCAAAATCACAAAGTCTCATCTCAAAACCTCAAAATTGGACTTTTTTGCACTTTTCAAGCCATGTCTTGATTCAGTCACTTTCAAAACCAGATAAAGCCTCAAATATACTCCAAATATCATCCTTGAACTATCCCAAATGGTTCCCCACATCTGGAACACTATTTGAGATAGTTGCCATATTGGTCACTTTTGCCCCTTTTGCAAGAAAGAGCTCAACCTTGTTCTTGAGGATTCGAGTTGGTTCTAACCATTCTAAAAGTTTCTAAGGGATCAATTGAGAGTGTCCAAAGCATCAAATTACTTCTAGCACAAGAAACGTGGCAGATTGCATAACAAGCTCCAAGAGGTAAATGCATCATCACTTGAACTTTCTAAATTATGCATTGCTTTGAAGACCACTGATCATAAACATCTCATACATGTTATATATGTTGTGTTTGAACCAATTTCCCATGTAATTCTTGCCTGTATCATGTGTTAGTATAGAAAATGCAATTATAGGCCTATTTCAAAAACACTATCGAGTTTTTAAATAGGGACCTCATCTGAAAAAACCACCACCACCATTGGATTCCTCGGGAAATTCTAGGCTAGATGCATATAAATTTTGTCCCAATCCATGGAGAAATGAGAAAGTTATGGCCTTTACGTTTTTGGTCCAAAACCTTTCCTTGCCTTGCCTTGCCTTGCCTTGGCCAGGCCTAAAACAAGGCATGCCTTATGTATTTCTAGGGTGGCTTTGATACACGGATGTATCACCACCCAAGTGGTAGAAGGCGCGCACTGTAACCTTGAGGTCTGGGGTTCAAATCCCCCTCAGCCCAGACCCTTTTTTTTAACACTTTTTCCACTTTTTTAAATAATTTTCATATTATTTTAAATGATTTGAAAAATTAATTTCTCTCTCAATTTTAATTATTTTTTATTGGTTCTTTTTGTAAAAAATAAAAAAAAATGTTAAAATATTTTATTCCACAAAAAAAATCCAATTTATATTATTTATTTAATATAATTAGAATTTTTGTAATTAATTTCATTTTAGTTATTTTTAAACATTTTTTAAATGGAATTCACACTTTGGTCTTTCAAAATTAATTGGATTTTAAGCTTTCATATGATTAAACTTGATTTTCCAAAATGTACAACTTTTTTTTGAATATAATTGAAATTTTATCATTTATTATTTAAATTACCTTTGAAAAATGCCATTTTACTTCAAAAATTAGGGTTTCTTTGATGTTCACCCTAACAAATCTTTTTCAACCACTCATGGGCCTCTCCTTGAGTTGTAAGCCCCACCACTTGTACAAAAATAAATCTTTTAGGCCTCTAATAGAGTGTAAGACCCAATCCCCTTTTAACCAAAATCTTTAGGCCTCAGATATTGTATAAGTCCCTCGGCGTTAAAAGAATCTCGGCGCGATCGCCATTTCCGAGCAAAAACAATTTTGGGCCTACCCTCGTGTTGTAAGTCCCACTTTTCTTTTTCAAAACCTCTTTGGGGCTCTTGAGAGAGTGTAAGACCCAATCCCTTTGTACAGTAAACCTTTTTGGGCCACAATCATTGTATAAGTCTCGATACGATATTCAGAACAACGGTTCGATCACTGTTAAAACTTGGGCCTCTCTTTGAGTATAAGCCCCAATAATCTTTTCAAACAAACTCCTTTTTTATTTAGATTCAATATACAGTTGTTATCAAAACTTTCTTTAATTTCTTTGAACAACTAACCATACAGCATGGAAGCTTGCTCACCTGTAAGTTTTAACAACTTTCATTTACTCGCTTTCATATAAATATAACTGTATTGTGGGAAGCTGCGCACTGTGAGTCTTCTTTCATATCCTTTTAGATACTTGTCAAATATCAACTATATATATACTAAGTATAGTTATTTAGAGTTTTCTCCGGCAACTAGGTCTAGAACTAAGTAAAGCCATGTTGGTCACTCTTGAATACAACAAAAACTAGATCCCCATAGGATTTCCAGATACAGTCTTGCCTTCTCTTGGGCTTAATTAATATGGAACAAAGAGAAAGGTAGTATTCCTCGTGAACCTTTTCTCAGACTGTCACCCCTAAAAATTGTCAAAGAAATTCTACTCCCCAGAGTTTATCTATTCTCGGTGAATAGCATCTCTTGAGTTTCTTCAAACCTCAGGACTTTCACTAAATTATCTATTCTCGGTGAATAGCATTTCTTGAACTTTTCTTGGTTTGGGACCCACAGGCTTCCTAAAAGCATCCCCGCCTCCTCTTGGGCTTTGTACAAGGACCCTTCGGCTTCTTAGAAGTTCTCATGCCTTCTCTTGGGCTTAATACAAGGACCCTGAAGACCTCTTAAAGGTATAAGACAGAACTTGGTCATCCTTGGCTAGAGTAGTCTTTCCAGTGTCATATATCAGATTTTAGGGTTGATTCTCATCCCTTAATACTCGTGCCTCCTCTTAAAGGCATCATACAAAAGATAAAACTCTTCCACGCCAGTAGACTTGGACGGTATAATCCCCTTGAGTCTCAAAGACATTCTTAAATTCCCTGCCAACATAGGAGAAACCCCGGTTACTCTGGGCCAATCTTCAGTAGAGCTAAATCCCAGTCTCTCTCCCAAAAATCCCAAATCAGAACCTCAAGGCATCTGATACCTCAACTCTTCTGGAACCCTCAGCAAGAGTTAATTCCCCACTTGGACCTGTCTCGGGATCTCAATTATCCCCGACAAAAGCTAGCCTTCTCTTAGGCTTTGTATAATGACTTTTCCTCAGCAAAGTTAGCCTCCTCTTGGGCTTTGTATAATGATTCTCCCCAGCGGAGCTAACCTTTTCAGACTCTCTTGTTGAGTCAATTACTTTTCAGACTCTCTTGTTGAGTCCATTACCTTTCAGACTCTCTTCTTGATTCAATTACTTTTCAGACTCTCTGTTTGAGTCAATTACTTTTCAGACTCTCTTATGGAGTCCATTACCTTTCAGACTCTCTTGTTGAGTCACTCACCCTTTTAGACTCTCTCGTTGATTCAATCACGTTTTCAAACTCTCTTGCTGAGTTAACCTTTTCAGCCACAATCCTGGGCTTTGTACAGGACAGATAAAAGCACTCTCTTGTTGAGTCAAACCCTTTTAGCCTCAATCTTGGGCTTTGTACAAGACATAAATCTTCATCTCTTAAGCTTGGAACATATATCTTTCCCAGTAAAGTCATTTTCTCCCAGCCTTCTTTTAGGCTTTTAGGAATGATTTCCTGATAATACGATTTTACACTACATATTTGGCTCGATTTACATTGAATTATTTAATCGTTTTCGTTTATTTACATGTTATTTCGCAAGTGTTAAGCTTATTTCCAGGTATTTTATCTCAAGTGACTTGTATAAGAAAAGAAGAGAAAACAGAAGAAAAGAGAAGAAAATAAGGCATTTGACAACAAAAACCAGATTCTGCACTCAGGGCGCATGGCGACCGTCACAGGTCCATGGCGACCGTCATAGTACTTTAAGTAGTGACCCTCGTCATATGACTATGGCGACCGGCACAAGCATAATTCCCAGAATTCAAGTTTAAGTTACGTGGACCACTCAACGGTATCAATTCAACTCAAATCACGTTCAACAAGTCTTCAGAAAGTATCGGCCACTAACACCCACCTGGAGATATTTTCTCTCTGTTTCACGCCAACTTCTCTAGTTATAAAAAGAAGCAGTTTTCTACACAAAGGCTCTCTCTCTCTCTCTCTCTTTCTCTCTCTCTCTCTCTCTCTCTCTCTCTCTCTCTCTCTCTCTCTCTCTTTCTCTCTCTCTCTCTCTCTCGATACCTAGTTTATGCCATTTTCTGCAGTCGAAGCTTTTAATTCCCTTTCCTTTGTTTTTCCATTTTTTGTTTTCTCAGTACTTAAAAAGCAATAGCTTCCTACACCGGGGGGCTATTGTACTTTAGTTAGTAGTTATTACACTTTAAGTTTTATTGTTCGAGCAAGCGAATCCTGCCGGCTTGTAGAGGATCGTGTACTCAAGATTCGTTGTTTCCAGGTTTTTACTCAATTAATATAATTGCCCTTTACTTTTAAATATCATGTCTGCATTAATGTTTTATTGTTTATGTTTGTGTATGTCTGTTAAAATGTCCGGCTAAACTATTTATATCGGTATGTAATTAAGTCGATCGGAAAGGGGTCCGATCGATCGTAGGTAAACTTTGACACTTTAATTTTCTGGTTCCAATTTCTTATTTTAATTGACTTTTGTTACGAGAATAAGAAAGTAACGAAGGTTACGATCAATAAAACGGGAGTTTGAGATTTTAACCGGATAGCTGAAACTGGGCATTGGTTATAAATATAGCGAGAGGAGTTTAAAATCAATTAGGACTTATTAATTTTCAAAATGTATTTTTAAATTTAAATGGGCTAGCGAGAGCAGACATTCTGATTTAGGAGTATAGTCGGAGTCAATAACACGAGAGTGTGAGGTAAAGACTTTTAAATTGGTATTTTTCTACTGAAAACTATTTTGACTAATAAGCCGACGATCTGTTGGATCCCCGATGATTGATGGGTTACGTACCGATATTCCGTTATACTTTAATCAAATATAAATTCTAGTTTACTTTTAGTTTCCCGTTTGCACCTTAACATAAGAATCATCAGCCTTAGCTAAACATAGTAACAATCTGATAGCATTAGTTTGATTATCAGTCCCTGTGGGATCGATATCTTTTTAAAACTACGCGATTAAACTGTGCGCTTGCAGTTAGTAACCCCGATAGACTCATAAAGTCGCGATCTAGTTTTTGGCACCGTTGTCGGGGACTGATTTAATCAATAGTGCGATTCAATTATTGCGTCGTATAGACTAAGGCAACAAATTCCCTAAATTGTCGGTTGTATGCCAAGTACTCGCTCAAAAGGCGAAGACCTCAGGCGACCGACAGACGAACCTGAACGTCTTCTTAGCATAAAAAGACGATTCCGAGAATATTGCTTAAACCACGAAATTCCTTTTCCTTTATCAGAACCAGAATCTCAATCAGATCCCGAATCTGAAACAGAACTTGAATCTGAGTCAGAATCAGAATAAAAAAAAGACATGGCTGATGGACCACAACACCATCCTCTTAAGTATTATGCCACCCCATCTCAGCAAGAACCACATAACAACATTGCTGCCCCTGCTATCAACGGAAACGATTTCGAGTTGAAACCCTCATTGTTGTCAGCCGTACAACAACATCAATTTTCTGGAAATCCTACAGATGATCCCAATGAACATTTGACCAAGTTTGTGCAGTACGCAGACACAGTGAAGGCAAATGGTGTAACTCCAGACGCGATAAGACTATGTCTTTTTCCTTTTTCATTAAGAGACAGAGCTTGGGCTTGGTTGGAATCCTTGCCATCAAACTCCGTTACTACGTGGGATGAGTTGAAAAAAGGTATTCTTAGCACGATATTTCCCACCAAGCAAGACGGCTATGCTAAGAGCCCAAATTAATGGATTCAAACAAAAGGACAACGAATCTCTCTACGACGCATGGGAAAGATACAAAGAAATGATGAGGATGTGTCCGCATCACGGTCTTGAAGATTGGTTGGTCATCCATACGTTTTACAATGGTCACTTGTACAATACAAGAATGACAATAGATGTCGCCGCTGGTGGTACACTTATGGACAAACCTTATGACAAAGCTTATCAACTCATCGAAAGTATGGCTCAAAACCATTATCAATGGGGAGGTTAAACAACGCCAGTGGAAAAATCCCAAACAAAAGGTGGAATGTACGAAGTTAGTAGCCTTGATCATGTCCATGCTAAGTTAGATGCCCTTGCTCAAAAGATAGATAACTTGACCATAACACCCGTAGCCACCGTGGCTGTTGTAGCTCCAAACTGCGAATTATGCGAAGTACCTGGACATGCTGCCCTTGAATGTCAAATTTTGGCAGGAGTCCCCACTGATCAAGTGAATTATGCTCAAGGAAACCCTTATGCAAATACCTACAATCCTGGCTAGAAAAACCATCTCAATTTTTCGTACAAGAACAACAACGTTTTGTATGCACCTGGCCAAGCACCTGCTGTACCGCCAGGGTATCAAAAACCCGCTGCTAATGCTCCTAGGAAGTTAAACCTTGAAACCATGATGGAGAACTTCATTGCTTCACAAGCTCAACAAAACAAGGAGTTCCTTAACCAAAATGTTCACACTAGTGAGCAAATCAAACAATTAGCCAACAAGGTTGACGCTTTAGCCACTCACAACAAAATGTTGGAAACACAAATCTCGCAAGTGGCTCAACAACAAGCTGTTACCACTACCCTAACTAGTAATCTTCCAGGACTACCTCAACCTAATCCGAAAGGACATGCAAATGCTATGACACTTCGGACTGGAACATAACTAGGTGGACCAACTAACCCAAGGATCGAAAACCTAGCCATGTATTGAAAGCCTAGTAAGGAGTCTGAAATGGAGGATGAACCAAAGGAAAAAGAAAAAGAAGATGATGGCAAAGAGGCCGAAGAGAAAGAAAAACCATATGTGCCTCCACCACCTTATAAACCACCTATCCCGTATCTTCAAAGATTCGCTAAATTTAAAAACATAGGACAGTTTAAGAAATTCGTTGAACTTCTGAAACAATTGAATGTTACAATACCTTTTACAGAAGCAATCACACAAATGCCCTCCTATGCTAAGTTCCTAAAATAAATCCTATCCAATAAGAAAAAGCTTGAGGATGCTGAAACCGTTATGCTTACTGCAAAGTGTAGTGCTATAATCCAAAACAACATGCCTCCTAAGCTAAAAGACCCTGGTAATTTTTCTATACCATGTGTAATTGGAAAGTTTGTTATAGACAAAGCCCTGTGCGACTTAGGAGCCAGTATTAGCTTAATACCCTTATCTATTTGTAAAAGACTCAACATGGGAGAACTGAGACCAACAAAAATGTCCGTACAACTAGCTGATCGTTCAGTGAAATTTCCTCTAGGAATGCTAGAAAATGTTCCAGTACGTATAGGTCAATTCTACATTCCTACAGACTTCATAATTATGGACATTAAGGAAGACTCCAACATCCTTATCATTTTAGGAAGAACATTCCTAGCTACAGCCGGAGCCATCATAGATGTGAAAAAAGGAAAACTAACTTTTGAGGTTGGCGAAGAAAAGGTAGAACTTATCCTCTCACAATTTCTTAAAGCACCTGCCATAGATGATTTATGTTGTTTCTTAGATGTTATTGATGAAAGCGTTAAACAAATGGAGAAACACCAAAATACGTATTCTGAAGTGCTGAGAATTCCAATTCCACCAATTTTTGAAGATGATAATTGGCGTGGGGAATACCAAGATAATAATCTAAGTGAATGTCTCGCACTCACTCCTGACCCTATGTCTTGCCCAAATAAACCAGCTGTAGAACTGAAAACACTACCCAAAGATCTAAGATATGAATTCCTAGATGCAGAACTCGAACGACCAGTTATAGTCAACGCAAATCTAGGACAAATAGAAACTGAACAATTATTACATGTCCTGAGAAAATACCCAACTGCTTTAGGCTATAACATCTCAGATTTAAAAGGAATAAGTCCCTCTATCTGTATGCATCGCATCATGCTTGAGGAAGACGGTAAAACCTCTAAAGAACATCAAAGGAAAATCAATCCCATTCTGAGTGATGTCGTTAAGAGAGAAGTGCAGAAGCTGTTAGAAGCAGGAATCATATACCCAATATCCGATAGTGAATGGGTTAGCCCAGTTCACGTTGTACCCAAGAAAGAAGGTGTTACAGTCATCAGTAATGAAAAAGGCGAATCCGTAGCACAACGTACTCAAACCGGATGGAGAATGTGTATCGACTATAGGAAACTAAACAAAGCCACTCGTAAAGATTATTTCCCTTTACCCTTCATAGATCAAATGCTTGAACGCCTGGCTAAACACTCCCATTTTTGCTATTTAGACGGATACTCAGGATTTTTACAAATTCCTATCCATCCTGATGACCAAGAAAAGACTACTTTCACATGTCCCTATGGTACCTTTGCCTACCGGTGAATGCCTTTCGGACTATGTAACGCACCTGCAACATTCCAGAGATGCATGATGTCCATCTTCTTTGATTTCTTAGATGGTATAATGGAAGTCTTTATGGACGATTTCTCTGTCTGTGGGGAAAGTTTTGAAGGATGTCTATCTAACCTCAAAATGGTGCTTGAACGATGCGTAAGCGTTAACCTAGTGCTCAATTGGGAAAAATGCCATTTCATGGTCCGACAAGGAATTGTACTTGGACATATAGTATCCAATAAGGGGATTGAAGTCGATAAGGCAAAAATCGAAGTTATAGAAAATCTCCAACCGCCGAAAACCGTTAGAGAAATAAGAAGCTTTCTAGGACACGCCGGTTTTTATCAACGTTTCATCAAATATTTCTCTAAGATAACCAAGCCTCTAACTGAGCTATTGATGAAAGACGATGAATTCGTCTTTGATGATAAATGCTTGGATGCATTTCGAACACTTAAACTAGCATTGATATCCACACCCATTATGCAACCTCCAGATTGGAATGAACCATTCGAGATTATGTGTGACGCGAGTGATTACGCTGTAGGTGCAGTCTTAGGACAAAGAAAGGATAAAATGCTTCATGCAATTTACTAAGCTAATAGAACCTTAGATCATGCACAAATGAACTACGCTACGACAGAAAAGGAACTTTTGGCTGTCGTGTTCGCTCTGGGTAAATTTCGTTCCTACATAGTAGGAGCAAAAATAATCATCTATACCGATCACGCCGCAATCAGGTACCTATTAAGTAAAAAAGACGCCAAACCAAGGCTTCTGAGGTGGATTCTCCTCCTACAAGAATTTGATTTGGAAATCAAAGACAAGAAAGGCACTGAAAATGTAGTAGCTGATCACCTGTCGAGAATGGAAAATATCCAACCTGAACAAGTACCTATTAATGACGATTTCCCTTATGAAAGACTCTTAGCCCAGTTAGAAAGTAATACAATTGAATAATCTCTGACTTATAATGATACAGAAACCAATGAAGTTATAGAAGTTATTTACACTAAAACCACGCTGCCATGGTATGCTGATTTTGTCAATTACCTATCAGCTGGAGTACTACCACCTGATCTAACCTATCAACAAAAGAAGAAATTCTTCCATGACCTTAAACACTATTATTGGGACGAACCACTACTCTTCAAGAGGGGCGCCGATGGTATTTTCTGTCATTGTGTACCCGAAGAAGAAGTAGAAGATATAATTTCTCACTGCCATTCCGCCCCCTATGGTGGGCATGCGAGCACTTCGAAGACTTGTGCTAAAATCTTGCAAGTTGGCCTCTTTTGGCCTAATCTATGGAAAGATGTCCATATCGCGGTTATAAATTGCGACCGGTGTCAACGCACTGGTAACATCTCTAGACGCGATGAAATGCCTCAAAAGGGCATTTTAGAAGTAGAAGTCTTTGACGTGTGGGGAATAGACTTAATGGGACCATATCCGTCCTCTTTTGGTAATAAATACATACTCGTTGCGGTTGATTATGTTTCAAAATGGATCAAGGTTGTAGCCGCCCCAACAAACGACGCACGAGTAATGAATAACCTCTTTAAGAATATAATTTTTCCTAGATTCGGTGTCCCGAGACTAGTAATCAGTGATGGAGGTTCCCACTTTATCTCAAAAATCTTTGAGAAACTTCTATCTAAATATCGAGTCAAACACCGTGTAGCAACACCTTACCACCCCCAAACAAGTGGGCAAGTAGAGGTCTCGAATAGAGAAATTAAACAGATCTTAGAAAAGACCGTTGCCACCTCTAGGAAAGATTGGTCTTCGAAACTACACGAAGCTTTATGGGCTTATAGGACAGCTTATAAAACTCCCATAGGAACCACGCCATTTAAGCTAGTTTATGGAAAATCTTGTCACCTACCCGTAGAAATAGAATATAAGGCCTATTGGGCTATCAAAACTATTAATCTAAATTATATAGCTGCGGGAGAAAAGAGAATTCTAGATTTACATGAACTAGAAGAACTTAGATTAGACGCCTACGAGAATGCCCGAATCTATAAAGAAAGAACAAAAAGATGGCATGACAAACGTATATCAAGGAAAGAATTTAATGTAGGAGACATTGTGCTTTTGTTTAATTCTAGACTTAGATTCTTCCCAAGCAAACTTCGTTCTAAGTGGTCCGGTCTCTTTGAGGTAACCAAAGTCCTGCCAAGCGGTGCTGTTGAAATAAAAGGTAGATCTAGTGACCCGTTTATCGTAAATGGGCAACGTCTGAAACACTATCACTGCATAGACAATAGGGATTATTCAACAGGTCTGCAACTTGCAGAAGTGCATACAATTCCCTTAAGCTAATATTTCAGACAAACTATGTCGAGCTCCCGACATAAAATGAAGCGCTACGTAGGAGGCAACCCACGGCCTTTCTTTCAATTCGTTTTACTTTATTTTTATTTTTATTTTTATTTTTTATTTTTTAACTTCATTTTCATTGTTATTTTTATCTTTTGTTTTAAATTTGTTTCACTAACAAATGCGGTATTTCCAATTATTTTAAAAATCAGTGCTGATTGTCTTACTTTATGCTTCCAAGACTTTATCTTTTTTCTACCTTCTTCCTTCTCCACTGATTTTATTCTTCCTACTAACTTTAAAGATGGATAATGAAGATACCATGGTTGTGCTATTCCAGAATGCGGTCCAATGGCACCGCTACGAGGCTCTTTCTCTTAGACCTATGGCTTTAACCAAATTCCTCCATGGACCTACCATGACTGCTCTAGGCATATGAGATAGTATAGATTTTATGTTTAACCAAATAGGTTGGGAGGGTTTTGCTAGGAAGAAGCACTCGTCTTACCATAGGTTAACTCTTGAATTTTTGAGCTCATTGTCCTATGACCCTAATTGTGGCATGGGATTTAATAAGGGTAGGATAACCTTCAGGCTGTTTGGATACACTTGCCGTTTTAACAACCGAGAATTCGCGGAACTGTTGGATTTTCCCAATGGCCCCGACGTTTTCTCAATGGCACAAGAGGATTTGCTTATGGAAAATGAACTTAACTTTTTCTGGGGTAGTATTTCGGGATGACCACATCATGACCCACACCCTATGGTGTCCACTGATATTCATAACCCGACCATCAGATACTTCCATATGATCTTAGCCTTCACCCTTTTTGGAAAATCTGAGAATGACACCTTAGTGTCCAGAGATGAGCTCTTTATCCTGTTCTGTGTGTTTCAATCTCGACCTGTTAATGGGGCTACCTTTATGCTTGACAACCTCCGTAGGATTGCTCAAGCTGATCATGGTCCCATTCTAATAGGCGGCCTAGTGACCAAAATTGTTGAAGTCATGGGATTTAGGACACGTCTCTCTCGAGTAAACCCTTTAGGAGGATATAGGCCAATGAACATCACCTTCTGTTTCAATAGGGGATTAATAGGAAACCTTGGACCACACCATTTCCAGCTACTGATTAACAATGAGGTTGTACCCCACTTTACCTTACCTGACTTTGAGCGTACAAGTGTGCACAACCGCCATAACTGGCTGTATGATTTGGATGGACCACAATATGAGAATTAACTTGATGACCATACCTTCAATATTGAAATTGATCCTGAAACACCTCCTCATTACCATGATTTCCAGATCACCCTATTGATGATACTAATACCATTCCTCCTGTAAACATCCATGCCACACTGGAAGTTTTCCGTACTGAACTAAATGCCATGAGAGATCAACTACAAGTTATCCGTCTCGATGTCATTGGTTTAATGGACACCACCGTCGAGCAGCTTGACCAGCTTAACCAAACAGTGGAGTCTTTGAGATGCTCTATCGGCTGATTTTATTTTATTTTTCAAGATATTTACCGCATTTTCTTTTAGCTTTAATTCTAATTTTTTAATGTTCTTTTTGGATTTAAATTGAACCTACTGGTACTTTATGCATCTGCTACTGCTAATGCTAATTTTTGGATACTGAATTACTTTACTTCAGTTAATGGATATTTATTTCACTGCTATTTATCTTTGTTTTTATTATCTGCAGCAATATTATTTGTTCTTTTACTATTCTGCTGTGTTTGCAGCGTTAAATAAATTTCCATTCCATCATTATTACTTTATTATTGAAAACTGAAGTGTTGTGTGCAGTATTATGCTTTTATTATGCTGATCATTACTGGTTTAAATTAAAATTTTAAATTTTCTGAGTTTCTGGTGTATGACGACCGTAACACTCCTGTAACGCCCGTCACAGGCATAACAAGGGTGATGACCGTCAGGTCATCTGTGGCGACCGTCACAAAATAAAACTTGCTATATGCTATATTTGTAACAGAACCACTCAAACCCTTTCTTCTCCCCTTCTTCTGCAACCGTCCCACTTACCATTCATCACCATTCACACCATAACTCCATACCACTCAGCAACGTTCAAAATCCCCATTTATTGTGCCACTAATTCACCCACTCACCACATTTTTCTCTATTAAAACACAGTAAATTCACTCCAAATTCACAATCCCGCCTTTGCTCCGTAAACAAACCACATTCTAAAACCAAAAACTCTTGCATGAACAATGGCTCAACAACCAGACGTTTCACATATAATTTTTCGTGATGGCCAAGCTGGAGAATTTCAAAGAGAGAAATACATCAAGTTCCACAAACGATCAATCCAACCGACACGCTATCTTGACATTTCCTGTCTAGAAGAGCTTGGCTTATTGGAGGGAGTCAAATGGATGCTTCTCAACTCAGGTTTAACGCAGCTCTGCACCCAGAACCTCCCGACTTATGAAGCGCTAACCTTGGAGTTCCTCAGCTCTTTTTCCTACAACACCCCCTCGGATGATGCCCAGTATCTCACCGGGTCCGTCTCTTTTAGAATGTTCAACACCAAATATTCTTATACTCAAGACGAGCTTGCCACCATGCTGAACTTTCCACAAGGCGACAATGTGCAGTACCGTATTCCTCGAGTTGCAAACTGGCCAAATGTAGCATTTGGGGTGTGGAGAAGTTTAACAGGTGAAAGCATTACAAGCTAGGAGGGACTCAATGCCTCACTCATCCATAACCCAGCCATTCGCTATTATCAACATGTCTTAGGCCACACCATCTTCGGGAGGGTAAACAACCATAAGGTAAATTCAAAGGAGATTTTCTTTATGCATTGCGTTTTTACACCGGTACCGATCTGTGCCATCTCGTTTCTACTTGCAAACATTCAGTCTAGTTGTACAAGATGTGCTAGTCCTTTCTGTTTTGGAGGAATAGTCACTTCTATAGCACTGACCTTGAATTTGGAAGATAAGCTTTCGCACTTACCATCTATATCGGCTGAATATCTGGATTTATAATGCTGCCGCAATGCACATCTGATTAAAGCCAGAGAGGATAGGAAATAGAACCTTATGGTGAGGAACAAGGTGGTTCGTAGTATTGTTTTGCCTAGCCCTGCTCGTACAGATCCACAGAGGATGGCAAATTGGATCTTTGATTTGGATGCCCCTGAGCCTAATGAGGTTGCACCCAAAGGCCAGCCTGATGATGAGTTTGATGAGATGGAACACGGTGCACCTGAGGAAGACCAACAACAACACACTATGCAGTTTTCAAGCTCATCCTCCCGACGCCGTCGAAGAAGTGACCGCGCCCCTGCTACTAATGATGACATTCTCGTGGCCATTATGCAAAGGAATGAGTTGGATGCCCAGCGAGACCAGAGACACCAGACTCAGCATGCTGACATGATGGGTCTCCTGCACCAAATCCAACAAGACCAGCGCGACCAAGGCGAAAGAATAGAGCGAAGGATGTCGAGCGTCATCGATGAGATGGGTGCCTTGACTGTGCAGGTGGATGGCTTGCGTGATTACATCTATCATGTGGGTTTACCTCATCAGTTTGGACCAGATGGACGTGGACGAGCACGAGGCAGATCGCGAGGACCCCAGTAGTTTGTTTTCTATTTTCTGTTTTGTTTGTTCCTTTCTTTCTACACTATTTCGAAACATTGATGACAATGTTAGATTCGGTGTGGGAGAGGAAACATTCGTTGTAGTTTATTTTCTAGTTTATGCTGTTATTTCCTTTTCTCAACTTTAATGTACTTCCCAGCTAATAAATGCTATGTTTTCCGTGTTATTTAATTCCCCACTTTATTTAGCCATAACAACAAAAATTTTCCTTTACGATTCGACACATAACTTGACACGCCCTTAGAGTATATAGGTTGCTAGAAACTGGAGAAAGAATCAACAAAATTGATATCGTCTTGACACACTAGACCTCTCATATTTACGTTATCAGTTTGAGTACCCATTATACCGAGACCTTAAGCTTTAGTTCTAAATTAGCCCCAAGTAGTTTATATCAGCGATCAACACTGTCTTAAGCACAAACTACGTGGAGAGCCGATGCAAATAAGTGATTGATGCCTAGAGATGCAAAAATTGAAAATTTTCACGCTTTTGTCTGTGGAAATAAAAAGAAAATGCAGAATGCAAGATATGCAAAAGGCGATAGAAATCTGTGTTAGTTGGTTCAGCGGTACCTGGTACTGAACTCGGTAGGGCGAACCACGGTTCGATCCCCCACAACTTGCAACAGGTATATAAAGGGTTACCACACTTGTGTACCAGACCCCGTGTTTAAAGGATCAAAATCACTAACAGGCCACTCTACTACGTGCGTCCAAAGGCAAAGGGCTTAATGTGATTGCGATGGAATGAAAACGGATGAAATAGAAACAAGAAGCATTAGGTTGAGCTATAGTAGAATGATTCGGACTGGTTTGTATAGGGGGGTCTATGATCATGTTTTATGTTTTGTGTCATGAATGTATCTTTAGTGTTTGATTGAGTATCTGTTCCGCACAACCGCATATGATTCGGAAATGTGTCAGGTGTGTGTGTTGGATCAATGCTTTTGAAATGATTATTTGCTTGAGGACAAGCAAAGGTTCAAGTGTAGGGGAGTTTGATAATACAATTTTACACTACATATTTGGCTCGATTTACATTGAATTATTTAATCATTTTAGTTTATTTACATGTTATTTCACAAGTGTTAAGCTTATTTCCAGGTATTTTATCTCAAGTGACTTGTATAAGAAAAGAAGAGAAAAGAG
Organism: Lathyrus tuberosus; assembly: GCA_022829125.1. Taxonomy (NCBI): domain Eukaryota; kingdom Viridiplantae; phylum Streptophyta; class Magnoliopsida; order Fabales; family Fabaceae; genus Lathyrus; species Lathyrus tuberosus. Next base: position 463,713 of record JALAZF010000803.1, on the reverse strand, counting down.
AAGAAAAGAGAAGAAAATAAGGCATTTGACAGCAAAAACCAGATTCTGCACTCAGGGCGCATGGCGACCGTCACAGGTCCATGGCGACCATCATAGTACTTTAATTAGTGACCCTCGTCACATGACTATGGCGACCGACACAAGCATAATTCCCAGAATTCAAGTTTAAGTTACGTGGACCACTCAACGGTATCAATTCAAATCAAACCACGTTCAACAAGTCTTCAGAAAGTATCGGCCACTAACACCCACCTGGAGATATTTTCTCCCTGTTTCACGCCAACTTCTCAAGTTATAAAAAGAAGAAGTTTGCTAAACAAAGGCTTTCCCCCCCCCCCCCCTCTCTCTCTCTCTCTCTCTCAATACCTAGTTTATGCCATTTTCTGCAGTCGAAGCTTTTAATTCCCTTTCCTTTGTTTTTCCATTTTTTGTTTTCTCAGTACTTAAAAAGCAATAGCTTCCTACACCGGGGGGCTATTGTACTTTAGTTAGTAGTTATTACACTTTAAGTTTTATTGTTCGAGCAAGCGAATCCTGCCGGCTTGTGGAGGATCGTGTACTCAAGATTCATTGTTTCCAGGTTTTTACTCAATTAATATAATTGCCCTTTACTTTTAAATATCATGTATGTATTAATGTTTTATTGTTTATGTTTGTGTATGTCTGTTAAAATGTTCGTCTAAACTATTTATACCGGTATGTAATTAAGTCGATCAGAAAGGGGTCCGATCAATCGTAGGTAAACTTTGACACTTTAATTTTCTGGTTCCAATTTCTTATTTTAATTTACTTTTGTTATGAGGGTAAGAAAGTAACGAAGGTTACGATCAATAAAACGGGAGTTTGAGATTTTAACCGGATAGCTGAAACTGGGCATTGGTTTTAAATACAGCGAGAGCGTTTTAAAATCAATTAGGACTTATTAATTTTCAAAAAGTATTTTTAAATTCAAATGAGCTAGCGAGAGAAGACATTCTGATTTAGGAGTATAGTCAGAGTCAATAACACGAGAGTGTGAGGTAAAGACTTTTAAATTGGTATTTTTCTACTGAAAACTATTTTGACTAATAAGTCGGCGATCTGTTGGATCCCCGATGATTGATGAGTTACGTACCGATATTCTGTTATACTTTAATCAAATCTAAATTCTAGTTTACTTTTAGTTTCCCGTTTGCACCTTAACATAAGAATCATCAGCCTTTGCTAAATATAGTAACAATCTGATAGCATTAGTTTGATTATCAGTCCCTGTGGGATAGATATCTTTTTAAAACTACGCGATTAAATTGTGCGCTTGCAGTTAGTAGCCCCGATAGACTCATAAAGTCGCGATCATTTCCCAAGCAGAGTCAACTCTTTTCAGCCTCAATCTTGGGCTTTGTACAAGACAGATAACACTCTCCAACAAGAGTCAAACCCATTTCAGCCTTAATCTTGGGCTTTGTACAAGACACATACAAATCTCCCTGGCGGAGTCAAAATCAATTTTAGCCTCAATCTTGGGCTTTGTACAAGACAGATAGAACATTTTCTCCGGAAAAGTCAAGCTTTTAGCCTCCTCTTAGGCTTTGTATAATGATATGCCCAAAGAGTCAATCTCTTTTTTTGCCTCAATCTTGGGCTTTGTACAAAACACCAATATATACACTCTCTTGTTGAGTCGGTCTTATCCAGCCTCCTATTAGGCTTAGGGTAAGGATTCCCCCAGTGGAGTCAATCAACCTCTTAGCTTCAACCTTGGGTTTAGATCAAGGCACACAAAAAATCAACAATCCCTCTTTAGAGATGACAAATTCTCTCTCAGTAAAACCTTTAGCTTTAGTCTTGGGCTTTGAACAAGACATAAATAAATAACCTTTTAGCTTCAATCTTGGGCTTTGAACAAGACACCAAAACATCTTTTTCCTCCCTTAGAATAGGGGGAACTACGATTGCTCTGATTTCCCTATTTTGTTTAAACGGGAATATGTAGGCATAAGATTGTGAAATCTTAGCGAGCATACTAATCAAAAACTTTAGGTCCAATACCTTCATACATCAATCAAAACTTCGGTCTAGTACCTTACCAAAAACACCCGAACATCAACTCACTCACTCACTCATATTTCCCAAGAAACTTTCCCAACCCATTAACGGATAAACACTATCAAGTACAAAGCGAAACCTAAAGCTAATATCCTGCGGATAACCACATATAGGATGGGTAATTGATAACTCCCCATTGTATAACCTTACCCCGACTCCCCGAATCTCTTTTAAACGTTTGTTCAGTTAAACATTCACGTGCAAGGTTAGTTTTAGATAGCTTCCCTTTCCCTTCCAGCTTCATGGGATAAATAAGAAATCAGAAAGTAGCACCCCTCCTACCATTGCAATGAAAAAAACCAAGCGACAAGGTGGTCGCGTCACCGACAAAAATCGCTCGCTACAATAAAATGGCGACTCTGCTGGGGATATTGTAAGATCTAGTCATCATCGTCCCCATTTTCCAACAGTAAAATGACGACTCTGCTGGGGACGTCTTTGATCTGTTAGGATTATAGGCTATAGCTCTTAAGAGGTATAGGATGTTAGTATTAGGAATGAATATATATATTGCTTTTCCTAATTGATATTCGTGTTTATTTTCTGCTAATGGGACTGCGGGTGATGCCGCATCTGGAAAGTTTGAGTGACACCTAAGATAAGTGATGGCACTAGACGGGTAACCTTATAGGGAGTGACTCCCAAATAAGAGACCCCGTTCAACCATCGAATCAGTGGAGATACCCTTTGCGGATTCAATGCCTTTACGACTTTGGTTGTTGAAAGTAGATTGTTCGATTGTGGTGTCCGTGAAACTGAGGATTTAGTAGGCTGAGACCTTGTTACTATTTTGTAGTGCAGAAGCTATCAGAAATAATTGTCACCCGATACTACCCTTATTTGAGATTACTCTAAGATACTGCAGCTCGCTCGGGTGAACCAGCCTGGTATTGTTATCCCAAGAGGGGTCAATAATTTTGGGGACAGGTACAAAAAATCACCAGTACAACCTTTGGGGATGGGTAGATCCATGACTTCATGACACCGAACCTTTGACCCCAATTTTTTTCTATGTTTTTGTGTGCTGCATTCATGCATACATTTCATTAAAAAACATTAAAACAAAGAAAATTTTCTCTTCTAGTCTCTTATTTTTTCAAATTAAACTGAGACAATGATTGCAAATGTAAAAAAAAAAGGCTTGCATTATGGATTTCGGTAGAAGGAGGACTCACAAGTACACCTTCAAGGTTCCAAAACTAGAGGATTTGAGAGGGTTGGCGAGGATGATCACCAACCTTGATGCTTTCAGAGCTAAGTACGGAGGACTACTGTCTCTGTTAAGGGTACATGTAATCGAAGGAATCCTGTCTACGCTCATTCAGTTTTACGATCCGGTCTATCACTGTTTCACATTCCCGGATTATCAGCTTGCACCAACATTGGAGGAATACTCTCATCTGACCGATTTACCCATCACTGACCAAGCTCCCTTTTCTGGACTGGAAGAAATTCCAAAGGATCAAACCATTGCAAGAGCAATCTATTTGGATGAGTCCGAAGTCAGGACTCACATGACCACTAAGGGTGAACTCCAGGGCTTGCCAGCTCGGTTTTTGATAAAGAAGGCTCTGTACTTTGCTAGTATAGGGAAAGTGACTGCTTTCGAGAGCGTCTTTGTTCTGCTCACCTACGGGTTATTTTTGTTTCCCAACATTGATGACTTTATTGATATTAATGCCATTAAGATTTTTCTGATTGGAAACCCCGTACCGACCTTGCTCGCAGATGTCATACCCTAAATTTTGACCACTAAGATTTCCCATCATTGTGCAAATCATCATCACAATATGGAGGAACCATCATACCTCATCAGTCTCCCCAAAGATGGGTGAGCATCCACTACAATCAATTTAGGGTTTCAAGCCCTCTCAGAGTTCTTAGACAAAGGATCAATCAAGAAATGACATGATCTTCAACTTGTCTAACCTCCCAAACATCTACAATGGATCAAGAGGACTCCCACTTTAAGGATTAAGCACAAGGTTGCTCCCTTCCAGGTGGATCAAGCCTCAAGATCGCCAGTGTCACCAAATTAGGGTTTGGTCGACCAGGGCCTCCAGATGGAAATTTTCCTCTGGGCATGAGCCAATGCTTCAAAGCATATCCTAAAATACTCCATGGAACCTCATGGGCCCATCCATCAAGTCAATTTGACCTCAGGGGATGCATACATCAAAAATCAGGAATTAGGGTTTCTTGACCTAATTCACCCCTAAGTTGACTTTTGGGACAAATCATGAGACAAGACCTCAAGAGAGGATTTGAGGGTCTCCAACACACCACATTGATCCATTTGTAACAATGGATTGATCCAGGAAGCTTAAGCAGCAAGTCTCAATTTCATCAGTACCACAGTTAGGGTTTTGCGAGAAAAGTCAACTGTATCTTTGACTTTTGACCAGGACATGCTCCCAAACCATAAGACATGATTCAATATACCCTATAACACCCATGGAACATGTCCATCAAGTTTGATTTAGGTCAAGGACTTGATTTCATAAAGGATCGCACAGTTTGGAATTCATCTGACAAAAAGTCAACTGTACACAAAAGTCAAACTTTGACTTTTTGAGATTTTTCACAATTATGGTTCCTTAACCCTAAAATGATGTTAATGTGTGATTGGAATCATCATTCATCAAGAAAAATCAAGAAAATTTGGATAACTTGTAAAAGGAGTAACCATAAAAAAAACTTAGAAATTTTTCTAAGTTATGGAACAAAGTGGCTAGGGTACCAACTTTGGAGGACCATAACTCCTAAACAACAAGGCCATTTTTCCCCATCCAAAGATGGATTTGTAGCTCTCATTACGCTATACAAAAGCTTTAACTACACCTCATTCCATTTCATCATGGATTTTGAGTTATGGAATGATCAAAATCAAGAAAAGTGAAAATGCCACTTTTTTCCAACACTTAGTGAAATTTTCACTAAGTCAGAATCTGCCTTCACCTTTTTCCAAATGTAGGGGCATTTTTCACTTGGATCCAAAAAGTATCAAAACCAATTATGATCTAACAGTTATTGTATCATATGAGGGCTTTCCAAAATGACTAAGAACTCCATCAAATTCCACTTGAGCCATGAGATATGACAATGGAAATATGCCTTGCTGAAAACTGCCAAGGCAAGGCAGATTTTGGAGTTTTGCTCGATTTGCCAAAATTTTGCAAAGGTCAAGCAACTCTATCCATCTGAACACCTCAAGGGGGGACCAAGGAGGAACCAACTATGATCCCAAGCCTCCCAAGTCTTTGGAACCAAAAGTAGCATGCCAAACCTAAAAATCCCTAAAGAGGGGACAAGACTCCAATTTTGTTTTGGAGCATTCAATGGATGCACCAAGGTGGCATGGACTGAACCATTTCCAACTGAATGAGTCAAGAATGATCCAACAACTAGGGAACCACAACTCTGTGCCCTAACCTCTAGTCAATGGCTAGAGGAGACTTGGATTTTCATTTGCCAACATTGGCCAAACCTCTGCAGCAGTTGCCATTCAATATTCCTTGCAAAACAAACTTACTCTACTATAAATAGAGCTCATTTGTGATCACTTTGAGTACACCAAAGCCATCAAACAGACGCTTTCCTCAAAATCCCTTTCTTTAGGCAAAAATACCTTCTTTAGCAAGGTAACTCTGAGTTTTTGGGTTAGAGAGCATTTCCTTCACAACTCATGATCCTAACACCTCATAAACATCATATGTAGGTGATCCAAACTATCAAAAGTGACCTGTAACGCCAAAATCACAAAGTCACCTCTCAAAACCTCAAAATAGGCCTTTTGTGCATGTTTCAAGCCATGTCTTGATTCAGTCACTTTCCAAACCAGATAAAACCTCAAACACACTCCAAATAACATCCTTGAACTGTCCCAAATGGTTCCCCCCATCTGGAACACCATTTGAGAGAGTTGCTATTTTGGTCATTTTAACCCCTTTTGCAAGAAAGGGCTAGTTTGTGTTTTTGCAGGTTCCAGCTGATTCCAACCATCCTCAAAGCTTCTAAGGGATCATTTGAGAGTTTCCAAAGCATCAAACCATTTCTGGAACAAGAAGTTTGGCAGATTGCACATAAAACTCTAAAAGCTCAAAAAGAGGTAAGCATCATGACTTGAACTTTCCAAAATATGCATTGCTTTGAAGTCCACTAATCATGCACACCTCATACATGTTATATGTGTTGTGTTTGAACCAATTCATCATGTAATTCAACCTGTATCAAAGTGTAGCATAGAAAATGCAATTATAGGCCTTTTTCAAAACCACTATCGGGTTTTGAGGAGGGAGTATGATATGAAAAAAATACCACCACCATTGGATTCCTTGTGAAATTCTAGGGCAGATGCATATAAATTTTGTCCCCAAACATTGAGAAATGAGAAAGTTATGGACCTTATCGTTTCTTGGCAAAACTTGCCTTGCCTTGCCTTGGCCAGGCCTAGAAAACAAGGCATGCCTTGTATATTTGTGGTTTCACTTCAAACAATGGATGTATCACCACCCCAGTGGTAAGGCGCGCGCCCTATAACCTTGAGGTCGTGGGTTCAAACCCCACCCATGCCATTTTGTGTTTTCTCACATTTTTGCTGTTTTTCCAATATTTTTATGTTTTATTAATTAATTGGAAAATTAATAACTCTTTCAATTTTAATTATTTTTTATTGGTTCTTTTTGCAAAAAATCACAAAAATGTTGAAATATTTTATTCCACAAAAATAATTAAGTTTATATTATTTATTTAATATAATTAGTATTTTTGTGAATAAATTCCTTTTTTATGTTTTAAACATTTTAAAAGTGAATATTTACTTTGAAAATCAAAACCAAGTGAGTTTTAATTAACCTTATGATTAATCCCTCATTTTTCAAACCTTAAACAAAAATCACAAAAGGTTTATTCAAACTTATTTGGTATTTTATTTGATTTTCTTTAAATATTTACTTTTAAAGAATAACAAATTAGGGTTTCTTTGATTTTCACCCTCATCAAACAATTTCAAACACTTTTGGGCCTCTAATAGAGTGTAAGATCGATTCCTTTGTAAATACAAAACTTTTTGGGCCTCACTTATTGTATAAGTTCCGTTGTATTTCAAAAAGTTCGGCGCGATTGTCGCCTCTTTTAAAAAAAACCTTGGGCCTCTCCTCGAGCTATAAGACCCATTTAAAATATTTTGGGCCTCTATTAGAGTGTAAGACCCAACCCCCTTTGAAAACCAAACCATTTTGGGCCTCAATGCATTGTATAAGACCCACCGCATTTTCGAAAATCTCGGCGCGATCGCCATTTTCAAACAAATGACCCTGGGCCTCTCCTTGAGCTGTAAGCCCCACCACTTGTACAAAAATAAATTTTTTGGGCCTCTTGAGAGAGTGTAAGACCCATCCCCTTGTACATAAAACTTTTTGGGCCTCAGTCACTTGTATAAGTCCCTCTGTACAAAACGACGGTGCGATCACTGATAAACCTTGGGCCTCTCCTTGAGCTGTAAGCCCCAACTTCTTTTCAAAATACTTTCTCCTTTAATTTTGAATATACTGTTGTTTTCAATCTTTCTTTGTTGAACAACTAACCAAACAACATGGAAGCTCTACAACCGAGTAAGTGGTTATATGCTTTCTTTATCCGCTTTCATATACATATAACTGTATTGTGGGGCTGTTTCACTGTAAGTCTTCTTTCATAAACTCATATCAACTGTGTAATACTAGTATAGTTATTTATAGTTTTCCCCGGCAACTACGTCTAGCACTAGGTAAAGCCCTGTTGGTCACTCTTAAATACAAACAAAACTAGATCCCCATAGGATTACCAGATACAGTCTTCCTTCCTCTTGGGGTTAAATAATATGGAGACGTGAAAGGCAGCATTCTCGGTGAACCCTTTCTCAGACTGTCACCCTTAGAAATTGTCAAAGAAACTCTACTCCCCAGAGATGATCTTTTCTCCGTGAATGGCATCTCTTGAGTTTCTTCCAAATTCTCTGACTTTCCTGGCTTGATCTATTCTCTGTGAATAGCCTGTCTTGAATTTCTCAGGGTTTGGGGACCCACAGGCTTCCTAAAAGCATCACTGCCTCCTCTTGGGCGTCGTACAAGGACCCTACGGCTTCTTAGAAGTATTCATAGCCTCCTCTTAGGCTTCGTATAAGGATTCTTCCTTCGGGAAGAGAGCCTCCTCTTGGGCTTCGTACAAATTATCCCTCGGCTTCTTAAAAGTTTCCAGCCTCCTCTTGGGCTTTGTACAAATTGTCCCGACGACCTCCTAGAGGTATAGGAACAGAAATTAGTCATCTTAATAGAACATTCTTTCAAAGAGTCTAGATCTTTTTACCGTAAACGTACTACTACAGTTTCTTTAAGCATAGTACAAAAGATAAAACTCTAGACTTGGACAGTCTAATCTCTTTGAGCCTCGAAGGCATTCTCAAGAATGGGAAAAACACCCATAGACTTGGAGAGTCTAGAAACCCTCTGGATTCCGTATTTCCTTAAAGAACAGGAAATAACCCTGATCCTCTGATCAATCCCAAAGCATAGCCTTACCTTTAATCAGTCTCTTTATAAGAAATGATTTTCTCTTTTAACCAACCTACTGGACCTATCACTCAACTGAAACAGCAATCCTTTTAGCCTCTATCTCGGGCTTCGTACGAGACACAAAAGACTCTCTTATTGAGTCAATCTCCCTTTAGCCTCCATCCCGGGCTTCGTACGAGATACAAAAAACACTCTCTTGTTAAGTATAAAAGCACTCTCTTGCTGAGTCAACCCTTAGCCTTCGTCTTGGGCTTCGTACAAGACACATCTAAAAACACTCTCTTGTTGAGTTAAATCCTTTTAGCCTCTCTCTCGGGCTTCGTACGAGACACATAAAAACACCCTCTTGTTGGGCCAATAGCCTCCTCTTAGGCTTTGTATAAGAAAAACCCCGGTTGAGTCAATCAACCTTTTAGCATCAAAACTGTGCCTCGTTCACAGGATACAAGCATCAACAACTCCTTTCATCTAATTGCTGTAAGCGGCAAGCCTCTTGATTATTTACATCCACGCCACTGTCCCTCTTTTAGCATGAGAAATTCCTAAGGAAAGATATCATTGCTCTACACTGAGTTAAAGTCTTCTCCTTCAGGTTAAAACCCCCTATAAAGGAAATTATGGCATTGCTAGGATTCACATATCCCGGTTAAAGTAATCATCCTTTATAGTCAGTGACCCAACAGCTGTGACACACATACCCCCTTTAGAGATGACAAATTCTATCTAAAGACAACACCTTTTTAGCTTCACATCTTGGGCTTCGAACAAGATACAAATAGACCCTTCAGCTTCACATCTTGGGCTTTGAACAAGATATAAACCACCTTTTCAGCTTCACGTTTTGGCCTTTGAACAAGATACCAAAACACCATTTCCTCCCATAGAATATGAGGAACTACAATCGCTCTGATTTCCCTGTTTCGGTAAACGGGAATACGTAGGCATAAGATTGAAAGAAAAATCCTAGCGAGCACACTAATCCAAAACCCAAATCCCATACCCTCACATATCAATTGAAAAGCATCAATCTTAAACTCCCCCCAATCACCCAGGCACTATTTTAACAAAATAACTTAAGAAAGACCCACAATCTCAATAGCATCTGTAAACCAACAGTCATCTGTTTAAACTCAGTATGCAAGCAGGGTTAATTGGAGACATCTATTTCCCTTCCTTCATAAGCTTCAATAGGATAAAAAATGAATCGAACTGTAGTACCCCAAAGGCGATAGTACTTCGCAACAACGTCCGAAAATTCGCGCTACAGAAAAAATGGCGACTTCACTGGGGACATTATTATACTACGCGATCTTGTTCTCTTCCCATCTCTTAAGAAGAAACCTTAAAAAGTTCCACAGAAAAGTGGCACCCACCGTGGGGCCCTTTTCTTTCTTTTCTTTCTTTCTTTGGGGATTTCACTGGGATAGGACTTTTTTTTTACTTCACTAGGATCTTAGGTCAAAACCTTTAAAGTTGGGAAGGTACCACAGAATGGCGACTCTGCTGGGGAGCCATTTTTGTCAGGAACATAGGATTCATAGCTCTTTAAAGTCTAGGACTTTAGGACAAATATATATACTGCTTTTCCTAATTGATATCTGAGTTTATTTTTCTGCTAATGGGAATGCGTGTGATGCCGCATGTGGAAAGATTAAGTATACACCTAGGAAAAACCTCTTTTAGTAGTGCGGAAACTATTGGAAATGGTTGTCACGCGATACTACCCTCTTCTGATGGTTCTTCGAAAAGCATCACCTAGCATGGTTCCCGGCCCGCTGGTGTTTTCTCGACAAGAACTGATGATTTTGTGAGACATGTACAAAAATCACTAGTATAAACCTTTGGGGGGGGGGGGGTAGAGCTTTGACTTCATGACACCGACCCTTTGACCCCATGTTTTTTCTATGTTTTTGTGTGCTGCATTCATGCATTCATCTAAAAAAACATTACATCAAAGAAAAAATTTCTCTTCTAGTCTCTCTTTTTCAAATTAAACTAAGACAATGATTGCAAATGTCAGAGAAAAAGATTGCGCTCATGGATTTCGGTAGAAGGAGAACTCATAAGTATACCTTTAGGGTTCCAAAACTAGAGGATTTGAGAGGATTAGCAAGGATGATCACTAACCCTGAAGGTTTCAGAGCCAAGTACCGAGGTCTGCTACCTCTGTTAAGAGTCCATGTGATTGAAGGAATCATGGAGGCACTCATTCAGTTTTACGATCCAATCTATCACTGTTTCACATTCCCGGATTACCAGCTCGCACCAACGCTAGAGGAGTATTCTCACCTAACCGATCTACACATTATTAATCGAGCTCCATTTTCTGGACTGGAAGAAATTCCAAAGGATCAGACCATTTCAAGAGCAATCTATTTGGATGAGTCAGAAACCAAGACTCACATGACCACCAAGGGTGGGCTCCCAGGTTTGCCAGCCCAGTTCCTGACAAAGAAGGCTTTGTACTTTGCTAGTATAGGGAACATGACTGCTTTTGAAAGCATCTTTGTCTTACTCACCTACGGGTTATTTCTGTTTCCCAACATTAATAGCTTCGTCGATATCAACGCCATTAAGGTTTTTCTCATTGGAAACCCTGTGCCAACTTTACTCGCGGACGCGTATCATTCTGTACACTTAGGGAGTTTTTACAGAGGAGGGACGATCACGTGCTGTGTACCCCTGTTATATAAATGGTTTATTTCCCATTTACGCAAGTCTGCTGCGTTTTGGGATCATAAGAGTGTCTTACGTTGGTAGCAGAAAATCATGTCTCTTACTAACTCTGATATAGATTGGTGCAATAAGATTTATGACGGGATCAGGATCATTGACCGTTGTGGAAATTTCCCCAACGTACCCCTCATAGGAACTAAGGGAGGAATCAACTACCATCCAGTGTTGGTTCGTCGTCAATTTGGATACCCGATGAGGCATGTCCCGCGTAATTCTTATCTGGAGGGTCTTTTCTTCAAAGAAGGAGAAAATGACAGGGCACTAAAGATTGAAATAGTGCACACTTGGAAACATGTTCATAAGAAAGGACGAGAGTCTCTAGGAAAACCGGAATGTGTCTCAGTGGAGCCTTATCTCCACTGGGTACAAACTAGAGCTCTCAAGCTAAAGATGCCTTATCCTCGTCACAGAGTTCTTTCGTCGAGGGAATTTGTCATGTACTTCATGACTGAAACGGAAAAGCTTCAGGTTACTCTCAACAAAGTTCAACAGGAGAGGAGGTCTTGGAAAAACAAGTACCGCACCCTCAATGTAGAGTGTACCAAAATACAGCGACTGCTAAAAGATAAAGATGCTATGATCGAGATTTTAGAGCAACATGTTGTGGATAATCAGGATGACCAAAGGAATTTGCTCGTTCCTTTCACTTGGAAAAGGAATGACAACCTGACAACGGCCCAAGAGCCCCGGTCCAAGAAAAGGAAAGTACCAGAATCAGCGCCCGAGTTCTCCTCAGAGAGGACTCAGGACCCCTTAGCTTAGGTTTCTAATTCTGCACCTTATAATCTATTGTATTTCTATTTCCGCAATCCTTTGAATTCAACAAAACGGGGTTTCCCCACTGTTTGATATTTGCAATCTAATTGTCGAAGTTTATTTTGATTAAACAAAAAAAAACAATTAATATAATCATTGCATTCATCATTCTCACGTCACGTATTCTTCTTACCTACGAATCTCACGTTTGAGTCTCGGTTCTAGAGTCAAACTGTCTCATTCGTACCATACTCGGGCCAATCATCAGAAAAAGATGGATGATCTCGAGGAAGAGAACAGAGAGTTGAGAGAAGAGATCGACGCTCTGGGATAGGATATGAGAAAGCTTCATAACGACATGCAAGCCATGGCAGAAGCTCAGCTATAAAGGACTATGATCTCGGAGATCACCTCAATGCCCATAGTGGAAAAGTCTGATCCTAGGCACAAAATGCCAAAGGATCGTCCCTGGGGCATGCCACTTAACTATATCCCAGAAGGATATATCCCGCCGATCAATGAGGATCAGGGAATCGCAGCAGGAACCGCTGGGCCTGAAGGTTACAAACTTTAGGAAAGCGAAGATGCCAGGGGCATGACAGCAACTCCTGAAGGTTACAAACTTTGGGAGGCACCGAGAGTCTCGGCCATAATGACTATACCACCGCCCGTGGTACACACTGTGCCGGAAGGACAGATTCCACAGATACCTTATGGTGGAAATGACAACATGTTCGAAAGAATGAATGAGTTCCAGGAACAGTTCCTGGGAATGCAGAAAGAACTGCAGGCCCTTCGCGGTCAGGATTTATTTGGAAAGGACGCCGCGGACCTCTGCTTGGTCCCCAATGTAAAAGTGCCTCACAAATTCCAGGTGCCCGACTTTGAAAAGTACAAGGGTAACTCTTGCCCTCAGAGTCACTTGGTGATGTACGCTCGGCGAATGTCAGCTCAGACAGAGAATCAGGATTTACTGATTCACTACTTTCAAGATAGTTTAACCGGTGCCGCCCTAAAATGGTACAAGGGTTTAAGCCATGCTACGATTAGAACTTTCAGAGATCTTGGCACTGCCTTCGTCCAACAATATAAATACAATCTGGACATGGCACCCGACAGAGATCAACTCAGATCAATGTCACAAAAGGACAAGGAAACCTTTAAGGAATACGCTCAAAGATGGCGTGAAATTGCCGCTCAAATTTGTCCACCTCTTGAGGAAAAAGAGATGACAAAGATCTTCTTAAAGACCTTAAGCTCATTTTATTACGACAGAATGGTTTCCAGTGCACCCAGTGACTTCACCGAGATGGTCGGTATGGGAGTTCGTCTTGAGGAAGTCGTCCGAGAAGGACGTCTAGTGAAAGACGTTGGATCATCAAGTAGTACAAAGCGATACGATAGTGCTCTCCCTAAGAAAAAAAAGCAAGATATTGGGAATATCTCTCTCGGAAAGCAAAGGCGACGTTATCAGCCAGTAGAGGCTGTGACTCCTGCTATTAATCCTGCACCTATTTCTACGTATCAACCTTAGGTTGTGCAGAGCCAACCTAATCAGCAAAGGACTCAACAGCCTCTTCAGCAGGCTCGTCCTCCATACAATAACAACCGTACAACGCGGCCACCAGGATTTTATCCTATACCCGTATCGTACGCAGAACTATTTCCGTTACTATTGGCTAAAGGGCATGTCCAGACTAAGTCCCCTCTTACAGTACCGGAAAATCCACCTTTTTGGTTTAAGGTGGATCAGACTTGCCCTTACCATCAAGGAGGACCAGGGCATAACATAGAGAACTGTCTCAATTTCAAATCCGACGTACAAAAGTTTGTTAGGAGCGGGGTCTTATCTTTCAAGGATACAAATCCTAATGTTCTCACAAACCCGCTGCCTCAACACGAGAAAGCTACAGTCAATTTTATAGAGGGAGAGACTAACAACGTCTATCAAATTCATGATGTACTCTTGTTAAAGACCAATCTGGTCAAGATGCATTGTAGACAGAGTGGATATGGCCATGTACCACCTCATAATTATCACCAGTGTGATATCTGCTCTAAAAGCAATCGAGGCTACACTGTGCTGCAATTACCTCTACAGGAACAATAGGATCTCGGATGGATCCAAGAGCATCGAGTTCGTGGAGTCAACATGACCTATACGAATTCCAACATCATTCAGAACCACGATATCCATGAAATGAATGTTAATTTGGGTGTGATGCACTCAAGGAAAAGCCAGTATCATAATCTGCTGCGGCACGATTACAATTTCTGTCTGACTTGCTCGGTAAACAAACAGGGATGCTCTTTTGTACAAGAGGCCTGAAATTCTGGTACATGCACAGGATTCAGATGTCCTATAACATATCATTCGACATCTGGTCTGACATGAACACACATGACAAGGTATATAACAATAAGAGCAGTACTGAAAAGATAAAAACAAAACACACAGAATTGTTAACCCAGTTCGGTCTAACACACCTACTCTGAGGGCTACCAAGCCAGGGATGAAGTCCACTATCAGCAGTATCAATTCAAAGCTAAACTCCCCGTTTACAGCTTATCACTTAATCACTACCCAATGACCCTTCTACCTAGATCCTCTCTAGATATGAGAAACCCTTCTCACTCCCAATCATCGCAATGATGTCTAGCAGTCAACACTTCGCCACTGCATCAACGACTCTTTACCTATACAACAATTCAACAAAGGAAGGCATACTTCCAAGACACAACTTAGAGTTACTTAAAAACTTCCTCCAAGAACAATACTCCTCTTACTTAACAGCTTCGAGGATCACACTAACAAACTGTCCAACTCACATGTCGAGTGGTACAGGCATACCAACTCTCCAAGAGAGTGGTTCACAAGAACGAAACCCTAATAATTTTACATCTTGGAATCGTTACACAATTAGGTTACAAACACTCTTATTTATAACCTACATCCCAACTGGATTTGGGCTTCAAATCACAGCATATCAGCTGCTACAAATCAGCAGAAACTTCTGCTACAAAATAGGTCTTCAATCAAATCCTTCCTAATTTATCTCCATAATTAGAAAGTCATTATTCTTCAATATTCTTCTTGATTCTGACTTGAATCTTCCAGACCTATAAAACAGTGCCACATAGGACAACATAATATTCCCAGAATATTCTGTATCTGTTAAATCACAACAGAATTCAATTGTCCAGCTCAGCACAATTGTCTAGCTCAGCACAGGCGCGATGTCGAATGGTACAGCATAGGACATCTTTATCCGACATGTTGCTCCAGATGATGAGAACTTCTCATCTCAACATGTCTCAGCATACAATAGGACTTCTTGCTTAACCTGTTCTTCTTAGCAAGTAATCACGTCCTATTAAACATATTGCTGCTACAAAAACGACAGACCATGATTTTCTCTCACCAATAACAAAATGTAAACACAACAATCTCAACAGAATGTTAGGACATCGTGTTTGACATCACATCACAGAACCTTAACCTTCAGGTTTAGTGAAGTCCAATATGTCTGAATCTGTCATGACATA
Source organism: Lathyrus tuberosus (assembly GCA_022829125.1). Classification (NCBI taxonomy): domain Eukaryota; kingdom Viridiplantae; phylum Streptophyta; class Magnoliopsida; order Fabales; family Fabaceae; genus Lathyrus; species Lathyrus tuberosus. The sequence continues at coordinate 448,039 of JALAZF010000803.1, read as the reverse complement.
ACCATGCACTCATACTAGCTTAGTGCAGCACAACATGCCAAGACATCACACTTGACATTTCCACAACCTGCAACTAAACTATTCTGGCAGATACACAGAAGTACATGTTAAAACAACTTTAGTGACATAAAGCTATCATATAGGTTTTAACAAAATTTAGCCAACACAAATACTGCATAGCTGCAGAACTAACAATCTCCCCCTTTGGAAAATTTTGGCTAAAACCATCATATCATATCAAAAATATCAGCAGCAGAAGATAGTCACATATATCAGTAGCAGATAAAACAATTATCAGCACTGCAGCACCTACACAAGCAGATCAGTACTCAATCTTCATCTGCATACATACACAACCTCACACAGCCACTCACACTAACTCAGAGAAGTTAGAACATCATATGTCAGCAGCACACTCATATCCCCTGACTCCAGCCAGCTTCCCCTAAAGCCAAGGAAAGCAAAAACACACCAGAACAATATCCATACACCCTTTGGATAACACAACCAGCTCCCCCTCAAGGAAACAACCAAGGACACTGGCTACTACTACTTACTTCTCCCCCTTTTTAGCCATAATATGCCAAACCAAGCAACTATGCATTTAAGGGAAATCAACCAGAAGCAGAAAAAAAACAGTAGTATTACTCCCCCTGACGTGGATAACTAGTGCACCTGAATGGAAAACATAAGACGCATCTTCATGTCTTCAAGAGCTCACTCCCAGTCCAGCCACCTGCTGAAGCACATTCATTTTGGCACCACAATCCCTTCTGACAAGAAAAAGTAGTCACTCATACATGAAGTTACATCATGCTATACGTGAGGAACATAAGGATCACCATTCTCCTTCAAACAACCAGAGAGCCACAAAAACTTCAAATCCACAAAACTTCAAAACCACAAAAATCACATCACAGCCCATCACATCACAGAAGATCACAAGAACACAAGAACAGTATTCTCTCACCCAACTCTCCCAAGGCAATCATTCCCTATCATTCTCCCGTATGATAGTTTGGAATACTCCTGATCAGTTGATGAGTATCTTCACCTTCAGACTTTCAAGCAATCAATACCTGATCTACTTCAGTCTTCTCTACATTCTTCATCCAAGGCAGACCTTCTACTTCATCATTCTCCCGTATGACTATGTAGACGCTCCTTAGGCATAATGTAGGCACCAAGCTCCTGAACCAGACCACAATCCTCCTTCACCAAGGAAATCCAATCCGGATAATGTTCCAACACCAAGTTAGAACATCTGCCACACACCAAGACATCATCACCATGATTCTTGATATGCTCCACCAACTGGACTTACTATAGCATAGTAATCCAAAGAACTAGAGAAATAAACTCTCATCCACCTTCAAGAAGAACAATCTCCTTGAGTCTTCAACTCATCACCCTTCTGCCCAAGAGTAACTTCTTCCAAGACAATTCTCAATAATAACCAGCTACCATACTCTGATTATCTTGATTCTTCGAATCCACTTTTGAGATCAACCAAATGCCACAGTTTGATCACCTCATTCATGAATCCTCATATGAAAAAACCAACTGCCATAAATTGTCTTCTTCACGTTTGTCAAAATTCTCACAAAGATATCCTGATCTACCCACTGAAATTGATCTTCAAATCACATGTTCCACTTGCTTACTATCAAACACACTTAGAATTTCTAAGTCATGTAATATCTTCTTCTTCTTGCAACCCCAACAATCTGCCATGAGAGCAATCTTCTTGAAGCATTCAATTTTCATTCCTGTAGATCATCCTATCTTAAGCTGATGTGCCACATCACCAACTGAGACTTCTGATGTTAAGCTAGATGTCAGAATATTATGACATCCAACTGTTAAATTCAGCTCTTCCTTCTGCCACTCAGAAGAACCTACTCCCTTTGCAGAAACAGATTTCCATGCTCTCATAGACTTAATTCAACAATCAAGTTTGAGTAGACAACCTCCATCCTGCTTAGAAACTCCAAAGTCTTCAAACCTACCACATCTGAATCTTCAGAAAATAAGTAGTCCAAGACTACCCCATAGCAATACTAAAGAATGTCACTTCCCTTAGTAGAGCCGTCAGTAGAAAGCCAGAGATAACTGCCACTTATCCTCGACCTTCACAACCAGAGCAAACACCATGCTCCAAACCACTTAGATCAGAAATAAACTGATCCAAACTGTAACCATCAAGATTATGATGTCTTCATAGTCTTCCATCTTCATCTTCAACAGCACCATCATCTGGACAAGTCATCCACAATACTTTCTAGGAACAGATGCTAAGCAATAATCCCAGGTCAACACCTAGGCGACTTGTGAGTGAATGTAGAACCCCTCCCATGATTCTTCAAACCTCTGATGAAAAGATGTCAGAACATCTGACAGAACATCCCAACTCTTGAATCTCAAGGATAATCAATTAAATACTTTTGGATTTCACAAATAGCAATTGATCTTAAATCCTTATACAATAACCCTTCTTCACTGCTGTAGCTGAGCTCCACCAGATCATGTCATGAACACTTATAAAGTATTCAGTCTTGTTGCAAGTATCTTTTTCAATGACAATGTTGAGATACCAAGGCTGCCACTCTTGACTCAAGTAACTAAGACTTTCTCTGAACAAGTCTTCTTTACCTCAACAAATCTTCAAACAGATTAGATTCACTCTTAGGGTCAAGAGAGATGCATCCTTCCTTGCTGTTTTTGTGAAAGGTGAAAATAAATCACCTCCACAGTCTTCACCCCTATGCTTCCTAGGAAGCACCTCCTAGTCCGAAGAATAACTAGAAGACTCCAGAACATGACTCAGCTGCCTTGATTGGACTTGATCATCATATCAAGTGTCTTCAACAACTTAATCAACAAGAAATCACCAAACCCCTAGAGCATGAGTTTGATAATTCATCTTACCCTTCAATCTGATTTCAGCATACATGATGAAGCCACTCACCCATGTACCAAGTCATACAAGACTCAACCATCACAAAGACACCCCTCTGCTCCCGACTTTGGAGTGCTATGTGATATCACACCGGTTGACATCTACACGAGTAAGGACAGCTACAATCTTCCTTCAATCATAACTCCAGAATCCCATACTTCTAGAGCTCTTTAATCAGAACCTCATGCAGCGGAACTACCAAGGAAACAGATCCTGCTTGCCCTAATAAGATGTCAGAACATCTTATAAGACACATCAGCAAAAGAACTAGCCACGTCTTTCGTAGATGTTGTAGAGTCTCCCTTAGCAATATGAACACCCAGGAATTTTCCATCAGATATATATATGCAGCAGAACACACACCAGAAAATTCCTCAACTAATAACCCGCGCCACTCCATGTGCACTGGGTCAACATAAATCACACCACACAGCAGCTTTTCAACCAAACCTTCAAGCCTTCAGCACATGCCACTGCCTGTCACGAACAGTCCATCCTCCACTTCTAGGGACCATTCTCACAACACAATATGAACTTCTCCAAGTCCAAACAACTTTTCAGTAGAAAGCTTCTACCTTGACCATCAACCAGAAAGTATCTTCCCTCAGATCTCATCCAGATACAGAACAGAATGACCTGCTCTGATACCAATTGAAATTCTGGTACATGCACAGGATTCAGATGTCCTATAACATATCATTCGACATCTGGTCTGACATGAACACACATGACAAGGTATATAACAATAAGAGCAGTACTGAAAAGATAAAAACAAAACACACAGAATTGTTAACCCAGTTCGGTCTAACACACCTACTCTGGGGGCTACCAAGCCAGGGATGAAGTCCACTATCAGCAGTATCAATTCAAAGCTAAACTCCCCGTTTACAGCTTATCACTTAATCACTACCCAATGACCCTTCTACCTAGATCCTCTCTAGATATGAGAAACCCTTCTCACTCCCAATCATCGCAATGATGTCTAGCAGTCAACACTCCGCCACTGCATCAACGGCTCTTTACCTATACAACAATTCAACAAAGGAAGGCATACTTCCAAGACACAACTTAGAGTTACTTAAAAGCTTCCTCCAAGAACAATACTCCTCTTACTTAACAGCTTCAAGGATCACACTAACAAACTGTCCAACTCACATGTCGAGTGGTACAGGCATACCAACTCTCCTAGAGAGTGGTTCACAAGAACGAAACCCTAATAATTTTACATCTTGGAATCGTTACACAACTAGGTTACAAACGCTCTTATTTATAACCTACATCCCAACTGGATTTGGGCTTCAAATCACAGCATATCAGCTGCTACAAATCAGCAGAAACTTCTGCTACAAAATAGGTCTTCAATCAAATCCTTCCTAATTTATCTCCATAATTAGAAAGTCATTATTCTTCAATATTCTTCTTGATTCTGACTAGAATCTTCCAGACCTATAAAACAGCGCCACATAGGATAACATAATATTCCCAGAATATTCTGTATCTGTTAAATCATAACAGAATTCAATTGTCCAGCTCAGCACAGGCGCGATGTCGAATGGTACAGCATAGGACATCTTTATCCGACATGTTGCTCCAGATGATGATAACTTCTCATCTCAACATGTCTCAGCATACAATAGGACTTCTTGCTTAACCTGTTCTTCTTAGCTAGTAATCACGTCCTATTAAATATATTGCTGCTACAAAAATGACAGACCATGATTTTCTCTCACCAATAACAAAATGTAAACACAACAATCTCAACAGAATGTTAGGACATCGTGTTTGACATCACATCACAGAACCTTAACCTTCAGGTTTAGTGAAGTCCAATATGTCTGAATCTGTCATGACATAACCATGCACTCATACTAGCTTAGTACAGCACAACATGCCAAAACATCACACTTGACATTTCCACAACCTGCAACTAAACTATTCTGGCAGATACATAGAAGTACATGTTAAAATAACTTTAGTGACATAAAGCTATCATATAGGTTTTAACAAAATTTAGCCAACACAAATACTGCATAGCTGCAGAACTAACAATCTCCCCCTTTGGCAAATTTTGGCTAAAACCATCATATCATATCAAATATATCAGCAGCAGAAGATAGTCACACATGTCAGAAGCAGATAAAACAATTATCAGCACTGCAGCAGCTACACAAGCAGATCAGCACTCAATCTTCATCTGCACACATACACAACCTCACACAGCCACTCACACTAACTCAGAGAAGTTAGAACATCATATGTCAGCAGCACACTCATCTCCCCCTGACTCCAGCCAGCTTCCCCTAAAGCCAAGGAAAGCAAAAACACACCAGAACAATATCCATACACCCTTTGGATAACACAACCAGCTCCCCCTCAAGGAAACAACCAAGGACACTGGCTACTACTACTTACTTATCCCCTTTTTAGTCATAATATGCCAAACCAAGCAACTATGCATTTAAAGGAAATCAACCAGAAGCAGAAAAAAAATAGTAGTATTACTTCCCCTGACGTGGATAACTAGTGCACCTGAATGGAAAACATAAGACGCATCTTCATGTCTTCAAGAGCTCACTCCCAGTCCAGCCACCTGCTGGAGCACATTCATGCTATACGTGAGGAACATAAGGATCACCATTCTCCTTCAAACAACCAGAGAGCCACAAAAACTTCAAATCCACAAAACTTCAAAACCACAAAAATCACATCACAGCCCATCACATCACAGAAGATCACAAGAACACAAGAACAGTATTCTCTCACCCAACTCTCCCAAGGCAATCATTCCCTATCATTCTCCCGTATGATAGTTTGGAATACTCCTGATCAGTTGATGAGTATCTTCACCTTCAGACTTTCAAGCAATCAATACCTGATCTGCTTCAGTCTTCTCTACATTCTTCATCCAAGGCAGACCTTCTACTTCATCATTCTCCCGTATGACTATGTAGACGCTGCTTAGGCATAATGTAGGCACCAAGCTCCTGAACCAGACCACAATCCTCCTTCACCAAGGAAATCCAATCCGGATAATGTTCCAACACCAAGTTAGAACATCTGCCACACACCAAGACATCATCACCATGATTCTTGATATGCTCCACCAACTGGACTTACTATAGCATAGTAATCCAAAGAACTAGAGAAATAAACTCTCATCCACCTTCAAGAAGAACAATCTCCTTGAGTCTTCAACTCATCACCCTTCTGCCCAAGAGTAACTTCTTCCAAGACAATTCTCAATAATAACCAGCTGCCATACTCTGATTATCTTGATTCTTCGAATCCACTTTTGAGATCAACCAAATGCCACAGTTTGATCACCTCATTCATGAATCCTCATATGAAAAAGCCAACTGCCACAAATTGTCTTCTTCACGTTTGTCAAAATTCTCACAAAGATATCCTGATCTACCCACTGAAATTGATCTTCAAATCACATGTTCCACTTGCTTACTATCAAACACACTTAGAATTTCTAAGTCATGTAATATATTCTTCTTCTTGCAACTCCAGCAAACTGCCATGAGAGCAATCTTCTTGAAGCATTCAATTTTCATTCCTGTAGATCATCCTATCTTAAGCTGATGTGCCACATCACCAACTGAGACTTCTGATGTTAAGCTAGATGTCAGAATATTATGACATCCAACTGTTAAATTCAGCTCTTCCTTCTGCCACTCAGAAGAACCTCCTCCCTTTGCAGAAACAGATTTCCATGCTCTCATAGACTTGATTCAACAATCAAGTTTGAGTAGACAACCTCCATCCTGCTTAGAAACTCCAAAGTCTTCAAACCTACCACATCTGAATCTTCAGAAAATAAGTAGTCCAAGACTACCCCATAGCAATACTAAAGAATGTCACTTCCCTTAGTAGAGCCGCCAGTAGAAAGCCAGAGATAACTGCCACTTATGCTCGACCTTCACAACCAGAGCAAACACCATGCTCCAAACCACTTAGATCAGAAATAAACTGATCCAAACTGTAACCATCAAGATTATGATGTCTTCATAGTCTTCCATCTTCATCTTCAACAGCACCACCGTCTGGACAAGTCATCCACAATACTTTCTAGGAATAGATGCTAAGCAATAATCCCAGGTCAACACCTAGGCGACTTGTGAGTGAATGTAGAACCCCTCCCATGATTCTTCAAACCTCTGATGAAAAGATGTCAGAACATCTGACAGAACATCCCAACTCTTGAATCTCAAGGATAATCAATTAAATACTTTTGGATTTCACAAATAGCAATTAATCTTAAATCCTTATACAATAACCCTTCTTCACGGCTGTAGCTGAGCTCCACCAGATCATGTCATGAACACTTATAAAGTATTCAGTCTTGTTGCAAGTATCTTTTTCAATGACAATGTTGAGATACCAAGGCTGCCACTCTTGACTCAAGTAACTAAGACTTTCTCTGAACAAGTCTTCTTTACCTCAACAAATCTTCAAACAGATTGGATTCACTCTTAGGGTCAAGAGAGATGCATCCTTCCTTGCTGTTTTTGTGAAAGGTGAAAATAAATCACCTCCACAGTCTTCACCCCTATGCTTCCTAGGAAGCACCTCCTAGTCTGAAGAATAACTAGAAGACTCCAGAACATGACTCAGCTGCCTTGATTGGACTTGATCATCATATCAAGTGTCTTCAACAACTTAATCAACAAGAAATCACCAAACCCCTAGAGCATGAGTTTGATAATTCATCTTACCCTTCAATCTGATTTCAGCATACATGATGAAGCCACTCACCCATGTATCAAGTCATACAAGACTCAACCATCACAAAGACACCCCTCTGCTCCCGACTTTGGAGTGCTATGTGATATCACACCGGTTGACATCTACACGAGTAAGGACAGCTACAATCTTCCTTCAATCATAACTCCAGAATCCCATACTTCTAGAGCTCTTTAATCAGAACCTCATGCAGCGGAACTACCAAGGAAACAGATCCTGCTTGCCCTAATAAGATGTCAGAACATCTTATAAGACACATCAGCAAAAGAACTAGCCACTTCTTTCGTAGATGTTGTAGAGTCTCCCTCAGCAATATGAACACCCAGGAATTTTCCATCAGATATATATATATATGCAGCGGAACACACACCAGAAAATTCCTCTACTAATAACCCGCGCCACTCCATGTGCACTGGGTCAACATAAATCACACCACACAGTAGCTTTTCAACCAAACCTTCAAGCATTCAGCACATGTCACTGCCTGTCACGAACAGTCCATCCTCCACTTCTAGGGGCCATTCTCACAACACAATATGAACTTCTCCAAGTCCAAACAACTTTTCAGTAGAAAGTTTCTACCTTGACCATGAACCAGAAAGTATCTTCCCTCGGATCTCATCCAGATACAGAACAGAATGACCTGCTCTGATACCAGTTGAAATTCTGGTACATGCACAGGATTCAGATGTCATATAACATATCATTCGACATCTGGTCTGACATGAACACACATGACAAGGTATATAACAATAAGAGCAGTACTGAAAAGATAAAAACAAAACACACAGAATTGTTAACCCAGTTCAGTCTAACACACCTACTCTGGGGGCTACCAAGCCAAGGATGAAGTCCACTATCAGCAGTATCAATTCAAAGCTAAACTCCCCATTTAAAGCTTATCACTTAATCACTACCCAATGACCCTTCTACCTAGATCCTCTCTAGATATGAGAAACCCTTCTCACTCCCAATCATCGCAATGATGTCTAGCAGTCAACACTCCGCCACTGCATCAACGGCTCTTTACCTATACAACAATTCAACAAAGGAAGGCATACTTCCAAGACACAACTTAGAGTTACTTAAAAGCTTCCTCTAAGAACAATACTCCTCTTACTTAACAGCTTCGAGGATCACACTAACAAACTGTCCAACTCACATGTCGAGTGGTACAGGCATACCAACTCTCCTAGAGAGTGGTTCACAAGAACGAAACCCTAATAATTTTACATCTTGGAATCGTTACACAATTAGGTTACAAACACTTTTATTTATAACCTACATCCCAACTGGATTTGGGCTTCAAATCACAGCATATCAGCTGCTACAAATCAGCAGAAACTTCTGCTACAAAATAGGTCTTCAATCAAATCCTTCCTAATTTATCTCCATAATTAGAAAGTCATTATTCTTCAATATTCTTCTTGATTCTGACTTGAATCTTCCAGACCTATAAAACAGTGCCACATAGGACAACATAATATTCCCAGAATATTCTGTATCTGTTAAATCATAACAGAATTCAATTGTCCAGCTCAGCACAATTGTCCAGCTCAGCACAGGCGCGATGTCGAATGGTACAGCATAGGACATCTTTATCCGACATGTTGCTCCAGATGATGAGAACTTCTCATCTCAACATGTCTCAGCATACAATAGGACTTCTTGCTTAACCTGTTCTTCTTAGCAAGTAATCACGTCCTATTAAACATATTGCTGCTACAAAAATGACAGACCATGATTTTCTCTCACCAATAACAAAATGTAAACACAACAATCTCAACAGAATGTTAGGACATCGTGTTTGACATCACATCACAGAACCTTAACCTTCAGGTTTAGTGAAGTCCAATATGTCTGAATCTGTCATGACATAACCATGCACTCATACTAGCTTAGTGCAGCACAACATGCCAAGACATCACACTTGACATTTCCACAACCTGCAACTAAATTATTCTGGCAGATACACAGAAGTACATGTTAAAACAACTTTAGTGACATAAAGCTATCATATAGGTTTTAACAAAATTTAGCCAACACAAATACTGCATAGCTGCAGAACTAACAATCTCCCCCTTTGGCAAATTTTGGCTAAAACCATCATATCATATCAAATATATCAGCAGCAGAAGATAGTCACACATATCAATAGCAGATAAAACAATGATCAGCACTGCAGCACCTACACAAGCAAATCAGCACTCAATCTTCATCTGCACACATACACAACCTCACACAGCCACTCACACTAACTCAGAGAAGTTAGAACATCATATGTCAGCAGCACACTCATCTCCCCCTGACTCCAGCCAGCTTCCCCTAAAGCCAAGGAAAGCAAAAACACACCAGAACAATATCCATACACCATTTGGATAACACAACCAGTTCCCCCTCAAGGAAACAACCAAGGACACTGGCTACTACTACTTACTTCTCCCCCTTTTTAGCCATAATATGCCAAACCAAGCAACTATGCATTTAAGGGAAATCAACCAGAAGCAGAAAAAAAACAGTAGTATTACTCCCCCTGACGTGGATAACTAGTGCACCTGAATGGAAAACATAAGACGCATCTTCATGTCTTCAAGTGCTCACTCCCAGTCCAGCCACCTGCTGAAGCACATTCATTTTGGCACCACAATCCCTTCTGACAAGAAAAAGTAGTCACTCACACATGAAGTTACATCATGCTATACGTGAGGAACATAAGGATCACCATTCTCCTTCAAACAACCAGAGAGCCACAAAAACTTCAAATCCACAAAACTTCAAAACCACAAAAATCACATCACAGCCCATCACATCACAGAAGATCACAAGAACACAAGAACAGTATTCTCTCACCCAACTCTCCCAAGGCAATCATTCCCTATCATTCTCCCGTATGATAGTTTGGAATACTCCTGATCAGTTGATGAGTATCTTCACCTTTAGACTTTCAAGCAATCAATACCTGATCTGCTTCAGTCTTCTCTACATTCTTCATCCAAGGCAGACCTTCTACTTCATCATTCTCCCGTATGACTATGTAGACGCTCCTTAGGCATAATGTAGGCACCAAGCTCCTGAACCAGACCACAATCCTCCTTCACCAAGGAAATCCAATCCGGATAATGTTCCAACACCAAGTTAGAACATCTGCCACACACCAAGACATCATCACCATGATTCTTGATATGCTCCACCAACTGGACTTACTATAGCATAGTAATCCAAAGAACTAGAGAAATAAACTCTCATCCACCTTCAAGAAGAACAATCTCCTTGAGTCTTCAACTCATCACCCTTCTGCCCAAGAGTAACTTGTTCCAAGACAATTCTCAATAATAACTAGCTGCCATACTCTGATTATCTTGATTCTTCGAATCCACTTTTGAGATCAACCAAATACCACAGTTTGATCACCTCATTCATGAATCCTCATATGAAAAAGCCAACTGCCACAAATTGTCTTCTTCACGTTTGTCAAAATTCTCACAAAGATATCCTGATCTACCCACTGAAATTGATCTTCAAATCACATGTTCCACTTGCTTACTATCAAACACACTTAGAATTTCTAAGTCATGTAATATCTTCTTCTTCTTGCAACTCCAGCAAACTGCCATGAGAGCAATCTTCTTGAAGCATTCAATTTTCATTCCTGTAGATCATCCTATCTTAAGCTGATGTGCCACATCACCAACTGAGACTTCTGATGTTAAGCTAGATGTCAGAATATTATGACATCCAACTGTTAAATTCAGCTCTTCCTTCTGCCACTCAGAAGAACCTTCTCCCTTTGCAGAAACAGATTTCATGCTCTCATAGACTTGATTCAACAATCAAGTTTGAGTAGACAACCTCCATCCTGCTTAGAAACTCCAAAGTCTTCAAACCTACCAAATCTGAATCTTCAGAAAATAAGTAGTCCAAGACTACCCCATAGCAATACTAAAGAATGTCACTTCCCTTAGTAGAGCCGTCAGTAGAAAGCCAGAGATAACTGCCACTTATCCTCGACCTTCACAACCAGAGCAAACACCATGCTCCAAACCACTTAGTTCAGAAATAAACTGATCCAAACTGTAACCATCAAGATTATGATGTCTTCATAGTCTTCCATCTTCATCTTCAACAGCACCACCGTCTGGACAAGTCATCCACAATACTTTCTAGGAACAGATGCTAAGCAATAATCCCAGGTCAACACCTAGGCGACTTGTGAGTGAATGTAGAACCCCTCCCAAGATTCTTCAAACCTCTGATGAAAAGATGTCAGAACATCTGACAGAATATCCCAACTCTTGAATCTCAAGGATAATCAATTAAATACTTGTGGATTTCACAAATAGCAATTGATCTTAAATCCTTATACAATAACCCTTCTTCACTGTTGTAGCTAAGCTCCACCAGATCATGTCATGAACACTTATAAAGTATTCAGTCTTTTTGCAAGTATCTTTTTCAATGACAATGTTGAGATACCAAGGCTGCCACTCTTGACTCAAGTAACTAAGACTTTCTCTGAACAAGTCGTCTTTACCTCAACAAATCTTCAAACAGATTGGATTCAGTCTTAGGGTCAAGAGAGATGCATCCTTCCTTGCTGTTTTTGTGAAAGGTTAAAATAAATCACCTCCACAGTCTTCACCCCTATGCTTCCTAGGAAGCACCTCCTAGTTTGAAGAATAACTAGAAGACTTCAGAACATGACTCAGCTGCAATGATTGGACTTAATCATCATATCAAGTGTCTTCAATAACTTAATCAACAAGAAATCACCAAACCCCTTGAGCATGAGTTTGATAATTCATCTTACCCTTCAATCTGATTTCAGCATACATGATGAACCCACTCACCCATGTACCAAGTCATACAAGACTCAACCATCACAAAGACACCCCTCTGCTCCCGACTTTGGAGTGCTATGTGATATCACACCGGTTGACATCTACACGAGTAAGGACATCTACAATCTTCCTTCAATCATAACTCCAGAATCCCATACTTCTAGAGCTCTTTAATCAGAACCTCATGCAGCGGAACTACCAAGGAAACAGATCCTGCTTGCCCTAATAAGATGTCAGAACATCTTATAAGACACATCAGCAAAAGAACAAGCCACTTCTTTCGTAGAAGTTGTAGAGTCTCCCTCAGCAATATGAACACCCAGGAATTTTCCATCAGATATATATATGCAGCGGAACACACACCAGAAAATTCCTCTACTAATAACCCACGCCACTCCATGTGCACTGGGTCAACATAAATCACACCACACAGCAGCTTTTCAACCAAACCTTCAAGCCTTCAGCACATGCCACTGCCTGTCACGAACAGTCCATCCTCCACTTCTAGGGACCATTCTCACAACACAATATGAACTTCTCCATGTCCAAACAACTTTTCAGTAGAAAGCTTCTACCTTGACCATGAACCAGAAAGTATCTTCCCTCGGATCTCATCCAGATACAGAACAGAATGACCTGCTCTGATACCAATTGAAATTCTGGTACATGCACAGGATTCAGATGTCCTATAACATATCATTCGACATCTGGTCTGACATGAACACACATGACAAGGTATATAACAATAAGAGCAGTACTGAAAAGATAAAAACAAAACACACAGAATTGTTAACCCAGTTCAGTCTAACACACCTACTCTGGGGGCTACCAAGCCAGGGATGAAGTCCACTATCAGCAGTATCAATTCAAAGCTAAACTCCCCGTTTACAACTTATCACTTAATCACTACTCAATGACCCTTCTACCTAGATCCTCTCTAGATATGAGAAACCCTTCTCACTCCCAATCATCGCAATGATGTCTAGCAGTCAACACTCCGCCACTGCATCAACGGCTCTTTACCTATACAACAATTCAACAAAGGAAGGCATACTTCCAAGACACAACTTAGAGTTACTTAAAAGCTTCCTCCAAGAACAATACTCCTCTTACTTAACAGCTTCGAGGATCACACTAACAAACTGTCCAACTCACATGTCGAGTGGTACAGGCATACCAACTCTCCTAGAGAGTGGTTCACAAGAACGAAACCCTAATAATTTTACATCTTGGAATCGTTACACAATTAGGTTACAAACACTCTTATTTATAACCTACATCCCAACTGGATTTGGGCTTCAAATCACAGCATATCAGCTGCTACAAATCAGCAGAAACTTCTGCTACAAAATAGGTCTTCAATCAAATCCTTCCTAATTTATCTCCATAATTAGAAAGTCATTATTCTTCAATATTCTTCTTGATTCTGACTTTAATCTTCCAGACCTATAAAACTGCACCACATAGGATAACATAATATTCCCAGAATATTCTGTATCTGTTAAATCATAGCAGTATTCAATTGTCCAGCTCAGCACAGGCGCGATGTCGAATGGTACAGCATAGGACATCCTTATCCGACATGTTGCTCCAGATGATGAGAACTTCTCATCTCAACATGTCTCAGCATACAATAGGACTTCTTGCTTAACCTGTTCTTCTTAGCAAGTAATCACGTCCTATTAAACATATTGCTGCTACAAAAACGACAGACCATGATTTTCTCTCACCAATAACAAAATGTAAACACAACAATCTCAACAGAATGTTAGGACATCGTGTTTGACATCACATCACAGAACCTTAACCTTCAGGTTTAGTGAAGTCCAATATGTCTGAATCTGTCATGACATAACCATGCACTCATACTATCTTAGTGCAGCACAACATGCCAAGATATCACACTTGACATTTCCACAACCTGCAACTAAACTATTCTGGTAGATACACAGAAGTACATGTTAAAACAACTTTAGTGACATAAAGCTATCATATAGGTTTTAACAAAATTTAGCCAACACAAATACTGCATAGTTGCAGAAATAACAAGGCCCTCCAGCGTCAGATGGATCTTGGGTGGATCCAGGACTACCATGATAGAAATCCTTATCAGATCAACATGATTCAAATCTTTGATATTCGTCTGATGAATACCAGCTTGGTGGAGTTACACGCCAGGCAGGTTCAACTTGGTTTTCTCACTTCTCATGATTATCTGAACTGTAAATTACGCAGTGAGAGTAACCAAGGGTGCGCTCTCATTCAAAGAACTTTACAACACTTGTTAAACCACTGGTAGCTTCTGATATATCTGGAGGAAGACACGCAACAAATCAGTGTGCTTAATGGAAACCCTACTCGGCATCAAAATCAGGATGTCCGATCTATGGAAACAAACCTGGTAAGGTTGCACTGTATTCAAAGCGGGCGTCGCCAGGTACCACCACATAACTACGAACACTGTAGAGTCTGTTCGGAGAGTAACCCAGGATGCTACCTTGTGCGGGCAGCTCTTCAAGGTCAGTTGGATCGTAAAGAGATTCACCCGTGTCCGGGTTCCGGACCAATCAACTGGGCGCCGGACTACCTCGCTGATCAAATTGAGGATGTTGTCGTAATCTCTGATCATCAGAGGGCTAGGGATGTTTGTACCATCATCCCTCTACTTGACGAATCGAGAGTTCCCAACCAGGAACAGATCGAAATTGCTTACGATGGTCAGAAAAATCAGAAGGCTCCCATAGTCATCTATCTACCAGGACCATTACCGTATGAATCAACTAAGGCTATCCCTTACAAATACGGTGAAACAACAGTCGAGAATGGAAAGGAAATTCCATTACCCTCCGTCGTGAATATTGCAGACATCAGTCGAGTAACACGGAGTGGTCGAATCTTCAACCGAGGAGTTGGAGAACTTAACAAAGAAAAGGAACCTCAGACAGATGTTCCCAATCCACAGGTCGGTCAATCCAGTAATCTCGACCTTTCGAAAAAACAACGATGAGATGCTGAAGCTCATCCAAAGGAGTGAATACAACATTGTTGATCAGCTATTACAAACTCCTTCAAAGATCTCTGTGCTATCACTTTTACTCAGTTTAGAAGCGCACAGGGTGGCTCTACAGAAAGTCTTGGAGCAAGCCTTTGTAGAACAGGATGTAACAATAAGACAGTTCGATAGAATTGTCTCTAACCTCACTTCCTGCAATAACTTGGGATTTAGTGATGAGGAATTACCTGAAGAGGGTCGCCGTCATAACATGGCGCTCAATATCATGGTCAGCGGCCAGGGCGATGCTTTAGCCAGCATACTGGTAGACACAGGGTCAGCCCTGGATGTTATGCCGAAGTCCACTTTGATGCAATTAACCTTCAAAGGACCCCCGATTCGAACCAGTGAGGTCGCCGTCAAAGCATTTGACGGGTCCAGGAAAACGGTTATCGATGAAGTCGACCTTCCCATAACTATTGGTCCTCACACTTTCCAAGTTGCTTTTCAGGTCATGGACATTAGGGAAACGTACAGTTATTTATTAGGAAGACCTTGGATACATCAGGCTGGGGCGGTCACCTCGACCCTCCACGAAAAGTTAAAGTTCGTCCAGAACAACCAGCTCGTGACGGTCTGTGGAGAACAAGCCTTGCTCGTGAGTAAATTATCATCATCTACTGATATAGAACCCGAGGAGGTTATTGGAACTTAGTTCCAAGCACTGTCGGTGAGCAAGGACAATCAATCCGAAGAGGGAACCTCAATTTCCTCATACAAAGATGCTATCAAAGCGGTCGAGAGTACCAATATAACAGGATGGGGGACAGTTAGTCATTCCTACAGACAATAAAACAAAGAAGGGTCTTGGTTTTTCTACAACCTGTACCCAGACAACTGCTACCAATGAAAGTCTTCATCCCATTCAAGACTTCTTCCACAGTGGAGGTTTCCTTCACCCAGTGCCTCAAGAAGTGCATACCATCAATAAAGATGATCCCTCTGATACAAACGAAGAATGGGAGTCCTATCTTAATAAGGACGGTTATATGTCTCAGGACCAAACGCAGACTCCCTTTTTCTTTCCTACATAGAGTCCGAGATTTATACCCAGGTCAGATGTCGAAATGATTTACGGAGATTGTGATCCGGAAGGATTTCGTGCTCCACCAAACTCATTAGAGGAGGACACTCTGATGAAGGACAACTTTGACCACAACTATTATAGCCCGATGGATGGCCTGCCAATGTGGCAGCCGTATCCAGGAGACTTGGGGCAAGGAAATCAGCCGAACAATGAAAATCAGCTAAGCATCATTGAAAAGAATACCTGCGTCCCCACCATGTCATGGGATCAACACCCAGGTCATTCAGAAAACATCCAGTGCGACGATGAATTTACAATGTTTGCAGGACTAGAATTCATTAACTATGCTTTTCGAGAGGTCAACGTCATCGAAAGAGATGACTCCTCCAGTTTCGAAGAAGTGTGGAACACCTTGGGACAACCGAGTGGAAAATACGACTATATGATCAAGTAAACTGCTCCCGAAAGCTCTCGTATCAGGTTCAAAGACATCCAGCCAACTGGATGGGGAGATTTGCCTGAGAGCACCAATGCTATGCAAAATGCAACAGAGGAATCCTCCTACGACAACTCTGCCTGAGAGACAGATTCCAATGATCCTGCTCCATCAGAAATCAGCGTTATTTCTGAAGATAAATCAAGGAAGGTCCCAGACTTTGTGATTCACCGAGGAGTTTGCCACCAATGGGTTGCTGTCAATGTTCCGAAGATTGTTCATAAGTCAAAGTAATTGTCGTCTTTACTTTAACCTTTCACCCTGCCCAGGTGAAATGGATGTTTTGATAGGGCTCACTTTCTGTAAATTTCCCTCTTCGCTTTGCCCAAAGCGACAGAGTTTTGTTTTATAGGGCTGTAATTTCAAGAATCGACTTGTTCATGAATAAAATAACGTCATTCTGTAATTCCAGCATTTATTGTTGTTTTCTCTTTTCTCTTTTTTCAGAAAATGGTAATCCTAAAAAACAAATCAATAATAATAAACAAGCAGTTTTTCAAAGAAATACACTGCACACACTCTTGCATTCTCTCTATCTCTTCTAAACACAAATCATACCGTCATGAAGATTGCTTGTTTTAAACCCCGTTGAAACATACGATCCGATGCCTTCTCCCAACTTTGAGTTCCCGGTATTTAGGGCTGAAGAAGAGAATGAAGACAAAATTCCAGAAGAGATCTCCCGATTACTCAGACGGGAGGAAAGGTCCATTGAACCTCATAAAGAGCCGTTGGAAACGGTAAACTTAGGTTCGGAAAAAGAGAGAAAAGAAATAAGGATTGGGGCACTGCTCAGTCCAACTGCCAGAGAGGGTTTGGTAAAGCTTCTCAAAGAATTCCCCGATGTATTGGCTTGGTCCTATCAAGATATGCCAGGGTTGGATACCAGCATCGTGGAACATCATTTACCGTTGAGATCCGAATGTCCGCCAGTAAAGCAGAGGTTGAGACGGACTCACCCGGACATGTCCATCAAAATCAAAGAGGAGGTACAGAAACAGATTGATGTGGGTTTCCTCGCCACATCATAATATCCTCAATGGTTAGCCAACATCGGACTCGTTCCAAAAAAGGACGGAAAAGTCAGAATGTGTGTAGACTACAGGGATCTGAACAAGGCAAGTCCAAAGGACGACTTTCCTTTACCACACATCGACATGCTGGTAGACAGTACAGCAAAGTTCAAAGTTTTCTCCTCCATGGATGGATTCTCGGGCTATAACCAAATCAAAATGGCGCCGAAAGACATGGAGAAAACTTTGTTCATTACCCCATGGGGTACTTTTTGTTACAAGGTGATGCCTTTCGGTTTGAAGAATGCCGGGGCGACCTATCAAAGGGCCATGACTACTCTTTTTCATGACATGATACACAAAGAAATCGAGGTATGTGTCGATGATATGATTGCCAAATCTAAGACAGAAGAGGAGCATGTGACCCATCTGTCAAAACTATTCAAGCGGCTGAGGAAGTACAAACTTCGCTTGAATCCCAACAAGTGCACCTTCGGTGTGCGTTCAGAGAAACTCTTAGGGTTCATCGTCAGCCAGAAAAGAATTGAGGTTGATCCTGATAAGGTCAAGACCATTCAAGAAATGCCTTCTCCGAAAACTGAAAAACAAGTCAGAGGATTCCTGGGACGTTTGAACTACATCTCCAGATTCATATTCCTCATGACCGCGACATGTGCGCCAATTTTCAAATTACTCAAAAAGAATCAGGACTGCGTTTGGACAGAAGACTGCCAAACCGCCTTCGACAGTATTAAGGAATACCTGTTGAACCCCCCGATTCTATCACCTCCAATGGAAGGAAGACCACTGTCTTGGAAGACTCCATGGCCTGTGTGCTTGGTCAACAAGACGAATTAAAAGGAAAGAGTCTGCCATATACTATTTGAGCAAGAAATTCACCGACTGCGAGACTTGGTACACTATGCTTGAGAAAACTTGATGCGCTTTGGCTTGGGCAGCCAAACGTCTACGCCAGTACATGATTCGTCACACTACATGGTTAATCTCAAAAATGGATCCAATCAAGTACGTCTTCGAAAAACCTGCTCTCACAAGAAGGATTGCCCGTTGGCAGATGTTGCTGTCAAAATACGACATCGAATACCACGCTCAGAAAGTCGTTAAGGGAAGTGTTTTAGCTGATCATTTGGCTAATCAACCGATTGACGATCAAGAATCAGTTGGGTTTGACTTCCCAGACGAAGATGTCATGTATTTGAAAATGAAAGACTGCGATGAACCGCTACCCAATGAAGGGCCAGAACCAGATTCCCAATGGGGACTTATCTTTGACGGGGCTGTCAATCATTTCGGAAACGGAATTAGGGCAATTATTATAACACCTCAGGGTACCCACATTCCTTTCACCGCTAGACTTACGTTCAAATGTACAAACAACGAGGCCGAATAAGAAGCTTGTATCATGGGTCTCGAGGAAGCGATTGATTTAAGAATCAAGAACTTGGATGTATATGGCGACTCAGCTTTGGTCGTCAATCAGATCAAAGGAGATTCGAACACATACCAATCTGGACTAATTCCTTACAAAGACTATGCAAGAAGGTTGTTACCATTCTTCAACAGAGTCGAGTTTCATCACATCCCTCGTGATGAGAATCACATGGCTGATGCATTAGCCAATCTCTCTTCCATGATAAGCGTAGGTCAATGGAACGACTTACCTAAGATCGACATAATGCGCCTTGGACGGCCCACTTACATCTTCATGATTGAAGCAGTCATAGATGACAAACCTTGGTATCACGATATCAAATGCTTCCTTCAAAAACAAGAGTACCCACCTGGGGCATCCAGGAAAGATAGAAAAACCCTCAGAAGGCTAGCAGGCAGTTTCTTCCTGAGCGGTGATACACTCTATAAGAGAAATTTTGACATGGTCTTGCTCCAATGCGTCGACAGACCAGAAGCATACGCACTGATAAAGGAAATTCACGAAGGATCCTGTGGCACTCATGCCAATGGACACACAATGGCGAGAAAAATTCTGAGAGCAGGGTACTACTGGTTGACAATGGAATTTGACTGCTACAAGTACATGAGGAGATGTCATAAGTGTTAGATATACTCAGACAAAATCCATGTACCGCCTACACATCTCAAAGTTCTTTCTTCCCCATGGCCTTTTTCCATATGGGGAATCGACATGATTGGCGTGATTGAGCCCAAAGCTTCAAACGGACATCGGTTCATCCTGGTAGCCATTGATTACTTCACCAAGTGGGTCGAAGCAGCGCCGTACGCCAATGTAACCCGACAAGTGGTGGTCCGATTTATCAAAAACAATATCATCTGCCGTTATGGTGTTCCGAGCCATATCATTACTTATAATGGATCTAACTTGAACAATAAGATGATGAAGGAGTTGTGTGCTGAGTTCAAGATCGAACACCTTAACTCATCTCCCTACCGACCCAAGATGAACGGCGCGGTAGAAGCGGCTAACAAGAACATCAAGAAGATTGTTCAAAAGATGGTTGTAACCTATAAAGACTGGCACGAGATGCTACCCTTTGCTCTTCACGGTTATCGTACATCTGTCCACACTTCAACAGGGGCAACCCCTTTCTCCCTAGTATATGGCATGGAAGCAGTGCTCCCCATCGAAGTAGAGATCCCATCAATCCGGGTATTGATGGAAGCTAAGCTAACAAAAGCTGAATGGTGTCAAAGTCGACACGATGAACTGAGTCTGATTGAAGAAAAGCAAATCACGACAATATGCCATGGTCAGTTATATCAACAAAGAATGAAGAGGGCATTCGACAAAAAGGTCCGACCTCGCATCTTCAAAAAAGGAGATCTTGTGCTCAAGAAGATACAATCATTTCTCACTGATTCTCGGGGCAAGTGGACTCCGAATTATGATGTCCCCTATGTGGTCAAGAAAGCTTTCTCAGGCGGTGCCTTGAGACTTGCAACCATGGACGGAGAGGAATTTGCCTACCCCACGAATGTTGATGTAGTCAAGAAATACTTCGCCTAAAAAAAACGTCTCGGTGGATTGAAAACCCGAAAGGGCGGTCCAGGCAAAAATTAGAGACATGATCAAAAATCATCCCGATGGATTAGAAATATCAAAGTACAATCCAGGAAAAAACTAGGGATAATGGCAAGTAACTACGTCCAGCAAAGGGGCAAATCCTCCAGCAGCGGGTACACCATCCATCTAAGGAAAACGCCGGTCAGGGTCATTTTTTACAGAAGCTCGGGATGCCTAGAATTCAAAGTTGGTAAAGGATAACGGTTGTTATGTTTCAATGTAGCCCTTTTCCCTGTAAATTACCATTTTCTAACTTTGTAAATACTCTATGGAATCACGCGTTTGGCTGATTTCTATCCTATCAATAAAATTTGAGCTCTTGTGCTTTTGTTTGCAATTCTTATTTGTTTTAGCTTTACAGAACGACATTTTAACATGAATAACGATTCTTGAAACGAAATAAAAATGAATTTACTTGCAAAAAATTTTCTGCTTTTAAAATAAAGATGGCAATTTCTTTTGACTGTTGAACATTGAAAGAACATCGGTCGCTTCTCCAGAAGTAATCGAACCTCAAAGTGCATAATCAAAGTACTCCTTCTAAACCAGTGCACCTGAATGAAGGATCAGCTGTGTTAGAGACCATTGTTTCACCTGACACCCCCTCGGCTAAGTTCTTACCTCCTAAGCCCGACCAACTGTTGTCCCCCCACAGGGACTACTTCTCCTAACCAAGGCAGAATTGCTATCTTGAACCAGTGATACTTTTTATCTCCCACTGTGGCTGAGTATCCAGTCGTGTTCATCTATTAGTCTGTGTGTCGCGTTAGATACATCATGCATTATTGATTTATATTCATATTCATATTGCATCACTATCACTCTAGCCGGTCATGTTCCCTAGTGATAAGAGTCCTCTCAATCGAGTTGTCAGTTCTTTCCTCGTCCAGAAATGAATCATCTAAGTGATCTCTCCTCCAGTTTATTTCTGGATTGAAGGTGGTTCTTTGACCACTTTGATAACTTGAACCTCTGAAAAACCAGAGAACCCTCAGCCAGCATCACTCTTCGCCATGGAAGATGATATCTTCGCTTTCCCGGATTAAGGAAAATCCCTAGAGAAAGCCTATCAACGAAAGACTTTCAGCAACACATTGGTCCTTCTCTCCAGAATGTCAATGTCAACAAAGTCATCGGCACCTCAAAATTGGAATACATTGTATGGCATTTCTCTGAGAAGATCTCGAAGAAAAGTATGATGTAATATCCCCAAGCGAAGGCAGACTATCAAGAGACTCGTTTTCCCCAGTAGAGTCGGCAAATGGCGTCTCCAAACAGAGAAGTTTGTGCCTCTCTACAATCAAAACTTTTTCCATCAAATGGCATCTCCCTAGGAAAATTCGGCGAGAAGTTTGAGGAAAACCGCTACAATAGCGTCCCTTGTCAATAAAGTTTATTGACAAAAGAAACTGAGACCAGTTTCTTGGTAGGAAACCAGGATCGAGGGGAAATTTATTTCTGAATCTAAGACCAGATCCTTGGTATGAAACCAGGATCGAGGGGAAGTTTATTTCAGAAACTAAGACCAGATCCTTGGTAGGAAACCAGGATCGAGGGGAAGTTTATATCAGAAACTAAGAACATATCCTTGGTAGGAAACCAGGATCGAGGGGAAGTTTATTTCAGAAACTTAGACCAGTTCCTTGGTAGGAAACCTGGATCGAGGGGAAGTTTGTATCAGAAACTGAGACCAGTTCCTTGGTAGGAAACCAGGATCGAGGGGAAGTTTATATCAGAAACTAAGACCATATCCTTGGTAGGAAACTAGGATCGAGGGGAAGTTTATTTCAGAAACTTAGACCAGTTCCTTGGTAGGAAACCAGGATCGAGGGGAAGTTTGTATCAGAAACTGAGACCAGTTCCTTGGTAGGAAACCAGGATCGAGGGGAAGTTTACCTTTTCTAAGTATCATTGCTTAGCAAAAGAAGAAGGATGTGTGAACTACCATTCTTAACCACCATCAAAATTTTGGGTATCCCGATATTTAATCCTCTTGCACCCCGAATGCCCGAATACCTTCGCCATTCACACCTTCAGGTCCAAGAAGATTAAATAGGGACATCTGTCATACCCAAAATTTTGACCACAAAGATTCCCCATCATTGTGCAAATCATCATCACAATATGGATGTACCATCATGCCTCATTAGTCTCCCCAAAGATGGGTGAGCGCTCACTACAAAATAAAATTAGGGTTTCAAGCCCTCTTTGAGCCTTAGACAATGGATCAATCCAGAAATGACATGATCTTCAACTTGTCTAACCTCTCAAACCTCTACAATGGATTAAAAGGACTCCCACTTCAAGGATTAAGCACAAGGCTACTCCCTTCTAAGTGGATTAAGCCTCAAGATCGCCAGTGTCACCAAATTAGGGTTTGGTCAACCAGGGCCTCCAGATGGAATTATTCCTCTGGGCATGAGCCAATGCTTCAAAGAATACTCTAATATGCTCTATGGAACCTCATGGACCCAATCATCAAGTCAATTTTGACCTCAGGGGATGCATTCATAAAAAATCAGGAATTAGGGTTTCTTGACCTAATTTACCCCTAAGTTGACTTTTGGGACAAAACATGAGCCAAGACCTCAAGAGAGGATTTGAGGGTCTCTAATACACCACATTGATCCATTTTCAACAATGGATTGATCCAAGAAGCTTGAGCAACAAGTTTCAATTTCATCTGAACCACAATTAGGGTTTCGCGGGAAAAGTCAACTGTAGCTTTGAATTTTGACCAGGACATGCTCCCAAACCCTAAGACATGATTCAATACACCCTATGACACCTATGAAATCAATCCATCAAGTTTGATTTAGGTCAAGTACTCGATTTCATAGAGGATCACACAGTTTGGAATTCATCTGATAAAAAGTCAACTGTGCACAAAAGTCAAACTTTGACTTTTTGAGATTTTTCACAATTATGGTTTTTAACCCTAAAATGATGTTAATGTGTGATTAGAATCATCATTCATCAAGAAAAATCAAGAAAAGTGGGATAACTTGTAAAAGGGGTAACCATAAAAAACTTAGAAATTTTCTAAGTTATGGAACAAAGTGGCTAGGGTACCAACTTTGGAGGATCATAACTCCTAAACCACAAGGCCATTTTTTCCCATCCAAAGCTAAATTTGTAACCCTCATGGCCCTCTATAAAAGCTTCAACTACACCTCATTCCAATTCATCATGGATTTTGAGTTATGGAATGATCAAAATGGCTGAAAACATGAAATGTCACTTTTTCTAACACTTAGTGAAATTTTCACTAAGTTAGAATCTGCCTTACTTTTTTCCAAATGTAGGGGCATTTCACCAATTATGATCAAACAGTTGTTATATCATATGAGGGCTTTCCAAAATGGCCAAGAACATCACCAAACTCAACTTAAGTCATGAGATATGACAATGGCAATATGCCTTGCTGAAAACTGCCAATGCTAGGCAGAATTTTGCACTTTTGCTCGATTTGGCAAAATCAGATAATTCCAAGCCTTGTTATCACTTTGTACATATCTGAGGATCAAATCTAAAGGGAACAAACACTGATCCAAGCCTCCAAAGTTTTTGGAACAAGAAGTAGCATGACAAACCTAGAAATCCCTAAAAGAGCGACAAGACTCCAATTTTGGATTGGAGCATTTAATGGATACACCAAGGTGGCATGAACTGACATATTTGCAACTGAATTCAGTCAAGAATGATCCAACAACTAGGGAACCAAAGGCCTGTGCTCTAACCTCTAGTCAATGGCTAGAGGAGACTTGGCTTCCCATTGATCAACATTGGCCAAACCTCTACTGTGGTTGCCATTCACTATTGATCCCAAAACAAACTTGCTCCACTATAAATAGAGCTAATTTGTGCTCAGTTTGAGTACACAAAAGCCATCAAACAGATGCTTTCCTCAAAATCCCTCTCTTTAGGCCAAAATGCCTTCTTTAGCAAGGTAACTCTGAGTTTTTGAGTTAGAGAACATTTCCATCACAGCTCATGATCTTAACACCTCCAATATATCATATATAAGCTATCCAAACTCTCACAAGTAACCTGTAATCCATAAATCACAAAGTCACCTCTCAAAACCTCAAAATAGTACTTTTGTGCATTTTTCAAAGCATGCCTTGATTCAGTCACTTTCCAAACCAGATAAAACCTCAAACACACTCCAAATATCATCCTTGAACTATCCCAAATGGTTCCCCCCATCTGGAACACCATTTGAGGGAGTTGATATTTTAGCCATTTTAACCCCTTTTGCAAGAAAGGGCCAGTTTGTGTTTTTGCAGGTTCCAGCTGATTCCATTCATCCTAAAAGCTTCTAAGGGATCATTTGAGAGTGTCCAAAGCATCAAACCATTTCTGGAACAAGAAACTTGGCAGATTGCACAAAAACTCTAAAAGCTCAAAAGAGAGGTAAGCATCATGACTTGAACTTTCCAAAATATGCATTGCTTTTAAGTCCACTGATAATGCACATCTCATACATGTTGTATATGTTGTGTTTGAACCAATTCATCAGGTAATTCATGTCTGTACCAAAGTGTAGCATAGAAAATGCAATTATAGGCCTATTTCAAAACCACCATCGGATTTTGAGGAGAGAGCATGATCTGAAAAAAAAAATACCACCACCATTGGATTCCTTGTGAAATTCTAGGCCAGATGCATATAAATTTTGTCCCCAACCATGGAGAAATGAGAAAGTTATGGACCTTCCCGTTTCTTGCCAAAACTTGCCTTGCCTTGGCCAGGCCTAGAAAACAAGGCAAGTCTTGTATATTTGTTGGTTTGTTTTAATCAACGGATGTATCACCACCCCAGTGGTAAGGCGCGCGCTCTATAACCTTGAGGTCGTGGGTTCAAACCCCACCCATGCCATTTTGTGTGTTTCTCACATTTTGCTATTTTTTCCAATATTTTCATGTTTTGTTAATTAATTGGAAAATTAAGAACTCCCTCAATTTTAATTGTTTTTGATTGGTTCTTTTTGCAAAAAATCACAAAAATGTTGAAATATTTTATTCCCCAAAAAAATTAGATTTATATTATTTATTTAATATAATTAGTATTTTTGTGAATAAATGTCTTTTATTTGTTTTTAAACCTTTTAAAAATAAATATGCGTTTTGGAAAATCAAAACCAAGTAGGTTTTAATTCATCTTGTGATGAAAGCCTCATTTTTCAAACCTAAAACCAAAATCACAAGTTGTTTATTCAAACTTATTTGGAATTTTTATCATTTGTATTAATTTTCTTTGAATAATTATATTTAAAAAATGATGAAATTAGGGTTTTATTGATTTTCACCCTAACAAACTTTTTTCAAACACTTATGAGCCTCTAATAGAGTGTAAGACCCAATCCTGTGTAAATACAAACCTGTTTTGGGCCTCACTTATTGTATAAGTCCCGTTGTATTTCAAAAGTTCGGCGCGATCATCGCCCTTTTAAAACAAACCATCTTGGCCTCTCCTTGAGCTATAAGACCCATTCAAAATCATTTTTGGGCCTCTAATAGGGTGTAAGACCCAATCCCCTTTTTGAAACCAAAAACTTTTGGGCCTTAGTCATTGTATAAGACCCACGGTGTTTTCAAAACCTCGGCGCGATCGTCGCCCTTTTCAAAATTAACCCCTGGGCCTCTCCTTGAGCTATAAGACCCATCTTTTATCACTTACAAAAATAACTCTTTGGGCCTCTAATAGAGTGTAAGGCCCAATCCCCTTTTAAACAAAACAATTTTGGGCCTCAGATATTATATAAGTCCCTCTGCGTTAAAAGAAAATCTCGGGGCGATCGCCAGTTCAAAAATCAAACCCTTTGGGCCTACCCTCGTGTTATAAGCCCCATTCTTTAAAAATAATTGGGCCTCTAGTAGAGTGTAAGACCCAACCCTTTTTGAAAATTAAAATAATTTGGGCCTCAATGTATTGTATAAGTCCCGATACCGTCAAAAAGTTCGGCGCGATCGTCGCCCTTTTAACAATCACCCTGGGTCTCTCCTTGAGCTGTAAGCCCCACCACTTGTACAAAAATAACCCTTTGGGCCTCTTGAGAGAGTGTAAGACCCATGCCCTTGTACAGAAAACCTTTTGGGCCTCAGTCACTTGTATAAGTCCCTGTACAAAATGACAGTGCGATCACTGATAAAACCCTGGGCCTCTCCTTGAGCTGTAAGCCCCAACCTCTTTTCAAAATACTTTCTCCTTTGATTTTGAAATATAATATTATTATCAAAGCTTTCTTTGTTGAACAACTAACCAAACAGCATGGAAGCTCTACAACCGAGTAAGTGTTTACTCGCTTTCATTTACCGCTTTCATATGTATATAATTGTATTGTGGGGTTGTTTCACTGTAAGTCTTCTTTCATAAACTCATATCGACTGTGTAATAATAGTATAGATATTTAGAGTTTCCCCGGCAACTACGTCTAGAACTAGACAAAACCTCGTCTCCTTACATCCGATGTTCTCCCGGATATTTCAACATAACCTAAACCATGAGAATTTTCTTTCACAACAATTTTAGATAACTAGATCTAAGAAATCTCCCCCTTGAACAGTTCATATACAAAAGGCCAATGTTCCAAGTGAAACCCCTTCTGGAACTGTTCATCAACCTCCTCTTGGGCTTAGTGCAAGGACCCACAGGCTTCCTAAAAGCATCCCCGCCTCCTCTTGGGGGTTGTACAAGGACCCGTCGGCTTCTTAGAAGTTTTTGCAGCCTCCTCTTAGGCTTCGTTTAATGATTCTTCCTCTGGGAAGATAGCCTCCTCTTGGGCTTCGTACAAATTGTCCCTCGGCTTCTAAAAAGTTTTCTCGTCTCCTCTTGGGCTTCGTACAAATTGTCCCGACGACCTCCTAGAGGTATAGGAACAGAAATTAGTCATCTTAATAGAACAGTCTTTCAAAGAGTCTAGATCTTACTACTACTGTTTCTTAAGCATAGTACAGAAGATAAAACCCGTAGACTCGGACAATCTAAAGCTCCTTTGGATTCCCCGTTTCCTTAGAGAACAGGAAATAATCCCGATCCTCAGATCAAATCCATGAGTACAACATTACCCATATAAGAACTAATTTTCTCTTTTAACCAACATGCTGGACCTGTCACTCAACTGAAATAGTTACCCTAGCCTTCTCTTGGGCTTTGTACGAATGATTCTCCCCAGCGGAGCAAACCTTTTAGCCTCCATCTCGGGCTTCATACGAGATACAAAAACACTCTCTTATTGAGTATAAAAGACTCTCTTATTGAGTAAAACATCTTTTAGCCTCCCTCTCGGCTTCGTACGAGATACAAAATCACTCTCTTGTTGAGTATAAAAGACTCTCTTGTTGAGTCAAACATCTTTTAGCCTTCATCTCGGGCTTCGTACGAGATACAAATCACTCTCTTGTTGAGTATAAAAGACTCGCTTGTTGAGTCAATCTCCTTTCAGTCTCCATCTCGGGCTTCGTACGAGATACCAAAACACTCTCTTGTTGAGTCAAACAACCTTTAGCCTCCGTCTTGGGCTTCGTACAAAACACATACAAAAGCACTCTCTTATTGAGTCAAACCTTTTAGCCTCTCTCCTGGGTTTCGTACGAGACACATAAAAACACCCTCTTGTTGGGCCAATAGCCTCCTCTTAGGCTTTGTATAAGAAAACCCCGGTTGAGTCAATCAACCTTTTAGCATCAAAGTTGTGCCTCGTTCACAGTATACAAACATCAACAACTCCTTTCCCCTTCATCTATTGGCTATAAGCGACAAGCCTCTGGATTACTTACATCCACGCCACTGTCCCTCTTTTAGCATGAGAAATTTCTAAGGAAAGATGGCATTGCTCTAAACTGAGTTAAAGTCTTCTCCTTCAGGTTAAAAATCTCCTATAAAGGAAATTATGGCATTGTTGGATTTACATATCTCAGTTAAAGTAATTCTCCTTTATAAGCAGTCACCCAACAGTTGTGACAAACAGACCCTCTTTAGAGATGACAAATTCTCTCTAAAGTCAAAACCCTTTAGCTTCATATCTTGGGCTTCGAACAAGATACAAATAGACCCTTCAGCTTCACATCTTAGGCTTTGAACAAGATATAAACCACCTTTAGCTTCATGTCTTGGGCTTTGAACAAGACACCAAAACACCAGAATAGGAGGAACTACGATCGCTCTAATTTCCCTGTTTCGGTAAACGGGAATACGTAGGCATAAGATTGAAAGAGAAATCTTAGCGAGCACACTAATCAAAAACCCAAAATCCTGTACCTTCATACATCAATTAAAAAGCATCAGTCCTAACATCCTACCAATAGCATAGTCCCGTCATTTCAGTCTTAACAAAATAAGCAGAAAGAGGCCCCACTTCCACATAGCATCCGTAACCTAACAGTCTGCTGTTTAAACTCAGTATGCAAGCAGGGTTAGTTGGAGACATCTATTTCCCTTCCTTCATCAGCTTCAATAGGATAAAAAAATGAATCGACCTGTAGTACCCCAGAGCAGCAGTGCTTAAGAACCACGTCCAAAATCGCTCGCTACACACCACCCGTGGTACACACTGTCCCGGAAGGGCAGATTCCACAAATACCTTCTGTTGGAAATGAAAGTATGGACGATAAAATGAGGGAATTCCAGGAACAGTTCCTAGAGATGCAGAATGAGCTGCAAGCCATTCGCAATCAGGATCTATTTGGAAAGGACGCCGCAGACCTTTGTTTGGTCCCAAATGTGAAAGTTCCGCACAAATTCAAGGTGCCCGAATTTGAAAAGTACAAGGGTAACTCTTGCCCTCAAAGCCATTTGGTGATGTACGCTCGAAGGATGTCAACTCAAATAGAGAACCAACAGCTACTAATCCACTATTTCCAAGATAGTTTAACCAGTGCCGCACACAAATGGTACATGAGTTTGAACCGCACTAAGATTAAAACGCTGCCTTCGTTCAACAGTATAAGTATAACCTGGACATGACACCGGACAGAGATTAACTCAGAACCATGTCGTAGAAGAACAAAGAAACATTTAAGGAATATGCTCAGAGATGGCGTGAAATTGCTGCCCAGATTTGTCCACCTCTTGAGGAAAAAGAGATGACAAAGATCTTCTTGAAAACCTTGAGCTCATTTTACTACGATAGAATTGTCGCCAGTGCGCCCAGTGACTTCACTGAGATGGTAGGCATGGGAGTTCATCTTGAGGAAGCAGTCTGAAAAGGACGTTTAGTTAAAGAAGCCGGACCATCAAGCAGTACTAAAAGATACGGTAGTGCTCTCCCTAAGAAAAAAGAGCAAGATATTGGTAATATCTCTCTCGGAAAGCAAAGGCGACGGTACCAACCAGTAGCAGCTGTAACTCCTGCTATCAGCCCTGCGCCTGTTCCTACGTATCAACCTCAGGTTGCTCAGAGCCAACCGAATCAACAACAATATCATCAAAGGACACAACAGCCTCTTCAGCAGGCTCGTGCTCAATACAACAACAACAACCGTACAACGCGACAACTAGGGTTCGACCCTATACCAATGTTGTACGTAGAACTGTTTCCACTACTACTGGCCAAAGGGCACGTACAAACCATGGCTCCTCTTGCGGTACCAAAGAATCCGCCTTTTTTGTTCAAAGCGGATCAGACTTACCCTTATCTTGAAGGGGGACCAGGGCATAACATAGAAAACTGTCTCAGATTCAAATCCGACGTACAAAAGCTTGTCAGGAACGGGGTCTTATCCTTCAAGGATACAAATCCAAATGTTTAGACGAACTTGTTGCCTCAACACGAGAAAGTTGCTGTAAATTTGATAGAAAGAGAGTTTAATCACAGTTATCAAATTCATGATGTACTCTTATTGGGAACCAACCTGGTCAAGATGCATCGCAGACAGAGTGGATATGGTCATGTACCGTCTCACAACTATCACCAGTGTGATACCTGCTCTAAGGACGATCAAGGATGTTCTATGGTGCAGTCAGCTCTACAGGAACAGATGGATCTCGGATGGATCCAAGACCCCCGAATTCGTGAGGTCAACATGACTTATATGAATTCCAACGTCATTCAGAACCACGACATCCGTGCAATGAATGTCACCTTAGTGGGCATGCACTCAAGGCAAAGCCAACATCATAATCTGCCACGGCACGATTACGATTCCTGTCTGATTTACTCGGTAAATAATCAGGGATGCTCTTTTGTACAAGAGACCCTCCAGCGTCAGATGGATCTTGGGTGGATTCAGGATTACCGTGATAGAAGTCAGTATCAAGTTAATATGATTCAAATTTTTTATATCCGCTTGATGAATACCAACTTGGTGGAATTACACGCTAAGCAAGTCTAGCTCGGTTTTCTGACTTCGCATAATTATCAGAACTGCAAAGTATGTCGTGAGAGTGACCAAGGACGTGCACTCGTTCAAATGACGCTTCAAGACTTGTTAAACCACCGGTGGCTTCCGATTTATCTAAATGAAGACACACAATAAGTCAGCATGACCGACGGGAACCCTACTAGGCATCAAAGTCAAGATGTTCGATCAATGGAAACAGACCTAGTGAGGTTACACTGCATACAGAGCGGACGTGGCCGGGTGCCACCACATAACTATGAGCGCTGTAGAGTTTGCTCAAAGGATAATCAAGGATGCTACCTCGTGCGGGCAGCCCTTCAAAGTCAGTTGGACCACAAGGAGATTCAACCATGGTCAAGCTCTGGTTCAATGTAAAACTAACATCCTAATTGAGGCAAAGATGTTGTCTCGATCCCTAAACGAGAAGTGGCTAAAGATGTGTGCGCCATAATCCCTTTACTACATGAATTAAGAATTCCTCTTGATGGTGGAAGGGTTCTCAACCTCGAACCAATTGAGGCCGGCTATGATAGTGAGAAAAATCAGAAGGCCCCTGTAGTCATCTATCTGCCGGGACCAGTATCGTACAAATTCAATAACGCAATCCCTTATAAATACGGTGCAACAACAATCGAGAATGGAAAGGAAATTCCATTACCCTCTGTCATACTCCAAATTTGTCCTACCTGTGGATAATTTTCATCTGAACATTCATCCACTAACCATCATTCAGAAAACTAAAAAATATGTTGCTCCTGTTTCCTAAGTCCAATTGTTGTGGAGATAAGTTCAGGCTTGGCTGTCAGGTCAAGGTTTGTATTGAGAATGCATCTTGGTTTTCATTGAGAATTAAGGAGTTTGGTTGAGTAGTCATTCACATGATTGTTTGATGGTTTGGGTTCAAAATCTGATATACATTCATCTCACCATAACCAACTTTTCTTTATCCATTTTTAACCAATTTTCAAATCCAATTCAATTCAAAACTTTCATAAACAAAACAATCCATGTCCATCATCTAATCCATTTTATCTTTAGTTATCCACAAATATTCATTTTCATTTTTATCTAATTTCTACCATAAACCCATTTTTCTTTATCCATTTTTTTATCCATATCCATTTTTACTTTTCTAATTATCCATTTCATACCATAACCATGTTTCATTTTAAATTCATCTAAACTCGTTTATCCACTCTTCAAATACCATTTCTCATATTCATTTAATTCAAAAACCATTTTTGTCCATTTAATCACTCTTTCTCCTATCCATTTAAATTTAAATCCATATTCCACTTTTCAAGTCCACTTCAAAATTCCATTCAAGTTTTCTTTTCCGAATTTCCAAATATCATTTCATCCAAAAATTCCAATTTCAAGTTTCAAGCTCTTTTGTTTTCTAATTCCATTTAAATTCCATCTCATAATCAAATTTAAAAAAAAATTAAGGCCATTGTCTTTCTTACAAAAAAGCGCATTTTAAAATAAAATTCATCATAAAGCCCATGTCAAAACCTACTTCATTGGAGTATATATACATGAGTTGCATTGATGTGAGGGGGAAGATGAATTCACAGTATACAGACCTAGCCGCCACCTAAGGTTATTATCTCTCAGCCTTGGTTTTCACGAAAAGAATAATGTAAAGCACCACACAACCAAGACTATCATAAGCCATCATCATCGTTCCCTTCATCATGTGAACACATAACCTGCACCTCTCTTCTTCAACCATTCCTAGACACATTTTCTCTCACAAACCTTCTATACTCCTTCAACTCCATACTCAAACCATTTCACTCCCATATCGTCTTCTCCAAGCCTCACCATTAACAAGCTTTTTTGCTGCCGAAAGGACGAAGAATCATCACCTTTTCAAACTCTTCCAAAAAACACTAACCACGACCATCGCGTAAACGTGCTTTCCGCCGACGAAAACCTCCATTGTCCAACTACAAAACAAACCAATCTTCACGATACGCATACGCTCACTCGGAATCAACCACCATCCTTCGTAGCACACACCTTCTTCCTCACTGCCGTGCCGGTAATCGACGACCACCACCATTTCCGACTACACGCGCTGTACCATATTTCTTCACAAACCCTACACCAAATTAACAAAGACCTTAATCACGCCAACTGCCTCCACCCTTCACGACATTTCCACAAACCATAAACAATCAACCGCCGTCGCAAATGAGAGGCAGAATCGAGTGGAGGAGAGGATGAAATCCAATAGAGGAAGAATCGAGCCGAAAGAGAAAGTGAGAGGAAGTGCAGAGCAGGGCGGTGGCGAAATTGTGGAAGGAGAGATGAGTTTGTGAGCAGAACAAAAGAAGTTTGGATAACGTATCGATTCGGTTGTTACAAGTTGGTTTAATGAGCTGAACATTCAGTTTTATTTGCGGTTCTATGTACCTGTTTAGTGATGCTGCAAGGAAGACAGTTGAATGAACTCGGTGTCAATAAACAACTATCGATTTGATTCAATTTTGTCGACATATCAACATCATGCATCAGAGCTTAGAACAACAACAACGTATGATGTGACACAACGGAAACACGGCATCTTTTGACTAGCTCCAACCACAACTCGACATTCCAGTAACAGTTAGCGTCACGTTTTCCTTAATCTGGTGCTACCTATTTATGTGTCTGATATTGAGTTTTGGCTTGCATTGAAATGTTAAGTTTTGCTGCTAGCATGTTTGAGATCTTGTTGTTTCATGTTTTTGACACTGTGGTCAATTTGAAAGCATTTCAAGTTGTTGTTTGCTGCAATTTTATGCGTGAAATGTTTCGACTTCAATTTCGTGAATTTTAAGCTTTACGGTTGATTAGTTGTGGATGATTGGTTCTATGTGTTTGTACCGATTTCGACCACATATTCGTTCATGCACCGTTTTTAGCTGCAATTTTGTAAGTTTGCATTTGACTCATGAAGTTTTAGGCTGCCTGTGTAAGATTGTAAGATTGTTTGTATGATTATCCTGCCTGCATTTTATCCATGTGTTGCTAATTGTTGCACCCAATTTTTGTCGATGACGGTTTTGTGATGGATCTGTGAGTTGGCTTGGTTATGCTTTTGATGATGAGAAAACTGTTGGAAACAGAGCCCTTGAATACACGTTTTTTCCAAGTTATTCCAAGATCCATATTTTATGGCCATTTCTCTTATCATTCAAAGCTCATTTTAAGATCTTGGTAAACAATATGCTGCACAGTGTATCTTGACACTTTCGGTCCCTAGTACTTTTGGTGCAATAGAAAGTAAAAGTTATGTTGAAACATGAATACAGTATTCATTAATCATGAAACAATTTTGCCTTAAATATGCCATTTATTTACTGTTGATCTTTTTAGATTATTGTAAATAAAATTATAAATATTACAACAATTTAATGTTATTACATTTTATTGCTTTTTTTATTTTAATTAGATTTTCTTTTCTATTTAGGAATAGATTTTGATTAATTTTTAACCTTAATATTTTAAACCTTAACCTTGATAATCTTAATTAGTTTTGTTCTAATTTTGACTAAACTTTGATTTTAAATTCGACGCTAGTCTTTTATATTTGTTTTAGATAATTGCCTTGTCATTGATTCTTGGTGATATTTGTACAAGTTTTCCTTGGTGATACTTGCCTCTTGCTCGACTTGTCACTTACTTAACTATACTTAAACGCTATTTTTTTGAAAGATGAAAAAGTGATGGGGATCGAGTCTTTGGTCTTTCTCTTCAATTGTTTGGGTGCGAGTTCTCTTACTCGTGTGTGGACAATTGACACCTTAAAAAAACTTGTAACTCGATAACATTCAAACCTTTTTATAATCACTTGTCGTTTAAAGCACGTAATCTATATTCAAACATTACTTTTATAAAAGGTGAAGTGAGGTGGGTTAAGTCTTTGACCTTTCTCCTCAATTGTCTGGGTGCGAGTTCTCTTACTCGTGTGTGAACAATTGACACTTCTAAAAAACATAAACCTTAATTCGTCAATTATTTGGATGCGAGTTCTCTTACTCGTGTGTGAATAATTGACACTTCTAAAAGACATAAACCTTAATATGTTGATTATTTGGGTGTGAGTTCTCTTACTCGTGTGTGAATAATTGACACTTCTAAAAGACATAAACTTTAACCTGTCGATTGTTTAGGTGCGAGTTCTCTTACTCGTGTGTGAAAAATTGGCACTTCTAAAAAACATAAACCCCTAATTTGTCGATTGTTTGGATGCAAGTTCTCTTACTCGTGTGTGAACAATTGTCGCCTTTAAAACATCCAACACGTTAAACTCTCTCTTCTCGCTCCCGTGTGATCGAGCCTTCCCAAAACACTAAGCCATCGCCCCCTTGCGATCCACAAGTCAAACACCTTTTCAAAAGAGCATTGTTTAGTCCCTTCTTCTGCGCATATGAACTAGTGCTTCAGCCTCCCCTAGCGAGCAGACAAGCCAACATTTAGCAGTTAGAATGAAACCTAAACTCTCGTTCGCCTAAAACACACGCAAATCAAATCCTCTTTTCTTAATCAAACTCTTTAACATACTTAATAATATATTCAAACAACTTTCTAAAAGGTGATGTGAGGGGGGCCAAGTCTTTGACCTTTCTCCTCAATTGTTTGGGTGCGAGTTCTCTTACTCGTGTGTGGATAATTGGCGCCTATAAAAATACAAACCAAACAACCATAGTCCCACGAACTACGAATGCTCTGACTTTCCCATTGCACGAGGGAATACGTAGGCACAAGGGTTCTAATCCTTGCCGAGCACCCTAATAAAAAAACCACCCATTTTCCCTTTTAAATTAATCCTTTTACCTTAGAAGATAAACAAACAAACCAAGCTAACCTTTCTCGCGAATCGAATCAAGAGGTTCCCGTTGAGTACAACGGACGTAGAGGGTGCTAATACCTTCCCTCTTGTGTAACCGACTCCCGAACCCGAATTTGGTTGCGATGACCATTTTCTTATCCTTTCAAAGGTTTTCTCGATATTTTCCTTTCCCTCTTTTGGGATGAATAAAGTTCGGTGACGACTCTGTTTCGAACAGTTTTTTCCGCGTCCATCGCGAGGATCGTATATTTCGAGGTACGACAGATGGCGACTCTGCTGGGGATATGCATTGCCCTATGCTAGAGAGAGTCAAGCCTAACTTGACTCGATTCGTGAGTCTTAGATCCGCTTGTGTGTTTATCTTCTCTTATTTGTTTGCTTTCTTGTTTAACTATCTATTATCTATTTGCTTGCTTATTGTTATTATACCCTATTATTATCTCTTATGACATTGTGGGGGTCCTCTGATTATTGATACTTTGTGAGATGGCTCTACACCCGAGTCCGAGTATAACCCTAGGATTAGGATGGTGGTTGTGTAGTGGAGGCTTGCGTGGTCTCTTCTGCGTGAGCCAAATCAAAGACCCCGCTTGGAGTAGATTCCCTTGGAAATGTTATCGTTTTGATGTTACTTCGTCACGATGATAATGTTTTCGAGCCTGAATCGTTGATCCCAAGGACCATTAACCCATTTATCCATGGTGGTTGGTAGTGTTTACTCTTTGTGGGTTAATGTGAACACCACAATCAGATGAGATCCCTCGAACGTATTACTTCCTGACAGTAATATTTTCGACCTCGATCTAGGATTCTGAGAACCCTGCTTAGAACCCGTGTGTCGATGGTTGTGTAGTGGGCGCCTCCGAGGAGTCTTTCTCGTGGAGAAGAAACGAAAACCTCACCTAGACGAGATCCTTTCAAGGATATTATCGTCTGATGTTCCTTCGTCATGGCTATAATGTCTTTGAAAGATATCCATAACTCTAGGCACCTACCCGTTTAGAGCCTACATATGGGGGGTCTTGTGATCAGAGATGAACTGTGTCTAACTCCTTCCTCAGAATCAGATGTTGTTTTGATCCTGGAACCATGCATAAGCATTGCATACTCATGACATTAGCATGTATGTATGTCATTTTTCCAACAAACTCAACCATCCTTTGTCCATAACCCGTAGTTGATTTCCCGACACTCGTATCGGAATTGAAGCCGCTTTTGGAAGAATCATGGATTCAGAAGAGCAGAACCAGTTTGCGTCAAGAGCAGATGTTGACTTGATGAAGAAAGCTAGTCCAACAATGGGTTAAGAAAGAAAAGCCCAGTCCTCAATGCTGGCAATTTTTAGATCATGTCATTTCTATGCATTTGTAGTTTCTTTTTGTTATGTGCTATTTGCTTTTAGACATTGTTGTTTATTAATGGTAATATTAATGAAGTGATCATGCATTTTTTGAACTAATCACGTCGTATTCGCTCATTTTTCTTCACTTATATAAAAAAAAAAAATATGTTCATCTATATACCTCTTATTCACTTTCTTAACCAAATTGTTGTTTAGCAAAGATTGGAGGGAGGATGACGAAAACGAGATACCTATAATTGCTGATGGTATGCTTTCGGATAGAATCCTGCCAAGGATGTACAGGCATTGTTTCAAATTCCTAAACACTGGAGAAATAAGGGGTTAATCCCTTGTTCACCACTTCGAGTCGAGAAGTAGAAGTTTCCTTTGGATATTCAAACCCTTACACTCAACCTGGGGCAGGGTAGTGTTCAGTTAACCTGATTACACACTCAAATCTCCGTACAAAAGCATCAATAAGACCCATGACTTGGCAGTCACAAGCTTTACTCAAAAGAAAAAGAGAGCCCGCTAAGTCAAACACCTCAAAAAGGAGACTTAAGCAAAAATTAGGGTAATCCCGATGGACTCGTAGAATAAAATCAGTCCATGCAAAATTAGGGATCAAAAATAAAAAAATAAAAAAAAATAAAAAAACAAAAAAGGTCCTTAAATCCTCAAACAAAGCAAAATAAGATTCAGTGAACACCATATCAAAAATCAAAAGGTCACTGACGTCCATAAAAAACAAAATAAGATGACTGCCATTTCAAGCGAATCTTGAACCTTCATCTTCACTCTTACCCCGTCCAAATCTAAGTACGCGTGTCGATTTAACTGAACGTAGGACTGGAGATCATCACGAAGAAGAGGTGGGTACAAATATAACTTTGAGCCTTATATCCTTTGTTTCTATAACCATGAACCAGTCCACGTTGCAACCCTCAAAAGACCTAATTGAGGCGGGGTTTATTCTGAAAGCATACTACAACAAGGTTGCGTAAACTGATTCCTACGAGTTTGCTAGTCTTTTGAATTGGTATCATATTCTTGCTGTATCTTTCACACACCAGTAAATCAGCACTGCGTTTGAGCTAATGGTTCACTCGTCACACACTGACACATCATTCCAATAAATGATTTTTCAAAACGTGCATGAATGTCGCATTAAAATTACTATTTCTGAATGATCAATTTTAACTGTAAACCAGCGTTTGACCTTAGGAAAATTCCAACAAAGTGCAATCAGAGAGAAACTTGAGCATTCGTTGGCACTGACTCGAATAGAGACTATCTCATAACCTCGTGAATCTGAGGCAAGTCGTTCAAAAGCCAAGACAGGGGCATACCACTGATCCAGACACTGGGGCAGATCATCTCATTACCCTCCAGACAGGGGCAGATTCCCTTCATACATTCAAGTTGGTAAAGTTGGCCATGTCATGCACTAAGCGACCCTTGAGTTCAACAAGTATTAAAAGCCTTGGGGAAGAGCAAATGCACAATCAGACTACCTTGGTTAAGTCGCTACGCTCATACAATCAACATGCATTGGTTACGTCGTTGCGCTCATACAACCATTTGCAAGCCATCATGGCATATCAGCTGGAAGTGAGGTTCTCTCACGCACAAGCACCCAACT
Organism: Lathyrus tuberosus; assembly: GCA_022829125.1. NCBI lineage: Eukaryota > Viridiplantae > Streptophyta > Magnoliopsida > Fabales > Fabaceae > Lathyrus > Lathyrus tuberosus. The sequence goes on along the minus strand of JALAZF010000803.1, from coordinate 408,674 downwards.
TTCTGCAAAGGATCAAACTTGGGGCACCAAGAACATCTGTCATATTGGTCTACTGATCATAATATCTTCCATTTTCGAGTGTCGGGAAATCAAATCTTTCCGTCAAATCAAAGTCCAACCTTGCTTGGCAACTACCAAAAGTCCACCCTGCTGGCATCACTTCCTAAAAGTCCAACCATGCTTGGCAACCACCAAAAGTATACCCTGCTGGCACCTTCATAAAACCAATAACCTGCTTGCATCCACATATGCATCACATACAACATACGTGCACCATATGCATACATGATAACCTATTTCCTCCCTCAACCCCCACGTTGATATGTATTGATTTGTTCTTGACCCCTGAGTCAATGTTGTCTTTATTTTCTTCGGCCCCCAAGTCGATGTTTACCTTTCTCTTAACCCCCGAGTTGATGATATGGTTGTCTTTATTTCCTCGACCCCTGAGTCGATATTGCCTTAGTTTCTCGACCCCCGAGTCGATATCATTATTACATCTTCAACCCCCGAGTTGACATCTTATTGCTTGTACTGACCCCCAAGTCATTGTTATCTTTATATTCTTTGACCCCCGAGTCGATATTGCCTTTATCTCTGCCCTCGACCCCCGAGTCGATATTTGCTTTTACCTTCAACCCCCGAGTTGATATTTTGTTATTTCCTTCAACCCCTGAGTTGATAGATTACCTCGCCTTTATTTTCTCGACCCCTGAGTCGATATTGTCTTTATTTCCTCGACCCCCGAGTCGATATTACCTTTACCTTTCTTTCAACCCCCGAGTTGACGACAGTTTATCTTAATGCTTCTCGACCCCCGAGTCGATAGTGTATTTCCTTTTCTCAACCCCCGAGTTGATATGCCAGTATTCCCAGTGAGTCCTTCCCCTTGCTCCATCTAATCCCCATTAATCCTTCTTAGGAAACCAGAAGTGAAGCATTACCCAGGTGCATTTCCATATGCATCTCATGAAACAAGTTCATTTGCATTCCTGTATGCATGGCATATCCATCCCCAGCATAGCATAACAGGATCCAGGATCAGTTCACAAGCATCTTGGTCGGTCTTCCTTCAAAGTCGGCAGTATTCCTTTGAAGAGAAGTTGATACCCTGCACGTGCTCAAGGAATCCTACTCCCCAGCAAGTCATTCTTCAGCCATACAGTTGATATTGATAATCCCCAGCGGCTGTTGCTATTCTTACTCCCCAAGCAGAGGATATCCTAGAAAGTTTGTTGTGAGTTTTCCCCCACAGAGCCAGTGCATCTCCTCCGACAGGAATCTTGCTCAACTATTCCCCCAATAAATTTACCGCAAAGATACTGCTTTGGTATCGTTGAGGAACCTTAACGGATAAGGTACTGCTTCGACATTCCAGAGAATCTTCTGCTTCCAAAGATACTGCTTTGGTACGTTGAGGAACCTTAACGAATAAGGTACTGCTTCAATGTTCCAGAGAATCTTCTGCTTCCAAAGATACTGCTTTGGTATCGTTGAGGAACCTTAACGGATAAGGTACTGCTTCAATGTTCCAGAGAATCTTCTGCTTCTAAAGATACTGATTTGGTATCGTTGAGGAACCTTAACGGATAAGGTACTGCTTCAATGTTCCAGAGAATCTTCTGCTTCCAAAGATACTGCTTTGGTATCGTTGAGGAACCTTAACGGATAAGGTACTGCTTCAATGTTCCAGAGAATCTTCTGCTTCCAAAGATACTGCTTTGGTATCGTTGAGGAACCTTAATGGATAAGGTACTGCTTCGACATTCTAGAGAATCTTCTGCTTCCAAAGATACTGCTTTGGTATCATTGAGGAACCTTAACGGATAAGGTACTGCTTCGACATTCCAGAGAATCTTCTGCTTCCAAAGATACTGCTTTGGTATCGTTGAGGAACCTTAACGGATAAGGTACTGCTTCGACATTCCAGAGAATCTTCTGCTTCCAAAGATACTGCTTTGGTATCATCGAGGAACCTTATTGGATAAGGGATTGCTTCGACGACCCAGAGAATCGTCTGTTATGTTGTTCAGCTTGAACCCCGCTACTTCATTCTGTCAGCTCTTACTCTACAACACTTTACCTTTTGTGAGATAAAATTTGGGGAATTCTTATATCTAATTGACTTCTACCCTTAGAATGAACGTCGTAGCCGTTCACTCTCTCGGTTTAAGCCAATTAGATAGGGGCATCTGTCATACCCCAAATTTGTCCTACCTGTGGATAATTTTCATCTGAACATTCATCCACTAACCATCATTCAGAAAACTAAAAAATATGTTGCTCCTGTTTCCTAAGTCCAATTGTTGTGGAGATAAGTTCTGGCTTGGCTGTCAGGTCAAGGTTTGATTTGAGAATGCATCTTGGTTTTCATTGAGAATTAAGGAGTTTGGTGGAGTATTCATTCACATGATCGTTTGATGGTTTGGGTTCAAAATCCAATATCCATTCATCTCACCATAACCAACTTTTCTTTATCCATTTTTAACCAATTTTCAAATCCAATTCAATTCAAAACTTTCATAAACCAAACAATCCATGTCCATCATCTAATCCATTTTATTTTTAGTTATCCACAAATATTCATTTTCATTTTTATCTAATTTCTACCATAAACCCATTTTTCTTTATCCATTTTTTTTATCCATATCCATTTTTACTTTTCCAATTATCCATTTCATACCATAACCATGTTTCATTTTAAATTCATCTAAACTCGTTTATCCACTCTTCAAATACCATTTCTCATATCCATTTAATTCAAAAACCATTTTTGTCCATTTAATCACTCTTTCTCCTATCCATTTAAATTTAAATCCATATTCCATTTTTCAAGTCCACTTCAAAATTCCATTCAAGTTTTCTTTTCCGAATTTCCAAATATCATTTCATCCAAAAATTCCAATTTCAAGTTTCAAGTTCTTTTGTTTTCTAATTCCATTTAAATTCCATCTCATAATCAAATTTAAAAAAAAATTAAGGCCATTGTCTTTCTTACAAAAAAGCCCATTTTAAAATAAAATTCATCATAAAGCCCATGTCAAAACCTACTTCATTGAAGTATATATACATGAGTTGCATTGATGTGAGGGGGAAGCTGAATTCACAGTATACAAACCTAGCCGCCACCTAAGACTGTCATAAGCCATCACCATCGTTCCCTTCGTCATGTGAACACGTAACCTACACCTCTCTTCTTCAACCATTCCTACACACATTTCCTCTAACAAACCTTCTATACTCCTTTAACTCCATACTCAAACCATTTCACTCCCATATTGTCTTCTCCAAGCCTCACCATTAACAAGCTTTTTCGCCGCCAAAAGGACGAAGAATCATCACCTTTTCAAACTCTTCCAAAAAACACTACCCACGACCATCGTGTAACCATGCTTTCCGCCGACGAAAACCTCCACTGTCCAACTACAAAACAAACCAATCTTCACGATACGCATACGCTCACCCGGAATCAACCACAATCCTTCGTAGCACACACATTCTTCCTCATTGCCGTGCCGGTAATCGACGACCACCACCATTTCCGACTACACGCGTTTTACCATATTTCTTCACAAACCCCACACCAAATTAACAATGACCTTAATCACGTCAACTGCCTCCACTCTTCACGGCATTTCCACAAACCATAAACAATCAACCGCCGTCGTAAATGAGAGGCAGAATCGAGTGGAGGAGAGGATGAAATCCAATAGAGGAAGAATCGAGCCGAAAGAGAAAGTGAGAGGAAGTGCAGAGCAGGACGGCGGCGAAATCATGGAAGGAGAGATGAGTTTGTGAGCATAACAAAAGAAGTTTGGATAGCGTATCGATTCGGTTGTTACAAGTTGGTTTAATGAGCTGAACTTTCGGTTTTATTTAAGGTTCTATGTACCTGTTTAGTGATGCTGCAAGGAAGACGGTTGGATGAACTCGGTGTCAATAAACAACTATCGATTTGATTCAGTTCTGTCGACAAATCAATATCACGCATTAGAGCTTAGAACAACAACAACGTATGATGTGACACAATGGAAACAACGGCATCTTTTGACTAGCTCCAACCACAACTCGACATTCCGGTAACAGTCAGCGTCACGTTTTCCTTAATCTGGTGCTACCTATTTATGTGTCTGATATTGAGTTTTGGCTTGCATTGAAATGTTAAGTTTTGCTGCTAGCATGTTTGAGATCTCGTTGTTTCATGTTTTTGACACTGTGGTCAATTTGAAAGCATTTCAAGTTGTTGTTTGCTGCAATTTTATGCGTGAAATGTTTCGACTTCAATTTCGTGAATTTTAAGCTTTACGGTTGATTAGTTGTGGATGATTGGTTCTATGTGTTTGTACCGATTTCGACCACATATTCGTTCATGCACCGTTTTTAGCTGCAATTTTGTAAGCTTGCATTTGACTCATGAAGTTTTAGGCTGCCTGTGTAAGATTGTAAGATTGTTTGTATGATTATCCTGCCTACATTTTATCCATGTGTTGCTGATTGTTGCACCCAATTTTTGTCGATGACGGTTTTGTGATGGATCTGTGAGTTGGCTTGGTTATGCTTTTGATGATGAGAAAACTGTTGGAAACAGATCCCTTGAATACACGTTTTTTCCAAGTTATTCCAAGATCCATATTTTATGGCCATTTCTCTTATCATTCAAAGCTCATTTTAAGATCTTGGTAAACAATATGTTGCACAGTGTATCATGACACTTTCGGTCCCTAGTACTTTTGGTGCAATAGAAAGTAAAAGTTATGTTGAAACATGAATACAGTATTCATTAATCATGAAACAATTTTGCATTAAATATGCCATTTCTTTATTGTTGATCTTTTTAGATTATTGTAAATAAAATTATAAATATTATAACAATTTAATGTTATTACTTTTTATTGCTTTTTTTATTTTAATTAGATTTTCTTTTCTATTTAGGAATAGATTTTGATTATTTTTTAACCTTAATCTTTTTAACCTTAGCCTTGATAATCTTGATTAGTTTTGTTCTAATTTTGACTAAACTTTGATTTTAATTTCGACGCTAGTCTTTTATATTTGTTTTAGATAATTGCCTTGTCATTGATTCTTGGTGATATTTGTACAAGTTTTCCTTGGTGATACTTGCCTCTTGCTCGACTTGTCACTTACTTAACTATACTTAAACGCTATTTTTTTGAAAGGTGAAAAAATGAGGGGGATCGAGTCTTTGGTCTTTCTCTTCAATTGTTTGGGTGCGAGTTCTCTTACTCGTGTGTGGACAATTGACACCTTAAAAAAACTTGTAACTCGATAACATTCAAACCTTTTTATAATCACTTGTCGTTTAAAGCACGTAATCTATATTCAAATATTAATTTTATAAAAGGTGAAGTAAGGTGGGTTAAGTCTTTGACCTTTCTCCTCAATTGTTTAGGTGCGAGTTCTCTTACTCGTGTGTGAACAATTGACACTTCTAAAAAACATAAACCTTAATTCGTCAATTGTTTAGGTGCGAGTTCTCTTACTCGTGTGTGAACAATTGACACTTCTAAAAGACATAAACCTTAATATGTTGATTATTTAGGTGCGAGTTCTCTTACTCGTGTGTGAATAATTGACACTTCTAAAAGACATAAACTTTAACCTGTCGATTGTTTAGGTGCGAGTTCTCTTACTCGTGTGTGAAAAATTGACACTTCTAAAAAACATAAACCCCTAATTTGTCGATTGTTTGGGTGCGAGTTCTCTTACTCGTGTGTGAACAATTGTCGCCTTTAAAACATCCAACACGTTAAACTCTCTCTTCTCGCTCCCGTGTGATCGAGCCTTCCCAAAACACTAAGCCATCGCCCCCGTGCGATCCACAAGTCAAACACCTTTTCAAAAGAGCATTGTTTAGTCCCTTCTTCCGTGCATATGAACTAGTGCTTCAGCCTCCCCTAGCGAGCAAACAAGCCAATGTGTAGCAGTTAGAATGCAACCTAAACTCTTGTTTACCTAAAACACACGCAAATCAAATCCTCTTTTCTTAATCAAACTCTTTAACATACTTAATAATATATTCAAACAAATTTCTAAAAGGTGATGTGAGGGGGGCCAAGTCTTTGACCTTTCACCTCAATTGTTTGGGTGCGAGTTCTCTTACTCGTGTGTGGACAATTGGCGCCTATAAAAATACAAACCAAACAACCGTAGTCCCACGAACTACGAATGCTCTGACTTTCCCATTGCACGAGGGAATACGTAGGCACAAGGGTTCTAATCCTTGCCGAGCACCCTAATAAAAAACCACCCATTTTCCCTTTTAAATTAATCCTTTTACCTTAGAAGATAAACAAACAAACCAAGCTAACCTTTCTCGCGAATCGAATCAAGAGGTTCCCGTTGAGTACAATGGACGTAGAGGGTGTTAATACCTTCCCTCTTGCGTAACCGACTCCAGAACCCCAATTTGGTTGCGATGAATAAAGTTCGGTGGCGACTCTGTTTCGAATAGTTTTTTCCTTTCCCTCTTTTGGGATGAATAAAGTTCGGTGACGACTCTGTTTCAAATAGTTTTTTCCGCGTCCATCGCGAGGATCGTATTTTTCCAAGTACGACACCCTCCGTCGTGAATATTGCAGACATCAGTCGAGTAACATGGAGCGGTCGAATCTTCAACCGAGGAGTTGGAGAACCCATCAAATAAAAGGAACCCCGAACAGAAGTTCCTAATCAACCAGTTGGTCAATCCTGTGATCCCGACCTTTCAAAGAACAATGATGAGATGCTAAAGCTCATCCAGAAGAGTGAATACAACATTGTTGATCAACTGTTGCAAACTCCTTCAAAAATCTATGTGCTATCTCTTTTACTCAGTTCCGAAGCTCACAGGAAAGTCTTAGAGCAGGCCTTTATGGAATAGGATGTAACAATAAGACAATTCGACAGCATCATCTCCAACATCACTTCCTGCAATAACTTAGGATTTAGTGATGAGGAACTGTCGGAAGAGGGCCCAAATCATAACATGACACTCAATATTACAGTCAACTACCAGGACGATGCTTTAGCCAGCGTACTGGTAGACACCGAGTCAGCTCTAAACGTGATGCCAAAATCTACTCTAATGCGACTATCATTCAAAGGATCTCCGATGAGAGGCAGTGAGGTCATCGTCAAAGCATTTGACGGATCCAGAAAAACAGTTATCGGCGAAGTCGACCTTCCCATAACTATCGATCCTCACACTTTCCTAGTCACTTTCCAGGTCATGGATATCCGGGCAGCATACAGCAGTTTGTTAGGAAGACCTTGGATACAAGAAGCTGGGGAAGTCACTTCGACACTTCACCAGAAGCTGAAGTTTGTCAAGAACAACCAACTAGTCACAGTTTGCGGAGAGCAAGCCTTGATCGTGAGTAACCTATCGTCATCCACTTGTGTAGAACTAGGGGAGGTTGTTGGAACCTATTTTTAAGAACTTTCGGTGAGCCACGACAACCAATCAGAAGGAGGAACGTCGATTTCCTTGTACAAAGATGCTCTCGAAGCGATCAGAAGTAACAATACCAAAGGATGGGGACAACTTGCCATTCCTACTTATAATAAGAAAAAGAAAGGTCTTGGTTTTTCTTCAACCTGAACTCAGACTGCTACTAACAATGAAAGTCTTCATCCCATGCAAAACTTCTTCCATAGTGGAGGCTTCCTTCACCCAGTGTCTCAAGAAGTACATACCATCAACGAGGGTGATTCCTCCGATACAGATGAAGAATGGAAGTCCTACCTTAACGAGGATGGTTATATGTCTCAGGAAGAGGTGCCTACGCCATTTTGCTATCCCGCACAGAGTCTGAGATATATACTGAGGTTGTGATCCAGAAGGATGTCGTGCTCCACCCAACTCATTAGAGGAGGACACTCTGATGAAGGACAACTTTGACCACAACTATTATGGCCCAATGGATGGCCTGTCTATTTGGCAGCCGTACCCAGGAGACTCAGGGCAAAAGAGTCATCCCAACGATACATATCAGCTGAGAATCATTGAGAAGAATACCTGCGTCCCCACAGAATCATGGGATCATTACTCAGGGCATTCAGAAAATATCTAGTACGACGATGAATTTGCAAAGATTGCAGGACAGCAGTTCATCAACTACTATTTTCCTGAGGTCAACGTCATCGAAAGGGATGACTCCTCCAGTTCCAAAGAAGTGTGGGACACTTTAGGATAACCGAGTGGCAAATACGACTTCCTGGTCAAGTACACCGCTCCTAAAAGCTCTCGTATTAGGCTCGAAGACATCCGCCAACTGGATGGGGAGATTTACCTGAGAGTGTAAGCACTATGCAAGATACAGCTGAAGAACCCTCCTACGACAACTCTTCCTGGGAGACAGATTCCAATGATCCTGCTCCACCAGAAATCAGCGTTATTTCTGAAGACAAATCAAGAAGGAAAGTACCAGACTTTGTGATTCACCGAGGAGTTCGCCACCAATGGGTTGCAATCAACGTTCCGAAAGTTGTTCATAGGTCGAAGTAATTGCCGTCTTTACTTTAACCATTCACCTTGCCCAGGTGAAACAGATGTTTTTATAGGGCTCGCTTTCTGTAAATGTACCTCTTCACTTTGCCTAAAGCGACAGAGTTTTGTTTTATAGGGCTGTAGTTTCAAGAATCGAAAAGATCATAAATAAAATAACGTCGTTCTATAATTTCTGCATTTATTGATGTTTTCTCTTGTGCTTTTTCAGAAAATGGTAATCCTAAAAAACAACTCAAATAATAAAAACTAGCATTTTTCAAAAAATACACTGCACACACTATTGCATTCTCTCTATCTCTTCTAAAAACAAATCATCACGTCATGCAGATTGCTTGTTTTAAACCTCATTGAAACATATGATCTGATGCCTTCTCCCAACTTTGAATTCTCGGTATTTGAGGCTAAAGAAGAAGATGAAGAAGAAATTCTAGAAGAGATATCCTGATTACTCAGACAAGAGGAAAGGTCCAATAAACCTCACAAAGAGCCGTTGGAAACGGTCAACTTGGGTTCAGATGAAGAGAGAAAAGAAGTCAAGATTGGAGCATTGCTCGGTCTGACTGTCAAAGAAGGTTTGATAAAGCTTCTCAAAGAGTTTTCCGATGTGTTTGCTTGGTCCTATCAGGACATGCCAGGGTTGGATACCAGCATCGTGGAACATCATCTACCATTGAGATCAGAATGTCCGCCGTAAAACAAAGACTAAGACGGACTCACCCGGACATGGGCATCAAAATCAAAGAGGAAGTACAGAAACAGATTAATGCAGGTTTCCTCGCCACATCAGAATATCCTCAATGGTTGGCCAACATAGTACCAGTTATGAAAAAAGACGGAAAGGTCATAATGTGTGTAGACTACAGGGATCTGAACAAAGCAAGTCCAAAGGATGACTTTCCCTTACCGCACATTGACATGTTGGTAGACAATACAACAAAGTTCAAAGTTTTCTCCTTCATGGATGGATTCTCGGGCTATAATCAAATCAAAATGGTGCTGAAAGACATGGAGAAAACTTCGTTCATCACCCTATGGGGTACCTTTTGTTACAAGGTAATTCCCTTCGGTTTGAAGAACGTCGGGGCAACCTATCAAAGGGCCATGACTACTCTGTTTCATGACATGATACACAAAGAAATCAAGGTATATATCGATGATATGATTGCCAAATCTAAGACAGAAGAGGAGCATGTGACCCACCTGTCAAAACTATTCGAGCGTCTGAGAAAATACAAACTCCGCTTGAATCCCAATAAGTGTACATTCGGTGTCCGTTCAGGGAAACTGCTAGGATTCATCGTCAGCTAGGAAGGAATTGAGGTTGATCCTGACAAAGTCAAGGCCATTCAAGAAATGCCTTCTCCAAAGACTGAAAAACAAGTCAGGGGATTCCTAGGACGTTTGAACTATATTTCTAGATTTATATTCCTCATGACCGCGACATGTGCGCTGATCTTCAAGTTACTAAAAAAGAATCAGGATTGCGTTTGGACAGAAGACTGCCAAACCGCCTTCGACAATATCAAGGAATACCTGTTGAATCCACCAATTCTATCACCTCTAGTGGAAGGAAGACCACTGATCATCTACCTAACAGTCTTGGAAGACTCCATGGGTTGTGTACTTGACCAACAAGACGAAACCAAAAGAAAAGAGTCTGTCATCTACTATTTGAGCAAGAAGTTCACTGACTGTGAAACTCGGTACACTATTCTTGAGAAAACTTACTGTGCTCTGGCTTAGGCAGCCAAACGTCTTTGCCAGTATATGATTCATCACACTACTTGGTTAATCTCCAAAATGGATCCAATCAAGTACGTCTTTGAAAAACCTGCTATCACGGGAAGGATAACTCGTTTGCAGATGTTGTTATCAGAATACAACATCGAGTACCATGCTCAGAAAGCCGTCAAAGAAAGTGTTTTAGCCGATCATTTGGCTCATCAACTGATTGACGATCAAGAATCAGTCAGATTTGACTTCCCAGACGAAGATGTTATGTATTTAAAAATGAAGGACTGCGATGAACCACTACCCAGTGAAGGGCCGGAACCAGGTTCCCAATGGGGACTTATTTTTTACGGAGCTGTTAATCATTATGGAAATGGAATTGGGGCAATCATTATAACACCTCAGGGTACCCACATTCCTTTCACCGCCCGACTGCCATTCAAGTGTACAAACAATGAGGCCAAATATGAAGCTTGTATCATGGGTCTCGAAGAAGCGGTCGACTTAAGGATCAAGAGCTTGGATGTATATGGTGACTCAGCTCTGGTTATCAATCAAATTAAAGGAGATTGGAACACATACCAATCATGATTGATTCCTTACAAAGACTACGCGATAAGGATGTTACCATTCTTCAACAGAATCGAGTTTCATCACATCCCTCGTGAAGAGAATCATATGGCTGATGCATTAGCCACTCTCTTCCATGATTAGTGTAGGTCAATGGAATGACATACCTAAAATTGACGTAATGCACCTTGAACGGCCCGCTTACATCTTCACGATCGAAGCAGTCATAGACGACAAACCTTGGTATCACGATATCAAATGCATCCTTCAGAAGCAAGAGTACCCACCTGGGGCATTAAGAAAAAACAGAAAGACCCTCAGAAGATTGGCAGGTAGCTTCTTCCTAAGCAGTGATACACTCTATAAGAGAATCTTTGACATGGCCTTGTACCGCTGCGTAGACATACCAGAAGCAAACATGTTGATAAAAGAAATTCATGAAGGATCTTTTGGCACTCATGCCAACGGACACACAATGGTGATAAAAATTCTGAGAGCAGGGTACTATTGGTTGACAATGGAATCCGATTGCTACAAGTACATGAGGAGATGTCATAAGTGTCAGATATACTCAGATAGAATCCATGTACCACCAACGAATCTCAAAGTTCTCTCTTCCCCATGGCCTTTTTCCATATGGGGAATCGACATGATTGGCATGATTTAACCCAAAGCTTCAAACGGACATCGGTTCATCCTGGTGGCCATTGACTATTTCACCAAGTGGGTCGAAGCAGCATCATACGCTAATGTAACTCGACAAGTGGTGGTCCAATTTATCAAAAACAGTCTCATCTGCCGTTATGGTGTTCCGAGCCAGATCATTACGGATAATGGATCCAACTTGAGCAATAAGATGATGAAGGAGTTGTGTGCTGAGTTCAAGATCGAACACCATAAATCATCTCCCTACCGACCTAAAATGAACGATGCGGTAGAATCGGCTAACAAGATCATCAAGAGGATCGTTCAAAAGATGGTCGTAACCTACAAAGACTGGCACGAGATGTTACCCTTTGCTCTTCACGGTTACCGCACGTCTGTCTGCACTTCAACAGAGGCTACCCCTTTCTCTCTATTATATGGCATGGAAACATTTCTCCCCATAGAAGTAGAGATCCCATCAATCTGGGTATTGATGGAAGCTAAGCTAACAGAGGCTGAATGGTGTCAAAGTCGACATGATGAACTGAATGTGATCGAGGAAAAGCGAATGACGGCACTATGCCATGGTCAGTTGTATCAAAAAGGATAAAGAAGGCGTTTGACAAAAAGGTCTGACCTCGCGTCATCAGAAAAGGAGACCTCGTGCTCAAGAAGATACAACCATTCCTCACTGATTCCCGGGGCAAGTGGACACCGAATTACAATGGCCCCTATGTGGTCAAGAAAGCTTTCTCATGCGGCGCCTTGAGACTCACAACCATGGATGGAGAGGAATTTGCCTACCCCACAAATGTTGACGTAGTCAAGAAATACTTTGCCTAAATAAATAAATAAAACGTCTCGGTGGATTGAAAACCTGAAGAGGCAGTCCAGGAAAAAATTAGAGATATAATCAAAATCATCTCGATGGATTGGAAATCTCAAAGTACAATCCAGGTAAAAGTTAAGGATTCATGGCAAGTAACTACGTCCAACAAAGGGGCAAATCCCTCAGCGGCAGTCATGCCATCCGTCAGGAAAACTCCAGTCAAGGTCATCTTCAACGGAAGTTCAGGATGTCCAGAATTCAAAGTTGGTAGAAGAATAGTGGTCGTTATGTTTCAATGTAGCCCTTTTCCCTTTAATTGCCATTTTCTAACTTTGTAAATACTCTATGGAATTACGCGTTTGCCTGATTTCCATCCTATCAATAAAATTTGAGCCCTAGTGCTTTTATTTGCAATTCTTATTTGTTTTAGCTTTACAGGACGACATTTTAATATGATCAACGATTCTTGAAATAAAACAAAAATGAATTTTACTTGTCAAAATTTTTCTGCTTTTAAAATAAAGATGGTAATTCTTTTAACTGTTGAACATCGAAAGAACATCGATCGCTTCTCCAAAAGTAATCGAGCTTCAAAGTGCAGAATCAAAGTACTCCTTCTAAGCCAGTGCACCTGAATAAAGGATCAGCTGTGTCAGATGCGAGTATTCCGTCTGACACCCCCCGACAGAGTTCTTATCTCCTAAGCTCGACCAACGTTTTTCCCCACAGGGACTATCTCTCCTAAGCAAGGGAAAATTGCTTTTTTGGACCAAATGGTACTTCTTCGTCCCCAGCAGTGGCCGAGTATTCAGTCGTGTTCATCCACTAGTCTGTATGGCGTGTCAGTTTTGTCAGCATAAACATACATACATCACGCATTATTGATTTACATTCATATTCATATTGCATCACTATCACTCTAGTCGGTCATGTTCCCAAGTGATAAAAGTCCTCTCAGTCGAGTTATTAGTTCTTTCCTCGTTAGGAAATGTTGCACCTAAACAACCATCTCTCTCATATAGTATATTTCTGGATTGGAGACGATCCTCGACCACTTTTGATAACTTGAACCTATGAAAGACAAGAAGACCTTCGACAAATATCACTCTTCGCCATTGAAGATGATATCTTCGCTTTCCCGGATTAAGGAAAATCCCTAGAGAAAGCCTCGTAACCAAAGACTCTCAGCAACACATTGATTTTTCTCCCCAAGAAAGTCAATGATAATGAAGTCATCAGCACCTCAAAAAATGGATTACATCACATGGCATTTCTTCGAAAGGATCTCGAGGAAAAGTATGATGTAATATCCCCAAGTAGAAAGAAGTCTCTCAAGAGGCTCGTTTTCCCTAGTAGAGTTAACAAATGGCTTCTCCAACAGGGAAGTTTGTACACCTCTACAGCTCAGACCAATGGGGTCCCCCAGTAAGTCTGACCTGTAAACTTTTTTTCCCATCAAATGGCATCTCCCCAGGAAAATTCGGCGAGAAGTTTGAGGAAAATCGCTATAAATATCGTCCCTTGTCAAGAGTTTATTGACAAAAGAAACTAAGACCAGTTCCTTGGTAGGAAACCAGGATCGAGGGGAAGTTTATTTCAGAAACTGAGACCAGTTCCTGGGTAGGAAACCAGGATCGAGGGGAAGTTTATTTCAGAAACTTAGACCAGTTCCTTGGCTGAATACCAGGATCGAGGGGAAGTTTTACCTTTTCTAAGCATCATTGCTTAGCAAAAGAAGATGGATGAGAAAAATGCCATTCATAACCACCATTAAAATTTCGGGTATTTCGATATTTAATCCTCTTGTACCCTGAATCCTCGAAAACATTCGCCATTCACACCTTCGGGTCCAAGAAAATTAAATAGGGGCATCTGTCATACCCCAAATTTTGACCACTAAGGTTTCCCATCATTGTGCAAATCATCATCACAATATGGATGTACTTACATGCCTCATCAATCTCCTCAAGGATTGTTGAACATTAACCACAAACAAGAATTAGGGTTTCAAGCCCTCTCAGAGCACTTAGACAAATGATCAATCAAGAAATGGCATGATCTTCAACTTTTCTAACATCTCAAACATCTACAAAGGAACAAGAAGACTCCCACATCAAGAATCAAGCATAAGGTTGCAACATTCCAAGTGGATCAAGCCTCAGGATCGCCAGTGTCACCAAATTAGGGTTTTGGTCGACTGAGGCCTCCAGATGAAAAATTTTTCTCTGGGCATGAGCCAATGCTTCAAAGCATAACCCAAGATACTCCAAGGGACCTCATGGACCCAATCATCAAGTCAATTTATCCTCAGGGGATACATTCATAAAAAATAAGGAATTAGGGTTTCTTGACCTAATTCACCCCTAAGTTGACTTTTGGGACAAAACATGAGCCATGACCTCAAGATATTATTTGAGGGTCTCCAATACACTACATTGATCCATTTACAACAATGGATTGATCCAAGAAGCTTGATGCACCAGTTTCAATTTCATCAGGACCACAATAAGGGTTTCGAGGGAAAAGTTAACTGTACCTTTGACTTTTGACCAAGACCTGCTCCCAAACCTTGGGACATGATTCAATACACCCTATAACACCTATGGAATCCATCCATTAGGTTTGATTTAGGTCAAGGACTTGATTTCACAAAGGATCACACAGTTTGGATTTCATCCGATAAAAAGTCAACTGTACAAAAATCCAAAGTTTGACTTTTTGGATTTTTGGTCAACCAAGGTTCCTTAACCCTAAAACAATGTTAATATGTGATTGGAATCATCATTCATCAAGAAAAATATAAAAAAAGTGAGTTAACTTGTAAAAGGGGTAACCATAAAAAACTTAGAATTTTTCTAAGTTATGGAATAAAGTGGCTAGGGTACCAACTTCCAAGGACCATAACTTGAGATCCAATCAACCATTTTGGATGGTCCAAAGCTGGATTTGTAGCTCTCATGGCATACTTTAAAAGCTTCAACTACAACTCATTCCAATTCCTCATAGATTTTAAGTTATGGAGTGATCAAAATGGCTGAAAACATGAAAATGACATTTTTCCAGCACTTAGTGAAATTTTCACTAAGTCAGAATCTACCTTACTTTTTCCAAAATGTAGGGACATTTTTCACCTTGATCCAAGTCAAACCAGGTCTAGGGGTGGACATCAAAGTTAAAGAATGCCACGAGGGCTTTCCAACAAGTACCAGATCATCTCCAAATTCCATTTGAGCAAGGAGATACAACCCTTGAAACATGGCATCATGAACTGATTTTTTCAAGACAGATTTGGTAGATTTTGTGCATTTTGCTTGATTTGTCCAAATCTGATAAATCTAAGCCTTGTCATCAATTTGGACACATCTGAGGATCAAATCCAAGGGGGATGATCTGATCTCCAAGCCTCCAAAGTCCAAGAATCTACAAGTAGCATGCCAAACCTAAAAGAGCTAAAAAGGTGCCAAGACTCCAATTTTGTTGCAATGCATTTAATGGATACACCAAGGTGGCATGGACTGATACATTCCTAACTGAATGAGTCAAGGATAAGCTCTGAATCAAAGAACCATAGGCATGTGCCTTAACCTCTAGTCAATGGCTAAAGGAGACTTGAGATTCCTTTTGCATAACATTGGCGAAAGGCCTGCTGCAGTTGCCATTCACTATTGCTTGCAAAACAAACTTGCTCTACAATAAATAGAGCTCATTTGTGCTCAGTTTGAGTACGCAAAAGCAACCAAACTAGTGCTTTCCTCAAAATTCCCCTCTTTAGGCCAAAATGCCTTCTTTAGGAAGGTATCTCTGAGTTTTTGAGTTAGAGAGCAATTCCATCACAGCTCATGATCCAAACACATTCAATATGTCATATCTAAGCTGTCCAAACTCTCATATGTGACTTGTAACACCAAAATCACAAAGTCCCATCTCAAAACCTCAAAATTGGACTTTTTTGCAATTTTCAAGCCATGTCTTGATTCAATCACTTTCAAAACCAGATAAAGCCTTAAACACACTCCAAATATCATCCTTGAACTGTCCCAAATGGTTCCCCACATCTGGAACACCATTTGAGAAAGTTGTCATATTGGTCACTTTTTCCCCTTTTGCAAGAAAGAGCTCAAACTTGTTCCTGAGGATTACAGCTGGTTCTAACCATTCTAAAAGCTTCTAAGGGATCAATTGAGAGTGTCCAAAGCATCAAATTACTTCTGGCATAAGAAACTTGGCAGATTACACGAGAAGCTCCAAGAGGTAAATGCATCATCTTTTGAACTTTCTAAATTATGCATTGCTTTGAAGGCCACTGATCATAAACATCTCATACATGTTATATATGTTGTGTTTGAACCAATTTGCCATGTAA
This sequence comes from Lathyrus tuberosus, assembly GCA_022829125.1. Taxonomy (NCBI): domain Eukaryota; kingdom Viridiplantae; phylum Streptophyta; class Magnoliopsida; order Fabales; family Fabaceae; genus Lathyrus; species Lathyrus tuberosus. The sequence continues at coordinate 392,027 of JALAZF010000803.1, read as the reverse complement.
TTCTTGCATGTACCATGTGTTAGTATAGAAAATGCAATTATAGGCCTATTTCAAAAATACTATCGGGTTTTTAAATAGGGACCTCATCTGAAAAAACCACCACCACCATTGGATTCCTTGGGAAATTCTAGGCCAGATGCATATAAATTTTGTCCCAATCCATGGAGAAATGAGAAAGTTAGGGCCTTTACGTTTTTGCTCCAAAACCTTGCCTTGCCTAGCCTTACCTTGGCCAGGCCTAAAACAAGGCATGCCTTATGTATTTTGTTAGTTCTTGTATTGGCTGGAATTTTGGTAAAATAAAGTTGAACAATGTTGATGTCGTATGTCTGATGTCATAACATTGGTTCCTAACATTAGTTGTTGCAGGGTTGAAGTTTTATATGCTGATGTTATACTTGATGTCTTGACATCAGTTATCAGAACATCAGAACATCAGGTTGTGATGTTTTAGGGCTGCGTGTGTTAGTTTGTTTTGAGAAGATCTGTTAGAGAGATTGGATGCGAATTTCTTTGAGAAGATATTGGCAATCAGATTTGGAGCAGATTATGTAACTACATTAGGGCTGATTTGAAAATATTTAAAAAGATTTAGAGATCAAATCTGTTTTTAAATTCTGATTAATAACAAATCAAATCAGATTATTTTGGAAGAGGTCCAAGCCCAAGTCAGAATTCTATAAAAGCATCCTCAACCCTTGTTGAAGAATAACGAGGTCAGAGAGCATAGACTGAGAGTCAATTTGAGTTTTCGTGTGTGTTTTTGTAAACCATTCATGTTTGAATTGGTGTTACTATTTTGAGTTGTAAGTGTATTCACTCTAGAGCTTTTAAGCAAAAGTGTGTTGTTTTTTATGAAAGCTGTTAAGCAGAATCAAGGTGGGTTTTAAAGTGTAATCAGTGGATTGTATCACTGAGGTGATTTAGGGAGTAAGTGGTTTCTCATACCTAAGTGGTTTCTTAGGTGGAAGTGTCATTGGGTAGTGATTAAGTTAGGTAGATGTCAACTGGGATTGTTGAGTCTGTAATTTGATACTACTAATAGTGAATTTCCTCCCTGGCTTGGTAGCCCCCAGACGTAGGTAGTTAGACCGAACTGGGTGAACAATTCATTGTGTTATTTACTGCGTGTTATTGCCTTGTTCATATTAGCAGAGTGTGTTGTTGTGACATCGCACTTAACATCACACATCTGATACTAGAATTTCAATTGGGATTAGAGCAGGCATCCTGCTCTGCATCTGGGTGAGATCTAGGGCTGATACTTTCTGGTGCAATGCACAAGGAGAGTGGTGGATTTGTGAATAGACCCCCTATTCTAGATGGCTCTAATTATGACTATTGGAAACCATGGATGGCTACCTTCTTGAAGTCATTAAACAGCAGGGCTTGGAAGGTTGTCTTAAAAGAATGGAAAGCACCTGTTATTGTTGAAAAGGATGGTACAACAAAGCTAAAACCTGAGGAAGATTGGACAAAGTAAGAAGATGAGCTTGCACTTGGAAATTCAAAAGCCTTGAATGCCATCTTTAATGGTATTGACAAGAACAACTTTAGGCTGGTAAACACTTGTGAAGTAGCTAAGGACGCTTGGGATGTCTTGAAAACTACTCATGAAGGAACCTCCAAGGTCAAGATGTCAAGACTTCAACTGCTGACTACAAAGTTTGAAAATCTGAAGATGATGGAGGATGAAACCATTCATGATTTTCACATGAATATTCTTGAGCTGTCCAATGCTTCTAGTGCTTTAGGAGAAAGAATGACTAAAGAGAAGCTGGTAAGGAAGATTCTCAGATCCCCTTCCAAGAGATATAAAATGAAGGTGACTGCTATTGAAGAAGCTAAAGACATCAGCAAGATGAGGGTTGATGAGTTGATTGTTTCTCTTCAAACCTTTGAGTTGGGATTGAATGAGGAGCCTGAAAAGAAGACCAAAAGCATAGCTTTGGTGTCTAATACTGAAGATGGTAAGAAGGAGTGTAATTTTGAAACTCAGAAGGAACTATCAAATGTTGTTGTGATGCTTGGGAGACAGTTTAATAAGGTGTTAAAGAGATTGGACAGAAACTATAGACCTAATGTTAAGAACATCACATCTGACACCAACAGGTCTAGTGATCAAGTGAAGAAAACAAGAGATGAAGAAAAGTTCAGTCTTGACAAAGGAGTTCAATGCTATGAGTGTGAAGGTTATGGTCATGTCAAGAAAGAATGTCCTACATATCTCAAAAAGCAGAAAAAAGGGGTTATTTGTTTCCTGGTCTGATACAGATAGTGAAAGTGAAGAAGAGAATGCCAAGCATGTTAAGGCATTGACTGGAATATGTGCCTCTGATGGAGAATCTAGTGATGGTGAATTAACCTTTGAAGAGCTGGCATCTTCTTATCAAGAGCTGTGTCTGAAAAGTAAAGAGGTCCTTCAAGAAGGGGAGAAGCAGAAGAAGATTATTGTTCAGCTTGAGACTGAGAAAGCTGAACTTAAGAATGAAGTTTTGTTGCTAAAATCCCAGCTTGATCAAATGTCAAAATCCATCAGAATGTTAAATAGTGGAACTGACACCCTGGATAAAATACTTGAAGCTGGAAAAGGGGCGAGTGATAAGACTGGTCTAGGATATGAGGGTGAGAAGAAGATATCTACAGAGGCTAGTTCTTCTGGGGTTAAACAAAACATTCCTCATCAGCATGAAAAAGGACATGGTTCTGGAATTAAGAAGGGTGTTCCTCACCTTGGGCCACAAACAAATGGAAAAGGCTATGGTCCTGTACCTAAGAAGTTTATGCCTCAACCTCAAGGAAAGCCTTAGATTTCTGGAGCTAGACAGTATATGCCTCCCCAATACCATAGGAATATGCAGGCTCCTGGTCTCAAACATAACATATTCCATCTGATGTCTCAACATCAAGGGAAAATGTATGGTTTTGGACCTAATAATGTTGTGCCTCATGGTTATGGCAGAAGAAGGCCGCATCATCATGGTAAAAGACAACCTAATCACTACAGAAGGCAGCCTAATTATGGGAGAAGACAACATCAATATTTTGACAGATGGCAGCCTCAGCATTATGACAGAAATCATCATCAAGGTGGCAGATGTTTCAATCACTTCAGAGGAGAGATTCAAAGAGTGAGATGTTACTATTGTGGACGATTTAACCATGTGCAAGCTTCTTGCTTTAAACTGCATGGTTATCCCAAATCTATTCCTCAACCTAGACAGAAGCAGAACAGGCCTCAAGCTGTTAAACAATGGGTTCCTAAAGCTGCTGTCACATGTCTATTAGCTCACTCATCTGTTAGAACCCCAGCCATGGATGGTTGGTATTTTGACAGTGGTTGCTCAAAGCATATGACAGGTTTCAAGAATCATTTGGTGGATATCAGGACTTGCTCTACAAGTGATGTAACTTTTGGTAATGGAGAACAAGGGAAAGCTAAAGAAGTGGGAAAATTGAATTGTAAGGCTGGACCTAATCTTGAAAATGTACTTCTTGTCAAAGGATTGACTGCTAATTTGATTAGCATCAGTCAGTTATGTGACGAAGGATTCAAGGTTAGCTACACTAAATATGAATGTTTAGTGACTAATGAGAAGAGTGAAGTCGTTATGAGGGGAATTAGATCCATAGATAACTGTTATTTATGGGTGCCTCAAGAGTCCAGCTCATCATGTAATGTCAAGGATGATGTTATGACATCTGAATGTGACATTAGAAGGAGCACCAAACAACCTAGTGTTATGCAACTATTCCGGGGAAATCTTGAAGAAACTAAGGACATAAAGTTTGATCACTCAGATATGAAGGGTAATTACAATTTCCCTAAAGATAAGTGTGCTGAAATTTGTGAAGTCCTAAGTAGAAATTTGGGCATGTGGAAAAGGCATCTGAGGTTAGTGACTTATGGTGTGCATTTATTAAATTTCAAAAATTTAAAAGGAAATGTGTTTTGGTGGGGAAAAAACATTTATTGGCTTTTAAGTGACCAACAAAAGCAGACCCCTTACCCTAGGCTATCATTTCCTATTGTTACTCTCACACGCTACGTCCATCTCCACACTCCAAGTTCGTTCATCTTCCCCCCTAAGAACAGAAATTACAAAACACCTTTGTTCATCAGTTGTTACACAGGAACGATGTCTAAACAAGTGTCATCTCCATCCAAGAAGTCTGCGTCCAAAAGTTCCACTCATGCAAATTCTAGGGTTTCGACAGAAGAGGTATCTTTGGATGAAGCTATGGACATTGCTCCTATCTCTATGATTCCATCTTCAGAAAAGACAAGACCTGAGAAGTATCAACCTAAGTGTAGCGAGCGATTTTGGACGCAGTTCTTAAGCGCTGGTCGCTCTCTGCGGTTGAGCTTAAAACTACAGGTCGATTCATTTTTTATCCTATTGTGAGCTGAATAAGGAAGGGAAATAGATGTCTCCAATTAACCCTGCTTGCATACTGAGTTTAAACAGCGGTCTGTTAGTTTACGGATGCTATCAATGTGGGGGGGGCCTTTGTACTGGTTATTTGTATTTTCACCAATACGGGTTTTATCTAGACAGAAGGTTTCTGGCGGGGAACAAGGATTAGGATGTTAGGACTGATGTTTTTGAATTTACTACTTTTGATTGATGGAGATATGGGATTTTGGTTTTTTGTTGATTGTGCTCGCTAAGATATTTTCTTTCGATCTTATGCCTACGTATTCCCGTTTACCGAAACAGGGAAATCAGAGCGTTCGTAGTTCCTCCTATTCTATGGGAGGAAGTGGTTGTTTTGGTGTCTTGTTCAAAGCCCAAGACGTGAAGCGAAAGGTGATTTGTATCTTGTTCAAAGCCCAAGATGTGAAGCTGAAAGGTCTATTTGTATCTTGTTCAAAGCCCAAGATATGAAGCTAAAAGAGTTTGACTTTAGAGAGAATTTTTCATCTCTAAAGAGGGGGTTGTATGTCACAACTGTTTATAAAGGAGAATTACTTTAACCGGGATACGCGGATCCTAGTAATGCCATAATTTCCTTTATAGGGGGTTTTAACCTGAAGGAGAAGACTTTAACTCAGTGTAGAGCAATGCTATCTTTCCTTAGGAATTTCTCATGCTAAAAGAGGGACAGTGGCATGGATGTAGATGATCCAGAGGCTTGCCGCTTACAGCGATTAGATGAAGGGGAAGGAGTTGTTGATGTTTGTGTACTGTGAATAAGGCACATCTTTGATGCTAAAAGGTTGATTGGATCAACCAGTGGTTTTCTTATACAAAGCCTAAGAGGAGGCTAATATGTGTCTCGTATAAAGCCCGAGAGAGAGGCGAAAAGGTTTTGACTCGACGATGAAGTCTTTTTGTATCTCGTACGAAGCCCGAGATGGAGGCTGTTGTTTGTTTGGCTCAATAAGAACCTTTTTGTATCTCGTATAAAGCCCAAGATGGAGGCGAAAGGGGTGATTGACTCAACGAGGGAGTCTTTTATGTGTCTCGTACAAAGCCCGAGAGAGAGGCTAAACGTTGTTTGACTCCGCTGGGGAGGATCGTTGTATAAAGCCCAAGAGGAGGCTAAGATGACTGTATCAGTTGAGTGATAGGTCCAATATACTGATTTTGAAGAGAAAATCAGTTCTTATATGAGCAACACTGTACTCAAGGATTTGATTCAAGGATCTGGGTTATTCCTGTTCTTTAAGGAAGCGGGAAATCCGAAGGGTATTGAGACTGTCCAAGTCTGCGGGTTTCCTTCCTATTTAACGAAGGGGTCACTTGAGAATGTCTTTGAGACTCAAGGAAGTTAGACTATCCAAGTCTAGAGTTTTATCTTTTGTACTATGCTTTGAGAAACAGTAGTAGACTCTATGAAAGGACTGCTCTATGCAGATGACTAAGTTATGTTCCTATACCTCTAGGAGGTCGTCGGGACAATTTGTATGAAGCCCAAGAGGAGGCTAGAAACTTTTAAGAAGTCGACGGGTCCTTGTACGAAGCCCAAGAGGAGGCTATCATTCCCGGAGGAAGAGATCATTATACGAAGCCTAAGAGGAGGCTGTGAATACTTCTAAGAAGCCGTAGGGTCCTTGTACGAAGCCCAAGAGGAGGCGGGGTTGCTTTTAGGAAGCCTGTGGGTCCTTGTACGATGCCCAAGAGGAGGCCGATGCTTTTAAGAAGCCCGTGGGTCCCCAAACCCCAAGAAATTCAAGGCAAGCTATTCTCAAGGAATAGATCAAGTCAGGAAAGTTCGAGAATTTGGAAGAAACTCAAAGATGCCATTCACGGAGAAGACATTCATCTTTGGGGAGTAGAGTTTCTTGACAATTCCTAATGAGGACAGCCGAAGAGAAGACTGTATCTGGTGATCCTATTGGGGATCTAGTTGTCTATTTCTACGAATAAACGAAACGGTGTCACCTAGTTCTAGACGTAGTTGTCGGGGAAACTCTAAATATCTATACTATTATTACACAGTTGATATGAGTTTATGAAAGAAGACTTACAGTGAAACAGCCCCACAATACAGTTTATATGTATATGAAAGCGGTAAATGAAAGTGATAACCACTTACTCGGTTGTAGAGCTTCCATGCTGTTTGGTTAGTTGTTCAACAAAGAAAGATTGAAAACAACAGTATATTCAAAATCAAAGGAGAAAGTGTTTTGAAAAAGAAAGATTTGGGGCTTACAGCTCAAGGAGAGGCCCAGGGTTTTATCAGTGAGCGCACTGTTTGAATTCGTACAGAGGGACTTATACAAGTGACTGAGACCCAAAAAAGGTCTTCTGTACAAAAGGGGTTGGGTCTTACACTCTAATAGAGGCCCAAATATATTTTGATAAGGAATGGGTCTTACTACACGAGGGTAGGCGCAAGGTTGTTTTTTAAAAAAGGCGACGATCGCACCGTTTATTTTTTACGGTATCGGGACTTATACAATACACTGAGGCCCAAAAATGATTTGGTCAAAAAAGGATTGGGTCTTACACTCTCTCAAGAGGCCCAAAAAGTTTTAAAGAAAAAGGGTGGGTCTTACTACACGAGGGTAGGCCCAGATGATTTTTCCGTTTGAAATGGCGATCGCGCCGAGGTTTTCTTTTAACGCGGAGGGACTTATATAATAAGTGAGGCCCAAATGATTTTGGTTAAAAGGGGATTGGGTCTTACACTCTATTAGAGGCCCAAAGTGTTATTTTGAATGGGTCTTATAGCTCAAGGAGAGGCCCAAAAGGTTATTTTTCAAAAGGCGATGATCGTGCCGTTTATTTGAAAATGTACAGAGGGACTTATACAACGAATGAGGCCCAAAATGTTTCTGTACAAGTGGGTTGGGTCTTACACTCTCTCAAGAGGCCCAAATGTTTTTTGAAAATCAATTTTGAAAGTTGAATCAAGAAAAACCCTAATTTTAATCTTTAAAAATAAATATTTAAAGAAAATTAAACAAAATTCAAAATAAATTTGAATAATCCACTTATGATTTTGCTTAAGGTTTAAAAAAAATAGGGATAATCACAAGGAATATTTAAACTCATTAGGTTTTAATTTTCAAAGTAAATATTCATTTTTAGAATGTTTAAAAACAATTAAAAATGAATTTATTAACAAAAATAATAATTATATTAAATAAATAATATAAATCTAAATTTTTTGGTGGAATAAAATATTTCAACATTTTTGTGAATTGTTGCAAAAAGAACCAATCAAAAATGATAAAAATTGAAGGAGTTATTAATTTTTCAAATCATTAAAAATAATAATATGAAAAATAACAAAATAAAAAAGTGGTAAAAAGAAGTCTGGGGCGAGGGGGATTCGAACCCCAGACCTCTCGCTTGCCAATACTCACAAAACCAGCTGATGAACCGCTGGGGCGCAATGCCAATTCATTAATAACATGGCAAGTGAAAAATATATATCAAACTTGTTGGATTTTCTGAAGAATGGCGCCATGGCCATCTTCTTCCTCGAGCCCGTGCGTGAAGCACCATATCTCACTCATCCCTCAACCATTGGACATGATTCAAACACCAAACCCGTGCGTTTTTTCACAAGGAATAAGATGGCAATACCCAATTTCATTTATTTTCAGTGTGGAGTAAAATAATCATGATGAACACAGATGAACCCTAATTTGCAAAAGCAATCGTGCAGGCATGGTTATGAGGTCTATGATCCAATTTCTTGAGGCAAAACAATCAACACATGATGGCAAGCAAATGGCAAAAATATCATGCGAGGAAATATGCATGGATCATGGAGTTTGAGTTTGAAGCTCACCTTGATGCAAGCTGAAATGGAACTTTGCCCAGATGGTGTTCCAGTCATGAATTGATGATCCCTACAGCTTCAATGGATGTTATGGAGTGTGTTGCAAGCTTTAGAACACTCTGAATCCTTCTGGATCAAGCTAGAGACCTCCACCTGCAAAATTGAAGCATAATGGCTTAGTTGAAGAGTGATTTTGAGCCTGGGGTGTTACAGTTGGTGTTTAAGTGTTTGGACACCTCAAATACATCATATGTGATGTGTTTGAGCAATTGGAATGGATTGATTGTGGCTGCAACTCAAAACCGATAGTGGTTACTCAAAAACAAGAAAACTTGAGGTTTAAGAAAGAATGAGAGAAAGCAGTGTTGTAACTGGCTTTGGTGTGAGTTGAATAATCCATTAGGACCTCTATTTATAGGTGATCAACTTTTGTTTTGGAGGAATAGTGAATGGCTGCTGGATCAGATCACATTTGCATGGATTGGCTTGGAGGATTTCTTCTAAAGCAAGGCAAGCTAGCCATTCCCAAGAGCAGGGCTATGTCTTGACCAAAACCACATTCCTCAGATGTTTTTAATGTTGTTTAATCAGAGAAATTGACTGAGTAGGGTAGCTACCTTGACAAGGCACTATTCCACATTAATGCACTTTGAATTCAAGGCAAAATGTGCCAAAGTGGATGAACTTCAAGTTGGAAGATTCCTTGGCTTTTTGACTCAGATTTATCACATGGATCAGATGCAATGTGATTGGTTTGAACACAGGTGGCATAGTGATCCTTAGTCTTTGGCTCAAAATCGTGTGTGGCAAGCAAACATGCAAACTGATTTTCTCAAAACAGCCTGCAGCAGCATGACTTTGGGCAAGGAATTTTCTTGGCTCAAGTTGAATCAATTCATGCTGTTGAGCTCTTTGAATTCTTGGCAAAATATGCAACAACATTGATGTTTAACTTTGGACTTGATTTAGCTTACAACTGTGTGAAAAAATCCCACAAGTTTTGGTGTTTCAACAAAATCTGTCTTGGACATAATTTTTCTAAGTGTTGGAAAATGGTACATTTTCATGTTTTCAGCCACTTTGGCTCACTCATAACTCAAAATCCATAATGAATTGGAGTTAGGCCTAGTTGAAGTTTTTGTAGAGGGTAATGAGATCTACAAATCAAGCTTTGGATGGAAAAAAATGGCCTTGTGGTTTAGGAGTTATGGTCCTTCAAAGTTGGTACCTTTGTCACTTTATTTTTAACTTAGAAAATTTTCTAAGTTTTTATGGTTACCCCTTTTACAAGTTATCCAACTTTTCTTGATTTTTCTTGATGAATGATGATTCAAATCATACATAAACATCATTTTAGGGTTAAAAATCCATTTTGGTGAAAAATCTCAAAAAGTCAAAGTTGACTTTTGTGCACAGTTGACTTTTTATCAGATGAATTCCAAACTGTGCAATTCTTCAGGAAATCATGTCCTTGACCTAAATCAAACTTGATGGACATGTTCCAAGGGTGTCATAGGGTGTATTGAGGTATGTCCTAGGGTTTAGGAGCATGCCTTGGTCAAAAGTCAAAGTTACAGTTGACTTTTCCCTTAAAACCCTAATTGTGGTGCAGATGAAATTGAGAGTTGTTGCTCAAGCCTCTTGGTTTAATCCATTGTTCCAAATGGATCAATTTGGTTTATTAGAGACCCTCAAACCCTATCTTGAGGTCTTGGCTCATGATTTGCCCCAAAAGTCAACTTAGGGGTGAATTAGGTTAAGAAAGCGTAACTCCTGATTTTTGATGTATGCATCCCCTGAGGTCAAATTGACTTGATGATTGGGTCCATGAGGTTCCATGGAGTCTATTAGGTTATGTTTTGGATCATTGGCTTGTGGCCAGATGAAATTTTTCATCTGGAGGCCCTGGTCGACCAAAACCCTAATTTGGTGATACTGGCGATCTTGAGACTTGATCCATCTAGAAGGGAGCAGCTTTGTGCTTAATCCTTGAAGTGGGAGTCCTTTTGATCCATTGTGGATGTTTGAGGGGCTAGACAAGTTGAAGATCATGTCATTCCTTGATTGATCCTTTGTCTAAGGCTCTGAGAGGGCTTAAAACCCTAATTTTGATTGTAGTGAATGCTCAACAACCCTTGAGGCATTTGGTGAGGCATGATGGTTCATCTATATTGTGATGATGATTTGCACAATGATGGGAAACCTTAGTGGTCAAAATTTGGGGTATGACAAATGCCCCTATTTAATCTTCTTGGACCCGAAGGTGTGAATGACGAAGGTATTCAGGCATTCAGGGTGCAAGAGGATTAAATATCGGAATACCCAAAATTTTGATGGTGGTTATGAATGGTAGCTTGCGCACTCATCCTCTTTAGCTAAGCAATGATGCTTAGAAAAGGTAAAAACTTCCCCTCGATCCTGGTTTCCTACCAAGAACTGGTCTCAGTCTCTGAAATGAACTTCCCCTCGTTCTTGGTTTCCTACCAAGAACTAGTCTCGGTCTCTTTTGTAAACTTCCCCTCGATCCTGGTTTCCTACCAACGAACTGGTCTTAGTTTCTTTTGTCAATAAGCTTTATTGACAAGGGACGCTATGTGTAGCGGTTTTCCTCAAACTTCTCGCCGAATTTTCCTGGGGAGATGCCATTTGAGTGGAAAAAGTTTCGATGTCAGACTTACTGGGGAACCCAGTCGTCTGAGTTGTAGAGGTGCACAAACTTCTCTGTTTGGAGACGCCATTTGTCGAATCTACTGGGGAAAATGAGTCTCTTAAGAAACTGCCTTCGTTTGGGGTCTTTACATCATACTTTTCTCAAAGATCTTCTCGGAGAAATGCCATGTGATGTTATACAATTTTGAGGTGCCGATGACCTTTTCATCAGTGGGTTTTTCGGAGAAAAACTGCCGTACTGCTGAATCTCTGATTACGAGGCTTTCTCTCGGGATTTTCTTTAATCCGGGAAAGCAAGAATATCATCTTCAATGGCGAAGAGTGATGTTAACTGAGGGCTCTCTGGTCTTTCAGAGGTTTAAGTTATCAAAGTGGTCAAGGGCCAACTTCAATCCAGAAATAAAACTGGAGGAGAGAGATGTTCAGACGTAACACTTCCTGACGAGGAAAGGGTTGACAACTCGATTGAGAGGACTTTTATCACTAGGGGACAAGACCGACTAGAGTGATAGTGATGCAATATGAAATGTAAATGCAAATCAATAATGCATGATGTATGTATGTATATGCGGACAAAACTGACGCGACATACAAACTAAAAGATGAACATGACTGGATACTCGGCTATCGCGGGGCGTGTAGAGATATCGCTGGTTCAAGATAGCAATTCCACCTTGCTTAGGAGAGATAGTCCCTGTTGGGAGCTATGTTGGTCGGGCTTAGGAGATGAGAACTCGGCCGAGGGTGTCAGATGGAACATGGTCTCTGACATTGCTGATCCTTCATTCAGGCATACTGGTCTAGAAGGAGTACTTTGATTCTGCACTTTGAGGTTCGAACACATTTGGAGACGCGATTGATGTTCTTTCGATGTTCAACAGTCAAAAGAAATCGCCATCTTTATTAAAAAGCAGAAAAAGTTTTAACAAGTAAATTTATTTTTGTTTTATTTCAAGAATCGTTAATCATGTTAACAACGTCGTTCTGTAAAGCTAAAACAAATAAGAATTACAAACAAAAGCACAAAGGCTCAAATTTTATTGATAAGATGGAAATCAGCCAAACGCGTGATTCCAAAGAGTATATACAAAGCTTGAAAATGGTAATTTACAGGGAAAAGGGCTACGTTGAAACATAATGACCACAATCCTCCCACCAACTTTGAATTCGGGACATCCTGAGCTTCTGTCGAAGATGACCTTGACCGGAGTTTTCCTCCGATGGGTGATGTAACTGCTGCTGAGGGATTTGCCTCCGTTGAACATAGTTACTTGCCATTTGCCTAGATTGTACTTTGATGTTTCCAATCCACCGGGATGATTATTTTTCATGTCTCTAACTTTTACCTGGACCGCCCTTTCGGGTTTTCAGTCCACCGAGACGTTTTTTTTTTAGGCGAAGTATTTCTTGACTACATCAACATTTGTGGGGTAGGCAAATTCCTCCCCGTCCATGGTTGTAAGTCTCAAGGCGCCGCCTGAGAAAGCTTTCGTGACCACATAGGGGCCATCATAATTCGGGGTCCATTTTCCCCGAGAATCAGTGAGAAAGGATTGTATCTTCTTGAGCACAAGGTTTCCTTTTCTGAAAACACGAGGTCGGACCTTTTTGTCGAACGCCCTCCTCATTCTTTGCTGATACAACTGACCGTGGCATAGGGCCGTGATTCGTTTCTCTTCGATCAGATTCAGTTTGTCGTGTCGGCTTTGACACCATTCAGCTTCGGTGAGCTTAGCTTCCATCAATACCCGGATTGATGGGATCTCTACTTCTATGGGGAGCACTGCTTCCATGCCATACACTAGAGAGAAAGGGGTAGCCCCTGTTGAAGTGCGGACAGATGTGCGATAACCGTGAAGAGCAAAGGGTAGCATTTTGTGCCAGTCTTTGTAGTTTACAACCATCTTTTGAACGATCTTCTTGATGTTCTTGTTAGCCGCTTCTACCGCTCCTTTCATCTTGGGTTGGTAGGGAGATGAGTTATGGTGTTCGATCTTGAACTCAGCGCATAACTCTTTCATCATCTTATTGTTCAAGTTAGATCCATTATCAGTAATGATCTCGCTTGGAACACCATATCGGCAGATGATATTATTTTTGATAAATCGGATCACCACTTGTCGGGTTACATTAGCGTACGACGCTGCTTCGACCCACTTGGTGAAATAGTCAATGGCTACAAGGATGAACCGATGTCCGTTTGAAGCCTTGGGCTTAATCATGCCAATCATGTCGATTCCCCATATGGAAAAAGGCCACGGGGAAGAAAGACCTTTGAGATGTGATGGCGGTACATGAATTTTGTCGGAGTATATCTGACACTTGTGACACCTCCTCATGTACTTGTAGCAGTCGGATTCCATGGTCAACCAGTAGTACCCTGCTCTTAGAATTTTTCTCGCCATTGTATGTCCGTTGGCATGAGTGCCAAAGGATCCTTCATGAATTTCTTTCATAAGCATGGCTGCTTCTGGTCTGTAGACGCATCGGAGCAAGACCATGTCAAAATTTCTCTTATAGAGAGTGTCACCGTTTAGGAAGAAGTTTCCAGCCAATCTTCTTAGGGTTTTTCTGTCTTTTCTGAGTGGCCCAGATGGGTACTCTTGTTTCTGAAGGAAGCATTTGATATCGTGATACCAAGGTTTGTCATCTATGACCGCTTCAATTGTGAAGATGTAAGCGGGCCTTTCAAGGCGCATTATGCCGATCTTAGGTATGTCATTCCATCGACCTACGCTAATCATGGAAGAGATAGTGGCTAATGCATCAGCCATGTGATTCTCATCACGAGGGATGTGATGAAACTCAACTCTTTTGAAGAAGGGTAACAACCTTCTTGCATAGTCTTTGTAAGGAATCAATCCTGATTGGTATGTGTTCCAATCTCCTTTTATCTGATTGATAACCAAGGCTGAGTCGCCTTATACGTCCAAATTTTTGATCCTTAAATCAATCGCTTCTTCGAGACCCATAATACAAGCTTCGTATTCGGCCTCATTGTTCGTACACTTGAACGTAACTCTAGCAGTGAAAGGAATGTGGGTACCCTGGGGGGTAACAATTATTGCCCCAATTCTGTTTCCATAATGATTGACTGCTCCGTCAAAGATAAGCCCCCATTGGGAACCTGGTTCTGGCCCTTCACTGGGTAGCGGTTCATCGCAGTTTTTCATCTTAGATACATGACATCTTTGTCTGGGAAGTCAAACCCGATTGATTCTTGATCGTCAATCGGTTGATGGGCCAAATGATCGGCTAAAATACTTCCCTTAACGGCTTTTTGAGCGTGATACTCTATGTCATATTCTGATAACAGCATCTGCCAACGGGCAATTCTTCCCATGAGGGCAGGCTTTTCGAAAACATACTTAATTGGATCCATTTCGGAGACCAACCAAGTAGTATGAAGAATCATGTATTGGTGAAGACGTTTGGCTGCCCAAGCCAAAACGCAACAAGTTTTCTCGAGCATTGTGTACCGAGTTTCACAGTCGGTGACTTTCTTGTTTAGATAGTAAATGGCAGACTCTTTCCGTTTGGTTTCGTCTTGTTGGCCAAGTACACATCCCATTGAGTCCTCTAGGACTGTGAGGTAAATGATCAGTGGTCTTCCTTCCACTGGAGGTGATAGAATCGGAGGATTCAACAGATATTCCTTAATACTGTCGAAGGCGGTTTGGCAATCTTCTGACCAAACGCAATCCTGGTTCTTTTTGAGTAACTTGAAGATCGGCGCGCATGTCGCGGTCATGAGGAATATGAATCTGGAGATGTAGCTCAAGCGTCCCAGGAATCCTCTGACTTGTTTTTCAGTTTTCGGAGAAGGCATTTCTTGAATGGCCTTGACCTTGTCAGGATCAACTTCGATTCCCTTCTGGCTGACGATGAACCCTAGTAATTTCCCTGAACGGACACCGAAGGTGCACTTGTTGGGATTCAAGCGGAGTTTGTACTTTCTCAAACGCTCGAATAGTTTTGACAGGTGGGCCACATGCTCCTCTTCTCTTCTAGATTTAGCAATCATATCATCGACATATACCTCGATTTCTTTGTGTATCATGTCATGAAACAGAGTAGTCACGGCCCTTTGATAAGTTGCCCCAGCATTCTTTAAATCGAACGGCATTACCTTGTAACAAAAGGTACCCCATGGGGTAATGAACGAAGTTTTCTCCATGTCCTTCGGCGCCATTTTAATCTGGTTATAGCCCGAGAATCCATCCATGAAGGAGAATACTTTGAACTTTGTTGTGCTGTCTACCAGCATGTCAATGTGTGGTAAAGGAAAGTCGTCCTTTGGACTTGCCTTGTTTAGATCTTGGTAGTCGACACACATTCTGACCTTTCCGTCCTTTTTGGGAACAGGTACGATGTTGGCTAACCATTGAGGATATTCAGATGAAGCGAGGAAACCCGCGTCGATTTGTTTCTGTACTTCCTCCTTGATTTTGATGGCCATGTCCGGATGAGTCCGTCTCAACCTTTTCTTTACTGGCGGACATTCCGATCTTAATGGTAAGTGATGTTCCACGATGTTGGTATCCAACCCTGGCATATCCTGATAGGACCAAGCGAATACATCGGGGAATTCTTTGAGAAGCTTTATCAAACCCTCTCTAGCAGTTGGACTGAGCAGTGCCCCAATCCTGATTTCTTTTCTCTCTTTTTCTGAACCCAAGTTTACCATTTCCAACGGCTCTTTGTGAGGTTCAATGGACCTTTCCTCTTGTCTGAGTAGTCGGGAGATCTCTTCTGGAATTTCGTTGTCAACTTCTTCTTCAGCCTCGAATACCGAGAATTCAAAGTTAGGAGAAGGCATCGGATCGTATGTTTCAACTGGGTGTAAAACAAGCAATCTGCATGACGTGATGATTCGTGTTTAGAAGAGATAGATAAAATGCAAGTGCGTGCAGTGTTTTATTTTACTGCTTGTTTTTATTTTTGAATTGTTTTTTTGAGGATTACCATTTTCTGAAAAAGCAAAAAGAGAAAACAGTAATTAATACGGAAATTACATAACGACGTTATTTTATTAATGAACAAGTCGATCCTTGAAACTAAAGCCCTATAAAACAAAACTCTGTCGCTTCGGGCAAAGCGAAGAGGGAAATTTACAGAAAGCGAGCCCTAGCAAAACATCCGTTCCACCAGGGCAGGGTGAAAGGTTAAAGATGGCAATTACTTTGACTGATGAACGATCTTTGGAACCTCGACAGCAACCCATTGGCGGCGAACTCCTCGGTGAATCACAAAGTCTGGCACCTTCCTTGATTTGTCTTCAGAAATAACGGTGATTTCTGGTGGAGCAGGATCATTGGAATCTGTCTCCCAGGAAGAATTGTCGTAGGAGAATTCCTCTGTTGCATTTTGCATAGCATTTGTGCCCTCAGGTACATCTCCCCATCTAGTTGGCTGGATGTCTTCGAACCTGATACGAGAGCTTTCGGGAGCAGTGTACTTGACCATAAAGTCATATTTTCCACTTGGTTGTTCCAGGGTGTCCCACACTTCTTTGGAATTGGAGGAGTCATCCCTCTCAATGACATTGACCTCGGGAAAAGCATAGTTGATGAATTCAAGTCCTGCGAACATTGCGAATTCATCTTCATGTTGAATAGTTTCCGAATGACCTGAGTGTTGATCCCATGACATGGTGGGGACACCGGTATTCCGTTCAATGACGGTCAGCTGAGTTTCATTACTCGGCTGACTTTCTTGCCCCAAGTTTCCTGGATAAGGTTGCCACATTGGCAGACCATCCATTGGGCCATAGTAGGTGTAGTCAAAATTGTCTTTCATCGGAGTGTCCTCCTCTAATGAATTTGGCGGAGCACGGCATCCTTCCGGATCACAATCTCCATATATCATTTCGACATCTGACCTTGGTATAAATCTCGGACTTTCTGTAGGAAAGTAAAAAGGAATAGCCACCTCTTCTTGAGACATATAACCGTCCTTGTTGAGATAGGACTTCCATTCTTCATCTGTGTCAGAGGGATCTCCCTCATTGATAGCATGAACTGTCTGAGACACTGGGTGAAGGAAACCTCCACTGCGGAAGAAGTTTTGAAGGGGATGAAGACTTTCATCGTTGGCAGCTTCCTGGGTACAGGTTGCAGAAAAACCAAGACCCTTCTTTGTTTTATTATCAATGGGAATGACAAGCTGTCCCCATCCTATTATATCGGTACTCTCGACCGCTTTGATAGCATCTTTGTATGAGGAAATCGAGGTTCCTCCTTTGAAATGATCGTTCTCGCTCACCGATAGTGCTTGGAATTGCGTTCCAATAACCTCCTCGGGTTCTATTCCAGTAGATGATGACAAGCTGCTTACAAGCAAGGCTTGTTCCCCACAAACCGTGACAAGTTGATCGTTCTGAATGAACTTTAGCTTTTGGTGGAGGGTTGAAGTAACCGCTCCAGCCTGATGTATCCAAGGTCTTCCTAATAAGCAACTGTATGTTGCCCGGATGTCCATGACCTGGAAAGTGACTTGGAAAGTGTGGGGACCAATAGTTATGGGAAGATCAACTTCGCCGATAACCGTTTTTCTGGATCCGTCGAATGCTTTGACGACGACCTAGCTGACTCTCATCGGAGAGCCCTTGAATGATAATTGCATCAAAGTGGACTTTGGCATAACATTCAGGGCTGACCCTGTGTCTACCAGTACGCTGGCTAAAGCATCGTCCTGGCAGTTAACTGTGATATTGAGTGCCATGTTATGACGGCGACCCTCTTCAGGTAATTCTTCATCACTAAATCCAAAATTATTGCAGGAAGTGATGTTAGAGACAATGCTATCGAACTGTCTGATTGTTACATCTTGTTCCATAAAGACTTTCTCCAAGACTTTCTGTAGAGCCTCCCTGTGGGCTTCGGAACTGAGTAACAGTGATAATACCGAGATCTTCGAAGGAGTTTGTAACAGTTGATCGACAATGTTGTATTCACTCCTTTGGATGAGCTTCAGCATCTCATCATCATTTTTCGAAAGGTCGGGATTACTGGATTTACCGACTGGTGGATCAGGAGCTTCTGTCTGAAGTTCCTTTTCTTTGTTATGTTCCCCAACCCCTTGGTTGAAGATTCGACCGCTCCGTGTTACTCGACTGATGTCTGCAATGTTCACGACGGAGGGTAATGTAATTTCCTTTCCATTCTCAATTGTTGTTGCACCGTATTTGTAAGGGATTGCCTTAGCTGATTCATACGGTAGCGGTCTCGGTAGATAGATGACTATGGGAACTTTCTGATTTTTCTGACCATCGTAAGTAATCTCGATCCGTTCTCGGTTGGGAACTTTAGATTCGTTAAGTAGAGGGATGATGGCAAAAACATCCCTGGTATGGTGATGACCAGAGATGGTGACAACATCCTTAATTTACTTGGCAAGGTAGTTCGGCGACCAGTTGATGGGTCCAGAACCCGGATAGGGACGAATTTCTCCATGATCGACCTGACCCTGAAGAACTTCTCTCACAAGGTGACACCCCTGGTTACTTTCCGAATAGACACTACAACTGTCATAATTGTGTAGCGGCACCTGGCCACGCCCACTTTGAATACAATGTAACCTCACTAGGTTACCTTCCACTGATCGGACATCCTGACTTTGACGACGAGTAGGATTCCTGTTACTGATACTAATCTGCTGAGTATCTTCATCCATGTAGATTGGCATCCACCAGTGATTTAACAAGTGCTGAAGTGCCTCCTGGACAAGGGTACAACCTCGATCGTTTTTGCAACCCGCTTTACAGCTTTGATAGTCATGTGATATTAAGAATCCGAGTCGGACCTGCTTAGCATGTAACTCTACCAGGTTGGTATTCATTACGCGAATATCGTAGATCTGAACCATGTTGATTTGATAGGAGTTCCTATCATGGTAGTCTTGGATCCATCCAAGATCCATCTGACGCTGGAGGGCTTCTTGTATGAAAGAGCATCCCTGTTTATTTACTGAGCAAGTCAGACAAGAACTGTAATCGTGCCGCGGCAGATTATGATACTGGCTTTGCCTTGAGTGCATCGCCACCAAGTTAACATTCATTGCACGGATGTCGTGGTTCTGAATGACGTTGGATTTCGTGTAGACCATGTTAACTCCACGAACTCGGTGCTCCTGGATCCATCCGAGATCCATTTGTTACTGTAGAGCTGCTTGCACTACCAAACATCCTTGATTGTCTTTAGAGCAGATATCACACTGATGATAATTATGAGGTGGCACATGGCCATATCCACTCTGTCTACAATGCATCTTAACCAGATTGGTTTTCAACAAGAGTACATCGTAAATTTGATAGACATTGTTAAATTCTTTCTCAATCAGATTGACTGCAGCCTTCTCGTGTTGAGGCAGTGGGTTCGTGAGAACATTGGGATTCGTATCTTTGAAAGATAAGAGCCCGCTCCTAACAAGCTTTTGCACGTCGGACTTGAAATTGAGACAATTCTCTATGTTATGCCCTGAACCTCCTTAATGATAAGGGCATGTCTGATCCACCTTAAACCAAAAAGGCGGATTTTCTGGTACTGTAAGAGGGGACTTAGTCTGAATGTGCCCCTTGGCTAGTAGTAACGGAAACAGCTCTGCGTACGTTACGGGTATAGGATCAAATCCTGGTGGCCGTGTTGTACGGTTGTTATTATATGGAGGACGAAATTGCTGAAGAGGTTGTTGTGTCCTTTGCTGATCAAGTTGGCTCTACGCAACTTGAGGTTGATACGTAGGAATAGACGCAAGGCTAATAACAGGAATTACAGCTGCTATCGGCTGATAACGTCGTCTTTGCTTTCTGAGAGAGATATTCCCAATATCTTGCTCTTTTTTCTTAGGGAGAGCACTACCGTATTTTTTAGTGCCGCTCGTCGATCCAGTGTCTTTTACCAAACGCCCTTCTCGGACGGCTTCCTCAAGACGTACACCCATGCCGACCATCTCGGTGAAATCACTGGGCGCACTGGCAACCATTCGGTCGTAGTAGAAT
This sequence comes from Lathyrus tuberosus, assembly GCA_022829125.1. Lineage (NCBI taxonomy): Eukaryota > Viridiplantae > Streptophyta > Magnoliopsida > Fabales > Fabaceae > Lathyrus > Lathyrus tuberosus. Next base: position 372,118 of record JALAZF010000803.1, on the reverse strand, counting down.
GAGCTTAAGGTCTTTAAGAAGATCTTTGTCATCTCTTTTTCCTCAAGAGGTGGACAAATTTGAGCGGCAATTTCACGCCACCTTTGAGCATACTCCTTAAAGGTTTCCTTGTCCTTTTGCGACATCGATCTGAGTTGATCTCTGTCGGGTGCCATGTCCAAATTGTATTTGTATTATTGGACAAAGGCAGTACCAAGATCTCTGAAAGTGCTGATCGTAGTACGGTTTAAACCCATGTACCATTTGAGTGCGGCACCGGTTAAACTATCTTGGAAGTAGTGAATCAGCAGGTCCTGATTCTCCGTCTGAGCTGACATTCGCCGAGCGTACATCACCAGATGGCTCTGAGGGCAAGAGTTACCCTTGTATTTTTCAAAGTCGGGCACTTGGAATTTGTGCGGGACTTTCACATTGGGGACTAAGCAGAGATCTGCGGCGTCCTTTCCAAATAGATCTTGACCGCGAATGGCTTGCAGTTCCTTCTGCATTTCCAGGAACTGCTCCTGGAATTCATCCATTCGGTCAAACATAGTTTCCTTTTTACCAGAAGGTATTGGTGGAACCTGTCCTTCTGGGACAGTGTGCACCACAGGAGGTGGTACCGTGACTACGGTGGTGAGTCTTGGTGTTTCCCGAAGTTTGTAACCTTCAGGAGTCTTCAGTATGCCCCTGGCATCTTCGCTTTCCCGAAGTTTGTAACCTTCAGGCCCAGCGGCTTCTATTGTAATTCCCTTATCTTTAGTGATCGGTGGAACATATCCTTCTGGGATATAGTTAACAGGCATGCCCCAAGGACGATCTTTCAGTATTTGATACCTAGGATCATACTTCTCTATTATGGGCGTTGAGGTGATCTCGGAGATCATGGTTCATTGTAGCTGAGCTTCTGCCATGGCTTGCATGTCGTTACGAAGCTTTCTCATATCCTCTCTCGGAGCGTCGATCTCTTCTTTCAACTCTCTGTTCTCTTCCTCAAGATCATCCATCTTTTTCTGACGATTAGCCCGAGTATTATATGAATGAGACAGTTTAACTCTAGAATCGAGACACAAACGTGAGATTCCTAAGGAAGAAGAATACGCGATGTGAGAATGATGAATGTAATGATTATATTAATTGTTTAATGGTTTAAGCAAAATAAACTTCGACAATTAGATTGCAAATATCAAACGGTGGGGAAACCCCATTTTTATTGAAATTCAAAGGATTACAGAAATGGTAATACAGTAGATTACAAAGTGCAGAAACAGAAACCTAAACTAATGGGTCCCGAGTCCTCTCTGAAGAGAAATCGGGTGCTGATTCTGGGACTTTCCTTTTCTTTGACCGGGGCTCTTGGGCCGTTGTCGGGTTGTCATTCCTTTGCCAGGTGAAAGGAGTGAGCAAATTCCTTTGGTCATCTTGATTCTCTACAGCATGTTGCTCCAAAATTTCAATCAGAGCGTCTTTTTCCTTCAGTAATTGTTGTATTTTGATGCACTCTATGTCGAGGGTGCGGTACTTGTTCTTCCAAGACCTTCTCTCCTTTTGAACTTTGTTGAGAGTAACCTGAAGCTTTTCAGTTTCCGTTATGAAGTACATGACATATTCCCTCGGCGGAAGAATTCCGTAACGAGGATAAGGCATCTTTAGCTTGAGAGCTCTAGTTTGTACCCAGTGGAGATAAGGCTCCACCGAGACACAATCCGGTTTTCCTAGAGACTCTCGTCCTTTCTTATGAACATGTTTCCAAGCATGCACTATTTCCATCTTTAGTGCTCTGTCGTTTTCTCCTTCTTTGAAGAAAAGACCTTCCAGATGAACACCCAGTGGGATGTGTCTCATCGGGTATCCAAATTGACGGCGAACCAATACCGGATGGTAGTTGATTCCTCCTTTAGTTCCTATGAGGGGTACGTTGGGGAAGTTTCCACAACGATCAATGATCCTGATTCCCTCATAAATCCTATTACACCAGTCTATATCAGAGTTGGTAAGAGACATGATCTTCTCCGATCAACGTAAGGCACTCTTACAATCCCAAAAAGCAGTAGACTTGGGCAAGTGAGAGATGAACCATTTGTAAAGCAGAGGTACACAACACGTGATCTCCCCTCCGCGGTACAAATTTCCCAGGTGTACAGAATGATACGCATCTGCGAGCAAAGTTGGCACAGGATTTCCAATGAGAAAAACCTTAATGGCGTTGATATCGACGAAGTTATTGATGTTGGGAAACAAAAATAACCCGTAGGTGAGCAAGACAAAGATGCTTTCAAAAGCAGTGATGTTCCCTATACTGGAAAAATACAGGGCTTTCTTCGTCAAGAACTGGGCTGGCAAACCTTGGATGCCACCCTTGGCGGTCATGTGAGTCCTAACCTCAGACTCGTCCAAATGAATTACTCTTGCAATAGTATGATTATTTGGAATTTCTTCCAGTCCAAAAAATGGAGCTCGATCCGTAATGTGTAGATCGATCAGATGAGAATACTCCTCCAGCGTTGGTGCTAGCTGGTAATTTGGGAATGTGAAACAGTGATAAACCGGATCGTAAAACTGAATGAGCGCATCCATGATCCCCTCAATCACATGGACTCTTAACAGTGGTAGTAAACCTCCGTACTTGGCTCTGAAAGCCTCAGGGCTAGTGATCATCCTTGCTAACTTTCTCAAATCCTCTAGTTTTGGAACCTTGAAGGTGTACGTATGAGTTCTCCTTCTACCGAAATCCATTAGTGCAATCCTTTTCTCTGATATTTGTAATCACAGTCTTAGTTTAATTTGAAAAACAGAGAGACTAGAAGAGAAGATTTTTTAAATGTTTTAATGTTTTTTAAATGAATGCATGAGTGCAGCACACAAAAACATAGAAAAAACATGGGGTCAAAGGGTCGTTGTCATGAAGTCGAGGCTCTACACATCCCCAAAGGTTTATACTAGGGTGATTTTTGTACCTGTACTCATTATCATTAGCTCCTCCCAGGAAAGCAAACAAACAAGCGGATCACCAGCGAGTTGTAGAGCAATCTTAGAGTAAGTGCCATTCACCGAGAATAGATCATCAGCCTCAAATGAGTGTAGTATCGCGTAACAACTATTTCCGATAGTTTCCACACTACGAAAAGGTTTTGGCTCCTCAGCTTCTCAGACTTAACAACCGGCCCATTGGCTAAGAGAGTGAATGGCTTGCGTTGGTCAGCCTCCACTGAGGTTGATGGTCGACCCCGTCGCCATCACTTATCTTAAGTGTATACTCAATCTTTCCACATACGGCATCACCCGTATTCCCATTAGCAGAAAAATAAACATATATTCAATTAGGAAAAGCAGTATATATATTTGTCTTAAACATCCTAGACCTTTAAAGGTAAGGATCCTAAGTTCCTGACAGAAATGGCTCCCCGGCTGAGGCCCCAATCTGTGGTATACACAAGAGGTGAAAAGAAGACCGTGTCTAGATCTAACCTTGATAGGCCCCACGGTGGGCGCCATTTTCCTATAGCAAGCGATTTTGGACGCAGTTCTTAAGCGCTGGTCGCTCTCTGCGGTTGAGCTTAAAACTCCAGGTCGATTTATTTTTTATCCTATTGTGAGCTGAATAAGGAAGGGAAATAGATGTCTCCAATTAACCCTGCTTGCATACTGAGTTTAAACAACGGTCTGTTAGTTTACGGATGCTATCAATGTGGGGGGGCCTTTGTACTGGTTATTTGTATTTTCGCCAATACGGGTTTTATCTAGACAGAAGGTTTCTGGCGGGGAACAAGGATTAGGATGTTAGGACTGATGTTTTTGAATTTACTTCTTTTGATTGATGGAGATATGGGATTTTGGTTTTTTGTTGATTGTGCTCGCTAAGATCTTTTCTTTCGATCTTATGCCTACGTATTCCCGTTTACCGAAACAGGGAAATCAGAGCGTTCGTAGTTCCTCCTATTCTATGGGAGGAAGTGGTTGTTTTGGTGTCTTGTTCAAAGCCCAAGACGTGAAGCGAAAGGTGATTTGTATCTTGTTCAAAGCCCAAGATGTGAAGCTGAAAGGTCTATTTATATCTTGTTCAAAGCCCAAGATATGAAGCTAAAAGAGTTTGACTTTAGAGAGAATTTGTCATCTCTAAAGAGGGGGTTGTATGTCACAACTGTTTATAAAGGAGAATTACTTTAACCGGGATACGCGGATCCTAGTAATGCCATAATTTCCTTTATAGGGGGTTTTAACCTGAAGGAGAAGACTTTAACTCAGTGTAGAGCAATGTTATCTTTCCTTAGGAATTTCTCATGCTAAAAGAGGGACAGTGGCATAGATGTAGATGATCCAGAGGCTTGCCGCTTACAGCGATTAGATGAAGGGGAAGGAGTTGTTGATGTTTGTGTACTGTGAATGAGGCACAACTTTGATGCTAAAAGGTTGATTGGATCAACCAGTGGTTTTCTTATACAAAGCCTAAGAGGAGGCTAATATGTGTCTCGTATAAAGCCCGAGAGAGAGACGAAAAGGTTTTGACTCGACGATGAAGTCTTTTTGTATCTCGTACGAAGCCCGAGATGGAGGCTGTTGTTTGTTTGGCTCAATAAGAACCTTTTTGTATCTCGTATAAAGCCCGAGATGGAGGCGAAAGGGGTGATTGACTCAACGAGGGAGTCTCTTATGTGTCTCGTACAAAGCCCGAGAGAGAGGCTAAATGTTGTTTGACTCCGCTGGGGAGGATCGTTGTATAAAGCCCAAGAGGAGGCTAAGATGACTGTATCAGTTGAGTGATAGGTCCAATATACTGATTTTGAAGAGAAAATCAGTTCTTATATGAGCAACACTGTACTCAAGGATTTGATTCAAGGATCTGGGTTATTCCTGTTCTTTAAGGAAGCGGGAAATCCGAAGGGTATTGAGACTGTCCAAGTCTGCGGGTTTCCTTCCTATTTAACGAAAGGGTCACTTGAGAATGTCTTTGAGACTCAAGGAAGTTAGACTGTCCAAGTCTAGAGTTTTATCTTTTGTACTATGCTTTGAGAAACAGTAGTAGACTCTATGAAAGGACTGCTCTATGCAGATGACTAAGTTATGTTCCTATACCTCTAGGAGGTCGTCGGGACAATTTGTATGAAGCCCAAGAGGAGGCTAGAAACTTTTAAGAAGTCAACGGGTCCTTGTACGAAGCCCAAGAGGAGGCTATCATTCCCGGAGGAAGAGATCATTATACGAAGCCTAAGAGGAGGCTGTGAATACTTCTAAGAAGCCGTAGGGTCCTTGTACGAAGCCCAAGAGGAGGCGGGGTTGCTTTTAGGAAGCCTGTGGGTCCTTTTATGATGCCTAAGAGGAGGCCGATGCTTTTAAGAAGCCCGTGGGTCCCCAAACCCCGAGAAATTCAAGGCAAGCTATTCACAAGGAATAGATCAAGTCAGGAAAGTTCGAGAATTTGGAAGAAACTCAAAGATGCCATTCACGGAGAAGACATTCATCTTTGGGGAGTAGAGTTTCTTGACAATTCCTAATGAGGACAGCCGAAGAGAAGACTGTATCTGGTGATCCTATTGGGGATCTAGTTGTCTATTTCTATGAATAAACGAAACGACGTCACCTAGTTCTAGACGTAGTTGCCGGGGAAACTCTAAATATCTATACTATTATTACACAGTTGATATGAGTTTATGAAAGAAGACTTACAGTGAAACAGCCCCACAATACAGTTTATATGTATATGAAAGCGGTAAATGAAAGCGATAACCACTTACTCGGTTGTAGAGCTTCCATGCTGTTTGGTTAGTTGTTCAACAAAGAAAGATTGAAAACAACAGTATATTCAAAATCAAAGGAGAAAGTGTTTTGAAAAAGAAAGATTTGGGGCTTACAGCTCAAGGAGAGGCCCAGGGTTTTATCAGTGAGCGCACTGTTTGAATTCGTTCAGAGGGACTTATACAAGTGACTGAGGCCCAAAAAAGGTCTTCTGTACAAAAGGGGTTGGGTCTTACACTCTAATAGAGGCCCAAATATATTTTGATAAGGAATGGGTCTTACTACACGAGGGTAGGCGCAAGGTTGTTTTTTAAAAAAGGCGACGATCGCACCGTTTGTTTTTTACGGTATCGGGACTTATACAATACACTGAGGCCCAAAAATGATTTGGTCAAAAAAGGATTGGGTCTTACACTCTCTCAAGAGGCCCAAAAAGTTTTAAAGAAAAAGGGTGGGTCTTACTACACGAGGGTAGGCCCAGATGATTTTTCCGTTTGAAATGGCGATCGCGCCGAGGTTGTCTTTTAACGCGGAGGGACTTATACAATAAGTGAGGCCCAAATGATTTTGGTTAAAAGGGGATTGGGTCTTACACTCTATTAGAGGCCCAAAGTGTTATTTTGAATGGGTCTTATAGCTCAAGGAGATGCCCAAAAGGTTATTTTTCAAAAGGCGATGATCGTGCCGTTTATTTGAAAATGTACAGAGGGACTTATACAACGAATGAGGCCCAAAATGTTTCTGTACAAGTGGGTTGGGTCTTACACTCTCTCAAGAGGCCCAAATGTTTTTTGAAAATCAATTTTGAAAGTTGAATCAAGAAAAACCCTAATTTTAATCTTTAAAAATAAATATTTAAAGAAAATCAAACAAAATTCAAAATAAATTTGAATAATCTACTTATGATTTTTCTTAAGGTTTAAAAAAATGAGGAATAATCACAAGGAATATTTAAACTCATTAGGTTTTGATTTTCAAAGTAAATATTCATTTTTAGAATGTTTAAAAACAATTAAAAACGAATTTATTCACAAAAATACTAATTATATTAAATAAATAATATAAATCTAATTTTTTTGGTGGAATAAAATATTTAAACATTTTTGTAAATTGTTGCAAAAAGAACCAATCAAAAATGATAAAAATTGAAGGAGTTATTAATTTTTCAAATCATTAAAAATAATAATATGAAAAATAACAAAATAAAAAAGTGGTAAAAAGAAGTCTGGGGAGAGGGGGATTCGAACCCCAGACCTCTCGCTTGCCAATACTCACAAAACCAGCTGATGAACCGCTGGGGCGCAATGCCAATTCATTAATAACATGGCAAGTGAAAAATATATATCAAACTTGTTGGATTTTCTGAAGAATGGCGCCATGGCCATCTTCTTCCTCGAGCCCGTGCGTGAAGCACCATATCTCACTCATCCCTCAACCATTGGACATGATTCAAACACCAAACCCGTGCGTTTTTTCACAAGGAATAAGATGGCAATACCCAATTTCATTTATTTTCAGTGTGGAGTAAAATAATCATGATGAACACAGATGAACCCTAATTTGCAAAAGCAATCGTGCAGGCATGGTTATGAGGTCTATGATCCAATTTCTTGAGGCAAAACAATCAACACATGATGGCAAGCAAATGGCAAAAATATCATGCGAGGAAATATGCATGGATCATGGAGTTTGAGTTTGAAGCTCACCTTGATGCAAGCTGAAATGGAACTTTGCCCAGATGGTGTTCCAGTCATGAATTGATGATCCCTACAGCTTCAATGGATGTTATGGAGTGTGTTGCAAGCTTTAGAACACTCTGAAACCTTCTGGATCAAGCTAGAGACCTCCACCTGCAAAATTGAAGCATAATGGCTTGGTTGAAGAGTGATTTTGAGCCTGGGGTGTTACAGTTGGTGTTTAAGTGTTTGGACACCTCAAATACATCATATGTGATATGTTTGAGCAATTGGAATGGATTGATTATGGCTGCAACTCAAAACCCGATAGTGGTTACTCAAAAACAAGAAAACTTGAGGTTTAAGAAAGAATGAGAGAAAGCAGTGCTGTAACTGGCTTTGGTGTGAGTTGAATGATCCATTGGGACCTTTATTTATAGGTGATCAACTTTTGTTTTGGAGGAATAGTGAATGGCTGCTGGATCAGGTCACATTTGCATGGATTGGCTTGGAGGATTTCTTCTAAAGCAAGGCAAGCTAGCCATTCCCAAGAGCAGGGCTATGCCTTGACCAAAACCACATTCCTCAGATGTTTTTAATGTTGTTTAATCAGAGAAATTGACTGAGTAGGGTAGCTACCTTGACAATGCACTATTCCACATTAATGCACTTTGAATTCAAGGCAAAATGTGCCAAAGTGGATGAACTTCAAGTTGGAAGATTCCTTGGCTTTTTGACTCAGATTTATCACTTGGATCAGATGCAATGTGATTGGTTTGAACACAGGTGGCATAGTGATCCTTAGTCTTTGGCTCAAAATCGTGTGTGGCAAGCAAACATGCAAACTGATTTTCTCAAAACAGCCTGCAGCAGCATGACTTTGGGCAAGGATTTTTCTTGGCTCAAGTTGAATCAATTCATTCTGTTGAGCTCTTTGAATTCTTGGAAACATATGCAACAACATTGATGTTTAACTTTGGACTTGATTCAGCTTGCAACTGTGTGAAAAAATCCCACAAGTTTTGGTGTTTCAACAAAATCTGTCTTGGACAGAATTTTTCTAAGTGTTGGAAAATGGTACATTTTCATGTTTTCAGCCACTTTGGCTCACTCATAACTCAAAATCCATAATGAATTGGAGTTAGGCCTAGTTGAAGTTTTTGTAGAGGGTAATGAGATCTACAAATCAAGCTTTGGATGGAAAAAAAATGGCCTTGTGGTTTAGGAGTTATGGTCCTTCAAAGTTGGTACCTTTGTCACTTTATTTTTAACTTAGAAAATTTTCTAAGTTTTTATGGTTACCCCTTTTACAAGTTATCCAACTTTTCTTGATTTTTCTTGATGAATGATGATTCAAATCATACATAAACATCATTTTAGGGTTAAAAATCCATTTTGGTGAAAAATCTCAAAAAGTCAAAGTTGACTTTTGTGCACAGTTGACTTTTTATCAGATGAATTCCAAACTGTGCAATTCTTCAGGAAATCATGTCCTTGACCTAAATCAAACTTGATGGACATGTTCCAAGGGTGTCATAGGTTGTATTGAGGTATGTCCTAGGGTTTAGGAGCATGTCTTGGTCAAAAGTCAAAGTTACAGTTGACTTTTCCCTTAAAACCCTAATTGTGGTGCAGATGAAATTGAGACTTGTTGCTCAAGCCTCTTGGTTTAATCCATTGTTCCAAATGGATCAATTTGGTTTATTAGAGACCCTCAAACCCTCTCTTGAGGTCTTGGCTCATGATTTGCCCCAAAATTCAACTTAGGGGTGAATTAGGTCAAGAAACCCTAATTCCTGATTTTTGATGTATGCATCCCCTGAGGTCAAATTGACTTGATGATTGGGTCCATGAGGTTCCATGGAGTCTATTAGGTTATGTTTTGGATCATTGGCCTGTGCCCAGATGAAATTTTTCATCTGGAGGCCCTGGTCGACTAAAACCCTAATTTGGTGATACTGGCGATCTTGAGACTTGATCCACCTAGAAGGGAGCAGCTTTGTGCTTAATCCTTGAAGTGGGAGTCCTTTTGATCCATTGTGGATGTTTGAGGGGCTAGACAAGTTGAAGATCATGTCATTCCGTGATTGATCCTTTGTCTAAGGCTCTGAGAGGGCTTAAAACCCTAATTTTGATTGTAGTGAATGCTCAACAACCCTTGAGGCATTTGGTGAGGCATGATGGTTCATCCATATTGTAATGATTATTTGCACAATGATGGGAAACCTTAGTGGTCAAAATTTGGGGTATGACACTAAGAGGCCTTCAAAAGGTAATACTTCTAATCAATCTACGGGTAAGAAATTTGATGATAGCAAGAGTAGAGCGTTTGTCACTAGTGTTTTGTTTGGAGACAAACCTACTCCTAAGACTACCACCCCTCTTCCTCAAGTTGTTGAAGAAAGGGTAGATGTGGACAAAAGTATTGATCAGATTGTCACAAAAATTTTTGAGAAAGGGATTTCTGTGAAGGGAATATTTAGACCTCTGAGTCAAATGGCTGCTGATCAATCCGTTAGAGAAAAGGGTGACATGGAAACTTCTGAAACCAATCTTCATAGATTGGCTGTCTCTGTCATTGAAGATGCTGAGATTGAAGATGTTGAAGCTGAAGCTGAAGGAGAAAGGGATACTCATGTTGAAGATGAGGTTGATGTTGAACATGATGTTGGAACATCACCTGCTAGGTGTCGCTCCCAGGATTTTCATCCAAGTACAAACGCGAAAGTGGCACGGAAACAGAGTCGACAGCAATGTGTATTTATCCCAAGAGAGGGAAAGGAAACGCCGCATAAACCTGGAGGAAAGGAAAGAGCATGGTCTTGCGACCAAGAGAACTGGGTTCTGGAGTCGGTTACGCGAGAGGAAGGTATTAGCACCCCCTCGCGTCCATCGTACCCGATGAGATTCACGCTTGCTGCTTCAATCAAAGGGTGTAAGGAAAGGATACTATAAAAGGAACTGCTAGCTGGAGAACTAGAAAAGGAAAGGAGAGAGAAAGAGAAAAAAATGTAGGGAAAATAAAAGAAGTGCTTGAATGGGCCCTACCCCACTGCCTACGTATCTCATCGAGAATATGAGAATCAGAGCAACGTAGTTCCCCTCAGCTAAGGGAAAGTTGTTTGTGTTTTTTAGTGGAAACGTCAGAGTGCGCGTTCTAGCAGTTTAGGTGTTGCAGCTCGCTGTAGGGAGACTTAGGCGTTACTAGTTTGTGGTAGAACATACATGACGAGTCTTTAAGGAATGAGTGAAGAGATGAGAAAAGAATTATTTGTTTGTTTTTGTCTTTTAAGAAAGAAGTGTTTTGTTTATTGGTGTTTAGTAATGCATATTGTATTTAAGTCCCTCATGTAAGATCGAATGCCTCGCATATCGACCCAAGACGGAACGTACGCTAAACATTCTAAGAAAATGAGATAAGACCCCTCATTATCTTATTCTCACATGAAAGGCTCAAATACAATATTTGTTATGCCTTTATTAAGTGTTTTTTACTTTTGTTTTAGGATGAGAAGAAGAGACTCAAAAGGAGGAGTAAAGGTAAAAACTAAAGAGGGAGACTAAGACTCAATCTTAATGTTATCATGCATGGTGATCCTATGGTTAATGAGGTTCAAGGAACCTAATCCTAAAAGAAAGGAGAGAAGAAGATAGAAAGAAAACAACTTACTTCCAAGATGGAAGTTAAGTTATTTCTAAGAGGGAAGAAATAAGATTATGAAAGCAAAGCATCATTAAATGCTTAAACAACACAAATTGAATGATTAAAATATGAAGGAAGAAATTAGAACGTGGATGCATATCCACACTAAAGTGACTTACCCTTAGCCCTGAAATAGTTAGTGCAATTATTCACAAGTGAAGAAACAAGTTAAGATGAACAAGTAAGGCTTCCACAAAGTCAATAACCAAAGTAAAAGCGTCTTAAAGGTTAAGGAAAGCATAAGGTCAGAATGCACATCATAAGAATGCTCTCTAATGCTATGAGACCAAACACAAATCAAATGCACACAAACAATGCCTTAAACCACAAAGAAATGCATTATGAAAGAAGTAGATGAAAAATGAGTGGATATGCAAAGTGATCATGCATTAATGCTTCATGAAAGGCTAAAGTCATAACCAATGTCATTTAAAAATGGTTTTACCAAGCTTATGAATCATCATGTAGTTCATAGATGAAATGATGTGAGAAGAAAAAATGAGAAAGAGAAAGGAATGAGAAACAAGTTCACTAAGATACACAAAGTTACATATCAAATATGCATATCATTTAAAATGGTTGATGAATGCACATGGGCAGTAGCATATCATTGGTGAAATGCAAATGAAACATGTAATATGGCATACCAAATGCATACATGCAACACATAGAGCATAAGGAAAAGTGGGAGATGAAAGCATGTCAAAGTTCAGATCATAACACACAAATTCATATAAAATGAAAACATAAGTCAAAGTGACTTATGATGAAACTAAGATGACCTATAATATCATGCAAATGACCTATAATTGATGCCCAAACAATCACAAAAGAAGTTGCACAAATGCTTCACCAAAACATGCTAGAATGAAGTGGGAGAAAGAGCCCAAAAGTAACTTCAATCACAAGGCATCAAAACAACATCAAAACTCATATGAAAATTATGCAAATATGATTCTAACCAACCTAAGTCAGAAGCTAAACATATATTAAAACTCATACCAAAATTCAAGATAAAATTGTCACAAAGAAATGCACAAAGTCATATTGAAATGCCACAAAAAGAAGTGTAAAGATGATCATACCAACATCATAGAAGATGGCTTTAAAAATCAAGTAAAAATATTTTTGGACACTTTAAGATGTTATTTAACCAATACAAAAAGAATGAGCTAAAGATGATGTGTGAATTGAGAGAAAGAAATTATACAAGTTCAAGTGTCAATGAGAAGGATCAATCAAAAAAGAAAATAAAAGAAAATCATGGAATAATGTGCAAAAATCCACAAAGTCAGAATTAAAAAAATAGAGAAAATTATTTAAATGTGTAAAGGTGTTACATGAATTAATTTGGGATTTTTAGAAATGATTTAGTATTTTTAAAAATAGAAAAGCAAAACAATATGGAAAAGAAAATAAAAAATAAAAGAAAAGGGAAGGGAGGTCCAGCGCAAGTAAAAGAGCAGTTCAAAAATAAATTGGGCTCAATCAATCGGGGTGCAGATATCAATTAGGGTCCAGTCCAATTAACATGTGTTGTGTGTGATAGTGCGCATGATTAGTCAACGTGAGGATGCAATTAGAACCACATGATTAAGTCTATCAGCAATGATCATCCAAGTAATCACATCCAACCATCCACAATGAACGCCCACCAAAGCATTCATGTACGCATACACACCAGAACACTCAGATTAAAATAATTTGCATGCGTGATGCACATGGTTTCATTAATGCGTTGTCAACATTTAAACCCTTGGATTAATCCCCACGCATGATCATCACACATCAAACCAATCAAAGATGATGTCCACAGTAAGTAACATGCACACACACATACGAAAGACATTCAGATTAAAAACAAAGCACGTGAGAGGGATGGTGGATTTTAATGCGTTGGCACTTCCATGAGCGTTGGATTAAAAGATCAGACAGCTATGATTCAAACTGGCATAAACCCGAACATTAAACCTCACCGGCCGGAGAAGGACCTCCGGTCGTCTTCTCCGGCCACTCTCCGGCCACCTGCAACCTCAAAACTTCCAGAAATGCACAAATATGATACCAATCGAAATCTCAAGCTACGTACATCAAGAATCCAAGCATAAAATCAACACATCATGTACGCATAACAAGAACAGAATCCAAACACTTTTGCCCTAATTTTTCAACTAAGCTCCTAATAAGCCTATCAACTAGCCAGGACGCACATAGCCTCTAGTAAGCTTCAACACCATGAAAACAAAGTTAGATTCAGTGGAAAAGGTTGAGAACAAGGAACCTGAAGTGTGAAGAGTCTTGTATCCAAAGAAAACCAGAGAAAATACACTTGATCTTGAGCTTTTAGAGCTTCAACTTGAGCAAAATAAATGCTGCTTGATTTGGAGAATGAAGAGAAACGATGACTGTAATGGTTTTGAACTTAGAGAGATGAGTTTGTTCTTGAATGTTCTTTCTCAATAATCAACAGAAGTGATGAAGATGATTGAAGAAATGGATGAAATCGTGTGAAATCAAATAGAGAGAGAATAGAGAGAGTTTGAGAGTGTTTGTGAACTGTATGAGCAAAAATGAAGTTCAAGTTGGAATTGTGAGTGAAATTTAGTTATATATGTTGAGTTAAATATGTTAACCCATGGTTAAGTGAGTTGGTTAAGTGAGTTGTTTGGGTGGTTAACTTAGTGCACCCTAACTAACTGAGTCAAGTTAGTTAGGGGCGAGTGGAAAGAGGTTATGCTATGGTGCAGTCTGTTCATGATGTTATGGTGGAGTGGAGATGAATCAATGGTGATGGAAGCATGCTGCAGTGAGAAAACTTGTAGTGTAAGCTTTTGTTTTTCTTCTTTGATGTATGAGAAAGCATGGTATGAATTGTGTAAGAAGTGTGTTTGGTTCAAAGAGGAAAAGAAAGTGACTGATGCGGGTGAATGTTTAACAACATCAATGTTAAAAACATTGTTATCTCTGGTAGCTTGAAACAAGGAAATTTGTGAAGGAATTTCTCTCATGTTGGTGCATGAAATAATAAGATATTGATGGCATTAGAAAGATGGCACATAGTAGAACAAGTTTGGTGTGGAAATGAGATTAAATGGAAGCTTGTAGAGTAGTGAAAAATGGCCTAAAACATCAGGGTTCACAACTGACTTCATGGGCGTGGCAGGTTGTGGCATGGCATGGCAATATGGTGCATGGAATTCAGCATGATCATACCAACTTGGGGCTATCATAACTATCTCATAACTTGCTCAAATTAAAAAATGTCCAACATGAACATTGTAGAGGGCATGGAAAGGAACAACTTTGATGTTGGAAAGTTTTCCATTTAAAGCTTACTTGATGGAGAAAAATGGCTTGACTTTTGGCACACCATGTGTTTGTCAAAATTATGGCGCATGGGCCTAAACTTGCCTTGCCATGACTTGGTTTTTGACCTAGTTTTATCAAACTTTGATCAATCATAACTTCTTCAATTTTGATCCAATGGAAGAGTTCTTTATATGGATATGAAGCTTGGAACATGAACTTTAATTGGCTCAACTTGGGCCTGAGGTTTGGAACTTTTATCTTGGAGAAAGATAGCCTCAAATTAGGGTGCAAAATGGTCCAAACTTGCCATTTTTGGAAACCCTAAAGTTTCTATTTTTGGCAGTTTTGTGATTTCTTGATTTTTCATAATTCCTCCATCATTTCTTGATCAAATCTTGTCCAATGAACATATATAACTTGAATTTCATGAATTTGACCTTAAAAAGTCAGGAGTTGACTTTTTTCACTGCACAGTTGACTTTTTCCCCAATTTCTTGATTATCAAGCAACTGATCAATTGAACCTCTTCTGAAATGAATCAATGGTTAATCTTCCATCCTTAGACACTTGATATTATGTAGAAAACATTGAGATCAAGTTTGAATCAAAATTTCATCAGGAGACCACTTGAATCCAAAACCCTACTTTTGACTATTTTTGTGATAGGAGTTGATGCACTGTTCAATCTTCTTGATGATTTTCCCTCTTCCAATGACTTGTGGGGATCAAGTGGGATGATATATGATGTAAGAGACCTTTGAGGCTTGTTGAGAGACCCTTGGTCCTTATTCTCTTGCTTTAGATGCTCCACCTCTTGAGAAACAACTGATCACATGCCCTTATGCAAGATGCCATGCTAAATGCTTAATGTTTTATTTTTCTATGCTTGAATGTAATGCAGTGAAATGAAAGCTCATGCTAAATGATATGAAGAAATGAGAGGGCAAATTTTGGGGTATTACAGCTGCCCCTATTTAATCACTGTAGACCTGAATGGATGATAGCGATTGCTATCAGACTTTCAGGGTATGGAGGGATTGAATACCAAAAATAACCAGAAAATTTGCACTCTGTGGAGAAGAAGAAATGGGATATAAACCCAACCAAGTGAGCTCTGCTTGAATAAAACTCTAATGGTGAAGAACAACACTGCAGGGATGTCTTTTTGAACAACACCAGACGACTACTGGCTTGCCACGCTACGGGTGGACTTTAGCAATGTCTTTTGTACAACGCCAGACGACTACTGGCCTGCCACACTACGGGTGGACTTTAACAACGTCTTTTGTATAACGCCAGACGACTACTGGCTTGCCACACTACGGGTGGACTTTAACAACGTCTTTTGTACAACGCCAGATGACTACTGGCTTGCCACACTACGGGTGGACTTTACTGCTTTGTCCTTTAGCACGACGCCAGACGACTACTGGCTTGCCACACTACGAGTGGACTTTTGGCAATCTACGATTGGACTTTAAACTATCTTTTTGAATGGAGTCAGACGACTACTGACTTGCCACACTGCGGGTGGACTTGCGCCAATCTACGGTTGGACTTGCAGCTGATTTGCCACCCTTGGATGGACTTTTGCCAATCTACAGTTGGACTTTGATGCTTTGCCACCCTTGGATGGACTTTTGCCAATCTACGGTTGGACTTAGCTGCTGATTTGCCACCCTTGGATGGACTTTTGCCAATCTACGGTTGGACTTTGCAGCTGAATTCCCACCCTTGGATGGACTTTTGCCAATCTACGGTTGGACTTTGACTTGCTTTGCCACCCTTGGATGGACTTTTGCCAATCTGCGGTTCGACTTTGATAACGTCTTTTAAACAACGCCAGACGACTACTGGCTTGCCACACTACGGGTGGACTTCTGTAAAATTCCAATACTGGATTACGCTCTGCATGCATGTCAGACGTCCCTGCTGACTCTGCTGAGGGAGATTGATCAATAATTTGATCTTAGAGACTCCTGGAAGGATGGTATCTCTGTTGGAGAATGAATGAATAATCTGTTTGCTTCGAATTGTCACGCTTGCCAAAAATAAATTGGACTTTGAGATATGGAGAATGATGACTTCGCCAGGAACTGCTACATCTGACTGGGGACGAATTCTGGTCATAGCAACTCCGCTGGGGATGAGAATTTTCTGACTTGGCTGGGAAAGAATGTACTAACACTCTGCTGAAAAAGACAAGTCATTAAAACTCTGCTTGGGGATCTATCAAACCCGAGATCCTTTACGGGGATCATCAACCTTTTAACTCGGCTGGGGAAAGAATGTACTAACACTTTGCTGAGGAAGAGACTCTGTTGATCTGATAAACCTCTGCGGGGAGAACAACAACTCAACTGGGGAGTATTGTTGACAAGATTCAATGCTGAACTCTGTGGGGAATATAACTATCAAAGACACGATCTTGCTGGGGTCCCTAACAACTCCATCAGGGATACACAAATCCTGGTTAGAAGACATTCACAGAGGAAATCCATTATAATCTGTTGAGGAACAACACTGTCGAGCTTAGGATAAGTGCCACAATGTCCCATGTTAGGCGAACTTTCCGTTTGACGACTCCGCTGGGGATAATGAGTTTTAACACAAACTCTGTTGGGGAGAACCGCTTCAAAGCGTCTCGTGCTAGGGAATGCCTTTTAAGAGGATTTTACAGAAGACCAAACGTCTTCAAACTCCACTGGGGATAATGAGTTTTACATCTTCCGTTGGGGAAATTCAATATGCCCCATGTTTGAGAAGATCAACGACTTGCTCTTGCCCCATGATACCAGACTGATCTGATGAAATTGTCCCAAGAGGATTTTACAGAGGATTCGTCATCTTCCAACTCCTGGACATTCACTGAGTCTTGAACACTAGTTGCAAAGTCTGTGAAACGACTCTACTAGGGAATCTGCAACCGTTATCGACACAGAAAAGCTTGTAGCTATTGGAAGTACTGAATGAGGGAATCAACTTAATAAGATATAACGATACCCAGTTGAACTCAATTCGCCGATATCGAATCGTCGTGACCGACCGCCGACCGAATGATAAACTCAATCAGTAAACGTTGTGACAAAAGGGTGACAAGTGAACCCTTCCCTGAACATGATTGCCCCAGTCTTCTGCATGGTAATAAGTGGTTACTCGTCTAAGAGGAATGACACTTGTGCTTGAAATCATCCGGACCTGTTTACCTGCAACAACAGAATACACACACATGCCTCGGAATGTTGCGTGGTTTGAATCCACCATCCAGGATTATTCAACATTCAAAGTAATTTTAAATATTTTTCTGCGCATGTTATTGTAAAGCCACCATGTTTTCAAATTCAATGTTTTATAAAAAATTCGGACGTTTTTGCAAACAAAGCAGTAAAACAAAATAAGAAGCTTTTTACTGAAATTCAATTTATTGAAGAAAAGCCCAGAATAGGCAATTACAATTGGGAAGCAAACCCTGGAAAGAGGAGATTGTTGTAAATTGAGAAAATAAACTATCCTAATGGCAATGTGAAAACGGCATTTCACTGAGTTTCAATTCTGCTATGGCCAGTATGTCTTCAAGACTCCCCAACCTTGCCTTCTGAGGAGCGATTAGACCGATTCCTACCCTTTGGAACGTCAGTTGCTGAAACGGTGATGGAGTACAGATAACTCAGACTGTAGTCATTCGCTTAAATCCCTCTTTTGCATGGACCGCCCTTCCGGGTTTTCAATCCATCGGGATACCCTTTTTTGCCTGAGTTGTCCTTGCGGATTTTCAACTCACCGGGTGTACCTTTTTTTTTATGTTATATCCCTAATTTTTGCCCGAACCTTTTTATTCTGTTTTATGGTTCGCCGGGATGCCCTTTTTTGCCTGGACTTTTCTTCTTTTTTTTTTGTCCAGCGGGTCTATTCATACGAAGTATTTTTTTACTACGTCTGAGTTGACAGGGGATGAAAAATATTCGTCGTCCATGGTTGCAAGTAATAAGGCTCCGCCCAAGAAGACCTTTTTAACCACGAATGGACCTTCATAGTTAGGAGTCCATTTGCCCCTGTGATCTGTACTAGGAGGAAGGATCCTTTTGAGTACCACATCTCCAACTTTGTAAACCTGAGGACACACCTTCTGGTCAAATGCTTGCTTCATCCTCCGCTGGTATAATTGCCCATGACACACAGCTGCCAGTCGTTTCTCTTCAATAAGGCTCAACTGATTAAATCTGGCACGAACCCATTCAGCTTCATCTAACTTGACATCCATCATGACTCTGAGGGATGGAATCTCAACTTCGACCGGTAGTACTGCCTCCATACCGTATACAAGTGAGAATGGTGTTGCCCCAGTGGACATACGTACTGATGTTCGGTACCCATGCAAAGCAAATGGTAACATCTCATGCCAATCTTTATATGTGACCACCATCTTCTGCACAATCTTCTTAATATTCTTGTTGGTCGCCTCCACAGCGCCATTCATCTTCGGGCGATACGGAGAAGAATTGTGATGTTCAATTTTGAAGTCCCAGCACAGCTCAGCCATCATTTTGTTGTTCAGATTAGAACCATTATCAGTAATGATTCTTTCGGGCACTCCATAGCGACAAATGATATCCCATTTCAAGAAACGAGCTACCACTTGTTTAGTGACATTGGCATAAGATGCTGCTTCAACCCATTTAGTGAAATAATCAATGGCGACCAAGATTAAACGATGGCCATTTGAAGCAGTAGGATCAATCTTTCCGATCATGTCAATGCCCCACATGGCAAAGGGCCAAGGAGAGGACATGACACTCAACGGATTTGGAGGAACATGTACTTTGTCGGCATAAATTTGGCATTTGTGACACTTGCGGGCATACTTGCAACAATCTGCCTCCATCGTCAACCAATAATACCCCGACCTCAATAGTTTCTTAGCCATTGCGTGTCCTCCGACATGGGTACCGAAAGAGCCTTCATGTACTTCCTGCATTAACAAGTCTGCTTTGTGTCTATCCACGCATCTGAGCAGAACCATGTCAAAATTCCGTTTGTACAGCACGTCATCCTGATTCAAAAAGAAGCTACCAGACAACCTTCTCAACGTCTTCTTATCTTTAGTAGATGCCCCAGGCGGGTACTTTTGACTTTTCAAGAAACACTTGATGTCATGAAACCATGGCTTGTCATCAGACGTTGCATCAACAGCGAACACAAATACAGGTCTGTCAAGACGAGACACTTCAATCTTAGGTACATGGTTCCACCTCTGCACTTTGATCATGGAAGACAATGTGGCCAAGGCATCAGCAAACTTATTCTCATCCCGAGGAATATGGTACAACTTCATTGTTGTGAAAAATGTCAGCAATCTCCTCGTATAATCTCTATACAGAACCAGATTCGCTTGGTGCGTGTACCAACTCCCTTTCACCTGATTAATTACCAAAGCTGAATCACCGAAGATATCGAGGGTCTTAATTCGCAAATTAATAGCCTCCTCAATCCCCATTATACAAGCTTCATACTCTGCTTCATTGTTGGTGCATCCGAAAGTTATTCGGGCAGTGAAAGGCATATGAACACCTTTTGGCGTGATAAGAACTGCTCCAACTCCGCACCCATTCATGTTGACAGCCCCATCAAACATCAAACTCCATTTGGATTCAGGGTCTGGCCCCTCCTCTGGGAGTGGTTCCTCGCAATCTTTAGCCTTGAGAAACATGATGTCCTCATCAGGGAAATCAAATTTCATGGGTTGGTAATCATCAATCGGCTGTTGCGCAAGATAGTCTGACAAGATACTTCCTTTGATGGCCTTTTGAGAAGTATACTGGATATCATATTCTGTCAAAACCATTTGCCACCGTGCAACTCTGCCTGTTAGCGCTGGTTTCTCAAAAATGTATTTGATAGTATCCATTTTTGAAATCAACAAAGTTATGTGCCTGATCATATACTGCCTCAATCACTTAGCAGCCCATGCAAGTGCACAACATGTCTTCTCAAGCATTGAGTATTGGGACTCACAGTCATTGAACTTTTTGCTCAAGTAGTAGATAGCATGCTCCTTCCTACCTATCTCGTCATGTTGACTGAGAACACAACCCATAGAACCTTCAAGCACTGTCAAATACATTATCAAAGTTCTTCCTGAAACTGGAGGCATGAGGATTGGAGGTTCCTGCAAGTATTCTTTTATTTTATCAAATTCCAATTGGCAATCGTCATTCCACCTGACCGTTTGATCTTTTCTTAGCAGTTTGAATATTGGTTCGCATGTGGCTGTTAGGTGAGATATGAACCTTGCAATGTAGTTCAATCTACCCAGAAAACCACGAACCTCTTTTTCTGTTCTCAGTTCAGGCATATCTTGTATTGCTTTCACTTTGGCAGGATCAACCTCAATCCCTTTTTCGCTCACAATGAAACCCAACAGCTTTCCAGAACGTACCCCAAAAGTGCACTTGTTCGGATTCAACCTTAAACGGAACTTTCTTAACCTTTCAAACAACTTTTTCAAGTTAATCAGATGTTCTTCTTCCGTTCGCGACTTGGCAATCATGTCATCCACATAACATTCAATCTCTTTGTGAATCAAGTCGTGGAATAATGTTACCATTGCCAGCTGGTATGTTGCCCCTGCGTTTTTCAACCCAAAAGGCATCACCTTATAACAATATGTACCCCATGGGGTAATGAACGTGGTATTCTCCATATCTTCAGGTGCCATCTTAATCTAGTTGTACCCGGATAAACCATCCATAAATGAGAACACTGAAAACTGAGTTGTATTGTCAACCAGTACATCGATGTGGGGTAGTGGAAAATCATCTTTTGGACTAGCTTTGTTAAGATCTCGATAATCCACACACATTCTCACCTTTTCGTCTTTCTTTGGTACCGACACGATGTTGGCTACCCAGGGAGGATAATTAGTCACAGCAAGAAACCCTGCGTCCCACTGCTTCTGAACTTCTTCTTTGATCTTTATGTTCATATCGGGATGCGTCCGACAAAGTTTTT
Source organism: Lathyrus tuberosus (assembly GCA_022829125.1). Lineage (NCBI taxonomy): Eukaryota > Viridiplantae > Streptophyta > Magnoliopsida > Fabales > Fabaceae > Lathyrus > Lathyrus tuberosus. Next base: position 350,710 of record JALAZF010000803.1, on the reverse strand, counting down.
GTTTGATTGGCGGACATTCTTCTCTCAATGGCAGCCTGTGCACAACAATATCAGTATCCAACCCTGGCATGTCTTGATACGACCAGGCGAAGATATCAACATATTCACACAACATTTCAGTCAAGGCCTTCTTTACATCTGCTTTCAGGCTGGCGCCAATCTTGATCTCTTTCTTAGCATCCTCGGTACCAATATTGATGATCTCTATGGTCTCTTGATGAGGCTGGATGGTCCTTTCCTCTTGTTTTAACAATCTGGCCAGTTCCTCAGGGAGTTCACAGCCCTTCTCATCCCCTTCTTTGGCTTGATAAATCGGTTTGTCAAAGTCATACATAGCCATAGCAGAACCGTTATCAATGGAATCCGGAGGATCAAGTCTGCACGAACGGGTTCATGCTTTATTTTAGAATTTATTTTTAAAACAAAAAGAAACGAAACATTTCCATTTTATTATTTTTGTTCAAAAATAAAAATGAAAGACAAGGAACAAAATTTGAGTGCAAAACGTCCTTTATTGATGATTAAAATTGCAAATGCAAACAGGGTGGCCCTACAAATGAATCTATACACCTTGGGTAGAGCGCAAGATTTTAACATGCATTATGGTTAGAAAAACAAAGAAAATTACTCTGTTTGGAGAGTAACTTGAATGACTTCTTCAACGGACCAGTTCTGCAACCGTTGTCCCGGTGCACGTGGGCGTACCCAGTTGTCCAAGTCATAGTCACCGTCAACGCCATCTTCTGTAGCGGCACAAGATTGATCTGTATATATGATTCCCCCACTGCTGAAAGTGATGGGTCCACTGTTCTCCGCAACTGAAGTCATAGAGGGATGATAGCCAATACCAAACTTGTCCTTCTTCATCAGTGTCTCTATCAGCTTGCCGCAGCCTTGGGCGTTACCTGCTCTGATAACCTTGACAGCTTGCTTATAAGATGAAATGGATGTGCTGGCTCTATCTGGTGTAAGGGAAGATTCACGCACTTTATCAATATTCACCGCTTCAAATGACTGGCAAAGCATTTCATGGATTTCCCCGTCCATCTCAACGTACTTGAACGTGGACAAATGACTGACAAAGATGTCTTCTTCACCACACACTGTCACTACTTGTCCCTCGAACTCTTATTTCAGCTTCTGGTGTAAGGCGGATGTAACAGCCCCGGCCGCATGAATCCATGGGCGACCTAATAAGCAGATATAAGCAGGCTGTATATCCATCACGTGGAATGTAGATTTGAACACTTGCGGTCCAATTTGCACAGGTAATTTCACTTCACCAAATACAGATCTTTTCGTCCCATCGAACGCTCGGACAACCAAATCACTTGGCCTTAAAATCAAACCATCAACTTCTAGCTTCACCAGCGCCTTCTTAGACAAGACATTGAGCGAGGAACTCGTGTCTACCAACACGTGAGACAACACTGCCCCCCTGCACTCCATTGTAATGTGCTAAGCTTTGTTGTGATTTCTTCCTTCATAATTCAAATCTCTGCTTATGAAACCCAATCTGTGGCTGACGTTGACATTAGAAATCACGCCCTCTAGCTGATTGACAATAATTTCTTATGGAACATAGGCTTGCTTCAACACTTTCAACAAAGCTTCTCGGTGTGCATCAAAACACATCAGCATTGACAAAATTGAAATCTTCGAGGGCATCTGGTTCAGTTGATCGACAATCTTGTAATCACTTTTCTTTATTATCCTCATGAACTCTTCTACCACGTTGTTAAAGGTAATCTTTGTCTCTGTTTTAGGCACAGGCACACTCTCAGCCACCTGTTTTCCTTTAGCTTTTGTCGTAGCCTCAACTTCTTTATCACTGCGCAAAGTTTGGGGAGCGAACAACCTTCCACTCCTGGTAAAGCCACCTACACCACCCACATTATCAACATTTGAATTGGCTGATGTCCCGACTTCCTGCTTTTTCCCTTCATAATACACGTCTGTCCCATAGTGCCATGGGATTGCTTTCGTAGATGTAAACGGAACTGGTCCTGGCACAGTGATGGTAATAGGACTGGATCTTTCTGGCACAACACTTGCTATAGGAGCCGTACTTGCAGGCACCTGAATTTCAGTAGGAGTATAATAGATGGTCACGGTTGACACCTCATCAGTATCTTTCATAACCCGGTCAAACTGTAGACGGCCTTCGTCAATCAGACTCTACAAACTGACTCTCAACTTATCACAGCCATTCTCTTGGCCCATACACTCAGAATAATCTTGATCACAACCCGAGAACACCTATCCCTTCAACAAACGATCCTTCACCACTAGCAATGAAGTCTTCACCCGACTGATATCTGCCACCAAGTTCAGTCTCTTTCCGTCCTCAATAGCGTGCACATCTGCCACACCATGATTAGGCATGGGGTTCTGGATAACATTAGGAGGCAGAGAGAAATTGATTGCTTTAGCATCGATCAAGTCTTGCACTTTATTCTGAAATGCCCAACACTTCTCAGTGGTATGCCCCTGAGCACCCGAATGGAAATCATAGCGAGCGTTGAAATCAAAATTAGGTGGCAAGTTACCAGCGGCAGGAGGTCTCATAGTACGAAGCTCAACCAACTTCAATTGGAGCAACTGAGGTAACAACGCTGAATAGGTCATAGGGAGAGGGTCAATCTTACGGTCCCTCTGCCTAGACCTTGTTGGAAAGGAGGTTGCTGCTGTTGCTGCTGAGCCTGCTGTTGTGGTTGTTGTTGCTGAATAGATGGTGCTGGGATTGTCACTGCCCCTACTTGGTGATAGGCCTGAGAACGTCCTCTTCGTCGTCCTCAATACACAGCGTTTGTATCACCTTCTCTTCTTTTCTGACCACTAGCAAATGGTTTCTTCGTTCTAGAAGAGCCAGCCCCACTTACATCTTGGATCTTCCCAAGCTTCAATAAACTCTCGATCCTTTCTCCAGCAATCACGATATCAGAAAATCCGGTCGATGGACACGCAGCCAATCTTTCAAGAAATTCCCCCTGCAGGGTGCCCATAAACATATCTGCCATTTCTCTATCCAGTAAAGGAGGTTGAACCTGAGCAGCCATTTCTCTCCACCTTTGAGCGTATTCTTTGAAACTTTCCTTAGCATTATGTGACAACCCTTGCAGTTGAGTGCGGTTGGGAGCCATGTCAATATTATACTGGTATTGCTTCAGAAACGCCTCTGCCAGATCCTTCCAGCTTTTCACCGCATCTCTGTTCAATTTCATATACCAGGTCAAAGAAGCTCCAGCCAAACTGTCTTGAAAGTAATGCATCCATAACTTCTCATCATCTGTATGGGCTGAAATCCTCCCAAAATAGGCCTGAATACGTGTCCAGGGACACGTATTGCCATGATATTTGTCAAAAGTAGGCGGCTTGAACTTTGGAGGAATTCTGACTCCTGGTACCAGACCCAAACTAGTAACATCAATACCCATAGAATTCTTGCACTCTATAGCCCGGATCTTCTCAGCCAGCTCATCATACCTTCTGTCACCAGGATTACCCATATCAGCATCCAACAGGGTGAATTGGTCTTCCTGAACATCTTCCTGAACACCACCAACATTTCTGCCATTTCCATTACCCAGATTACCACCAGGAGGAGGATTACCAACAGGAGGAGTAGTGACCCTTGTCTGCGAATTGTCATTCTGATTACCTTCAGACGTGGTTTCTGGACGCTCAACCAGAAGCCTCAATCTTTCTTGAGTCTGTGCCATACCAGTCATGAGAGTCATGAACTGGTCCATGCGTGCCCTCATTTCAGCCAAATCATTCTGCATTTGATCCATAATCCTTGCTTGATTTCTTCGAGTTGAGTATCGGTGAACGTGATTCTCAGATATAATGCCTGAAACCAAATAAAGGTTAGAGACCCTACAACGAGCACCTGAAAAGCAAGCAACATAATGCAAAATGATATGCAATGCAATGCAATGTTTATTAATTTTGGGGCATTCCTTCCTTCAATTCCAGTTTGACCGTAAGGGAACCACGCATACTCCTGCAATTGTTAACAGTGACAGCACATCAGAGGTGCATATTAATAGTTCAGAATACCCGTCATATACGGCCCAGGGAGTGTGTGAATCATTGTATAATTTGATGAAGAATCCACCTCAATAATACCAAACGAAACACCATTAGCATAAATGAAAACCCACAACCAGGTGTGGAACAGTCAAATACAAATTGGTTCTAAACAAATACAACTGAATAACACGAATACAAGCAAAAGAAAACCCATCAACAAGCCTGATGGTGAATTTCCAGAATAACAACAACTCAGACACTGAGCCCATACAAATCCTCCCGGACCTCCTTGAGAAGTGCTTCAGTAACTGGATCATTAGGGCGCTCCGTAAGACTTCTGATCAGCTGACTCCTTATCTTGACAGCTTCCTCCAGCTTTCTGATTTGATCTTTAACGTCTAACTCTTTGACTCTCTTTACTTCGACGCGGACTTTCAGATCTTCAATCTCTCGGTGGGCTGAACTAAGCTGTTGGAGGAATTCACCTTCTTTACTCTTCAAATTCTTTCTCAACTCATCATTTTCAGCCCTGATTCTTGCTTCGGTCTCCCTTCGACACTCGGAGAACTCATCCCATCTCTGCTGCCCTTTGGCAAGTGCATTTTTAGACTTTGACAACTGCTCGTTGATACGCTTACACGCCTCTTTTAATGCCATCTCATTTTGCTTGACCTTGCGAATATAGATAGTGTCCTCTGCAATTCTTTTCTCATTAGCCTCATGACGCTCAGTCAGCTTTTGCAGTTCATACTCAACATTACGCTTTTCACAAAGCGTCTTTCGGAGTCCTTCACTTAACTTTTTGTTCATTTTGACTATCTTATCCATCTCCGCCTTAAGCTTGTTATATTCAGCAACACTTATCATGGTCACTAGTTCAACAGCAACTAGATCTGACGGACTTTCCCTAGAGAATGGCAACAGAGTGATATGGACTCTTCTTTTCAACCAGGCATTGTACTGAGGAGATGTCACGTTGTTACACTTGCCAAAGACAACTTTACCCTTTGTTTTCAAATTTCCCCAAACTCCGGCCGCTTGCCTTACTAACAAAAGATTATCCTTCACAGAGAAGAAGAAGGATTCTTCCAATTCGCCATCTCTCGGAGGATCGATTAAAGCAAATCCGAACTGCCTCCTTAGAATAACAGGATTGTAATTGATGCAACCCCTTACCCCCCAAGAGTGGCACATTTGGATGCCTTCCACAGCTACTGATGAAATCCCCACCCATCGTCCTTTGATTGAACTAATGAATGTCCTTTCTGTCAACTGAATCATCCTCTTAGCCCAATTCTTTGCAGGATGAGGATCCAAAAAAACCTCTGAATTTGGTAAATGACTCATGAGCCACTTATGGAACAGGGGTGCGCAACATCTAACCAAACCCCCTCTCTTCTTCTCATTCTTATAATGCACCGAATAATACAAGTCACCCAAAAGCGTAGGTATAGGATTCTTCAGCACAAAGATATGGATGGCTCTCGTGTCTACGAATTTGGGCTCATCGGAAAACAACATAATTCCATAAATGCTCAAGGCCAGAATAGCACAAACTGTTTCCCATTGAGCTTTAGCGGCACACTTTTCAGCTTTGGCAACTAAGAAATCCAAATGAAAACCAGATAAACCTCCTTTGGTGGCGAGGTTATCTACTACCATACGTACGCTCAGATGGAGGGCCTTAGCTATCTCTTCAGGCTTTGGAGGGCGCATATCAGAGTTGAAAGGAATCTGGTACTTGAGAGGCACACCTAGAAGTAGGGCATACTCTTCTAGCATCGGAGCCAGTTGAAAGTCCGAGAAAGTGAAGTACCTTAACTGTGAGTCATAAAACTGCAAGCAAGTATGAATGGCACTCCTCTCTGAAGCATTCAAGTTATCAACCACAGTCGGAATCTCCCCATAAGCCTTTCGGAACATACCCACATGGTCTGGAGTAATAAGAGAAACCATCCTCTGCAACTGACTCACCTTTGTGTCAAAGAACGTGTAATGCACATTGTTCTTCCTGGGAATCTCCATAACTGCAAAGGGAACTGTCAACCGGAATCGAAAGGAAGTATACCCTGCAAATGAATAAACATGAAGGTTAAATGCAAGAATGCTAATGATGATATGTATGCAAGGGCATGTGATCAGTGCTGCACATATATTGCTGAACCCACTGTACTGTTTTCTAAATTTGGTGAGATATATAGAGAACCAAGATCAAAGGTCCAATAACGAATCCAGAACAAAAAGGAACCAATCAGGATCAAAAGTTCAGTAGCAACTCCAGAAAGGCAAGAAAACCAGGTATGATGGAGGTCAAGGGTTCCTGCACACCTGTAAATAATCCCCCCAATCTCACATTTAGGTACTAGAAAGTGAGGATCCTCAAATTCGGATCTCGGGATGAGAAGCAATAGCACATTCAGCCCGAAGGATACAATGTTATCGCCAAACAAAGAGATCGTCCTCTGATTCACCTCAAAATAAAGAGGGGTCATCCTAGAAGGTCATCTAGACTTAACAGCTCTTCCAGATAGCTCTACCATCGTGGAAGATCCATAACGCAGAATTCTCTAGAGAGAACCACATCCAGATTGTGTTTCATGTTCCCTCCTCGAACCGAGATGGAATGCGAGAGGACATGAAACACACTAAACATAAGTGCACTCAGGCCTGTGTATTGGGCCTATCTCTCAGAATACCTCATCCCGCCAAACAGAAAACAACACAGTCTAGTATAATACAGTATATGAAATGAAAATGCTAAAATGCGGTAAATATAGTAATACATTAATACAGTAAATAACAATACAGTAAAATAGTAAATACAGCACAACAGTAAACACCCAATGAAAGAAAAATAGACAAACGCTAGGATTGACTCGCTTAGGGAACCAGAGATTCTGGGTTCGATCCCCAGCAGAGTCGCCAGCTATCGCTCCCGGGATTTTCATCCAAGTACAAACGCGAAAGTGGCACGGAAACAGAGTCGCCAGCAATGTGTATTTATCCCAAGAGAGGGAAAGAAAACACCGCATAAATCTGGAGGAAAGGAAAGAGCATGGTCTTGCGACCAAGAGAACTGGGTTCAGGAGTCGGTTACGCGAGAGGAAGGTATTAGCACCCCCTCGCTTCCATCGTACCCGATGGGATCCACGCTTACTGCTTCAATCAAAGGGTGTAAGGAAAGGATACAGGAAAAGGAACTGCTAGCTGGAGAACTGGAAAAGGAAAGGAGAGAGAAAGAGAAACAAATGTAGGGAAAATAAAAGAAGTGCTCGAATGGGCCCTACCCCACTGCCTACGCATCTCATCGGGAATATGAGAATCAGAGCGACGTAGTTCCCCTCAGCTAAGGGAAAGTTGTTTGTGTTTTTTAGTGGAAACGTCAGAGTGCGCGTTCCAGCAGTTTAGGTGTTGCAGCTCGCTGTAGGGAGACTTAGGCGTTGCCAGTTTGTGGTAGAACATACATGACGAGTCTTTAAGGAATGAGTGAAGAGATGAGAAAATAATTATTTGTTTGTTTTTGTCTTTTAAGAAAGAAGTGTTTTGTTTATTGGTGTTTAGTAATGCATATTGTATTTAAGTCCCTCATGTAAGATCGAATGCCTCGCATATCGACCCAAGACGGAACGTACGCTAAACATTCTAAGAAAATGAGATAAGACCCCTCACTATCTTATTCTCACATGAAAGGCTCAAATACAATATTTGTTATGCCTTTATTAAGTGTTTTTTACTTTTGTTTTAGGATGAGAAGAAGAGACTCAAAAGGAGGAGTAAAGGTAAAAACTAAAGAGGGAGACTAAGACTCAATCTTAATGTTATCATGCATGGTGATCCTATGGTTAATGAGGTTCAAGGAACCTAATCCTAAAAGAAAGGAGAGAAGAAGATAGAAAGAAAACAACTTACTTCCAAGATGGAAGTTAAGTTATTTCTAAGAGGGAAGAAAGAAGATTATGAAAGCAAAGCATCATTAAATGCTTAAACAACACAAATTGAATGATTAAAAGATGAAGGAAGAAATTAGAATGTGGATGCATATCCACACTCAAGTGACTTACCCTTAGCCCAGAAATAGTTAGTGCAATTATTCACAAGTGAAGAAACAAGTTAAGATGAACAAGTAAGGCTTCAACAAAGTCAATAACCAAAGTAAAAGCGTCTTAAAGGTTAAGGAAAGCATAAGGTCAGAATGCACATCATAAGAATGCTCTCTAATGCTATGAGACCAAACACAAATCAAATGCACACAAACAATGCCTTAAACCACAAAGAAATGCATTATGAAAGAAGTAGATGAAAAATGAGTGGATATGCAAAGTGATCATGCATTAATGCTTCATGAAAGGCTAAAGTCAGAACCAATGTCATTTAAAAATGGTTTTACCAAGCTTATGAATCATCATGTAGCTCATAGATGAAATGATGTGAGAAGTAAAAATGAGAAAGAGAAAGGAATGAGAAACAAGTTCACTAAGATACACAAAGTTACATATCAAAGATGCATATCATTTAAAATGGTTGATGAATGCACATGGGCAGTAGCATATCATTGGTGAAATGCAAATGAAACATGTAAGATGGCATACCAAATGCATACATGCAACACATAGAGCATAAGGAAAAGTGGGAGATGAAAGCATGTCAAAGTTCAAATCATAACACACAAATTCATATAAAATGAAAACATAAGTCAAAGTGACTTATGATGAAACTAAGATGACCTATAATATCATGCAAATAACCTATAATTGATGCCCAAACAATCACAAAAGAAGTTGCACAAATGCTTCACCAAAACATGCTAGAATGAAGTGGGAGAAAGAGCCCAAAAGTAACTTCAATCACAAGGCATCAAAACAACATCAAAGCTCATATGAAAATTATGCAAATATGATTTTAACCAACCTAAGTCAGAAGCTAAACACATATTAAAACTCATACCAAAATTCAAGATAAAAGTGTCACAAAGAAATGCACAAAGTCATATTGAAATGCCACAAAAAGAAGTGTAAAGATGATCATACCAACATCATAGAAGATGGCTTTAAAAATCAAGAAAAAATATTTTTTGACACTTTAAGATGTTATCTAACCAATACAAAAAGAATGAGCTAAAGATGATGTGTGAATTGAGAGAAAGAAATTATACAAGTTCAAGTGTCAATGAGAAGGATCAATCAAAAAAGAAAATAAAAGAAAATCATGGAATAATGTGCAAAAATTCACAAAGTCGGAATTAAAAAAATAGAGAAAATTATTTAAATGTGTAAAGGTGTTACATGAATTAATTTGGGATTTTTAGAAATGATTTAGTATTTTTAAAAATAGAAAAGCAAAACAATATGGAAAAGAAAATAAAAAATAAAAGAAAAGGGAAGGGGGTGCAGCGCAAGTAAAAAAGCAGTTCAAAAATAAATTGGGCTCAGTCAATGGAGGTGCAGATATCAATTAGGGTCCAGTCCAATTAACATGTGTTGTGTGTGATAGTGCGCATGATTAGTCAACGTGAGGATGCAATCAGAACCACATGATTAAGTCTATCAGCAATGATCATCCAAGTAATCACATCCAACCATCCACAACGCACGCCCACCAAAGCATTCATGTATGCATACACACCTGAACACTCAGATTAAAATAATTTGCACACGTGATGCACATGGTTTCATTAATGCGTTGTCAACATTTAAACCCTTGGATTAATCCCCAGGCATGATCATCACACATCAAACCAATCAAAGATGATGTCCACAGTAAGTAACATGCACACACATATACGAAAGCCATTCAGATTAAAAAGAAAGCACGTGAGAGGGATGGTGTATTTTAATGCGTTGGCACTTCCATGAGCGTTGGATTAAAAGATTAGACGGCTATGATTCAAACTGGCATAAACCCTAACATTAAACCTCACCGGCCAGAGAAGGACCTCCGGTCGTCTTCTCCGGGCACTCTCCAGCCACCTGCAACCTCAAAACTTCCAGAAATGCACAAATATGATACCAATCGAAATCTCAAGCTACGTACATCAAGAATCCAAGCATAAAATCAACACATCATGTACGCATAGCAAGAACAGAATCCAAACACTTTTGCCCTAATTTTTCAACTAAGCTCCTAATCAGCCTATCAACTAGCCAGGACGCACACAGCCTCTAGTAAGCTTCAACACCATGAAAACAAAGTTAGATTCAGTGGAAAAGGTTGAGAACAAGGAACCTGAAGTGCGAAGAGTCTTGTATCCAAAGAAAACCAGAGAAAATACACTTGATCTTAAGCTTTTAGAGCTTCAACTTGAGCAAAATAAATGCTGCTTGATTTGGAGAATGAAGAGAAACGATGACTGTAATGGTGTTGAACTTGGAGAGATGAGTTTGTTCTTGAATGTTCTTGCTCAATAATCAACAGAAGTGATGAAGATGATTGAAGAAATGGATGAAATCGTGTGAAATCAGAGACAGAGAATAGAGAGAGTTTGAGAGTGTTTGTGAACTGTGTGAGCAAAAATGAAGTTCAAGTTGGAATTGTGAGTGAAATTTAGTTATATATGTTGAGTTAAATCTGTTAACCCGTGGTCAAGTGAGTTGGTTAAGTGAGTTGCTTGGGTGGTTAACTGAGTGCATCCTAACTAACTGAGTCAAGTTAGTTAGTTAGGGGCGAGTGGAAAAAGGTTATGCTATGGTGCAGTGTGTTTATGATGTTATGGTGGAGTGGAGATGAATCAGTGGTGATGGAAGCATGCTGCAGCGAGAAAACTTGCAGTGTAAGCTTTTGTTTTTCTTCTTTGATGTATGAGAAAGCATGGTATGAATTGTGTAAGAAGTGTGTTTAGTTCAAAGAGGAAAAGAAAGTGACTGATGCGGGTGAATGTTTAACAACATCAATGTTAAAAACATTGCTATCTCTGGCAGCTTGAAACAAGGAATTTTGTGAAGGAATTTCTCTCATGTTGGTGCATGAAATAATGAGATATTGATGGCATTAGAAAGATGGCACATAGTAGAACAAGTTTGGTGTGGAAATGAGATTAAATGGAAGCTTGTAGAGTAGTGAAAAATGGCCTAAAACATCAGGGTTCACAACTGACTTCATGGGCGTGGCAGGTTGTGGCATGGCATGGCAATATGGTGCATGGAATTCAGCATGATCATACCAACTTGGGGCTATCATAACTATCTCATAACTTGCTCAAATTAAAAAATGTCCAACATGAACATTGTATAGGGCATGGAAAGGAACAACTTTGATGTTGGAAAGTTTTCCATTTGAAGCTTCCTTGATGGAGAAAAATGGCTTGACTTTTGGAACACCATGTGTTTGTCAAAATTATGGCGCATGGGCCTAAACTTGCCTTGCCATGACTTGGTTTTTGACCTAGTTTTATCAAACTTTGATCAATCATAACTTCTTCAATTTTGATCCAATGGAAGAGTTCTTTATATGGATATGAAGCTTGGAACATGAACTTTAATTAGATCAACTTGGGCCTGAGGTTTGGAGCTTTTATCTTGGAGAAAGATAGCCTCAAATTAGGGTGCAAAATGGTCCAAACTTGCCATTTTTGGAAACCCTAAAGTTTCTATTTTTGGCAGTTTTGTGATTTCTTGATTTTTCATAATTCCTCCATCATTTCTTGATCAAATCTTGTCCAATGAACATATATAACTTGAATTTCATGAATTTGACCTTAAAAAGTTAAGAGTTGACTTTTTTCACTGCACAGTTGACTTTTTACCCAATTTCTTGATTATCAAGCAACTGATCAATTGAACCTCTTCTGAAATGAATCAGTGGACAATCTTCCATCCTTAGACACTTGATATTATGTAGAAAACATTAAGATCAAGTTTGAATCAAAATTTCATCAGGAGACCACTTGAATCCAAAACCCTACTTTTGACTATTTTTGTGATAGGAGTTGATGCACTGTTCAATCTTCTTGATGATTTTCTCTCTTCCAATGACTTGTGGGGAACAAGTGGGATGATATATGATGTAAGAGACCTTTGAGGCTTGTTGAGAGACCCTTGGTCCTTATTCTCTTGCTTTAGATGATCCACCTCTTGAGAAACAACTAATCACATGCCCTTATGCAAGATGCCATGCTAAATGCTTAATGTTTTATTTTTCTATGCTTGAATGTATTGCAGTGAAATGAAAGCTCATGCTAAATGATATGAAGAAATGAGAGGGAAAATTTTGGGGTATTACACTAGGGATGTTACTCATAGTCCCAAAGGGAAGAAGAATGCTGATGTGGTGGATGTTGTTGACTTATCTGATAATGAAGTAATTGGTAATGTTGTTCCTGGTATTGCCAATAGATTGAAGACTAGAAAAGGAAAGACTGTGGAATCTTCTCCTAAGATGACAGCTGAAGGCAAGAAGAAAAAGACATTTGTAGTTGGTCCAACTAAATCTTGGAGCAAGGTTGCTGTGACTTCCAAAAAGAGAAAGATTAGAGAAGAATCTGAATCTGAGTATGATGTTGAGGATGATGTTCAAGACATCACCCCTGTCAGAAAGTCCATTTTGAAGAGAATTTCTGATAAGGTTCCTGAAGTGCCAGTAGACAACATATCCTTTCATTATGCTAGCAGTGCTCCAATGTGGAAATTTGTGTGCCAAAGGAGATTAGCTCTGGAAAGAGAGCTTGGAAAAGATGCATTGGAGATGAAAGAAATTATGGAGCTCATTCATGTTGCTGGACTGTTGAAGACTGTGACTAAATTCTCTAAGTGTTATGGTGGACTTGTTAAGGAATTTGTTGTCAACATCCCTATAGACATTTCTGATAAAAGAAGTGTGGACTTCATGAAGGTGTTTGTTAGGGGTAAGTGTATTAATTTCTCTCCTAGTACCATCAATAAGTATCTGGGAAGAGATGATCAAGAGGGTTGTGAACTGGAAGTGACTGATAATGATGTGTGTAAAGAGATCCCAGCCACTCAAGTGAAGGTTTGGCCACTGAAAGGTAAATTGACAGCTAGCAAACTCAGTATCAAGTATACTATTTTGCACAGAATTAGAGCTGCTAACTGGGTACCTACTAATCACAAAACCACCATAGTTGTGGGATTAGGAAGGTTTATTTATGCTGTTGGGAAAAAGGTCAAGTTCAATTATGGAAATTACATATTTGATCAAGTTGTGAAGCATGGTGCCACTAATGCTATCAAGATGCCTATAGCCTTTCCTTCCCTTGTCTGTGGAATGATCTTAGATCAACATCCTGGAATTTTAACTAGTTCAGATGTAGCATGTAAGAGGGAGTCAGCTTTATCCTTGCATCCCAAGCTGTTTGTTGGGAATCATGTTCCAGAAATTGTTGTAACATCAAGTTCTGGTGTTAAGAAGGTCAGTACTAAAACTGAGTTGATTGAAGAATTGAAGGCGACCTGCAAGGATCTTGATATGGTTATCAGTACTAGCACTGCTAGGAAGATGAAAATTGAGCAGATGATCAAATCCTTGGAACAGGGTGAAGATGATGTGAATGTCAATACTGAAGATCCAGGTTCAGAGGAAGGTGATGAGGATGCTACAGATGGTTCTGATGCTAATGAAGATTGAAGTGTTGCTTTTGCTGTTTATTGCTTTTGTAGTTTATAGTTTTTTTGTTTCTGCACATTGTGTGCATGGTGTGTAACTTGGATAAAAGTACTTTTATGCTTATCTTGGTTTTGTTCTATGATTTGTCTTGTCCTGTGGTGCTGACTTTTGACTGACAAGGAGAGCTAGTAGGATTAACTGTAGTAAAGTGTTAGGGTTTAACTTGTTGGTAGTTGGCCAATTGTGGCTAAAAAGGGGGAGAGTTAGCCTTTGTGCCTCTAGGCTTGAGAGGGAGTGTGCAGTTTGAACAGTTGGTATGCTGGTTCTTGGAAATAGCTGGTATGCTGGTTCTTATTTTGAGGGGGAGTTTAGCTTTGTGCAGTTTGTTTTGTGATTGCTGCTGGTATGAAGTTTTTCCACTGCAGGTACCTCTGATGTTGGCAGAGATTGTTTTAGCCAAATTTAACCAAAGGGGGATATTGTTAGTTCTTGTATTGGCTGGAATTTTGGTAAAACAAAGTTGAACAATGTTGATCTCGTATGTCTGATGTCATAACATTGGTTCCTAACATTAGTTGTTGCAGGGTTGAAGTTTTATATGCTGATGTTATACTTGATGTCTTGACATCAGTTATCAGAACATCAGAACATCAGGTTGTGATGTTTTAGGGTTGCGCGTGTTAGTTTGTTTTGAGAAGATCTGTTAGAGAGATTGGATGCGAATTTCTTGGAGAAGATATTGGCAATCAGATTTGGAGCAGATCATGGAGCAAATCATGTAACTACATTAGGGCTGATTTGAAAAGATTTAAAAAGATTTAGAGATCAAATCTGTTTTTAAATTCTGATTAATAATAAATAAAATCAGATTATTTTGGAAGAGGTTCAAGCCCAAGTCAGAATTCTATAAAAGCAGCCTCAACCCTTGTTGAAGAATAACGAAGACAGAGAGCATAGACTGAGAGTCAATTTGAGTTTTCGTGTGTGTTTTTGTAAACCATTCATGTTTGAATTGTTGTTACTATTTTGAGTTGTAAGTGTATTCACTCTAGAGCTTTTAAGCAAGAGTGTGTTGTTCTTGATCAAAGCTGTTAAGCAGAATCAAGGTGAGTTTTAAAGTGTAATAAGTGGATTGTATCACTGAGGTGATTTAGGGAGTGAGTGGTTTCTCATACCTAAGTGGTTTCTTAGGTAGAAGTGTCATTGGGTAGTGATTAAGTTAGGTAGATGTCAACTGGGATTGTTGAGTCTGTAATTTGATACTACTAATAGTGAATTTCCTCCCTGGCTTGGTAGCCCCCAGACATAGGTAGTTAGACCGAACTGGGTGAACCATTCATTATGTTATTTACTGCTTGTTATTGCCTTGTTCATATTAGCAGAGTGTGTTGTTGTGACATCGCACTTAACATCACATATCTGATACCAGAATTTCATATTTCTAGGGTGGCTTTGATACACTGATGTATCACCACCCCAATGGTAGAAGGCGCGCACTGTAACCTTGAGGTCTGGGGTTCGAATCCCCCTCGCCCCAGACCCTTTTTTAACACTTTTTCCACTTTTTTTTAATATTTTTCATATTATTTTAAATGATTTGAAAAATTAATTTCTCTCTCAATTTTAATTATTTTTTATTGGTTCTTTTTGTCAAAAATCACAAAAATGTTAAAATATTCTATTCCACAAAAAAATACAATTTATATTATTTATTTAATATAATTTGAATTTTTGTAATTAATTTCATTTTAGTTGTTTTTAAACATTTTTTAAATGGAATTCACACTTTGGTCTTTCAAAATTAATTGGATTTTAAGCTTTCATATGATTAAACTTGATTTTCCAAAATATTTTCCAAATTGTACAACTTGTTTTTTAATATAATTGATATTTTATCATTTATTATTTAAATTACCTTTGTAAAATGCCATTTTAATTCAAAAATTAGGGTTTCTTTGATGTTCACCCTAACAAATATTTTTCAAACACACATGGGCCTCTCCTTGAGTTGTAAGCCCCACCACTTGTACAAAAATAAATCTTTTGGGCCTCTAATTGAGTGTAAGACCCAATCCCCTTTTAACCAAAATCTTTGGGCCTCAGATATTGTATAAGTCTCTGCCGAGCAAAAACAATTTTGGGCCTACCCTCGTGTTGTAAGTCCCACTTTTCTTTTTCAAAACCTCTTTAGGCCTTTTGAGAGAGTGTAAGACCCAATCCCTTTGTACAGTAAACCTTTTTGGGCCTCAGTCATTGTATAAGTCCTGATACGATATTCAGAACAATGGTACGATCACTGTTAAAACTTGGGCCTCTCTTTGAGTATAAGCCCCAATAATCTTTTCAAACAAACTCCTTTTTGATTTAGATTCAATATACAGTTGTTATCAAAACTTTCTTTAATTTCTTTGAACAACTAACCATACAGCATGGAAGCTTGCTCACCTGTAAGTTTTAACAGCTTTCATTTACTCGCTTTCATATAAATATAACTGTATTGTGGGAAGCTGCGCACTGTAAGTCTTCTTTCATATCCTTTTAGATACTTGTCATATATCAATTGTATATATACTAAGTATAGTTATTTAGAGTTTTCCCCGACAACTAGGTCTAGAACTAAGTAAAGCCATGTTGGTCACTCTTGAATACAGCAAGAACTAGATCCCCATAGGATTTCCAGATACATTCTTGCCTTCTCTTGGGATTAAACAATATGGAACAAAGAGAAAGGCAGTATTCCTCGTGAACCTTTTCTCAGACTGTCACTCCTAGAAATTTTCAAAGAAATTCTACTCCCCAGAGTTGATCTATTCTCGGTGAATAGCATCTCTTGAGTTTCTTCAAACCTCAGGATTTTCACTAAATGATCTATTCTCGGTGAATAGAATTTCTTGAACTTTTCTTGGTTTGGGACCCATAGGCTTCCTAAAAGCATCCCCGCCTCCTCTTGGGCTTTGTACAAGGACCCTTCGGCTTCTTAGAAGTTCTCATGCCTTCTCTTGGGCTTAATATAAGGACCCTGAAGACCTCTTAAAGGTATAAGATAGAACTTAGTCATCCTTTGCTAGAGCAGTCTTTCCAGTGTCATATATCGAATTTTAGGGTTGATTCTCATCCCTTAATACCCGTGCCTCCTCTTAAAGGCATCATACAAAAGATAAAACTCTTCCATGCCAGTAGACTTGGACGGTCCAATCCCCTTGAGTCTCAAAGACATTCTCAAGTTCCCTGCCAACATAGGAGAAACCCCGGTTACTCTGGACCAATCTCCAACAGAGCTAACTCCCAGTCTCTCTCCCAAAAATCCTAAATCAGAACCTCAAGGAATCTGATACCTCAACTTTTCTGGAACCCTCAACAAGAGTTGATTCCCCACTTAGACCTGCCTCGGGATCTCAATTATCCCCGGCAAAAGCTAGCCTCCTCTTAGGCTTTGTATAATGACTTTTCCTCAGTAAAGTTAGCCTCCTCTTGGGCTTTGTACAATGATTCTCCCCAACAGAGCTAACCTTTTCAGACTCTCTTGTTGAGTCAATTACTTTTCAGACCCTCTTGTTGAGTCCATTACCTTTCAGACTCTCTTGTTGAGTCAATTACTTTTCAGACTCTCTTGTTGAGTCAATTACTTTTCAGACTCTCTTGTTGAGTCCATTACCTTTCAGACTCTCTTGTTGAGTCACTCACCCTTTCAGACTCTCTCGTTTAGTCAATCACCTTTTCAAATTCTCTTGTTGAGTTAACCTTTTCAGCCACAATCCTGGGCTTTGTACATGACAGATAAAAGCACTCTCTTGTTGAGTCAAACCCTTTTAGCCTCAATCTTGGGCTTTGTACAAGACATAAATCTTCATCTCTTAAGCTTGGAACAGATATCTTCCCCAGTAAAGTCATTTTCTCCCAGCCTTCTTTTAGGCTTTTAGGAATGATTTCCCAAGCAGAGTCAAACTCTTTTCAGCCTCAATCTTGGGCTTTGTACAAGACAGATAACACTCTCCAACAAGAGTCAAACCCATTTCAGCCTTAATCTTGGGCTTTGTACAAGACACATACAAATCTCCCCGGCGGAGTCAAAATCCCTTTTAGCCTCAATCTTGGGCTTTGTACAAGGCAGATAGAACATTTTCCCCGGAAAAGTCAAGCTTTTAGCCTCCTCTTAGACTTTGTATAATGATATCCCCAAAGAGTCAGTCTCTTTTTTTGCCTTAATCTTGGGCTTTGCACAAAACACCAATATATGCACTCTCTTGTTGAGTCGGTCTTATCCAGCCTCCTATTAGCCTTTGGGTAAGGATTCCCCCAGTGGAGTCAATCAACCTCTTAGTTTCAACCTCGGGCTTAAATCAAGGCACACAAAAAATCAATAATCCCTCTTTAGAGATGACAAATTCTCTCTCAGTCAAACCTTTAGCTTCAGTCTTAGGCTTTGAACAAGACACAAATAAATAACCTTTTAACTTCAATCTTGGGCTTTGAACAAGATACCAAAACATCTTTTTCCTCCCTTAGAATAGGGGGAGCTACGATTGCTCTGATTTCCCTGTCTTGTTTAAACGGGAATACGTAGGCATAAGATTGCGAAATCTTAGCGAGCATACTAATCAAAAACTTTAGGTCCAGTACCTTCATACATCAAGCAAAACTTAGGTCTAGTACCTTACCAAAAACACCCAAACATCAACTCATTCACTCACTTATATTTCCCAAGAAACTTTCCCAACCCATTAACGGATAAACACTATCAAGTACAAAGCAAAATCTAAAGCTAATATCCTGTGGATAACCACATATAGGATGGGTAATTGACAACTCCGCATTGTATAACCTGACCCCGACTCCCCGAATCTCTTTTAAGCATTTGTTAAGTTAAACGTTTGTGTGCAAGGTTAGTTTTAGATAGCTTCCCTTTCCCTTCCAGCTTCATGGGATAAATAAGAAATTAAAAAGTAGCACCCCCTTCTACCATTGCGGTGAGGAAAACCCAGTGATAAGGTGGTCGCGTCACCGACAAAAACTACTCGCTACACTCATTAACAGACATTGAGCATCTGACATTCTATTCATAGAGATCAGAAAGTCTAATCTTGTAAATGTTGTTTTTCCTATTTCCAATAAAAAGGATTGAGCCATCTTTCTAATTGACAGCCTTACAGGACTTTTGATTAAAAATGATATCATAACCATTGTCATTAAGTTGACTAATTGACAATAAGTTATGCATCAAACCATCGACCAGAAGAACATCAGTTATAGATGGTAGTTTACCATTACCAACAGTTCCAAAGCCAATGATTTTTCCCTTCTGGTTTCCTCCGAAACCAACGAAGCCTCCAGGCTTAAGTTCCAGACTTTGGAACATATGCCTTCTTCCCGTCATGTGTCGTGAGCAACCACTGTCCAGGTACCATGATTGGTGTTTCAACTGAGCTGCTAAGGATATCTGCAACATAGATTATCTTGTCCATAGGTACCCACTTTTTAGGTCCTCTTTTGTTAGTTTTCCCATAGTGTTTGACAACTTTGGGTTTATGTGCAACAGGATAATTAGTGGAATTTGTGCATGATATTTAGGTTTAGAAATAGATTTATGTGTCGGTGGGGGTTTCTGTGCAAGCTGAAACAATCAAGCTCAGTTCCAGAAGGTACAAAATGGTCATAGAGAGGTTTTGGTTTTACAGGCTGAATTTCATCAATATCAAATGTTTTTGTACACCCCAAACCTTTCTTGCCATTTCTGCTAGCTCCATAGATCATGGAATCTATTTTGCTTCTATCTATGCTTTTAGCCTGAAAGTACTGGAATGCTCTATCATACTTGTTGACACAACTGGTGTCACAGACATTGGAGATTAATTCTTCTTCTAGTTTGGAAATTTTTCTTTTCAAAGCACAATTACTATTTTTTAAAGAAAAAATCATTTCATTTAGAGAAGAATTATTCTGCTCAAGCTTATCTCTTGCTTCAGAAGAAATTACCTGGGATTTTTTAAGATCCTTGTATATACTTTGAAGAGTTTGATATTTTTCCAGCATTTCTGAAAGACACGAATCTAATTCACAATGAGAGGTTTAGATAATACCTCTGAGTCGGAGTCTAAGTCTGATTCTAGTTCTGATAACATTTTGTCTTCTGGTTCTCTAGAGACTTCAGCATCAATTGTTGTTTCCACTAATGCAACGTTTGCTTGTTCTTCATCAGAATCTTCTTATTCAGAATCAGAATCATCCCAAGTTGCCATAAGTCCCTTCTTCGCTTTTGAGAAGTTCTTCTTAGGCTTCTTGTCTTTCCTAAGCTTTTGGCACTCGTTCTTGTAATGACCTGGCTCATTACACTCATAGCAGATGCCTTCTTTTCAAGAACTTTGCTTCTTTTGTCTAGACGATGAGTCAGCACGACCTTTGTTCCTTCTTGATCCTCTGAAATTTCCTTGCCTATGTTTCCAGAGTTTGTTGATCCTTCTGGAGATAAGTGATAGCTCATCTTCTGATTCTTCCTCAGCTTGATAAGCCTTTTCCATTTCAGGTTTAGACTTAAGAGCAATAGATTTACTCTTCTTCTGAGGTTCATCTTCCTCCAGCTTTATCTCATGACTTCTTAAAGAACTAACAAGTTTTTCAAGACTTATATTGTTCAAATCCTTGGATAGCTTTAGAGCCGTTACCATAGGTCTCTATTTCTTGGGAAGGCTTCTGATGATCTTTTTGACATGATCATCAGTTGAGTATCCTTTGTCCAGAACTTTGAGTCCCGTGACTAGCATTTGAAACCTTGAAAACATAGTCTCAACTATTTCATCATCTTCCATTTTGAATGCCTCATATTTCTGGATTAGGGCAAGCATCTTTGTCTCCTTAACTTGAGCATTTCCTTCATGAGTCATTCTTAGAGAATCAAAAATGGATTTAGCAGTATCTCTGTTTGTTATCTTCTCATACTCAGTATAAGAGATATCATTTAGCAGTATAGTTCTTGCTTTGTGATGATTCTTGTAATCTTTCTTTTGTTGGTTGGTCATAGCACTTCTCGACACTTTTACTCCTGTAGCATCAACTGGGTGAGTGTTGCCATCGACTACAAGATCCAAAAAATCTACATCGTAACCAAGAAAGAAACTTTCAATTCTATCTTTCTAGTAGTCAAACTTTTCACCATCAAAGACTGGTGGTTTGGCACTGTAATGATATTTCTCTTCTTGAATAGGATTAGCATTAGTTGCAGCCATGATATCTCACACAAATACTGGATCGGTACTGAACACAGTGAAGTGTTGATAAAACTTTTATCACAATCAGAACCGGAGCTCTGATGCCAATTGAAGGTGTGAGAAAACACAAGAAAGGGGGGTTTGAATTGGGTTTTTAAAAATGAAAGCTTTTTGTGAAACTGAAACAAATATCACAAAGAAACTAACAAGAGAGAAAGATACACGATATATCTTGGTTCACTTGAAAACTATCAAGCTAATCCAGTCCACCCGCCAAGGTGATTTCTCCTTATACACAAGGACTTAATCCACTATAATCAACTGATTACACTGCACTAGCAACTGCTGGTGACTAACAATCAAAGATTAACTGTCTCTTCTTAAGGATTCTGACCCAACTGGTCCCTTAAGGAATACAAACAACTGTTTGAACAAAATTAATGTTTACAATGAATTGCTTCTACACAAGTAGATATAAACACTATGAATAGCTAAAGTAACTTAAAGAAAATCTATAGAGTATGAACAATGTTTCTTGCGTTGTTTTGTGGTGCTTTACTGTTCGCGCATATATCTCTTATTTTCTTCAAGTGATCAAGTCCTTATATAGCCAGAAAGAGATCTATTGGAGGGCAGATCAGGAATATCATTAAGATTGCTGGCGACTTGAAATAATGTCGTTACGCAGGGATGAAAATCGTACAAAAAAGTTGTCCTTTGTACCACCAAATCAAGGTAGTGGAATGGTAGTGAAAAAGAACTTGTTTGATACGTACTATGTACTATTTTCCCTTGCAAACGTTTCATCTTCTTCTGTTCATCAGAGGCTTATGAATAGAGATGATTGAAGCATGAGTAGAAGAGTTGATCACTGGGTCTTCAGAGTCTTGAGTCATCAGAGTCTTCAGAACTTATTCACCAGAACCTTGTCTTCAGAGTCTTTAGCACTCAGTCTTCATAACCCTTGGTCTTCATAAACTTAAGTCTTCAGAATATTGTTCAGCAGAACCTTGTCTTCAGAGTCTTCCACACTTAGTCTTCAGAAACTCAAGTCTTCAGAGTCTTTAGAACATTGTTCCGCAGAACCTTGTCTTCAGAGTCTTCAACACTCAGTCTTCAGAAGATAATGACTTCAGAAGCTAGAAAGCCTTCAAAAGTAAATCATTAGAGTCACATTCAGAGGCAGAATCTAAGAGAGCATTGCAGTATCAACATATTGTCTTCTTAGAATCTTTCTGAAGTTAGTAGATCAGAAGCAGACTTGCTTCTTTGGCGCAGAAGCGACTTTTCGTCAAATCAAAGTGACATTTCACATGGTCTCTATCAGAGTCAGAGCTTTCTCTGTCAGAGTCAGATCCTGTTTGTTAATTCTATAGAAAACAAACGTTAGAGTACCAAAATTATTCTCACACAAATACTTCTTTGTTATTATCAAAACTTAGAGATATTTGGAAGAACCAAATCTTATTCTAACAAAATGCTTTCTAGAGGTTCCTAATACTATAGATACTTAGGGTGCTAGTACCTTCCCTTAGTATAACCAACCCCCGAACCTTTAGATCTCTTTGCATTGTTGTTACATTGCACAATTAGAGTTTTATTCGATCTTTTCCCTTTCCTTTGGATAAATTAAAGTTCGGTGGTGAACATTCAATGTTTTGTGATTCAAGTTAATATAATAGCTTGATATCCGATTCTCACTGTGACAACCATACTATAAGAAGATGATTGGATTGGTATCTACATGATTTATTGGCCTAGTAATCATTGGGGAAAGAATTGAGAATGGCTTGAAAAGTGGTAAGATTGGAAAATCATCCTCCAGTCAACATAACAATAAGAGGTACTCTGGCAATAATTCGAAGAAGGGTGAGACCAATGATGTCACCCCTGATAGGTATTCTCAGATATCTTACAGCCCTTATATAGCTACAGCGTCACCTAATTAGTATCCACCACAGGCGCATCCTCTGCCTCAAACCCAAAATCCTGGGGCACCTCCTCTGCAGAATCAACAACAACGAAATAGGTATCCCCAAAGAGATCAAAGAAGGCCATGGAAGGACTTCGTCCCCCTACCCACGACGTATACTTAGATCCTGCCTTATCTAATTCAAAAAGGATTGGTGGGGATTAAATATCTAACACCTCCACTCATGCATGTGCCTTGAGGTTACGATGCTAACGCTAGATGTGACTTCCAGCTGGTTCACCGGGGCATAGAACTGAAAATTGTCTGGTCCGCAAATTCAAAGTACAAGAGATACTCGATCGCAAGCTTATTTCCTTCACTTCTGAAAATTCGAATGTGAAAGATAATCCCTTACTGGGGCATGGTGGTTCAACTATCAATGCCAATGAAAGCGTGGAGGATGACATTCTGATCAAGAAAATGGGCAATGTAGAAACCCCTATGACCAAGATACGTGAAATATTGATCAGTTACGAGTTGTTCAAAAAGTTACACACTGATTGTGTAGTTTGTCTGCTTAATCCTGACAAATGTGAAAAAATGAGAAGGTGTCTTCAATAGATGATGGACCAAGGCTTGGTCCAAATCGAATACTCAAGGAAGGTAGAGGAAATTTCAGCTATAGAATCGCAGGGGCATATGCCTTTAGAGATCCCTTATAAAAGGAGGGAAGCTCCGACATCATTCCAAATACCTGTTCCATTGTCTTCTAAAGCATCAATCCAGATAGCAGTTCCAATATCATTTCAAATTCTGGTTCAAATACCAATAAAGTCAGAAGACCACATTTTATTCCATGTTCCTGCATAATTTCCTTATGAAAGTACCAAGTTTGTACCCTGTAATTAAAACGCTACAACATATGTGGGAGAGAATCCTTTAGTACTAGAACCAGCAATTACTAATATAGCTGGTATTAGAGGTATAACCCATAGTGGAAGAGTGTTTGCTCCTGAACAACTACTCAAGAAGAGCACCCCTGAAAGTTCAAAGGGAAAATAGGCCATAAGTTCATAGGAAGGATCTTCCAAGATTGTATCCCAAAAGGAGGCTGAAGAATTCTTGAGGATTATCATAAAGAGTGAGTATAAGGTGGTGGACAGTGATAGGAAAATAGAAAGTGTACTATTTTTGCCTAGTATAGTAATAAAGGGAAAATCTCAAGTATCGAATCTCAAGGACTGTTTGACGACACAGAGTTCAGAGACAATTTCAATTAAACAAAAATCCTTGGGGGTTTTTGGGTTTGATATTGTTATATCTAGAATTGTAATTAAATAAAATGAGTAAAAAGTTAAACGATTAACAAAGAGGAGTAGATTGCTAGGGTTCGGTGAATGAATCTTCATGCAACAATTACGACTTATTAATGCAATAACAGAATCCACAACAGTTGATTACCGGTTCTCTAGGGCATCTAATCCTAAGTCCTTAGTGAAAAGATCTTTAGTCACATAACTTAATTACTATGTCCATAGATAATTACATTCATGATCAAGCATGTACATATCATGAATTTCCGGTTACGATAAAGTATCCCTAGTCCTAGGTGATATTTATTATCGAATGTTCTTAGTCAGATCAACACACAACAGCTGTCCAGCTCAAATTATATGTAAAAGTTCAAAATCCGTTTTTCTGACAGTTTAAGCATTAAGCGCAGAACTAAGAACATATCAACAATTGCTGAATAAAAATAGTCATTGCATTCATAAACTCGAAATCATTACAATCAGATTCAGGGTCACCCTTTTAGCAATGGGGGGTTTAGCTACTCATAATGGAAAATAAAACCAAAGATAAAAGTGTTGTCATTACAGAATATCTCGAGGAATCAATCTTCAATCGTCAAAAGACTCTTGAACATAGGAAATCCTTGCGAAAATCTGAGTCTTCAGCCTTCAAAACATGTGTTTTTCTCTCAAAAATCATCCAACCCTTGAAAAATCGCGTTCTCGGAATAAATAGTAGAACTCTGGGCTTTCATCATTTTTGGACCTAATTACGCGTAATGCCTTGCTCGTTACGCGTAATGGCCTATTGTGAACTAGATCTTCTATGCGTAAAGCACCATGGGCCAGCCAACACTTAACCAATTACGAATAATGACCAGACCCTTACGCGTATGGGCAGAGGTTTCACTTTTCTTCTTTTTTCCACCCCTCTGTCAGAATGCGTAAGCTACGAGTAGCACCAAGGTCCTTATGCGTATCATCCATGCTATTACGCGTAAGGGCAGCAGGTCTTTCAAATCGCGCATTTTTCTTCCGCTTTCTCGCTCTGGCTCGGTTTTACATCCAATGCTCGATCCTCTGAGCTTCCAAATCTGTATTTGACCTGCTGACATACCAAAAGCGTAAAATATCCTCGAGAAACTCATAATTCATGACACACTTAACATAATCAAAACACACCTAATTACTATTAAAACAAACTCAAATTCATACAGTTTACCTAACTTATTTACGATTAAATAGTGAAATACATAGCACAAATGGTGACTGATCACAACCCCAAACTTAGCTTGTTGCTTGTCCTCAAGTAACACTCTATAGAAAATAGATCACGTCACCCCAAACTTACTGTAAAAACAGTTCTTACCACAATACTGCTGAAATCTTTCTCACTGGACCCTTTGATGTTGCCTTGGGTTTTCTCTTTGTCTTTCCTAGCCAGCAAGCCAGAAACACTTTCACTCGGACTTCACCTGTCAGCTTATATCACACTCTCACCAAGTCTCTCGGAGTTAATGTGTTATAACGCTCAAATCACGGTAAACAATATCAAATCAACAGTTTGAATAAATTCTCTAATCCTACCAACATGCACAGCACACACACTTTTTGAGGTCTTTAGGTTGTAACGTGGCTAGGGTTAAGATGGGATATAAACAAGGAAAACAAGGGGGTTTTGGTTCAGAGTATGTGAAATCATTATTATCACTGCGTTCATTCATGATACTTTGTAGGGTGCTCTTTATTCCATCTGATGAGTGCACAAACATTTTCCTTTTCTTAACTTCTTTTCATTCTCTTTTTTTTTTTCTTTATGCACTCACCACCTGATATTATCCTTCAATTATTGCATAGCTACCCCAAACTTAAAGGTTGCTATTCCAACAGCAACCCCAAACTTAAAATTGAACACAGATCCAAAAATAATGGAACATACTTTGAACAAGGTAGGAAACTAATGTGGCCATGGGTTAATAATAACAGTTATATAACAAACAAAGGGATGCAGGCTCAACGGGGGTAAACGACGGATAAACATAATAATAATAATAGGGATGGCAGGAAAGGCTCTAGGTGATAAACAAAAATGTGCCTCAGTGTGTGTACTCATACAGTTTCAAAAAGAACAGACGCAAACTATGATAGATAAAGTCATACTTGATATCTCTCTCATGATGATATATGTGTATGGCTTTTTCTGATCTCACCAAGATGGGTAAAGCTAACAGTGTCCATAATGTCTCTTTGTTCAAGGCTCATTTGCTCCTGTTGCTGACACTTTATTTAACCAGTGCGTCCAATCATATACAGCAGTATCAAACAGTCAGGGTGACTTAATGAAAGGACATTCAAGCATGTGGTGGAAGTAATCGGTATCATCCACTATAGCCAGTAACTATCACGTATCTAATGAAATAAATCAAGAAACTGTATGCAAGAACAAAATTCATTAAGTTTTCAAAACCCGAAAATGGGCAATTACAAGCACACTAAAAAAATAAAGAAAGCCAAACTAAAAGGAAAGGAAAAGTACATCAGATAAACCAAAAAGTACACTGAAAGAGAAATAACATAAAGTACATAAAAAAATACTAAAAGGAAAGAAATCAAAACTAATAATCATGACTCAGCTCCATCATCTTTGTCCAGCATGTCAGTATCAAAGTTGATGAATGCAGTCGAATCAATATCTAATCGCCCATGAACAAAGGCAGTGACCGGAGTCATCTCCTCTAATCGGTTTAAGGGTGTCTGCTGCTGATGAGGTGTCTGATGTTGCTGCTGCTACTGAGGGATGTAGGGACTCTGAGGATGCAGCTGCAGTGTGGGCTGCTGGTGCTGCTGAGGTTGAGGTACTGGCCCTCCTATCTGAATCGGGTGAGTCCACCCAGGATAAGTGAACTGCCCATAGTGAGGTGCTGGGGGTCTCCAGCGAACCTGTCTCTGAACCTCTGAGCTCCAGCCCACAAATCTGCCTGATGAGTCAGTTATCGACCCAAAATCCCGTACTGGTAGCAGATGTCCTGCATCATACAAAAATGAGACATCCTCATCCTGTGCTCCACTGAATCCTTGTCAATAACTAGGGAGGTGCCTCTGGCGCTGTCTGCTGCGCATCCTAACGCTGAGTGCTGGTACTCGCCTCGCAGTCATGAGGTCGTCGAAGAGGTTGAGGCTCCTCAATAGAGATAGTGCGCTCCTTCATCCAAGTAGAATCTAGAGAAAGTGTCGGTCTTACCATCACATTTCCACTCAGATCAGTCACTCCTGCCTTTTTACACAGTAGTTAAATCACCGAAGCATGTCCCAGAGACTTTTTCGGTGACTGGGCTATCGCATCTAGATTAGTTAAAATGATCCTCCCAATGTTCAATTGTTGGCCCTTTAGGAAGAAATAGAGCGCCAGAGCTCTCTCAGTAATCAAATCAAAACCACTCCGATTCGTATCCAAGGTGTGGTGAATGAAGTACGCCCAAGCTTTTGGGACAGGCGCTAAATCCACGACTAGGATCTTTGTTGGAAATGCCTTGAATGTCGGGTGCCACTCTTTGCCTAGTCTTGCAATTAAACATTTTATGGTGTCATACGGCCATCTATTCTTGTCTGAATGCTTCATGTCGAAAAACAGACAGTGAGATTCATAGAATTTACATTTTAGCACATTATTGACAGACTTCCAGTCATACTTGACTGGCTTTTTGCGGACCCAAGAAGTCATTTCAGTAACATCATTCTCACCCGCTTTACCTGGTACTTTGTAAGCATTGGCGTAGAATTCTCGTACCAAATCCATTGCCATCGGCCTAATGTGTTTATTCAGATATGTCAGTTTTTGCTTCTTCAGAACCGCAGTAACTTCTGGAAATTCATTCTCTCCGAGAACCCATTTTTTCCTTCAACGAAACTTAGAGATCTGAGATGGTTGAATCGTTGTTCATGATCATCGGAGAGAAAGATCTGGACTTCTTCAGATGATGCAGACATCACTATGATTTTCTTTGAAAACTAAAAAAAAAATACAATAAACAAAGCAGAAAACAGAGTAATACGACAGAGTCGCGTAAGAGAAAATTCAGAAAAATAACACGACAGTACGGAAAAAGTATTTAAATTATAAGCTCAATCTGATACGCGTAAGATACATCAGCCTTACGCGTATTAGGGTCCCTTGGGCGTAAGGTACGCGACCGTTTATAGTACAAAACCTGGTCTTTGCGTAACAGATCACGTAACAGGTGCGATACGCGTAACATACGCGTATTACTGGAAATACGCGTAATTCAGATCTCGTATCAGATTATGTTACGCGTAATGTACGCAAATGAGCAGAGAACTTCATTTTTCTTTTGTTGTTATGCGTAATGAGACCCTGTTACGCGTAACAGCAGAGAGTTGCAATTTTTTTGAAAATTTGGACTTTTTAATTTTTTTTCTAAGTTAAAATTCAAACTTTTGGGGTTCCCCTGCTGCACCAGACTCCAAAAACCAGCAAAATACGAATTGAAAAAAAAAATACTTAAAATACTAAAATAAAATAATAAAATAGAAAAACTCCCTTGGGTTGCCTCCCAAGAAGCGCTTCGTTTAACGTCGCATGGCTCGACGGGTTACCTCATATTCAGAAAAGACGGACCTCTTCTACAGGGCCTCCTTGATCCTGATAGTAAGGTTTTAGTCTTTGGCCATTTACTTTGAAGGTATCACCATTTTTCACGTTCCTTAACTCGATTGCTCCATGAGGGAACACTTTATTAACGAGGAACGGTCCCGACCATCTAGACTGCAATTTTCCAGGGAACAGCTTTAACCTATAATTAAACAGCAATACCGATTGTCCCTCCCAAAATTCCTTTTTATGAATCTTTTGATCATGGCATTTTTTCGTTTGTTCTTTATAAATTTTGGCATTATCATAAGCTTAATTCCTAAACTCTTCCAACTCATGGAGTTGAAGAGTTCGGGATTCACCAGCTTTCATAAGATCACAGTTAAGGAATTTGGAAGCCCAAAAAGCCTTGTGCTCGAGTTCGAGCGGCATATGAAATGCTTTACCATAAACAAGTTGGTAAGGGGACATACCTATCGGTGTTTTGTATGCAGTTCTGTATGCCCAAAGCGCATCATCCAGCTTTACTGACCAATCCTTCCGAGACGCGCTAACAGTCTTTTCTAGAATTTTCTTGATCTTCCTGTTAGACACTTCCACCTGCCCACTTGTCTGAGGATGGTACGGCGTGGCAATCTTATGCTTCACATTATATTTCCCCAACAAATTCTCCATCAACTTATTCAGAAAATGAGTACCTTCATCACCAATTAAAGCCCTTGGTACCCCAAACCTAGAGAATATGTTATGCTTAAGGAAATTCACAACCACCTTAGCATCATTAGTAGGTAGTGCTACAGCTTTTACCCACTTTGACACATAATCTACCGCAACCAGTATATAATTCTTACCGAAAGATGGTGGAAACGGTCCCATAAAATCAATACCCCACACATCAAATAACTCTACCTCTAACATAGAATTTTGAGACATCTGGTTCCTTCTGGAGATGTTACCTGTTCTTTGACACCTATCACATTCTCGGACTAGAAAGTAAGCGTCCTTGAATAAGGTAGGCCAATACAAACCAGACTGGAGGAATTTTGCAGTTGTCCTATATCCACTAAAGTGCCCTCCATACTCAAAATCATGACAAGCTTTCAGTATATCCCTCTGTTCTTCTTCTGGGACACATCTTCTGATCAAGCCATCCATTCCCCTCTTGTAGAGGAATGGATCATCCCATAAATAGAACCTGCAATCATGTAAAAACTTTTTCTTTTGGTGAGAATTAAAATCATCAGGTATCACCCCACCTACCAAGTAGTTTGCAAAGTCAGCAAACCATATTCTTTCATCAGCAAAGGTGTCCTGAATTGGGTGTCCCTCCTCAGTTTCTTTTATTGGGGACATGTGAGATAAGTGATCTGCAACAGTATTCTCACACCCCTTTTTATCCCGGATCTTGAGATCAAATTCCTGAAGGAGAAGTATCCACCTCAAAAGTCGAGGCTTTGATTCCTGTTTAGCAAACAAATACTTTAAAGCAGCATGATCAGTATAAACAATAACTTTAGAACCAAGCAGATATGACCTGAATTTGTCAAAAGCATAAACCACGGCCAACAACTCCTTTTCGGTAGTTGCATTATTCACTTGGGTCGGGTTAAGGACATGACTAGCATAATAAATCACATGCAATAATTTGTCCTTTCTTTGTCCTAAGACAGCCCCCACAGCAATGTCACTTGCATCACACATAATTTCAAAAGGTAAAGACCAATCGGGGGCTATCACTACAGGTGCAGTACTTAACTTACTCTTTAGATTCTCAAAAGCGACCATACATTTATCATCAAAATTAAATGGCTTGTCCATTACAAGCAAATCAGTTAAAGGTTTGGCCACCTTTGAGAAATCTCTAATGAACCTGCGATAGAAACCTGCATGACCTAAGAAACTCCTTATCCCTTTTTCATTCACAGGGGGTGGGAGATTAGCTATTACCTCCACTTTTGCTTTGTCCACTTCAATCCCTTTGTGGGAGATCTTGTGTCCTAGCACGATACCTTCCTGCACCATAAAATGACATTTCTCCCAATTGAGAATAAGGTTAGTTTCCTGACACCTTTTCAAAACAAGAGGAAAATGATCTTTCTTTGTTGCAGTGTTAAGTCTCCTGTAGTCGATACACACTCTCCAACCTGTTACTGTACGAGTGGGAATCAATTCATTCTTCTCATTTAGAACAACTGTTGTTCCTCCCTTCTTTGGTACCACATGCACAGGACTCACCCAAGCACTATCATAAATAGGATAAATCAATCCTGCATCCAACAACTTTACAACCTCTTTTCTCACCACTTCTTTAATTGCTGGATTTAACCTCCTTTGAGGTTGTACCACATGTTTATGATTATCCTCCATCAGTATCTTATGCATGCATACTGTGGGGCTAATTCCTTTCAAGTCCCCAATGGTCCAGCCCATAGCACTCTTGTATTCCTTAAGTACCTGTATCAGCTTTTCTTCATCCTTTTCATTCAACCCAGAATTAATAATAGCAGGACCATTTGTTCCAGAATCCAAAAAGACATATTTCAAATTTTCAGGTAATTGTTTTAATTCAGACTTTGTACCTGTTTTGCTTTCCTTTTCAGTCTCCATTTCTGGTGAAGCTCTCAGATCCTCCCACCGGTGTGGTTTGGATTTCAACCAAGGTGGTTGTGCATCAAACATAGCAAGAACTTATTTTTCTTTCTCATCCTCATTCTCCTCTATCTCTTAGGATGACAAACTTATAACTCTTTCCAAAGGTGACTCAGGGAGTTGGCTGTGAATGTCTTTCACTACCATCTGATCAATCACTTCGACAGTGTGACTAGTACCAATATCTTCCTTATGCTTCATAGTGTTCCTGACATCAATTTTTAGTTCTTCATCATAAACTTTGAGGGTCATGGTACCTCCCTCAATGTCTATCATACATCTCCCTGTTTCCAAGAAAGGTCTTCCCAGAATCAGAGGGATCTCCTCATCTTCTGGCATTTCCAAAATCACAAAATCAACAGGAAAAACAAATTTATCAACTTTGACCAGAACATCTTCAACCACCCCATAAGGTCTTTTCACTGAATGATCCACAAATTGGAGTGTCATCCTGGTATCTTGAACACTTTCTATTCCCAGCTTCCTGTAAATAGACAAAGGCATAAGACTCACACTAGCTCCCAAATTAATCAGTGCCCTTTTAAAAGACCTATCACCAATGGTGCACAGAATAGTAACAAAGCCTCTATCTGGCTTCTTCATTGGAATCTTCATACCCTGCAAAATAGCACTACAAGTTTCAGTTAGTATAACAGGTTCAGTGTCAGTGGTGCGCTTTTTAGAGATGATGTCCTTCATGAATTTGGCATAAATAGGCATTTGCTCAAGTGCCTCAGAGAATGGGATGTTGATCTCTAACTTCCTGAACATCTCTACGAACTTCTGAAAATTTTTCTCATCTTGCTTCTTCTTCCTATTTCTCTGTGGGAATGGAAGCTTTATGATGGGTTTTGGCTCAGTGGGTTTTTCCTTCACAACCGGCTTTAAAACCGCTTCTTCCTCAGGTGGCGTCTTGTTTTCTAAGATTTCAAGATCCACTTCAAGAAATTGATCTTCTTCCTCTGATTTCTTTTCAGGTACTTCAGCTGACTTCCCACTTCTTGTTGTTACAGCACTCACATTATTATGATTTCATGGATTTGTCACAGTTGCACTAGGTAAGGTACACGGTGCTTGAGAACTTGTTATCTGTTGTGCAATCTGACCCAGTTGAACTTCCAGATTTTTAATAGAAGCATTAGTGTTCCTCTGATTATTTCTGGTCTCTTCTTGGAATTGAACACTCTGAGCAGCCATCTTTTCAATAGATATCTCCCAATCTGCTTTCTTTGGTACCTGTTGCTGATATGGTTGTTGCGGTTGTTGCTGAACATTCCCTTGTTGATCCTTCCAAGCAAAGATGGGATGATTTTTTCAACCTGGATTGTATGTTTAAGTATAGGGATTATTTTGCCTCAGATACTTAATCTCCTCAATTTGTTGCGGAGTCGCAACGCAATGTGTAGTAAAGTGTGGTCCATTACAAATCTCACAATTAACTGCTTGAACGGGTTGAACTTGGGCTACTTGTTGAGTACTAACATTCATCGCTTTCAGCCTTCTTTCTACTTCAGCTTTAATTTGATCTTCCATTTTTACCACCTGATCCGCCAGCTTTAAATCAATAATCCCTTCTAGTTTACTCACACTACGGTCATACAGCTCCAAATGCTCATTTGCTGCTATAGCTTCTATAATCTTCTTGATACTAGTGGTTGTTTTAAAGTTTGATGAGCCACCGGCAGCTGTATCAATCAGTTGTTTGGTCTTCATCCTTAACCCATTAACAAACATTTGCATCTGTTCAATAGGATCCATGTTGTGAGTTAGGCACGCGGCCAATAACCTTTTGAACCTTTTGTAAGCATCCCCAAGTGATTCTCCTTCCTTCTGTTTAAAATTCACAATGTCGTATCGCTTGCGAATGTAAACAGAAGCAGTAAAGTACTTATTCAGAAATGTTGTCTCCATTTCTTCCTAAGTAGTTATACTTCCCGCAGGTAGGGAGTAAAACCACTCTTCAGCATCTTCTGCTAAGGTAAAAGGAAACATCCTTAGCTTTTTTGCCTCTTCTGAGTGCCCCTCGATTCTCAAGGTTGTGCTTATCATAAGAAACCGTTGTAAATGTTTGTTTGCATCTTCATTTATTTTTCCAGTGAACGGTCTCTTTTTAAGCTGCCTGATAATAGTCGGGTGCAACTGAAAGTGTTCTACATTGATCGGTTGATTCACTAAGGTCAACCGCCCAGTTGGAGCATTCGCTCCGCCATAATCTCCCAGAAGTCTCTCCGCTGGTTGATTTCCATCCATGATCACAGTCTCTGGTTATGTCTCTGTGTCTGTATCGGCTTCTGAGTCAGTATTCTCAGAATAGACAAAAATTTCTTCCTCTTTTTCCGGTTCTGAACCTGACGCTGCCAATCTTTCTCATTTAGCTTTACGAAGTCTAGCGTGCAACGATCTTTCTGGTTCTGCGTCAAAAAGAAATACAGATGAGGGCTTCCCTCGCATACACAGATTAGATAATTATTATTAAAGATAAGAATAAAATAAAATAAAAATAAAATTTTAGTTGCAGAGCAGCAAAATTCTAATTGAAATAAATCTTTAAACTCTATTATCTTTGGCAGTCCCCGGCAACGGCGCCAAAACCTTGATAGGAAAATAGCAAGTGTACTATTTTTTCCTAGTATAGTAATAAAGGGAAAATCTCAAGTATCAAATCTCAAGGACTGCTTGATGACACAGAGTTCAGAGACAATTTCAATTAAACAAAAAGCCTTGGGGGTTTTTGGGTTTGATATTGTTATATCTAGAATTACAATTAAATAAAACGAGTAAAAAGTTAAACGATTACCAAAGAGGAGTAGATTGCTAGGGTTTGGTGAATGAATCTTCATGCAATAATTACGAAGTATTAATGGAATAACAGAATCAACAACAGTTGATTACCGGTTCTCTAGGGCATCTAATCCTAAGTCCTTAGTGAAAAGATCTTTAGTCACATAACTTAATTACTATGTGCATAGATAATTACGTTCATGATCAAGCATGTACATATCAAGAATTTCCGGTTACGATAAAGTATCCCTAGTCCTAGGTGATATTTATTATCGAATGTTCTTAGTCAGATCAACACACAACAGCTGTCCATCTCAAATTATATGTAAAAGTTCAAAATCCGTTTTTCCGACAGTTTAAGCATTAAGCGCAGAACTAAGAACAAATCAACAATTGCTGAATAAAAATTGTCATTGCATTCATAAACTCGAAATCATTACAATCAGATTCAGGGTCACCCCCATAGCAATTGTGGGTTTAGCTACTCATAACGGAAAATAAAACCAAAGATGAAAGTGTTGTCATTACAGAATATCTCGAGGAATCAATCTTCAAACGTCAAAAGACTCTTGAACATATGAAACCCTTGCGAAAATCTGAGTCTTCAGCCTTCAAAACTTGTGTTTTTCTCTCAAAAATCGTCCAACCCTTGAAAAATTGTGTTCTCGGAATGAATAGTAGAACTCTGGGCTTTCAGCAATTTTGGTCCTCATTACGCGTAATGCCTTGCTCATTACGCGTAATGGCCTGTTGTGCACTAGATCTTCTACTCGTAAAGCACCATGGGCCAGCCAACACTTAACTAATTACGCGTAATGACCAGACCCTTACGTGTATGGGCAGAGGATTCACTTTTCTTCTTTTTTTCCACCCCTCTGTCAGAATGCATAAGCTACGCGTAGCACCAAGGTCCTTACGCGTATCATCCATGCTATTAAGCGTAAGGGCGACAGGTCTTTCAAATCGCGCATTTTTCTTCTGCTTTCTCTCACCGGCTCGGTTTTACATCCAATGCTCGATCCTCTGAGCTTCCAAATCTATATTTTACCTGCTAACATACCAAAAGCGTAAAATATCCTCGAGAAACTCATAATTCATGACACACTTAACATAATCAAAACACACCTAATTACTATTAAAACAAACTCAAATTCATACAGTTTACCTGACTTATTCACTATTAAATAGTAAAATACATAGCACAAATGGTGACTGATCAGACAACCTAAGCCAAACACCTTCTTAGATCTCTATACTCTCTCTATTACTAAGTTCAGATGATCATAGGGGAGCCCTGTTGAAGGTCCTAAATGAGGCTCTTGTCACCAAGGATATAACAACATATTAGTTCAATGAAGTAGTTACTAATATCACCACAAGCAGTTGTCTGGGTTTCAGCAGTGATGAATTGCCTCTTGAAGGGCAGTCCCATAATAAAGTCTTTCATATATCAATCAAATGCCAAGATAGTATCCTCTCTAGAGTGCTAGTGGATACAGACTCATCTCTATATGTCATGCCCAAGAATACCCTCATGATGCTAACCTCTGTGAGAACCTTTATGAAGGTTAGCTCATTAGTTGTTAGGGCTTTCGACGTTTCAAAAAGAATGGTAATTAGGGAAGTTGATATATCAGTAATGGTTAGACCACATACCTTCATGTTTACTTTCCAAGTAATGGACATCAATCCCTCTTATAGTTGTCTTTTGGGACCACCCTGATTCCACGCTGCAGGCGCCGTCAGTTTCACCCTTCACCAAAAACTAAAGTTCGTGAGCGGTGATAAGATAATCATTTTCGAAGGCAAAGAGGATATGTTTTCCAACCATCTTTCATCATTCAGATACATATAGGAGAACGGAGAAACTATTGAAATACCCTTCGAAGCCTTGGTAATCACGATTGTCAGACGTAAACAAGTCACTCTATAGAAGGATAAGTTAGTCTCAACATGGGGAAAATTACAAATTTAGTCAAGAACGGAGATACAACGGGATATGGCGAATTGCTGGAAATACCTGAGAAGAAGGATCGGTTCGGGTTGGGTTACAAACCTGCTAATGAAGTGGTTCAGAAGACTCAGCATAAGAAGTTGTGCACTCTCTAAGAAACGTTCCATAGTGTCGGGTTCAGAAATGAAGATCATCTGGCTGCAATTGAAGAATAAGAGGAAGGGATACCTAACTTGGTGTTCATTGCTTACCTGATGCAACTCTCAACACTTGGAAGACCATCGAGATTCCTAAGATGATTTCTATTTCAAAGTAATTTACTGTTTTCTAAATAATAATAAGTCATTTGCTCTACCCAAGGAAAATGGACAAGCTTTGTAGGGCCCCCTTTCTTTCAATGACTTATTTTATCAATAAATTGCATTTTGTTTTCAATTAAGATCCCTTTTCTTTCATCACCAATTTTTTTCAAAAAAACAAATGGCAATATTTTTTTTTATAACACTCTCATTCCCAACACTTCATTCTGAAAAAGTAAATAATAAAAGAAAATCCTCCTCGTGCAGATTAATAAATGAGTTAGAGTTCTTCATCTTTTGTATATACATTGTTTTTCAAAGTATGGTTATATTACAGCTATTTCAATTTGATTTTGAACTGAGGGTTGACGTACCCATAGAAAGGCCGATTAAGGAACTGCCTAAACAAATACTTGTGTCTCTCTCTCTCTCTATCTCTCTCTGTATCTCTTTAATTTTTGTACTTGCAAATTATCGAATCTTTGTTGTTTGGATCAATTCGTTTGGAAATCAAATTTTTTTATTACATTTTGAATTACGATTTGTTGATATGATCATAACCACTTTGATTGTGATTAGTTTTAACATCAACAAATCAAATTAAATTTCCAAGCATTATGGATTGCGCTCAAAGTGTTTGATAAATTGTTTCAATTGTTTTTAATTGATTTTCGATCATTGGAAATAAGCTCTACGTGTATCTTAGCATTTAATTGATTTATGAACTAATAGTTGTTGAATAAGTTGTGTTTATTATCATACAATTGGTTTACATTACGCATATCCGAGCTCTTCGATGGTAGGTTCGGTTAGACGATTTGATTCAGGTTGTTTCCGTTGTACCATAAAACTTTTGAAAATCATTTTTGCCAAAAGTTAAAAAAATTCTGATCTATTCACACCCTCTATATCGAAGCCTATCTTCTAACTGACATAAGAGTGAATAGGAATGGAATGATTCCAAAACATGCATGCTTTTTTTATTAGAATTACTGATCAAATAGTATAAAGTTTATAACAAATAACACTTAGATACAAAGAAATTAAAAGTATAAATGATAAAGGCCTAATGATCTTAGGGACGAGCTTCCTTATTGATCCACCGACTTTTGGAGAGATTCTTGATGTTCTTTGTACTGGTCAAAGTAAGGGAGTGACCTTTGTCTTTTCATCTGTTGGGAATACATGTTTTGCTTATAGGGAAGTTGATGCAGGGGAATCACCCATGGTTGTCGTATCTGAGGCGCTGGGTAGTCATGTAGCTGGCAAGACAAAGGGTTAGCTTCTCTCCTCAATAGGATTTGTACGACCAAGTTTATTTGATTCTTCAATTGGTTGACCTCCTCCTTCAAAAGTTATTGGCCTCTCTTGAATTCCTCAATGTCTTCATGAGACTTGCTTTGAGCTCGTTCATGGGTATCACGAAATCTGCTAGCTGGATGATGGTTGGATAAGGGTGAAGGTGGAAAATAAATGAGTTTTATGCAAGTGCATGTATACAGATGTATGATAATTCATGGATATGCAAAAATATTTTTCCTAGAGATGCTAAAAGTTTTTTTATGGAGATGCAATATACATACAACTTTAAGATAATTATAGACCAAATGCGTTTAGGATAATGATATACATAATCAAACTCATATGGATTTAGGGATAGTGATAGATATAAGAACACAGTATTTAGGAGGGCTCCTTATGATAGGTTTGTTCTAATTCTTTACTATTCGAACCCCAGTAGAGTAGCCAAAAAATCACGGTTTCGCCGTCATATTTTATTCATTCCTAAGGAATAGGGGAAATAATGATAAAACCCTAAAGGAAAGGATAAAATGGTCATCGTAACTGAATATGGGTTCGGGAGTCGGTTAAGTGAGGGGAAGCTGTTAGGCACCTCTCACCTCCGTTGTACTCAACGGAACCTCCTATAGACTAGGGTTAAGGGTGTTTGCTAATGTTTTCCTGATTATTTATTTATTACTTATTTATTTACAAAAGTTCAAAAGGATAAAAATGGAAAAAAAAAGTTATTTTTAAATTAGGGGACTCACCAGGGCTTCGCAACCTTGTGCCTACATATTCTCATCGGGTGATGAGAGATTCAGAGTCTACATAGTTCGACGATTTATTGGTTGGATGGTTTTAATTTATGAAACTTTGTCTTGGTTTATAATCAAATGCACGGGGGCAAAAAAATTTGATTTGTCACACGGGGCGAAAAGATTAATTCTCGCACGGGGCGAAGAAAAGAAATTGATTTGATGTATGACGTGGATTTTAATGTGTGAGAAAAGTTTCATATTTTTGTTATTCTTTGATTGATTTAACAAAGTTAACTATATAAAAGAATTTTTTTTGCATTTTTAATATTTTTTATAAGACTAAAAAAGAAGATCTAAATTAGTTTAATAAACTGAATTAATAAAACTAATCTAAATAAAAACTTAATGAAGTAAAATGTTTTTGTAGTTGTAATAAATAGTTAAATAAAACATAGAGGGGCTTGTTTTTGTGTTTTTAGTTATTTTCAATGTTTTATTTTATTTTTAATGATGATTAAAATTAAGTATTTAAAAATAGGTTAAAACTAAACTAAATAATTTAATAAAATAAAAGCATGTTTTTTTGGTGTTTTTTAAATATTTATAACCTAAATAACTAAAGAACCTAATTAAAATCCTATTGAAATTAGCCTAACCCCCGATCAAACTAAAAGATTAATTTAATTAAAAAAATTATATTCTTGATCTAAGTGTAAAAAAAAGAATTATTTGTGTTGTATTTTTGGTTAGTGATTTATGTTCAAGGGTATGAGTCCTAATTTTACCAAGAAAGAAAATATGTACCACTAATTTAATTAATTAATTCAATTAGATAAATAAACTAATTAAGAAATAAGATGGCATATTTTTTTCGAATTTTTTTGGATTAGAAGAAAATAGGAAGTAAGAATAAAAAATAATTTTAATGTAATAATTTAAAATAATAACTAATATTGAATAATAGTAATAATAACAAGAATAAAAAAATTTTGATTTTTTTATATTGTATTATGATTTTTCTTGATTTTTTGACTAAAAAGCATTAAAATAAATAATATAATAATTATTAAAATAAATTTATAAAAAATCGAAAAATAAAAAATAGAAAATAAAATGTGTAATTTTTAATTATAAAATAATGTAAATGAAGGTAAAAACACAAAAAGGAGAAAAAAAACTCTAAAATTGGGGATGGTAGAATTTGAACTGAGGACCTCATGCTTGTACCTCCTTGAATTCTCACTTTACTATCAAATGGGTTATCTCATTCATTTGAGATAGAATATAACTAAAACCCATATAATAGTAAAACTCTCAGGAAAAATTGGGGTATGACAGATGTCTGTATCCAACTTGGGCATATCTTGATATGATTAAGCAAATACGTCCACAACTTAGGCATCTTGTAGGGTGGCACCTATCTTCACTTCTTTCTTCTCTTCTTCAGTCTTAAGGTTGATAACTTCAACATCTTCCTGGTGCGGCTGAATGGTCTTTGCTTCCTGCTTGAGCAGCTGGCTAACTCTTCACAGACTTCACAATCTTCCTTACCTTCTTCTTCGGCTTGGTTAATTGGACAATCAAAGTCATATGGGACCATAGCAGCATTATTATCAATGGTCTCGGGGGGTGATTTTGCAAGTTATGATTTATGCAGTTTTTTAGAAAATGTGTGTGCAAAATATTTCCATTTATTTTGTAAAGAAAAATGTGAACAGAAAAGAACTCGATTGAATGCAAATTGTCATTTTATTCATGATAAACAAATGTTTAAAATAGTGGGGCCCTACAAGCAAGCCATTATTCCTTGGGTAGAGTGTGTGGTTTTGATAAAAGTAATGAATTATGCTTGAATGTGAAACACTTGAGGGATCTCGATGGCCTTCCAATTCTTTAGTTCTTCTATGGGCGCTGCTTGGCGTATCAAACTGGATGTTGCGTCATTGTAAGCCTCCTCATCAATCATTGCCACTTGACCACCAAAGATATGGCCAACACTTGTGAATATCTTTTCCACAGAAGGAGTTTTCCCTTTGATTGCTTGATCATCTTTTCCATCTAAGGATGGTTGTTATCCCAGCCCAAACTGATCATTCTTTTCATCAACTTCTACAAGCTTGTCCTAGCCTTGGACATTCCCAACTTCCATAATGGATTTGGATCCTTTCCAAGATGCCATTGATGGTTCATATTTTGGATACTCTTGTGTTTGTTGGACAATTACCACACACACCACTTCCAAAGATTGGAATGGTATCTCAGTAGTTTCACCATCAACATTGATGTATCGGAAGGAAGTCAGATGACTAACCAGGATATCTTCTTCCCCACCAATTACAATCATCTTATCACTAGTGGTGACCATGAGTTTCTGGTGCATTGTGAAGGTGCAAGAAACACAAGAAAAGAGGTTTGAATTGGGTTTTAAACAAAAGCTTTTTCGTCCAACTCAAAAAATCAACGCAATCAAAACATTGAAATGAGAAAGAAACAAGAAATTTTATCCTGGTTCACTTGAAAATCAAAGTTGATCCATACCACCCACCAAGGTGATTTCGCCTTATACACAAGGACTTAATCCATTATAATCAACTTATTACAAATGCACTAGCAACAACTAGTGACTAACAAACCACAATGACAAACTGTCAAAGTCTTCTCAAGGATTCTGACTCAACTGGTCCCTTAAGGAAATGCAAACAACAAGTTTGAAAAAAGATTTGTGTTACAAGTTGCTTCTACACAAGCAGATTTTACACAAATGAAATACAAATACTTAAAGAAACGAAAGCATAAAGTTAAGAGCTTTTCAAATAGAAACAGTCTTGTAAAGTTGGTATCTTCTCTCTTTTTCTTCAAGTCTCCAAGTCCTCTTTATATAGCATTAAAAAAGGACCGTTGAAGGGTAAATCAGGAATACGCAAAAATACAGTTGTGCACTAACGAATTAGTGACAGGTGTGAAGAATAGTGCAGTCCTTAGCTCACAATTCCATGTTAGTGGAAAGAATATTTTTGTTTTGTACCATTGTCGCGGTGAGAATCGGATACCAAGCTATTGGATTAACTTGAATCACAATTTGTGAAATTCACCACCGGTCTTTATTTTATCTAAAGGAAAGCTTTGAAGAACGAAAAAAAACCTAAGAGATCTAAGGTTTGGGGGTTGGTTACGCCTAGGGAAGGTATTAGCATCCTAAACGTCTGTAGTACTCTACAGGAACCTCTTGTTATTATTCATGTTATTTATTGCTTGCTTGCTAAGGGTATTATGCTAAGGGAAAGACCTAGGGGTTAGTATCTAATTATACTCGCCAAGACATCACATCTTGTGCCTACGTATCCTGACGGGAGTGGAATCAGTGTATTCGTAGTTCCCCTCAAAGAGGGTGAGGA
Organism: Lathyrus tuberosus; assembly: GCA_022829125.1. Classification (NCBI taxonomy): domain Eukaryota; kingdom Viridiplantae; phylum Streptophyta; class Magnoliopsida; order Fabales; family Fabaceae; genus Lathyrus; species Lathyrus tuberosus. Next base: position 308,985 of record JALAZF010000803.1, on the reverse strand, counting down.
ACTCTTGACTGTGGTCAAGGTTCCAGGGGGAGGTAGCGTCTATGGCAAGACACTACATAGAGTGCGGTGACTCTAAAGTTAAAGTTAAGTTGAAAGGGAGGATTAAGTGATGGTCCTAAGGTTAGGATAAGATGACATGGCAGTCAACAAGGGATCATTTCCTTTGGAATTTAAACAGGGGCTGTCATATAAGTTCAAAAGCCAGCAACTTTCACCAAGTGATAGGTCGACGTTCTAGTTAGGAATTAATTGCGAAAATAAACCCGAATAAATTACACGTAAAACTTAATCAAAGTCTAAACAAAATTTTAATCAGAATTAGGAACAAAATTTAATCGAAACTAAGATCAAAAGTTAATCGATAATTAAATCAAAAATTAATCCAAAGTTAAAACAAAAAGATAATCATTCATTCTACCTTAAATCCTAAAAACATCTATTTAACATCAGGATTGACTTCTTACCTAAAACTCTAATTAGAACTATTTGAACTAATTAAAAAAACAAAATTTAATTAAAGCAAAATATTTAATTAAAACCTAATATTATATTTAAAAATACACTAAGCAAGAAGAAATAAAAACACCTCAGCCTCTCCGTACAATCACGACACATGGCATTGAAAGAGAAAAAAAATAAAAATAAAATAAATAAAAAAGAAACATATGGAGTAATAGGGTTCCGGACTGATATAACCCACAAACCAACACAAGAAGAACCAACTCATTCTTCCCTCTCTCGTCTCAAGCAAACCCTCATTCTTTCCTCCTCCGTCAAAACCCTTCTCCTTCTTCTCTTCATGCGACGCGCTACCCCCAATTCTACACCACTCACCGTTCACAATAATTTCACGTTTCTCTCATAAACAAACCAGATATTCTCCCCAAAAACAGAAATTCCAAACAATCATGAAATTAAAAGTGGCGATCGAAACTTACCGGCGTAAACGAGCGATTCGCCGTGGCGGGACGGCGTCGACGACGGTTGTGTGATTGTCGTGACGGCTCGCGAGCAAAGAGGTAGAGGTGGCTTTGTCGTCGCAACTACGGTGGTTATTGTGGTTTCGGCAATGTCGGCAATTTCGTCGGTACCTCGTCTCCTCTCTTCTCTGATTCAATGCTAATGTTTGTGCTTGTTTCTATGGTGATAACTGCTTCTTCAATCGGATGTATTTCTGAATGATGTGAATTCTTCCCTGAACATTCTGCGCTCTCTTCCTTTATGTGAATTTTGAATCCTGTCTGTTCTGGTGTGAATTTTCTTCTAGTGTGTTGTATTGTTTCTGCTGCAATGCCTTGTGATTGTGGTGTGTATTGATGTTCAATGGAACTCTCTTTGAATTTGGTTTTTACTCCATTATGTGGTGTATGTGAGATTTACTGATACTTCTGATTCTTCCCCAGACAGTGTCAATATAGTGTATATGTGAAACATGCTGCAATGAGCTGATGTTCTTTTTTTCACTGATATGACACTCTCAGCTTTGAAACCGCGTGTATGTGAATTTATATGAATCGTGGAAATTTTTCTGTGTGTTTCTCTGTGTAATGTATGTGATACTCTTCTGATCCCCCCTCAATGTTCTCAATTGTGTGTATTTATAGGCACATGATATTGGTTTTTGGAATCCATGAATTGAATGCTGTTGATTACGACTTGAATACCGAGATCGCTGTCAATTCGGTTTTGGGAAGAAAAGAATAAACTGCTGATTTTTTGTGTAATTGTGATTAAGGACTTTGTGATTCTCTCCTTTTTTACTTCAGCGTGTTTAAACATGTTTTGGGAATTTTGGAAAGAAAATCATGGCTATTAATTCCGATTTTTCTTGAACAGGTGATCCCTTGCTGCAAAACTCTCTGAATTTATGAATGATGATGATTCTTGTGAGGTTTGGAACCTAATAACAGCTGATGTGAACATGTGTTTATGACAAATAATATTGATCCCGTTTTGTTTCCGACATATTCAAACATGTTCTAATTTCCTTCCTTTCTTATTCAGCAGGTCGGTGGATGTTTTGGAAAGAATTAAAGGTTCTTGTTTCTTGTTTCATGAATTTCCACCTTTGCATTGATTGTGTATCACTGCTGATGATGATTGATATTGTCCTATTTGTAGAAGCACAAATGAATTGTATGGCTTTTCTGCGGTTCTACTCTTCTACTTCAAAACAGAAATTCATCTAATAAAGGCATGTGTTGTGCAGGAGCAGTTGCCTGTGAATGCATCTGCAGCAAGTATTCATTATTTGGGGATCCTGGTACGATTTTTCTGCTGCCAAAACGTTAGACGGGTTGTCGGAGGCGAGTCGAATTGATGTTCAATTGTTTTGTCCATACGGCCACAGTGAAAGTGGTGACCACAAGGAAGTTAATCTTAGTTTGACATCAAAAGGACAAATGCAATTTTCCTCATCATCATCAGTAAACACGTGTTATCCCAACCTCTGTTCGTGCACCCAAGGATTAACATCCATCCCTAAAAGTATGAAATCATATAAAACTTTCTTGGGATGTGATTTGAATTTAATATTGGAAGCTTTCAAAATGTAATCCTTTGTAATGGCTTTAACACTTAGTCTTGGATTTTACTTCTTGTATTCACGACAACTTCTGTATTTTTAGAATGATTTTTCTTTGAACACTATGAGAACTTTTGATTCTTGTATTTTGCATGTCCTTGAATTTTGTACACTTTTGAATTTCTTTTGGCATTAACTTGAACCCCAAAATAAGGATCCCTCTTGCACTTGTGTACTTTGGATGATATTGAATGGGGATTAATTTTGTATCAAGCTAAAGACAGATTTGAAACCAACACCAATGTTTTGAAATGGTAAATGATTATAGTTGAATTTGAATCAAAAGAGGATGGATTGGTGACTTGCTTTTTGAATTCAAAAACGTCTTGGATGAATAATGACAAAGTGGTGAGTGCCTTTAAATCTTGAATGACTAAAAGTATGTCATCTTGCTTTTCCAAGTAATCAGTATGATCTCTTTTAGTTTTTTATCCTTGCACTTTATTCGACCAAAATTATTAAGTAAGCCTTCCTCCATTTGATGCCATTGATAAGGAAATAACCAGCCACCTTGAATTTACCCTGAAATACTTGATTGAATGAATCTATACTTGAAAACATTGCACCTGCACGTACTGGTTAGTAATAAAACATGCAAAATGATGCACAGAAAGGTGAAATCTTATGGTCAAAAATTAGGGTGTGACAACCATGTACTATTTGATCATGTATCCTTTTGATCTTATCTTCAAATTCATTAGATTCTGATGAAAAGTTGATGAAGCATAAAAAGAAGAATCCCAAAACTGAAATCATAATCTTCAGTCAAAAACTTGATAGCGTCAACGTTTGGCTTGAGATCTTCAGAATCTTCAGTTAAGTAAAACAACTTCAAAAGCTTTCCATTCTTCAAAAGCTTGATGATCAGAGTCACATCCAAAAGTAGAAACGAAGAGAACATTGCAGCAGCAACATAGCGTCTTTCCAGAAGCTTCATAGAAGTGGATCAGCGTGGAAGTGAATTTCAGAACACAAAGTTAAAAAACTAATAACATTGCATATTATATCTTAAGAATCAGTAGTGGTTATTAAAGCTACACAATAACACACTGTTAGGCTATCAAAATTTTTCTCACATAAATACTCCATTTTTATCATCAAAACTCAGAGGTATATATGTTGAAGCAAATCTTGTTCTAACAATCTCCCTCTTTTTGATGATGACAAACCATATATTTTTATGAACAATTTGTACAGGGTAATTACAGAAGGATTCATCACGAAGAAGCACAAAGGCCCCCGTGAGATTTACAATCCATAAAAAAAAATCAGAATGAAAAAACACTTCCTGATCAACCTTTTTGTAGAACCAAAATGATCTTCTATCTGAATTTGGTTTATCTTTAGAAGTTTCTTGAACTAATCCAGAAAACTGGTTGTCAAGGTCAACATTCTGATGAACATTACTTCAGAAGCTTGGTTCGAAATCTTGGCTTGATTCAAAATCTTTTTGAAATAGCTTTAGAACCAGGTTAAGAACCACATAACTTAATGCTTAGTTATGTCTTGTTGAAAGTCTTTCTCCATCGGTGAAGTTGATCCTTCAGACTTAGAGAGTAAACTTATTTCAACAGAAACTGGAAACTTAAGTTCTGATTTGAAAACTTTCAAGAGCTTCTGATTTTCTTGATCTTCCCTGTAAAACAACTAAGAAAAGTATCTTTGAAGTAGTTGTTAGCAGAAACATTAAAAAAATGTTTGGGCTCTAATTCAAGAACATAGATATATCAAAATCAATATGTTTCTCCCCCTTTGTCATCAATCAAAAAATAAATATATAGACAAAACAAAAACATAGAAAAGAAACATAATTCATTGATAATTTCCTGAAGGCGCAAGAGTACAGAAACAAAATAAAACTTAATCAAAATAATAATAAAAAATGCATAATCAAATTTTGAAAACTAAGGGTTTGGGTTCTGTGAAGGAGGAAGTCTGGAGAGAATCAACTCAAACATAGAGTCCTGCTTATCCAAGCGTTGTTTGACCAGAGCAGAATCTTCTTTCATCTCAACAAGAGTCCTCAAAATCTCAGGAATCACCCCAGATGAAGTTCCAGCAGCCTGTTGATTTTCAGAAACAACAATTTGTTGTTCTTACACATTATCTTTAGTGTGCTGTGGATCTTCATAGACAAATTGCTTGCCCTTCTCCAGCTGAGCAGAAACATCCTCCATGACAACATCTGAAAGCGCAGAAGCTTCCTATGTACCCTTTTCTTCTTCCACAATCTCAGGAGACGGAAGACATAATGGGTTACGGTGTAACTTAAGAACTTTCATAGCAAGTACATAATTTGTACTTGGCATCCTTTTCGCTAACCTCCTTCAAATCATCTTTTGTAATGACTCAAACAACATTTCCAACAAGGAGTGGAATTAGATTGATAAAAGCATTGTTCTCAGTCTTCTCAGTGTGCATCCTAACATATCTCTTCATCATAGTGTTCTTCCTCATAAGAATTACTGAATCTCTGAAAAGTCTAAACATAATTGTTGGAAATATTAACATGACATATTTCTTCAAAGAGAATAACATGAACTTTTGGGAGGTGTTGATGTAATCAGCAGAGTTGGTGCCAGGTCGGTGATAGATGCAACCTAGAATAATCTTGAACCATACTTTTAAGGGATCAATCAAATCCTTAACACTGGGACCCTTCCCTTCCTCAAACACAATTACTTCCTTGAAGATTGTTGATGCTACCTTTTCTTCCCTCTTAGCATCAGAATTGATGTAGAACACCCTTTTTACACTCCCATTATGAGAGATCAAATCAACAATCATATTCTCTGTAATTATAAGTTTTCTGCCAAAAACGTAGGAGATGATCTTTTCCTTTTCAGCCAAAGCATGAATCCAAAACTATCTGACAAGAACTGGGTAAACTGGACTCTTTAGTCTTTCAAAGAAGGTATTCCAACCTTGGAATTCCAATGTTCCAGTAATATCAATACCATTGTTGTTGTTGAAATCAACGATGGTTTCACATAGGACCATCAGTTCTTCTACTAGAGTGTTAAGGGTGATTATTGGTTGCTCTTCACTAGCATTGGGTTGTTGTTGTTGTTGTTGTTGTTGATTTTCAGCCATTGTTGAAGGTTGAAGGTTGAGGAGGTGAACAGTTGCAAAGAACGGTTTTAGCTTTGAGAGTGAGAGAGAGAGAGAGAGAGAGAGAGAGAGAGAGAGAAAGAGTGTGGGAAAAACGTGAGCGTAGTGTGAAATGTGAGTGAAGTGTGTTTATATAAACGTTTTAGAAATAATTACAATAATTACACTTATAAATGCACAGACATAGGGGGAATGTGTAAAGATTTAACCTAGTTCCAAGAAATGTTAAACCTAATGTGTCACGTCATTATTACGCATATTTGGGAAGTGGGACAGCTATCACCACAAAATGCCACACGTTATCAAACGAAAAAACAACCATTAAATGTTGTAATTGATCAAAATCAAGAAGACAAATCAATAGAATTGCTTCTGATCAGAACCTTTCTAATTCATGAAACTTCCTCACTTTAGAAAGCTCATGTTTCAGAATCAAACAAACAACAATAAATCTTCAGAATCTTAATCGAGAATTCTGAAGGCTTAACATTCTGATAACATCTTTTCATATTGGACAAGAGTTCATAAACATATTTTTCAGAATGAAAATGAATCTATCTTCTGCAAGGGATTTTGTAAAAATATCAGCCCACTTATGGTCTGTATCAACAAATTTTAAATGAAAAATACCCTTCTAAACATAGTCACGTAAAAAGTGATGTTTGATCTCAATATGTTTAGCTCTAGAATGCAAGATAGGATTCTTGGATAAACAAATAGCAAAAGTATTATCGTAGAGGATAGGAATGTTACTCTCAAATATCTGATAATCTTCCAGCTGACTTTTTATCCAGAGTATTTGAGTGTTGCATCCAAAAGCTACGATATACTCAACTTCTTTTGTATACTTGCTTTGATGAATGTACGTTCCTTCTGAATGTTGATTAATTTGAATCCCCATAAAGAATCTTGAGTTCTCTCATTAGACGCATTTCAAATTCTGCCTGCAATAACTTAGAAAAATCCTTGCACAACGAAGCATTATCAGAACCAAATATAATATCATCAACATAAATTTTCACAACCAGAATATCATTCTTAAAGGTTTTGCAAAAGAGTGTTGTGTCCACTTTCCCTCTAGTGAAATTATTTTCCAAAAGGAAGTTATTTAGTCTTTCATACCAAGCTCTAGAAGCCTGTTTCAGACCATATAACGACTTTTTAAGTTTGAAAACACAATCTGGATTTTCAGAACTCTCAAAGCTAGGGGGTTGGTGCACATCCACTTCTTTAGAAATATAACCATTGAAGAATGCACTCTTAACATCCATCTGATACAGAATGATGTTATGACTGACTACAAATGAAACTGAAAGATGAATACACTCTAACCTGGCAACTGGTGCAAAGGTTTATGTATAGTCTATGCTATCTTGCTGACTATAACCTTGTGCTACCAGTCGAGCTTTGTTTTTAATGACTTCTCCTTTCTCATTGTGCTTGTTTATGAATACCCATCTAACTCCAATGACATGAACATCTTTTGGTTTCTGAACAAGATCCCAAACATCGTTTCTGGTAAATTGATTCAGATCCTCTTACATAGCCAGAATCCATTCATTATCCAGAAGAGCTTCATCAATAGATGTTGGCTCTATCAAAAATACCAAACCTAGAAGAGTTTCTTCATAAGGTTTGAATGAAGATCGAGTTCTGACTGGTGCATCTTTATCTCCCAGAATCAACTCTTCAAATTGATAATTTCTTAGTCTACTCTTCTTCTGATGAGATGGACCAACGGTAGCTTCTGGTTGAGTCATTTATGAGTCTTTTGCTTCAGCATCCTTATCTTTTCCTTCTGAGTCTTTATTTTCAGAATCTTTATCCTTGGATTCTGAGAATGTGATCTTTAGATCTGCAAGTTTCTCAACTAGCTTTGACTTTTCAGAGTCAAGCTTATCATTGAATCTAACATTAATTGATTCCTCAATAAGTCGTGTTTCAGTGTTATAGATTTTGTAGCCTTTTGAGCGTTCAGAATATCCTAACAATAAACACTTTTGTGCCTTATAATCAAACTTGCCAAGATTATCTTTAGTGTTCAACATAAAACAAACACAACCAAATGGATGAAAATACGAAATTTTGGGCTTTCTGTTCTTCCACAACTCATAAGGAGTCTTACCCATAATAGGCCTAATAGAGATTTTGTTCTGAATATAACAAGTTGTGTTAACTATCTCTACACAGAAATGCTTACTCGTGTCAGTTTCTTAAATCACAGTGCAAGCCATCTCTTGCAAAGTCCTATTCTTCCTTTCTATAACTCCATTCAGTTATGGAGTTCTAAGACAGGAGAGATCATGGGAAATTCCATAAGAATAAAAAAACATTCTCAAAGTGCTTATTCTCAAATTCGCCACCAGGATCACTTTTGACTCTAGCTATTTTGCAATCCATCTCTGTTTGCACTTGTGAGTAGAAGGTAGAAACACATAATGTGACTCATACATGTGTTTTAAAAACTTTACCCATGTCCAACGACTATAGTCATAAAAAATGACCAATCCATACTTCTTACCACTGATAGAGGTAGTTTTCACTAGACCAAACATATTAATGTGTAGAAGCTCTAACGGACTGGAGGTAGAAACAACATTTTTCTCTTTGAAGGAAGTCTTAGAATACTTTACTTTCTGACATGCTTCACAAAGAACATCTGAAGTGAACTTCAGGTTGGGTAAGCCTCTAACTAATCCAAGCTTATTTAGCTGAGAAATCCTCATCATGCTAACATGGCCCAAACGTCTATGCCATACCCATTGTTCCTTATTAACATACATTAAGCACTTTACATTTTCCACCTTAAGACCAGAAAGTCTGATCTTATAAATGTTGTTTTTCCTCTTTTCGTTAAAAAGGATTGTGCCATCTTTCTGACTGACAACCTTACAAGACTTTTGATTAAAAATGGTGTCATAACCATTGTCACTAAGCTAACTAATAGACAATAAATTATGCATCAAACCATAGACCAAAAGAACATCTACCTATATAAGAAAATCTAAGGCTCTGGAAATCTCTTTTCTGCCCTTCTCTATATTACTGCCACCTCATCGAAATGAGGGTATTTTTTGTTCACAATTTACTCTTTGCAACCAAATTACCATAGTTAGCAAATTTCAAACTACTATGTTTCTTTTTACACAGATATTTCATTTCTTTTCTTCCAATTAGTTAACTTCCAACTATATCTTTCTACTATTTTTCTACTTTTTCTCTTCCCAATGTTCTCTACTCCATCTGAACTTTCTCTCTTTCTTCCTTATCACTCTCCCTCTTTCTCTCTCTTTCTCGTTCTTTCTCCCATACTCGTTGTCGCACTGCTTCCTTTTCTTCTTCATCCATGTTCCTCTTCTTCTTCTTCCATCTTCGTCTTCTACATTTTTCTATAGCGATCAAATGCAATAAACCGATGATTTGCGAGAATGATTTACAAGTATTATTGATGATCCGAAAAACCCAGATCTGTTCTCAACAAAATCTCTTACGAAGCCCTAGCTGAAACTGAAAAGGCCATGAACTCATCCTACAGATGCCGCTTTGTACATTGTCAAAGGTATGTTCTAAAATCTGGAAGGTTTTTGAACTTTTGTTCTTGAATCCTTTGATGTGCAGTTGCGGTTTCTCGCTGGTGGTTGAGGAATAACGTGTTGGCTGAGGAATAATATGGAGATGTGTTATTTGAAACTTTGTAGAAACTTATTTTTGTGTCAGTTATTACATATTTGGCTGATGATGGATATAAAAGTGGTTGCAGATTTGATTTTATTTATTGTTTATACAAAGGTCATATACTTTGATATCTTTTCTAACTAAATCTTTCTAAAATGCTTAAAGAAAAGTGGTTGCAGATTCGAAGATGGATTTATGACAGTATTGACAGATGTGGACCAAAAGAATGCTCAAAGAATGGAAGATTTTTGAGAACAATCTATCAGGTTAGTTTTGCAAAATAGCTTGTAATATTCAACTTAATACTATATTTCCCTTTTTTAAGTATTGACTCTTTTCTTTTTCCCTCATTAGATTCAATACACGTTCGATTATATGAATGAAATACGGATTTCATGAAGGTTGTAATTATTGGAGCAGAATGGACTCCTTACCACGATGGTCTTTTCTTTTCCGATATTTATGGAAATGAAATTTAGGTCAGTATTGAATATGAGGCTTTATCAATGTTTGATCTGCAGAATATTGTGGTTTCAGTACCTCTGCTCGACTTTTCTGGCCTTTCAGTACATCTGTTATTGGAAGTGAGTCAGTGCCTTCCATCAGTGATGGCTTAGGGAATATACCGGCATTGTCATCATCTGATGTTCTTTGGTAGATGTGTTGCCTTCCAATTTGTACATTTTTTATACGTTGAGGATTTAAATCGATCAACTTTATTATTTCCTCTCAAAGTATCATTGAGGTTATGTTTTTATAATTATGATAGGTCCTGGGGTAATTGTGTTATTTGAATTCTTACGTTCATGTATATCACTATTTAGAAGTGTTTTGATGAAAATCCCATTGAATTTTGTATGGACCTTTGGTTCTGTGACAGCATGAACTATTGAAGAGGCATGGTTTGATTCAGCTATAGTGTTTGAGCAGGTCCTTAGTATCATTTTTTATTCCACTGGTGCAATATATAATTTTTGAGGAATGTGATTCAAATAGGTGTTTCTTTAAAATCTGTAGTGTTTCTAAAATCTGTTGATCCATCTCATTGTCGTTGTTTGAGTACAGGTTGGGGCTGGAAGAAGAGTCTAAAGGATTCAGGGTTCATGATACATGGTTGGTGTTGTTACAGCTGCTATCGAGGCTTCTGCTTTATTCATTCAACCTAAGGTATTGTTTCTTATCATGTTGCGTATAACAGAGTTGTTCTTTATGGTGTTGGACATGGTTTACGTGTTGGACCTATGAATCTATGAATCAGAAATAATTGCTATGAATCAGAGTTGATCTGTTTAGGTTTTTTAACTGATATTGAACTAATTGTTATGGTTCTTATTAGTTTATGTTTGGTTTGTCAGATAATGAAGATGAAGATAATGTTGGACTGTGTAAATCATAATTTGGTCCTTCAACTTGCAGGTTCTACAGGCTACAGGCAATAGTTTACTCAAGTAAAATAACATCGTGCAAGAATAGACTTTCATTCTGGTTTTAAGTGTTTTTCTTGCTGTAGTTTCATTTTTTTATAATTAAACAATTAACAATAATTAAATGGTTCTTAGCTTTTAGTTGTCTCAAATTTTCAGACACAACTAAGGGCTTGGCCTAAGAAGATATTGCATCCAAAATCTTGAAGTCACAGGAGAAACTACCTTTTGATGTGAGTGCATTATAGTTTATAACCTTTTCTATTACTTAGTCACTTCCATATGGCTTTCATGCCTTATCATATCAGTACACGTTTTCCAACTTCTCATTATTCTTCCATGTGGCAGCCTATTTGTCGACACGGGTTTGTAGTTTAAAAAACAGTTTTTTTCATTCATGTTTCTATAACATGTTGTAATTTTCAATTACAGTTACGACGTTTCTTTTGTCATTCGTTTTCTAACTAATGTTTTGCAGTATTGAACCACGGTTAAGACATTACAAAATATTATTGACTCATTCAGATAATGATCACAAAATATAAGTCTGTCATTCTCATCAAGCAAGGAGCTGAGCTGGTAAGTTTGAATGACCTTTCTAACTGTTGAATACATATACAGATGCCTGTTATGCAAATTGATTTTTAGTTTCTCTGCTGGAAAATATATTTTTTATTAAATTGCTCCTATGTATCTTTTTTTAGGAAGCATAACCTATCATCTTTGTTTAATGCTGCAAAATCACCTGAAGAAACAGGAAGCGAAACCATTCTAAAGGGATGTTACTAAACTAAACCATCCAGCTAGACATTTTGTTTCATTCACGGTTACTTTGTTTTTGTATTTAGATTACATTAAGCTTTCAAATCTGTTAATTTGAGTATTCTTATGTTTTTAACTCAACAGTCATACTATTTTTGTCAAATTGTTTATCTAAACAGATCACATTTGTTATTTATATCTCATGTTACGTTACAAATTAATTGTTCATGGATGTTTTTCATTTCATTTAATGACCAATAATTCTATACATTGTATTAGCAACTACATGGTACACTTAACAATCAACCCTCATTATTAATTTGCCTCTCAATATTCCAACTTTACAGTTTCTAAAGTATTAACTCATTTCCATTTCCAATGTAGGGGGAAGGTTCAGAGTCACAACCCTCAGATATATTCATGCCTCCTATACTCTACATAACACACCAAAGTTCAAGAAGACAGCAGAATTTCTATGGCATCCAACCACAATATCAATGCACCAGACCATACTGATGTCCTGACACCGCCACCAGAGCCTACTGATGTCCAGACACCGCCTCACCTGCAACCTTCACCCCATTTGCAACTACCAGATGGTAGCGATCAGTGTGTCGACTACCAACCGGCTCTATAGGTTTGGCCTTTACAAATTCTGCACGTTTTGTTCATCAATATATCTTTCTCTGCATTTCTTAATCAATAAGTCTTTCTCTACATAACATCAACAGATCCAACAAGATATCCAACCTGCAGTCTATAATGAACCCCTTCCTGACAACCAAACACCTTCGGATGTCCAACCACCTACGGATTCCCCCCCCCTGCTGAACCCGACCAACAGCCTCCCCAGTTTCAACCACTTCTGCAGGTGCGGCCGGTACAGATTTCTTCTCACAAAACGTTAATGTATTATGTTGATGTTAGCCGACGGTCCCTTATTTTTTGAATGTTCACACTTTTCATAAACTGCTTTTTTTTCTTAAGGTACATGCCCCTCGTGCGGTACGTAACAGAGGAAAGAGGAAAAGAAAAACAAAAGCATCCAGATATCTGAGCAAATGTACATTTGATGATTCTGGTGAAGCCGAAGAACGCAACTACGAACCGGTTGATTCTGACGATGACGATGAGCGGGACTATACATGGGAGAACTCTATGTCTGGCTGGAGATTTAGAGATTCAGATTAAGTTTGCAACTTATTTTTCAATTTTGTTGATGTCATTTTCTATGAATTTTGTGTTTGCAGTCTCATTTTGTATCAATTCTGCTGTTTAAAAAAGACCTGTTTTTTATGAACTTTAGCAGCCATGGATGATTGTTTTGTACATGATTGTGTTTGTCATTGGTTTTGTATTTTGTCTACTTCGGTGGTGACATAGTGGCACATCTGAGCTCTATTTTTTTATATTTGTTTCATCTTTTATCAAGGCAAATTATTCTATTGACACAACAGCAATAGCCCCACACAATAATATGTGATATGTATGTATAAAGATTATATTTATTTTAGCGTTAAACATTAGTATTCCATATCTTACTATTTAGATTTTAAGTTAACTATAAATCTTCTTTTTTTGTTTTTTTATACAACTTTAACTATAAAGCTTTATATGTTATATAATTATTATATATTAATTTAAGAGTTACCCAGTTTACAAATTCTTTTTAAATGTTTAACTTTATTCTGTAATCTCCTATCAAACTGATGACAATTCCGCGGTCCTACAAATAATAAATTTGGTTGGTAAAATAATTTTGTTTTTTTGATTTACATTTTTATTTCATTTTTAAATAATTAAATTGTTTATTAAAATATATTTATATAGAGATGAAAATTTAAAACCATTTTAATTTCCTCTTTTATAAATAATACACTAATTTTATTAGTCAATTTTGTCTTTTTTTTATTTCATTTTTCTTATTATTTTTTTATTTTCCTTTTCCGTTCTGTCTGTTAAGTTTGTAGTATATGATGAGTACAAGTTTTTAGAACTCAACTCTTAACGATACATGCATTTGAATGAAAGATAACTCCATGAATTAGAACAGGGCAAAACTTTTCAAAAAATTTTGAATATATATTTTATTAAAAATTTGACTTTCTTTTATAAATATATATTTTATTACAAATTTGACTTTCTTTTATAAATAATTAATCATTTTCGTACATTATTTTTGTTTTTCTTATTACCATTTTAATTGTATTTTTAAAACACAAGCGTGCGTCCCACACAAGTATCGTGGAAAGGACTGGGTCACACCTGTACCGTATGAGCGCACGGGTAACCAGACCAAAATAAGTGTGAACGCACGGGTAATACACAAGTACCGTGTGAATGCACGGATAATATACCAATACCGTGTGAACGCACGGGTAACCTTACCAAATACACGGGTAACACATCAGTACCGTGTGAACTCACGGGTAACACACAATACTGTGGTAATGCACGGGTTCCCAGGCCAAAATTATTGTGAACACGCGGGTAGTACACGAGTACCATGTAAACGCAGTGACGACCGGGGCAAAATCAGTGTAAACGCATTGATATCTAATATTGCTTTTTTAAATTATTTTTAATTTAACATACAATTTTTTTAAAGATAATATATGAATAATTGAAATATATATTATTGATGTCTTTCTTTTAAAAATTGGAAATTTGATACAATTTTTTTTTTTATTTTAAAAATATGTCTTTCATTTAAATATTTATCTTTGATTCACTTATATTTTTATCTTTTACTACTTTATGTTATTTTTTTTAAAATTAAATTTAAATATTTTCTATTTATTATTTGAATTTCATAATCTAACTAGTGACAATTCCGCAGCTCACTATTCTTTTGTGACTTATCAATATTTGATATTACTTTTTTTTATTAACACAATCCTTTAAAAATTGTGAATTTAAATTTTTCACTATCAAAATATATTGGTCCAATTTCAAAGGTCCGCAGTGGAACCCGTGCGGACGCACGGGTATCCCACTAGTTAGTAATAGAAAGAAGGTTACCATTACCAATAGTTCCAGAGCCAATGGTATTTCCTTTCTGGTTTCCTCTGAAACCAACGAAGCCTACAGGCTTAAGTTCTAAATCTTGGAACATATACCCTCTGCCTCTCATGTGTCTCAAGCATCCACTATCCAGGTACCATGATTGGTGTCTCAACTGAGCTTCTAAGGATGTCTGCAACATAAATGATCTTATCCTTAGGTACCCACTTTCTAGGTCCTCTTTTGTTAGTTCTCCTAGAGTTTTTTACAATCTTGGGTTTCTGTGCAATAGGATAGTCAAGTGGAATTTGTGCATTATATTTAGGTTTTAGAACAGATTTTTGTGTCTGTGAAGGTTTATGTGCAAGATCAAAACAGCCAGGCTCAGTTCTAGCATGCACGAAATGCTCATAGAGAGGTTTCGGTTTTACATTCTGACTTTCGTAAGGTTTTGAAATTTCTGTACATCCTAAACCTTTCTTGGCATTTCTGCTAACTCCATAGATCATGGAAGCCATTTTGCTTCTATTTATGCTTTTAGCCAGAAAGTACTGGAATGATCTATCATATATGATGACGCAATCAGTACCAGAAGCTTCTAAGACTATTTCTTCCTCTAGGTTTGAAATTTTTCTTTTCAAAACAGATTTGTTACTTTCTAAAGAAAAAATCTTTTCATTTAGAGAAGAAATATCATTTTCAAGCTCACTACGAGTTTTAGAAGTAACTACTTGGACTTGTTTAAGGTCCTTGTATTTACTTTGAAGACTTTGGTATTGTTCTAGCATTTCCGAGAGACATGATTCTAAATCAGAACGAGATAGTTTAGAAAACACCTCTTCAGGATCGGAATCTAATTCTGATTCTGACAATATTGTATTCTAGTTCTTCAGAACCTTCAGGATCAGTTGTAGTTGCCATCAATGCAACGTTGGCCTGTTCCTCTTTAGAATCTTCTTCTTCTGATTTTGAGTCATCCCATGTATCCATGAGCCCCTTATTGCCTTTGAAAAATTTATTCTTAGGACTTTTGTCCTTCTTCAGTTTATGAAACGCATTCTTATAGTGGCATGCCTCTTTGCACTTATAACATATAACCTCTTTACCGGAACCTTGCTTATTCTGTCCATATGAAGAATCAGAATGACTAACAATCTTCCTAGTTCCTCTAAACTTCCCTTGACCATTTTGCTTGTGCCTCCAGAGTCTGTTGACTCTCTTAGAAATCAGCAACAGCTCATCATCACCTTCTGAGTCTTCATCAGAATCTTCTGATTCTTCCTCAGCTTGATAAGCCATTTCCTTCTTAGACTTGGATTTCAAGGCAGCTAATTTACCTTGCATCCGAGGTTCATCTTCCTCGATCTCAATCTCATGACTTCTTAAAGAAATGACAAGTTCTTCAAGACTAATATTGTTCAGATCCTTTGATAGCTTCAAGGCAGTTACCATAGGTCTCCATTTTTTGGGGAGACTTCTGATGATTTTCTTGACATGGTCAGTCGTAGAATACCCTTTGTCTAGAACCTTAAGTCCTGCGACAAGCATCTGAAATCTTGAGAACATTGTCTCAATGGTTTCATCGTCTTCCATTCTGAATGCCTCATATTTCTAGATTAAGGCCAAAGCCTTTGTCTCCTTTACTTGAGCATGCCCTTCATGAGTCATTCTTAGAGAATCAAAAATAGACTTAGAAGTATCTATGTTTGTTATATTCTCATACTCAATATAAGAGATAACATTAAGAAATATCATTCTAGCCTTGTGATGATTCTTCTAATCCTTCTTTTGTTGATATGCCATAGCGTTTCTTGCTACTTTTTTTCCTGCAGCATCAACTGGGTGAATGTAACCATCAACTACAAGATCCCAAAGATCAACATCATATCTTAGAAAGAAACTTTCGATTTTGTCTTTCCAATAATCAAACTTTTCACCATCAAATACTGGTGGTTTATCACCGTAGTGATCTTTCTCGTTGTTGTTAGCAATAGGTGCAGCAACAACCATTGCTTCTCACACACACAAACTGGATCGGTACTGGACACAGTGAGGTGTTGATAAAAATTTTATCACAATCAGAACTGTAGCTCTGATGCCAATTGAAGGTGTGAAAAACACAAGAAATGGGGTGTCATACCCCAAATTTTGACCCTAGATTCCATCATCATTCTAGGAGCATCACACATTGCATTGCTAACCCTAACCTTGTTTAAGTTGTTCTTTATTTTGTTTCATCTAAATTAGGGTTTTGGATCAAAAGAATCAAGAGGATCTTTATTTGATCAATCAATGTCTTGGATTAATCATCAATCTACCAAGTGTACATACACTCAAGAGGCCTCTCTTCATCAAGA
This sequence comes from Lathyrus tuberosus, assembly GCA_022829125.1. NCBI lineage: Eukaryota > Viridiplantae > Streptophyta > Magnoliopsida > Fabales > Fabaceae > Lathyrus > Lathyrus tuberosus. Next base: position 292,069 of record JALAZF010000803.1, on the reverse strand, counting down.
ATCAAGTGCAAATTGGTCTTATTACAAGTTCAATTTCATCTGACCCCAAATTAGGGTTTCGCCTGACAAAGTCAATTGTGCCTTTGACTTTTGATCAAAGCATGATCCCAAGCCTTGGGACATGAATCAAGACACTCAAATACATCCTTGGAGTCCATCCATGATGTTTGAAAGGTTCAAGAATGCAAGATCATTGAAGATCACACAGTTGAATTCATGAGATACACAAGCTTTTATCTGCAAAGTCAATCCTTTGACTTTTGGAATTTTTTGTCAAAATTGAAGTCCTCAAGCCAAATTTCATGAAAACATGTTTGATCAATGAGTTTGAGCATGAAAAATCAAGAATTGAGAGGTTTCTTGCAAAAGGGGTAAATGGAAGGAAGTTGGAATTTTTTTCTAGGTGTGGAAAAAACCCTAATTTTGTGCCAACTTTGAAGAGTCATAACTTTCAATCTAGACCACCAATTTTTGTGTTCTAAATATCAAATTGAAGCCCTTACAACATACTACAACTTTGTCAATTTGGGTCAATCTCCAAAAAGTGCATAGATTTTGAGTTATGGAGCCATCAAGTTGTGAAAAATTTTTCAACACTTAGAAATTTTTCAAGGCAGTTTTGTTCACAAAAAGCACCAAACTTTGGAGCTAGTTTTCACTATGATCCATTAAGAATCAAGAAATTCATCAAACATGAAATTTGTAGAGCATGTTTGGGGCTTTTCAAAAAGTACAAGAACTCATCCGTAGCATTTTTGAGCTAGGAGTTTCGAAGAGGGAAAGTTGGCCCTCTACACTTAAAGCCTTGGTCATTTTCATGTCAAGTGCAAGTTGCAAAAGAAATTCAAACCTACCAAATCCTTGATTACAGGTATTTTAACTTGCAAATCTCACTTAAATAATACAACTACACTTGCTTTTGGTGTATTATCCAAGTGATTATGACTTTGTTCAATATTTCATTCCATTTTTGGCACAAAGTTAACACTTCCATTTCCATAAAGGCACTTTAATCACAAAAGTCAACTTCTTGAGCCCATACTTTATTTATTCTGCACTCTAACTCCTCTATTGATTAGAAGCAATCTTCCAAAAGTTCCAAAAACTTTCACATGCTTGTACTATGTCTTGAGACTTCACACTTTCCATGCAACTTGCCATTTCTTTCCAACTAAACCATAAACCATTCAAGTTGCATTTTCTGCAGAACTTGAACCTCACTTTTTCCCTATAAATATAGGATCATTCCAAGCTCTAACACACAACAAAAAACCTCAGAAACCATCCCTCAAAACCTCCCAACCCAACATCTTGCATTTCTTCCTTTTGTGCCATGAAAACCTCATCTTGCACAAACTCACCATCTTCCATTTCCACACCTCAAACCACCAATATAACCTTTCAAACACATCACAAATCATCCCTTGAAGGTGTCCAAACCTTCACCTTCACCTCAAACATGCAAAACCACAAAGTCAACTCTCAAAACCTCATATTGTTGACTTTTTGCATTTTCCAAGCCAAGTCTTGATCCAGACCAGTTTCAATCACTCTACCACTTCCAACACACTCCATAAAACACCCCTAAACTATTCCAAACTTGTGTTGTGCATCTGTAACTTTATTTCCTTGAAGTTTCATTTTGGCCACTTTTCACATTTTGCAAGAAGGAGGTGATATTTTGTTCCAAGTGTTTCCACCTTGTTCCAAGCATTCAAAAGGGTCATTAGAGGTATATTGGAGCTGTTCAAATCATCAAAACACTTTTTTACCAACTCTCTTGAAGATTTCAAGTTTGCTCCAAGAGGTGAGTTTACTTGAAACTTGAACTCTTTAAAATATGCCATGTTTTGATGTACACTGATCATGAACTTGTTTTGTATGTTATATATGATGCTTTTGAACCATTAAATGTTGCTTATCATGTTTGAATATGACTGTGCCATAGAACTTGCAAATTTGAGAAACTTGAGGTTATGCTATCATGTTTTAAAATAGATGTCTTTTAGGAAAAACCAATGGTACCAATGAATTCCTTGTGAAAAATTAGACAAGTTAGGTTTTTACATTTTTGAATTTCATTTAGTATTCAAAAACTTATAACGTTCTTGCATTTTGAAAAAAAAATGATGAAGGTGATGTTGCTTCTTGTCCATCCATGGCGCCCTTTGTCCAGGTCATAGGTGAAGTTTAGGTATTTGTTTTAATTTGTGGGGGTGATACAATGGATGTATCATCACCCCAGTGGTTATGACTTGCGCATGTATGTTCCCTTTGACTTGAAGAACTGGGGTTCGAATCCCCCTCGCCCCAGTTCTTTTTATTTTTCCCAGTTTTCAAGTGAATTTCATATATTATCATGTGCTTCCATAAGTTTTCACAAGGCGCACTTTGGTTGGACTGGTTAGTGTTTTAAGTTGTAAGCAAATTGGCATGGGTTCAACACCCATGGAGGCCATTTCCCTTTTTAGCACTTTATTTTCTTCAATTTCTTTACAATTTCAAAACCTCATAACTTCTTCATCCTAAATCATTTTTGACCCATTCTTTTGGAAAAATGTTCATGATGATGTCTAGTTTCTTTTTGTGAAAATAAAATTCCAAAAATGATCATTTTATTGCACTTATATATTGTAGCGCGGTTTTTGTGGTTTCGAATCACTATCGCTTTGGTACTACAGTTCGATTCATTTTTTATCCAGTGAAGCTGATTAAGGAAGGGAAATAGATGTCTCCAATTAACCCTGCTTGCATACTGAGGTTAAGCAGTCAAAACTGTTGGTTTACAGATGCTATCAAAATAGGGGGTCTGTCTTTAGGTTATTTCGCTTAAGAATGTGTATGGACTATTTGCTAGGCTTCTGGTAAGGTGTTAGGTCTGATGCTTTTGATGGATGTATGGAGGTACTGGACTTTGAGTTTTTGATTAGTATGCTCGCTAAGATTTTGCAATCTTATGCCTACGTATTCCCGTTTGACGAAACAGGGAAATCAGAGCGATCGTAGTTCCTCCTATTCTATGGGAGGAAAGAGATGTTTTGGTGTCTTGTTCAAAGCCCAAGACATGAAGCTAAAGGTGGTTTGTATCTTGTTTAAAGCCCAAGATGTGAAGCTAAAGGGTTTCGACTGAGAGAGAATTTGTCATCTCTAAAGAGGAATTGTTGATGTTTATATGCTGTGAGTAAAGCACAAATTTGATGCTAAAAGGTTAATTGACTCAACTGGGGGGTTTCCTTATACAAAGCCTAAGAGAAGGCTATAAGTTTAACTTTTCCGGGGAAAATGTTCTTTTTGTCTTGTACAAAGCCCAAGATTGAGGATAAAATGGATTTTGACTCCGTTGGGGAGAATGTATCTTGTATAAAGCCCAAGATGGAGGCTGAAAGGGTTTGACTCAACAAGAGAGTACTTTTATCTGTCCGGTATAAAGCCCAAGACGGAGGCCAAAAAGGTTGACTCAACAAGAGAGTCTTGAACAGGTGATTGACTCAACAAGAGAGTCTGAAGGTTTATTGACTCAACAAGAGAGTCTTTTATACTCAACAAGAGAGTGATTTTATATGTCTTGTACAAAGCCCAAGACGGAGGGTAAAAGGAGATTGACTCAACGAGAGAGTCTTTTATGCTCAACAAGAGAGTGTTTTTATATGTATTGTACAAAGCCCAAGACGGAGGCCAAAAGTGGTTGACTCAACAAGAGAGTCTAAAAAGGTTAGCTCCGCTGGGGAGAATCATTTGTACAAAGCCCAAGAGGAGGCTGGAAGTTTTTGACGCTGGAAAGACTGCTCTAGTAAAGGATGACTAGGTTCTGTCTTATACCTTTAAGAGGTCGTCAGAGTCCTTGTATTAAGCCCAAGAGAAGGCATGAGAACTTCTAAGAAGCCGAAGGGTCCTTGTACAACGCCCAAGAGGAGGCGGGGATGCTTTTAGGAAGCCTCTGGGTCCCCAAACCAAGAGAAATTCAAGAAATGCAATTCACAGAGAATAGATCATTCCAGGAAAGTTCGAGAATTTGGAATAAACTCAAGAGATGCCATTCACGGAGAAAATATCATCTCCGGGGAGTTAGAGTTTCTTTGACAATTTCTAAGGGTGACAGTCTGAGAAAAGGTTCACCGAGAATACTGCCTTTCTCTTTGTTCCATATTGTTTAACCCCAAGAGGAGGAAAGACTGTATCTGGAATCCTACAGGGGATCTAGTTTTGTTTGTATTTAAAGAGTGACCAACAGGGCTTTACCTAGTGCTAGACGTAGTTGCCGGGGAAAACTCTAAATAACTATACTAGTATTACACAGAGGATATGTGACAAGTATATAAAACGATGTGAAAAATACTTACAGTGAAACAGCCCCACAATACAGTTATATACATATGAAAGCGGTAAATGAAAGCGGATAAACACTTACCCGTTGTAGAGCTTCCATGTTGTTTTGTTAGTTGTTCAACAAAGAAATTAAAGAAAGTTTTGATAATAACATATATTTGAATTCAAAATTAAAGGAGAAAGTGCTTTGAAAAGATTGTTGGGGCTTACAGCTCAAGGAGAGGCCCAAGTTTTACCGATGATCGCACCGTTGTTTTGAAAACAGTACAGAGGGACTTATACAATATGTGAGGCCCAAAAAGTTTTTATGTACAAGGGGATAAGTCTTACACTCTATTAGAGGCCCAAAGATTTATTTTTGTACAAGGGATGGGGCTTACAACTCAGGGATATGCCCAGGGTTATTTGTTTGAAAACGGCGATCGCACCGAGGTTTTTGAAAACACCGTGGGTCTTATACAACCTTTGAGGCCCAAATCATTTTGGTTTCAAAATTAAAAGGGGTTGGGTCTTACACTCTATTAGAGGCCCAAAGCAATTTAAAGAAAAGAAATGGGGCTTATAACGCGAGGGTAGACCCAGATGATTTGATTTTGAACTGGCGATTGCGCCGAGATTTTTCTTTTAACGCAGAGGAACTTATACAACATCTGAGGCCCAAAATTGTTTTGGTTAAAAGGGGATTGGGTCTTACACTCTATTAGAGGCCCAAAGAGTTTGAAAATGAATAAAGATGGGTCTTATAGCTCAAGGAGAAGCCCAAAGATTTTTGTTAAAAAGGCGACGATCGTGCCGAACTTTTTGACGGTATCGGGACTTATACAATACACTGAGGCCCAAAATATTTTGGTTTTCAAGAGGGGTTGGGTCTTACACTCTATTAGAGGCCCATGAGTGTTTGAAAATGATTTGTTTAGGGTGATTAAGATCAAAACCCTAAATTAATTTCAGAATGCATTTTATTTAAATAAAAAATTCAATAAAAATGAAAAAATTATCAAACATGTGTGAAAAACAAGTTGTGATCTTGGGTTAATGTTTGAAAAAGCATGTTTATATCCACAAAATGATTGGAAACCAATTAAATTTGGAAAATCAAGGAGGAAAAAATATTTTAAATGTTAAAAAACAAATAAAAGATTAATTCTTTGCAAAAATATCAAGCATATGAAATAAATAATATTTTTGGGAATTTTTGGCAAAATAAAATATTTTAACATTTTTGTGAATTATTTAAAAAAGAATCAACTCAAAATCATTAAAACTCAGAGAGAATTTAATTTTTGAATCAATTAAATAAAATCACAAAATTCAAATATTTAAAAATTCAAAAAAAGGCGCCAAGAACACCAAGTTCTTGCCCGCGCCCTCTGTTTCCTCAGATTTGCGTTTTCTATCTAATCTCACTGAATACTTGATGAAATCACACAATCCACATATCAATCTGCTCGTTTTCTCCTCACGATCATGTCTATGGTTTTTAATTTCATTTATTTTAAGCATGGAATAAGAAATCAAGACAAAACCTCAAGAACCCTAAATTCTGCATGAAGGCTGGGAATTTTGATACACGATTCAAACAAAGCAATTAATTGAGGGGAAACATTCTATGCATGATTATGAACATTTGGCAAAAGTATTGTGTGGGGAAATATGCATAGATTGAGAGATGACCAAGTTTAGGCTTACTTGAAGGTTGTGACAGCAAGAGCAATGTGATTTTTGAGTTGGAGGTGTTACAGATGAGTTGTGATGATCTGAACAGCTTCCCTACACCATATGGAGTGTGTTTGAATGCTTGGACTTGATTGGAAATGGCTGGATCACTTCATGGCATCTCAACTGCAACTTGGTTGAAAACATGAGCAACTGGTTGGTGATTCTGAGAAATCAGTGTTACAGTTGTGTGTTTAGTGTTTGATTAACTCACATATGATGTTTATGAGGTGTTAGAGCAATTGGTTTGAGTGGAATTGCTCCCTACTGAAAAATTCGATAGTGACTTGCTAAGAAAGGCATTTTTTAGAGTGAGAAGATGATTTTGAGAAAGGCAAGTGTTGTAGGCCTTTGGTGTACTTAAACTGAGCACAAATGAGCTCTATTTATAGCAGAGCAAGTTTGTTTTCCAATCAATAGTGAATGACAACTGCATCAGACCATTGTCCAATTGCATCACTTTGGAATCTTAAGTCTCCTCTAGCCATTGACTAGAGGTTAGAGCACAGGCCTTTGGTTCCCTAGTTCAGAGATCATCCTTGACTCATTCAGTTGGAAAAGGCTCAGTTCATGCCACCTTGGTGCATCCATTTAATGCTCCAAAACAAAATTGGAGTCTTGTCCCCCTTTTAGGCATTTCTAGGTTTGGCATGCTACTTTTGGTTCCAAAGACTTGGGAGGCTTATGGATCAGTGCTTGTTCCTCCTTGGTCTCCCTCTGAGGTGTTCAGATGGATAAACTTGTTTGTCATTTGCACAATTTGATCAAATCAAGCAAAATGCACAAATCTGCCTTATTATGACAGTTGCAGCAAGGCATATTTCCATTGTCATAACTCTTAGCTCAAATGGGATTTGATGGAGTTCTTGGCCATTTTGGAAAGCTCTCATATGATACAACATATGTGTGATCATATTTTGGCTTGACACTTTTTGGATTTAAGTGAAAAATGCCCTTACATTTTGAAAAAAGTGAAACAGGTTCTGACTTAGTGAAAATTTCAGTAAGTGTTGGAAAAAGTGGCATTTTCATGTTTTTGTCATTTTGGTCACTCCATAATTAAAAATCCATGAAGAAATAGAGTGAGGTGTAGTTGACACTTTTGAAGCATGCTATGAGAACTACAAATCCATCTTTGGATCAGTCAAAATGGTTGCTTGGATCTCAAGTTATGATCCTTGGAAGTTGGTACCCTAGCCACTTTGCTCCATAACTTAGAAATTTTCTAAGTTTTTTATGGTTACCCCTTTTACAAGTTATCCCACTTTTCTTGATTTTTCTTGATGAATGATGATTCCAATCACACATTAACATCATTTTAGGGTTAGGGAACCATAAGTGATCAAAAAATCAAAAAGTCAAACTTTGACTTTTGGGCACAGTTGACTTTTTATCAAATGAATTCCAAACTGTACGATCCTCTATGAAATCAAGTCCTTGACCTAAATCAAACTTGATGGATTGATTTCATAGGTGTTATAGGGTGTATTGAATCATGTCCCAAGGTTTGGGAGCATGTCCTGGTCAAAAGTCAAAGGCACAGTTGACTTTTTCCGCGAAACCCTAACTGTGGTTCTGATGAACTTGAAACTTGTGGATCAAGCTTCTTGGATCAATCCATTGTTGCAAATGGATCAATGTGGCTTGTTAGAGACCCTCAAATCATCTCTTGAGGTCTTGGCTCATGTTTTGTCCCAAAAGTCAACTTAGGGGTGAATTAGGTCAATAAACCCTAATTCCTGATCTTTTTATGAATGCATCCCCTGAGGCTAAATTGACTTGATGATTAAATTTATGATGCCCCTTAGAGTATTTTGGGTTATGATTTGAAGCATTCGCTCATGCCTAGAGGAAAATTTCCACCTGGAGGCCCTGGTCGACCAAAGCCCTAATTTGGTGACACTGGCGATCTTGAGGCTTGATCCACTTGGAATGTTGTAGCCTTGTGCTTGATCCTTAATGTGGGAGTCCTCTTGATCCATTGTGGATGTTTGAGAGGTTTAGACAAGTTGAAGATCATGTCATTCCTTGATTGATCCTTTGTCTAAGAGCTCTGAGAGGGCTTGAAACCCTAAGTTTGATTGTAGTGGATGCTCACCCATCTTTGGGGAGACTAATGAGGTATGATGGTCCATCCATATTGTGATGATGATTTGCACAATGATGGGAAATCTTAGTGGTCAAAATTTGGGGTATGACATATATGTTCAAAGTGTGTGACATTTTTAGGGTTTCCTAAGTTTCATTTTGATTTCTTTTGAATGATCCCTTGTTTTTCCTTGTGCATTTTGACTTGTATGAACCTTATACATCTTGTATGAACCTTAAATGATGTTGTGAATTTGTACATCCTTGTTCTTACTTGTTTTTAACACATTTTCAAGTGTATGTTTACATGTTAATGTATGTTTAAACTTTGTTCATACCATAAGACTTTTTGCTTGATCTTTTGTCTTAACATGTGATCTTCCTCCATGTTTACATGACCTTAATGAGCATATATGCCTTTGTATTGATCATACCATGTTCTAAGTACTCTTAAATACTTCATTTTGTCTTAAACATGCCTTTGTGTACATGCTTATATGTCAAACTCTTTGTGATGTTTCCACTTTGTTCAAGACCATGTTTGAACCCTAACATGAATGTTTGGTTGTTACCTACTTGTCTTAAACATGTTCAACTTGTATCCATGCTTAAATTTCCAAGTAATGTCTTAACTTTTTCACATGATGTTTAACTTGTCATCTATAAGTATGCTCACATGTCATCTCTTATATAATGCCTCTCCCATCGACATGTTATTGTCATAAACATGTCTTTTGTTAAAATGTGCTTTGGTTGTTACCTTTACTTGTCCATGTTTAAATTGTATCCATGTTTAAGTGATGTTTTAACTTATACATGTTAACTTTGAACTTTGTCCTCATCCATGTTTAAGTATTGTTATAACTTTTACATGTTAACTTGAACCTTGTTTTCATCCATGTTTAAGTATGGTTATAACTTATACATGTCATACTTGAACATTGAATCTTACCATGCTTAAGTGTTGTGATGACTTATCCATGTTGAAATATTTAAATGATTAAGTGTTGTTACAACTTATCTTTACTTGTCTTGTATTCATGATTAAGTGGTGTTAGTAAAGTCTAATGCATGCTTACCCTAATTATGAACTTGAAATCCATGATACTTTAGTCTTGTTAGAACTATACCTCATGTGTGTTTATATGTTTTAACATCTTTACTTGTGTGTACTTACTTTGGTTGTCACCATGTTATTTTGAAACTTCTTTGAACTTTGAATGTGTGCTTGGTTGTTACTTTGTTTCCTTTATGACTTTGTCAAGTCCTTTTTTAGATGTTGTCACATCTATCCTTATGCTTTGGTTGTAACCATGTGCTTTATCTTTGTCATACTACCATTGGCATCATGCTTGAATGTTAATTTGAATACTTGCAATTGATATCATGTTTGAATATCATACTTGTTCATATCATCCATCTATTCACACTCTTTCTAACTTTGTCAAGTTATCCCCCCAAGTGATGTTAGCTTGTTAGCTTCCATCCTTAGTTGCATTTTGTTCCCAAATCCAAGGGAAAGAACTCATCATTGACTCAATGTCATTAGTAGCTTAGCAATATCCATTTCCCATTTGCCCTTGTTAGAGTTATTAAGTCTTTACAACTTAGACTTAGGGTAGAATTTACAACTCTTTTGACTTTGTTAAGTCAAGTATGTGTTAAGACCATAACACTTACCTCCCCTTTGAACCTTTGATCATAATCAAGTGTTCATTCATCCTTAGTGAGGTGAGCTATAAATGCTATGATTCCAGCCTTGTAAGAATATGTAGGAACAAGACCGCGAAGTTTTGGCGAGCATACTTAGTGACTAAACCCTTAGGTTCCTATCCTCACCATAAAACCCAAACACAAGAACACAAAACAATAGCATACAATAACACAAATACTAGCAAGAGGTTCCTATAGAGTACTATAGATACTTAGGATGCTAACACCTTCCCTAGGTATAACCAACCCCCAAACCTTAGATTCTCTTAAGCTTTGTTGTTACATAGCACACTTAGGGTTTTCTTCGATCTTTACCCTTTCCTTTGGATAAATCAAAGCTCGGTGGTGAATATTTAAAGATTTGTGATTCAAGTTAATCAATAGCTTGATATCCGATTCTCACTGCAACAGGGGGTTTTGAATTGGGTTTTAAAACAAAAGCTTTTTCGTCCAACTCAAAAAGTCAACGTAATCAAAAGATTGAAAGGAGGAAGACACAAGGAATTTTATCCTGATTCACTTGAAAATAAAAGTTAATCCAGTCCACCCACCAAGGTGATTTTGCCTTATACACAAGGACTTAATCCACTATAATCAACTCATTACAAATGAACTAGCAACAACTAGTGACTAACAAACCACAATGACAAACTGTCAAAGTCTTCTCAAGGATTCTGAACCAATTGGTCCCTTAAGGAAATACAAACAACAAGTTTGAATAAAGATTTATGTTACAAGTTGCTTCTACACAAGTAGATTTAAAAAAAATGAAATACAAATACTTAAAGAAAATAAAGCACAAAGTTAAGAGCTTTGCACGTAGAAACGGTCTTGTAAAGTTTGCCTCTTCTCTCTTTTTCTTCAAGTCTCCAAGTCCTCTTTATATAGCATGAAAAAGGAACCATTGGAGGGAAAATCAGGAATACACAAAAATGCAGCTGTCTAGTAACGGATTAGTGACAGGTGTGAAGAATAATACAATCCTTAGCCCACAATTCCAGGTTAGTGGAAGGAATATTTTTGTTTTGTACGATGTACTATTTGATCACGTATCCTTTTGATCTTGTCTTCAAATTCATTGGCTTCTAATGAAAAGTTGATGAAGCATGAAAAGAAGAATCCCAAAACTGAAATCAGAATCTTCATCAGAACCTTGACAGCATCAGTGTCTGGCTTAAGATCTTCATAATCTTTAGTTAAGTAACAAAACTTTAGAAGCTTGCCATTCTTCAGAAGCCTGATGATCAGAGTCACATCCAGAAGCAGAAATTGAGAGATCATTGCAGCAGCGACATAGCGTCTTTCCAGAAGCTTCTTAGGATTGAATCAATGCGGAAGTGAAATTCAGAACACAAAGTTTAGAAACTGACAACATTGCATATTATATCTTCAGAATCAAAACTTGCAGTTAAAGCTACACAATCATAAACCATTAGGGTGCCAAAATTATTCTCACATAAATACTCAATTGTTATCATCAAAACTCAGAGGTATTAATGCATAACCAAATCTTGTTCTAACACAAGGTGTATGTGACTGCCTCTACTGCATGAATCTAGGGTCTCCCAAGCAGACACCAGTATGCGGGATGAATGTCTATCACCTGGAAAATAATGGCGAAAGTTGTTGGACAAATCATGATTGGCAATTCCACTTCCATATTTAATACTCACCTTGAGCCATCAAATTTCTTCATAATCAAGGCGCTAGGCGTCATAGCAACCCCCCTCAAATGACAGTTTCAACATTGTAGTCTTCAGGATGACATTAAAAAAAGGATCTAGTATCCACCAACACTCTGGGCAGCAGTGTGATTACATATCTCAACAAAATATACAGAGCCTTGTTCTGAGTTCTTCCTTCGGAAGGCAACTCATCATCATTAAACCTCAAAAAGTTTCCGGTAGTGATGTTGGTCACCACAACATCAAACTGGTCCAATATAATATCTTTGGCATCATGTGTTTCTCTTAGGACTCTCATTAGTGAATCCCTATGAGCTTCCAAGCCAAGCAATATAGATAGCATTGAAATTTTTGTGGGAGTCTGATTCAACTGGTTGACTACCTTATAGTCACTCTTATTTATGATTCTAAAACTACTTAGCCTCCTTCTATGATGCAGCAGCTTTAGGGGATGAAGTCCCTTCTTGTGATTCTACATTCTGGGTAAGTTTGGAGTGTTAATGGCGACTTCTTCCCTTTAGCCTTGGCTAAAGATTCACCAGTTCTTTGCGCAAACACTCGATTACTATAGATCATTCCTCCTGGTCCAACAATGGAAGTGACATTTGGCTTATTAATCACCAGGGGTTGATTATCCTGCCCCTGATTATAGACTTTTGGTTTGTATCTCCATGGCACTGCCTTTTTCACTTTTATAGGGGAAAGGTGCAAGGATCTGAATCACTAAGGGATTGACTGGGATTTTTATTTTTTGTGCTGGATAAGGGATATCCACCATAGACACTTCCTTCACCTTCTTTTTGCTAGGACAACCAATTTGGATTGTTCCCTGATTAATAAATTATTGTATGCAACTTTTCAAGCTTTCATCAATCTTTGTATTGGAGGTACAAGCTTCATTATCAATATGACTTATTGGGATAAAGCCATGTTTCCTCAATTGCTCCCCTATAATAGCAATAGGAGTTTGAGTTTCTTCTACTTTCCCAATAAGCTCATGATCAATATTTTCCTCCACGACACTAACAGGGCATGCGCTGGCATGGGATTTGTTCCAACATTTGGGCATGTTTGTGTGAAAGTGATTGCCTTTGAGTCAATCAATTATTTGTCCAATCTTTCCTTAAGAGTGTTGTCTCGCTGATGACTTGAACCTCATTATTGGTCTTATTTCTCCAGTTAGTTGGAATCTCATGTCAATAGAACTCGTGAGTGGGTCATAACTCTATAAGGGACTTAGGGTGGATTGTGACTCTTGTGTATCTATATCTTGACAGGTATTGGTTCTAATTCTCCATCTTATGTCGGCAAGAGAAGTGTTCTACCAATGGATGATGGTAAGGTTCTAGTATTGTTTCGGGTGGTGGGAACTCTAGAGGATGAGTGTGATTTCTATGTAGACTATTAGCTAACCAGTACTGCCTAAGAACCCCTGGTGTTCCACACTATTTGAATCAGAGTAGCAAAGTGGAAGGTGATTAATGGAAGAGTTCAATAAAGTTTATGGAGGATCAGAGAGATAGTTACTTGTAGGAACTAAAGTAAGATAATCTCGTGCCAAGTGTGTTATCTTATTGGAATAATACGAGAAAAGTGAAGCATCAGGTGTAGACGCTTACAGTATCGTGTCAGGTCCAATGAAGTTGATGAGGTTACCAATCAATGGATTATAAATTTTTTCGCAATTGCTAAAGGTTTATAAGAGAAGAGTCGTCAATATTGTGTGTAGTCAAGGAATTGGTAAATGATCACATGAAGTTTTAAGAGTGTCGGGTATTCGATTAGAATAATATGTCGTCGTTATGGGCTTGGTTAACTCAGTGTAAAAGGAGAATTTGGAGACTCTATGAAGACTCGTGACCAAGAGTTCAGAGTGGCATATCATAAGAGTTAGAAGTTAATTAAATATTAGAATAAGAGTATGGTTAAGATCGTGAAGTTTTGAGATTTTAGGGAAGAATGAAATTTGATAGTGACGTTAAGTTAGAAGATTGAATATGTCAGTGGATTGAACTGAAGTAAACTCTATTGGTGACTGAGGATGGTGATGTAAGAAGTGTATCTTTGTTAAGTGGAGGAAATTCGGGGACGAATTTAAGGGGGGAGTGTAATATCCCATATTCCCATAAATGTTATATTTGTTGTTAGTTGATATCAACTGAGTTCCAGTGTACTCTATCTCTTGTCCAATGGATGAGAAGAGAAAAAAAGTTATCAGAAAAGAGGAAAAAGGAGAAAGAAAAGAAAGGAAAGAAGAGAAAAGAAGAGAAGGAAGAAAAGGAAAAAAGATGGGAAGAAGAAGAAGAAGAAGAAGAAGAAGAAGAATTCCATGGAAGACATCATCATCATCATCAACACCATGATTTTATCTCATCTTCTTCACCAAACTTAATCATCTTCATCTCTAGAGGTGAGTTCCATATATAGAACTAGCTTGGGGGGGGGGAGAGATTTCATAAATTGGGAATTCTAGGGTTTGTGTTGATTCTATGTTGTTGTTGTGGTAATTTATGTTGTTGTGATGATTCTATGTTGTTGTTGTGTCGATTCTATGTTGTTGTTGTTATGTTAATTCTATGTTGTTGTTGTGTTGATTTTATGTTGTTGTTGTGCTCTTCATGTGATAGAATGTTGTTGTTGTTACTATGATGCATATGTGTGTGTTTTGTGGATATATTCCATATAAATCCTGTGTAATATAGGTGGTAGCTATTAAAAGTGGTTAAACATTGTTAGGAATGGAAGAGAACATGTTTTAACAAGTATTTTTGACAAAAGTTACAGTGACAATCGATTGCACTTGTCTTACAATCGATTGCATCTTCCAAAACGCTGAAAATCACTAAAAACATGTTGTGCAATCAATTGCATATTTATTGCAATCGATTGTTTCTCAAAATTTCAGAAATAGAAAGATGAGGAAGCTGATGCAATCGATTACACCCTTTATGCAATTGATTGTATCCCCTGTTTCTTTCAAAAAAAATCATGTTTCCCAAGGTCCCTAATCCATTTTATGAGTCCTATAACTTATGTTATGATGTGTATGCATTAACTTAACATTAATCGGTCAATTTACACAAGTTTGGGTGTCTTTTAACCTAGAATCTTAGTTAGGTTAAAATATGTGGTTCTTGTTTCCACCATAATTCAAGAACCGTGGATCCATTTAATATGAGACTTGAAGCATTGGGGAGATAATCCAATGGACTATTGGATGGTGATGAGAGACCATGAACTAACCAAGGATGCTTGGTGGAGGATAGTAATGATTATATGTCAATGTGTTTCATGTATGACATTTTGATATGCTAATGTGTATGCTATGAATTAGTTGGTTATTTTGATTATGTAATAATAAGAATTAAAACTTTATGATGATGAATGAGGAAACCTAGGAGTACAACTATGTGAATGACTTAGAAAGATAATCTAGATTATGGAAATAAGTTATGCGATGGTGCTTGGAAGCAAAGGTACCTTGGTGTGTGCCATGGACAAGTAGTCGCTAGAACTATAGCTTAGTTACGAAATAATATGCTTTGTATGGAACATGAGTAGATGATAGGAATTAGTGAGTAAGATCATCTAGTGATTAGAGAGTACAATCACGTTGAATTGATGAACTTTCATGTATTCAGAAACAACCCCAATGGTGTGCCTGTCCCAAAGATTGATGCTTATGAAAAGTAAGAATTGGGATGTATGCACTAATACTTCGCTCAACCAAATGGGTGAGAGTCCCATAGTGCAACCAAATGGGTTAGAATCTTATAGTGGACCTCAAAGTGGGTTAGAGTCCCATATGAGGAATAAGGCTCGAAATGGGTTTAAGTCCCATAGGGAGCGACTTTTCTTTGATTGGGTACGAGTCCCATGAAAGAATCCAAAATCCACAAGAAAGTCGAAGCATCATACAAGGATCCGTGACCCTTGTTGATAATCTTAGACGTAAGGATGGTTGAGGAAAGATGCCTTGGTACGACTTCCGAATAATGATTATTTTGAGTTGGCGAACTCAAATGTGCATGTTTCTATACATTGCAAATATCCCATAGACACTTAAGTTTTAGTTATCGTGTGTGAATGATACACAAGTAACGAGAGATGAAGATTTTAGTTAGGATTCAATTAGAAAACCCTGTAGATTCGAGTGGACCCATATGATATGGTAACTCACTGAGATTATTATCTCATCCCAATATTGTTGTTATTTTCCAGGTATTCCTTGCAGGTTGAATTCAAGAGAATTGCTAGATGGTGTTTCGAAAGTGTCTGACTATTGTAATCTTCCGTTGTGGATTTTGTACAATTGTAGATATTGTAATTAGTTCTTAAAATTTTATTTAGGCATTATTCTATGACATGTGTCATATGTTGTATTTTATTTTATGGACATGTGTATAAAGATGTCGTTAGACACTTATGTTGTGACAGTACAAAAAATTGAAACTTGTATGGTATTATTCATGATATATATTATATAGGGTGTTACACTGAAGCTGTCAAGAAGGTTATCTACCTCACCCACAAGGAACTCTTCAAGGACAAGAAGAAATCTCTGATGGGTTTAAAGGGCAAATCTAAAGAAGATTCTTTCAAAGAACAAGCCAACATGAAGCTGAGTGTCGAACCCCAAATTTTGACCACCCTTATTTTCACATTCAGCTAACTTAGGATTTAGATTACTAACTTATCCAGAGCCCATACGAGTCATCTGGTCTCCCTAATGACTTAAAAAAGTCAAAGGGTACCATTCTGACTTTTTCCCTCTTAAAAAATTGACTTTAGAGGTTTTTTAGATTCTAATATATAGTTTTTTATTTAATAATATGATGCTATGAATTTCTTATAAGCACATTTTAAACAAAATTTAGATAGCACTTAGTCTTTTTATATAGGAAATTATTATATTTAATTAAGTAGAAAATACTTTGTGAAAATAATATATTATCTATTTACTATTAATTGGTACTATTTCTATTATGGTTAATTTAATATAATTTATCTTATTATTAGGGGGCTAATATCATTTAGAAGTTAATTAAATATAAATATTATAATTAGGTAGAAAAATCGTTATTTATCAATTAAGTGTTTTTTAGTTAATTTAATCAGAATATTATTTGGGGTTTTTTATTGTTATTATTAAATAGTGTTATTAGTTAGGAGTTAATCATTAGTAAAATATTAATCCTATCATTATCTATAATATATTATTAGGATCTGATTATTATTTAGCCATATTGTTATGTTATTAATCTGGTCAATATTGTGACCAAGTTCGGTCAATAAATTTCAAGCCCAAAAAACCCTAGATTGCGAAGAAGGTGAAAGCAGAATAGATCAAAAGACATCAATTGAACTTCAATCAAAGGATTCCATTTTTATTACACATAATACATCAGAAGTTAGAATTTACAAAGAATTTGGACCCAATATGTCAGATCCTAAGAAAACCATGAATCAATTAAATCCTAACTAAATCAAATCTGAATCAATCAAATACAAATTTTTCTAATACAAACCAATCTGAGTAATCACAAAACTTAATTCTAACTTTAAATCAGAAGCAGGGTCGGAAAAAAAGAGAATAAAAACCCTAACTATTTGCTTTCTGCAAATTCCCAAAGCATCTTCAAAGCTCTAATTCCTATGGTTTTATTGAAACCCTAATTCCTTCGAGCTAAACCACCATCACAATCCAGAAGCACCTCACACAAGGAAGAAGAGAAGAAGTTATAAGAGGAAGAAAGGATAAACCAGATCAAGGAAAAGAAAAAGAACCAAAGTCGTTACCTTTTTTTGACCAAGAATAGCCTCCTTCTTGTAGGTTGGTTATCTCACTTTATATGTTATTGATCACACTTGCATGTTGTAGTAGCTTAGACTATTGTGTAGATCTGAACAGATCCGAGCTTATTTGTTTGAAATGATTTGTTATTTGAAAATTTAATTGCGTGTTGAGTTGTTAGGTTTAGGTTATTTGTGTTTCTGGAAAAGTTTAGGGTTAAGGTTATTTGCAATTAGAGTTACAGTTTATATGGG
Source organism: Lathyrus tuberosus (assembly GCA_022829125.1). Taxonomy (NCBI): domain Eukaryota; kingdom Viridiplantae; phylum Streptophyta; class Magnoliopsida; order Fabales; family Fabaceae; genus Lathyrus; species Lathyrus tuberosus. The sequence goes on along the minus strand of JALAZF010000803.1, from coordinate 274,493 downwards.
GGTTAGGGTTCATGGGGTATTATTAGGGTTCTTGAGGGTTTGAAGGGATATGAGTAGGTTTAAAGGATCTAGGAAGTTAGGGTTTGAAGGTTTGAAGTTTATGGTTGAGCTTCAACCAAAAATTAAGGAAGGCAGTGGTTTTTAGGGTGGTGATCAGTGCTTGAGGGTGGTCGAGGTTTGATAGGAGGTTAGAGAGAGAGAGAGAGAGAGAGAGAGAGAGAGAAATGGATAAAATAAATAAAATTTGAAGAGAAATGGGTTAAATACTCATTCCCTCAACTACCACGTCATTCTTACATGGCATTCCCTCTGCCAATCACTTTAAACACTCATATTAAGCATAATGTAGCGAGCGATTTTGGACGCGGTTCTTAAGCACCGGTCGCTCTCTGCGGTTTGAGCTTTGACTACAGGTCGATTCATTTTTTATCCTATTGTGAGCTGAATAAGGAAGGGAAATAGATGTCTCCAATTAACCCTGCTTGTATACTGAGTTTAAACAGCGGTCTGTTAGGTTACGGATGCTATCAATGTGGGGGGCCTTTGTACTGGTTATTTGTATTTTCGCCAATACTGTTTTCTTTCTTTTTACCTGGGCAGAAGGTTTCTGGCGGGGAATAAGGATTAGGATGTTAGGACTGGTGCTTTTGAATTACTGCTTTTGATTGACGAAGATATGGGATTTGGGTTTTTTGTTGATTGCGCTCGCTAAGATCTTTTCTTTCGATCTTATGCCTACGTATTCCCGTTTACCGAAACAGGGAAATCAGAGCGTTCGTAGTTCCTCCCATTATGGGAGGAAATGGTTGTTTTTGGTGTCTTGTTCAAAGCCCAAGACGTGAAGCGAAAGGTAGTTTGTATCTTGTTCAAAGCCCAAGATGTGAAGCTGAAAGGTCTATTTGTGTCTTGTTCAAAGCCCAAGACGTGAAGCTGAAAGACCTCGACTTTAGAGAGAATTTTTCATCTCTAAAGAGGGGGAAGAGAATTACTTTAACTGGGATACGCGGATCCGAGCAATGCCATAATTTCCGAAGAAAGGGTTTTAACCTGAAGGAGAAGACTTTAACTCAGTGTAGAGCAATGCCATCTTTCCTTAGGAATTTCTCATGCTAAAAGAGGGAGAGTGGCATGGATGTAGATGATCCAGAGGCTTGCCGCTTACAGCGATTAGATGAAGGGAAAGGAGTTGTTGATGTTTGTGTACTTCGAACGAGGCACAGCTTTGATGCTAAAAGGTCGATTGGATCAACCAGTGGTTTTCTTATACAAAGCCTAAGAGGAGGCTAATTTCCGCTAGGAAAATCATTATACAAAGCCTAAGAGGAGGCTATTTTGTGTCTCGTACAAAGCCCGAGATAGAGGCTAAAAGTTTTTGACCCAGTAGGGCATATCGTTATACAAAGCCTAAGAGGAGGTTAGCACAGAGTTGACTCAGTTGGAGAATCTTTTATACTCAGTAATAGAGTGTTTTTGTATCTCGTACAAAGCCCGAGAGAGAGGCGAAAAGGTTATTGACTCAACGAGGGAGTCTCTTATGTGTCTCGTACAAAGCCCGAGAGAGAGGCTAAAACGTTGTTTGACTCCGCTGGGGAGAATCATTGTACAAAGCCCAAGAAAAGGCTAAGGTTACTGTGTCAGTTAAGTGACAGGTCCAGCATACTGATTTTGAAAGAGAAAATCAGTTCTTATATGAGCATCACTGTACTCATGGGTTAGATCTGAGGATCGGGGTTGTTTCATTTTCTTTGAGGAAACTGGAAATCCAAAGGGTATTGAGACTGTCCGAGTCTGCGGGTTTCCTTCCTATTTAACGAAGGGGATCACTTGAGAATGTCTTTGAGACTCAAGGAAGTTAGACTGTCCAAGTCTAGAGTTTTTTCCTTTTGTACTATGCTTTGAGAAACAGTAGTAGACTCTATGAAAGGACTGTTCTATGAGGATGACTAGGTTCTGTTCCTATACCTCTAGAAGGTCGTCGGGACAATTTGTACGAAGCCCAAGAGGAGGCTGAAAACTTTTAAGAAGCCGACGGGTCCTTGTACGAAGCCCAAGAGGAGGCTATCATTCCCGAAGGAAGAGATCATTATACGAAGCCTAAGAGGAGGCTGTGAATACTTCTAAGAAGCCGTAGGGTCCTTGAATAATGCCCAAGAGGAGGCCGATGCTTTTAAGAAGCCTGTGGGTCTATCATCTCCTTTCCATTAGGAGAGATAACTCTTTTAAATATGAAAACCACTGGTAAACGTGCGAGGTTTACTATCCAGCGACTTTTAACTTTTAAAGAGGGTTCCTTAGTTAAGGTCCAAGATTATGACCGTAGTGGGTACCCAAACCCCGAGACATTCAAGGCAAGCTATCCACGAGGAATAGATCAAGTCAGGAAAGTTCTAGAATTGGGAAGAAACTCAAAGATGCCATTCACGGAGAATACATTCATCTTGGGGAGTAGAGTTTCTTGACGATTCCTAAGGAGGACAGCCGAAGAGAAGACTGTATCTGGTGCTCCTATTGGGGATCCAGGCGTCTATTTCTACGAATAAGTGAAACGGCGTCACCTAGTTCTAGACGTAGTTGCCGGGGAAACTCGAAATATCTATACTATTATTACACAGTAGATATGAGTTTATGAAAGGAGACTTACAGTGAGCAGCCCCACAATACAGTTTATAATATGAAAGCAGTAAATGAAAGCGATAACCACTTACTCGGTTGTAGTGCTTCCATGCTGTTTGGTTAGTTGTTCAACAAAGAAAGATTGAAAACAACGGTATATTCAAAATCAAAGGAAAAAGTGCTTTGAAAAAGAAAGATCTGGGGCTTACAGCTCAAGGAGAGGCCCAGGGTTTTATCAGTGAGCGCACTGTTGAATTTGTACAGAGGGACTTATACAAGTGACTGAGGCCCAAAAAGGTTTTTTGTACAAAGGGATGGGTCTTACACTCTCTCAAGAGGCCCAAAAAGGGTTTAAAGAAAAGAGTGGGGCTCATAACACGAGGGTAGGCCCAAATGATTTTTCGTTTAAAATGGCGATCGCGCCGAGATTTTCTTTTAACGCTTAGGGACTTATACAATAAGTGAGGCCCAAAATGTTTTGGTTAAAAGGGGGATTGGGTCTTACACTCTATTAGAGGCCCAAAGAGTTTTGAAGAAAAATAAATGGGTCTTACTACTAGAGGGTAGGCCCAGATGATTTTTGAAAAGGTGACGATCGCGCCGTTTGTTTTTTGACGGTATCGGGACTTATACAATAAGTGAGGCCCAAAGAGTTTTGGTCAAAAAAAGGATTGGGTCTTACACTCTAATAGAGGCCCAAAGTGTTTTGAAAATGATTTATGAGGGTTAAATTAATCCAAAACCCTAATTTGTTTTCAAAATGTATTTAATTGAATAAAAATTCAATTAAAATGATCAAAAATTGTTTAACACATGGAAAACAAATTGTGATCTTGGATTAATGCTTCAAAAATTAAGTATTGACCTACAAAATAATTAGAAAGCATTAAAAGTTGCAAAATCAATGTAGAAGAAATATTTAAAATGCCAAAAACAATCAAAATATTAATTCTTTACAAAAATATCAATTATATGAAATAAATAATATTTTTGGGATTTTTTGATAAAATAAAATATTTTAACATTTTTGTGAATTATTAAAAAAAGAATCAACTCAAAATCATTAAAACTCAGAGAGAAATTAATTTTTGAATCAATTAAACAAAATCACAAAATTCAAATATTTGAATTTGAAAAAAAGACGCCAAGAACAAGCTGAAGAACACGCGCTTGTTCTTGGTTTCTCAGATTTGCGTTTTCTATCCAATCTCCATGAATACGTAATCATATCATGCAATCCACATATCATTATGCTCGCCTCAACCTCACGATCATGTCTATGTACTTTAATTTCCGTTAAATTAAACATACAACAAGAAATCACGAAGAGACCTCAAGAACCCTAATTTCTGCATGAAGGCTAGGATTTTTGATACACGATTCAAACAATGCAATTAATTGAGGGAAAACATTCCATGCATGATTATGAACATATGGCCAAATTATTGTGCGAGGAAATATGCATAGATTGAGAGATGACCAAGTATGTGCTTACCTCCAAGCCGTGACAGTAAGTTCAGAGTGATTTTTGATTTGGAGGTGTTACAGATGAGTGGTGATGATCTGAACAGCTTCCCTACACCCTATGGATTGTGTTTGGATGGTTGGACTTGATTGAAATTGGCTGGATCATTTTGTGATACCTCAGCTGCACCTTGTTTGAAAATTTGAGCAACCAGCTGGTGATTTCATGAAATTGATGTTTCAGAAGTTATGTGATTGTTTGATCAGCTCATATGTGATGTATGTGAGGTGTGTGAGTGATTGGTTTGTGCAGAATTGCTCTCAAACTCAAAACCCGATAGCTACCTTGCTAAGAAAGGCATTTTTGCCAAGAGAAAGAGATTTTGAGGAAAGCATCTGTTAGATGGCTTTGGTGTACTTAAACTGAACACAATTGAGCTCTATTTATAGTAGAGCAAGTTTGTTTTGCAAGGAATAGTCCATGGCAGCTGGTAAGTAGGTTTCCTCAATGTTGGCCAATGGAAATGAAAGTCTCCTCTACCCAATGACTAGAGGTTAGGGCACAGAGCTTTGGTCCCCTTGGTCTTGGATAAGTCTTGACTGATTTCAGATGAGAATGGCTCAGTCCATGCCACCTTGATGGTTCCATTGAATGCCTCATTCCAAATTTGAAGTCTTGCCCCTATTTTGGCAACTCTAGGTTCAACATGCTATTCCTTGTTCCTTGGACCTTGGAGGCTTGGCTCAGTGATTGTCCCCTTTGGATTCAATACTCTGAGGTGTCCAAGTGGATTGGAGCAATTGAATTTGGCTGATTTTGGCAAATCGACCAAAGTTGCAAATTCTGTCTTGCTTTGACAGATTTCAGCAAGGCAACTTGCCAATGTTGTATCTCATGATGTAGGTTGAATTTGGCAATGTTCTTGGCCATTTTGGAAAGCTCTTACATGATACAACAACTGTTTGAACAAGTTTGGTTTTGATATCTTTTGATTCCAAGTGAAAAATCCCCCTACATTTGGCAAAAAGTGAAGGCAAATTCTGACTTAGTGAAAATTTCACTAAGTGTTGGAAAAAATGACATTTTCACTTTTCAGCCACTTTGATCACTCCATAACTCAAAATCCTTAATGAATTGGAATGACTTGTAGTTGAAGTTTTTGTAGGTGATAATGAGGGCTACAAATCCATCTTTGGATGAGAAAAAATGGCCTTGTGGTTTAGGAGTTATGGTCCTCCAAAGTTGGTACCTTTGCCACTTTATTTTTAACTTAGAAAAATTTCTAAGTTTTATGGTTACCCCTTTTACAAGTTATCTCACTTTTCTTGATTTTTCTTGATGAATGATGATTCAAATCATACATTAACATCATTTTAGGGTTAAAAATCCATTTTGGTGAAAAATCTCAAAAAGTCAAAGTTGACTTTTGTGCACAGTTGACTTTTTATCAGATGAATTCCAAACTGTGCAATTCTTCAGGAAATCATGTCCTTGACCTAAATCAAACTTGATGGACATGTTCCATGGGTGTCATAGGGTATATTCAATCATGTATTAGGGTTTGGGAGCATGTCTTGGTCAAAAGTCAAAGTTACAGTTGACTTTTCCCTTAAAACCCTAATTGTGGTGCAGATGAAAATGAGACTTGTTGCTCAAGCTTCTTGGATCAATCCATTGTTACAAATGGATCAATATGGTGTTTTAGAGACCCTCAAATCATTTCTTGAGGTCTTGGCTCATGGTTTGTCCCAAAAGTCAACTTAGGGGTGAATTAGGTCAAGAAACCCTAATTCCTGATTTTTGATGAATGCATCCCCTGAGGTAAAATTGACTTGATGCATGGGTTCATGAGGTTCCATGAAGCATATTAGGTCATGTTTTGGATCATTGCCTTGTGCCCAGATGAAAATTTCCATCTGGAGGCCCTGGTCGACCAAAACCCTAATTTGGTGACACTATCGATCTTGAGACTTGATCCACCTAGAAGGGAGCAGCCTTGTGCTTAATCCTTGAAGTGGGAGTCCTTTTTGATCCATTGTGGATGTTTGAGAGATTAGACAAGTTGAAGATCATGTCATTTCTTGATTGATCCTTTGTCTAAGCACTCAGAGAGGGCTTGAAACCCTAATTTTGATTGTATTGGATGCTCACCCATCTTTGGGGAGACTGATGAAGCATGATGGTTTATCCATATTGTGATGATGATTTTCACAATGATGGGAAATCTAAGTGGTCAAAATTTGGGGTATTACAGATGCCCCTATTTAATCTTCTTGGACCCAAAGGTATGAATGACGAAGGGATTCGGGCATTCGGGGTGCAAGAGGATTAAATATCGGAATACCCGAAATTTTGATGGTGGTTATGAATGGTAGCATACGCATTCATCTTCTTTAGCTAAGCGATGATGCTTAGAAAAGGTAAACTTCCCCTCGATCCTGGTTTCCTACCAAGGAACTGGTCTCAGTCTCTTTTGAAATAAACTTCCCCTCGATCCTGGTTTCCTACCAAGGAACTGGTCTTAGTTTCTAATTTAAACTTCCCCTCGATCCTGGTTTCTTACCAAGGAACTGGTCTCAGTCTCTGATTTAAACTTCCCCTCGATCCTGGTTTCTTACCAAGGAACTGGTCTTAGTTTCTTTTGTCAATAAACTTTCTTGACAAGGGACGCTATTCATAGCGGCTTTCCTCAAACTTCTCGCCGAATTTTCCTGGGGAGATGCCATTTGAGTGGAAAAAGTTTTGATGTCAGACTTACTGGGGAACCCAGTCGTCTGAGTTGTAGAGTTGTACAAACTTCTCTGTTGGAGACGCCATTTGTTTCTACTGGGGAAAGCGAGTCTCTTGAGAGACTGTTTTCACTTGGGATCTTTCATCATACTTTTCTCGGGATCTTCCCGGAGAAAAGCCATATGATGGGGTCCAATTTTGAGGTGCCAATGACCTTCTCATCAGTGGTTTTTCGGAGCAAAACTGATGTACTGCCGAACCTCTGTTCACGAGGCTTTCTCTGTGGATCTTCCTTAATCCGGGAAAGCAAGGATATCATCTTCAATGGCGAAGAGTGATGTTTATTGAGAGTTTTCTCTGGCTTTTCAGAGGTTCAAGTTATCAAAGTGGTCAAGGACCAACTTCTTTCCAGAATTAACTGGAAGCGAGGTTGTGCAGATGCAACACTTCCTGACGAGGAAAGAACTGACAAACTCGATTGAGAAAACTGTTTATCACTAGGGGACAAGACCGACTCAAGTATTAGTGATGCAATACGAAATGCGAACGCAAATAAAATGCATGAAGTATGTATGTATATGCTGACAAAACAGACGCGACATACAGACTAATGGATGAACTCAATTGGATACTCGGCCATCGCGGGGCGAAGAAGTACCGTTGATTCAAAATAGCAATTCCACCTTGCTTAGGAGAGATAGTCCCGTTGGGAGCTATGTTGATCGGGCTTAGGAGATGAGAACTCGGCTGAGGATGTCAGACGAAACAAGGTCTCTGACACAGTTGATCCCTTCATTCAGGCATACTGGCTTAGAAGGAGTACTTTGATTCTGCACTTTGAAGTTCGCTTACTTCGGGAGAAGCAATCGATGTTCTTCTGATGTTCAACAGTCAAAAGAAATTGCCATCTTTATTTTAAAAGCAGAAAAAGTTTTAACAAGTAAATTCATTTTGTTTTATTTCAAGAATCACTGGTTAAGTTAAACAACGTCGTTCTGTAAAGCTAAAACAAATTAAGAATTACAAACAAAAGCACAAGGGCTCAAATTTTATTGATAAGATGGAGATCAGCCAAACGCGTGATTCCAAAGGGTATATACAAAGTTAGAAAATGGTAATTTACAGGGAAAAGGGCTACGTTGAAACATAACGACCACTATCCTTCTATCAACTTTGAAATCTAGGCATCCTGAGCTTCCGTCGAAGATGACCGTTGACTGGAGATTTCCTCCGATGGGTGATGTAACTGTTGCTAAGGGACTTGCCTCTGTTGAACATAGTTACTTGCCATTATCCCTAATTTTTGCCTGGATTGTACTATGAGATTTCCAATCCATCGGGATGATTCTTTTTTTTTTCATGTCTCTAACTTTTTCCTGGACCACCCTTTCGGGTTTTCAATCCACCGAGACGTTTTTTTTTTTTGTTTTTTAGGCGAAGTATTTCTTGACTACATCAACATTCGTGGGGTAGGCAAATTCCTCTCCGTCCATGGTTGCAAGTCTCAAGGCGCCGCCTGAGAAAGCTTTCATGACCACATAGGGGCCATCATAATTTGGGGTCCATTTGCCCCGAGAATCAGTGAGAAATGATTGTATCTTCTTGAGCACAAGGTCTCCTTTCCTGAAGACACGCGGTCGGACCTTTTTGTCGAACGCCCTTTTCATTCTCTGTTGATACAACTGACCGTGGCATAGTGCCGTGATTCTCTTTTCTTCGATCAGATTCAGTTCGTCGTGTCGGCTTTGACACCATTCAGCTTCGGTGAGCTTAGCTTCCATCAATACCCGGATTGATGGGATCTCTACTTCTATGGGGAGAACTGCCTCCATGCCATACACTAGAGAGAAAGGGGTAGCCCCTGTTGAAGTGCGGACAGATGTACGATAACCGTGAAGAGCAAAGGGTAGCATCTCGTGCCAATCTTTGTAGGTTACAACCATCTTTTGAACGATCTTCTTGATGTTCTTGTTAGCCGCTTCTACCGCTCCGTTCATCTTTGGTCGGTAGGGAGATGAGTTATGGTGTTCGATCTTGAACTCCGCACACAACTCTTTCATCATCTTATTGTTCAAGTTAGATCCATTATCAGTAATGATCTCGCTTGGAACACCATAACGACAGATGATATTGTTTTTTATAAATCGGACCACCACTTGTCGGGTTATATTGGCGAATGACGCTGCTTCGACCCACTTGGTGAAATAGTCAATGGCTACCAGGATGAACCGATGTCCGTTTGAAGCCTTGGGCTCAATCATGCCAATCATGTCGATTCCCCATATGGAAAAAGGCCACGGGGAAGAAAGAACTTTGAGATGTGATGGCGGTACATGAATTTTGTCGGAGTATATCTGACACTTGTGACACCTCCTCATGTACTTGTAGCAGTCGGATTCCATGGTCAACCAATAATACCCGGCCCTGAGAATTTTTCTCACCATTGTGTGTCCGTTGGCATGAGTGCCAAAGGATCCTTCATGAATTTCTTTCATGAGCACGTCTGCTTCTGGTCTGTCGATGCATCGGAGCAAGACCATGTCAAAATTTCTCTTATAGAGAGTGTCACCGCTCAGGAAGAAGTTTCCAGCCAATCTTCTGAGGGTTTTCCTGTCTTTTCTGAGTGCGCCAGATGGGTACTCTTGTTTCTGAAGGAAGCATTTGATATCGTGATACCAAGGTCTGTCGTCTATGACTGCTTCAATCGCGAAGATGTAAGCGGGCCGTTCAAGGCGCATTATGTCGATCTTAGGTATGTAATTCCATCGACCTACACTAATCATGGAAGAGAGAGTGGCTAATGCATCAGCCATGTGATTCTTATCACGAGGGATGTGATGAAAGTCGACTCTGTTGAAGAAGGGTAACAACCTTCTTGCATAGTCTTTGTAAGGAATCAATCCTGATTGGTATGTGTTCCAATCTCCTTTTATCTAATTGATAACCAAGGCTGAATTGCCGTATACGTCCAAGTTTTTGATACTTAAATCAATCGCTTCTTCGAGACCCATAATATATGCTTCGTATTCGGCCTCGTTGTTCGTACATTTGAACGTAAGTCTGGCAGTGAAAGGAATGTGGGAACCCTGAGGGGTAATAATGATTGCCCCAATTCCGTTTCCATAATGATTAACTGCTCCGTCAAAGATGAGTCCCCACTGGGAACCTGGTTCTGGCCCTTCATTGGGTAGCGGTTCATCGCAATCTTTCATTTTTAGATACATGACATCTTCGTCTGGGAAGTCAAACCCGATTGATTCTTGATTGTCAATCGGTTGATGAGCCAAATGATCGGCTAAAATACTTCCCTTAACGGCTTTCTGAGCGTGGTACTCTATGTCATATTCTGATAGTAACATCTGCCAACGGGCAATCCTTCCCGTGAGAGCAGGTTTTTCGAAAACGTACTTGATTGGATCCATTTTGGAGACCAACCAAGTAGTATGATGAATCATGTACTGGCGAAGACGTTTGGCTGCCCAAGCCAAATCGCAACAAGTTTTTTCAAGCATTGTGTACCAAGTTTCACAGTCGGTAAATTTCTTGCTCAGATAGTAAATGGCAGACTCTTTCCTTTTAGTTTCGTCTTGTTGGCCAAGTACACATCCCATCGAGTCCTCTAGGACTGTGAGGTAAATGATCAGTGGTCTTCCTTCCACCGGAGGTGATAGAATCGGCGGATTCAACAGGTATTCCTTAATACTGTCGAAGGCAGTTTGGCAGTCTTCTGACCAAACGCAATCCTGGTTCTTTTTCAATAACTTGAAAATCGGCGCACAAGTGGCGGTCATAAGGAATATGAATCTGGAGATGTAGTTCAAACGTCCCAGGAATCCTCTGACTTGTTTTTCAGTTTTCGGAGAAGGCATTTCTTGAATGGCCTTGACCTTGTCAGGATCAACCTCAATTCCTTTCTGGCTGACGATGAACCCTAGTAATTTCCCCGAACGGACACCAAAGGTGCACTTGTTGGGATTCAAGCGGAGCTTGAATTTTCTTAGACGTTCGAACAATTTTGACAGATGTTCAACGTGCTCATCCTCTGTTCTTGATTTTGCAATCAAATCATCGACATATACCTCGATTTCTTTGTGTATCATGTCATGAAACAGAGTAGTCATGGCCCTTTGATAGGTTGCCCCGGCATTCTTCAAACCGAACAGCATTACCTTGTAACAAAAGGTACCCCATGGGGTAATGAACGAAGTTTTCTCCATGTCTTTCGGCACCATTTTGATCTGATTATAGCCCGAGAATCCATCCATGAAGGAGAATACTTTGAACCTTGTTATGCTGTCAACCAGCATGTCAATGTGTGGTAAAGGAAAGTCGTCCTTTGGACTTGCCTTGTTCAAATCTCTGTAATCAACACACATTCTGACCCTTCCGTCCTTTTTGGGAACGGGTACGATGTTGGCTAACCATTGAGGATATTCAGATGTAGCGAGGAAACCCGCGTCGATCTGTTTCTGTACCTCCTCTTTGATTTTGATGGCCATGTCCGGGTGAGTGTGTCTCAACCTTTGCTTTACTGGCGGACATTCCGATCTCAACGGTAAGTGATGTTCCACGATGCTGGTATCCAACCCTGGCATATCCTGATAGGACCAAGCGAACACATCAGGGAACTCTTTGAGAAGCTTTATCAAACCTTCTTTGACAGTTGGACTGAGCAATGCTCCGATCCTGATTTCTTTTCTCTCTTTTTCTGAACCCAAGTTTACCGTTTCCAATGGCTCTTTGTGAGGTTCAATGGACCTTTCCTCTTGTCTGAGTAGTCGGGAGATCTCTTCTGGAATTTCGTTGTCATTTTCTTCTTCAGCCTCGAATACCGGGAACTCAAAGTTGGAATAAGGCATCGGATCGTATGTTTCAACGGGGTATAAAACAAGCAATCTGCATGACGTGATGATTCGTGTTTAGAAGAGATAGAGAAAATGCAAGTGTGTGCAGTGTATTTGTTTTACTGCTTTTTTTTTATGATTGAATGTTTTTTAGGATTACCATTTTCTGAAAAAGCAAAAAGAGAAAACAGCAATTAATGCGGAAATTACAGAACGACGTTATTTTATTAATGAACAAGTCGAATCTTGAAACTACAGTCCTATAAAACAAAACTCACTCGCTCTGGGCAAAGCGAAGAGGGAAATTTAAAAAAGCGAGCCCTATCAAAACATTCGTTTCACCTGGGCAGGGTGAAAGGTTTAAAGATGGCAATTACTTTGACTGATGAACGACCTTCGGAACCTTGACGGCAACCCATTGGCGGCGAACTCCTCAGTGAATCACAAAGTCTGGCACCTTCCTTGATTTGTCTTCAGAAATGACGCTGATTTCTGGTGGAGCAGGATCATTGGAATCTGTCTCCCAGGCAGAATTGTCGTAGGAGGATTCCTCTGTTACATTTTGCATAGCATTGGTGCTCTCAGCTGTATCTCCCCATCCAGTTGACTGGATATCTTCGAGCCTGATACGAGAGCTTTCGGGAGCAGTGTACTTGACCATAAAGTCGTACTTTCCACTTGGTTGTCCCAGGGTGTCCCAAACTTCTTTGGAACTGGAGGAGTCATCTCTCTCGATGACGTTGACCTCAGGAAAAGCATAGTTGATGAATTCAAGTCCTGCAAACGTTGCGAATTCATCTTCATGTTGAGTAGTTTCCGAATGGCCTGAGTGTTGAACCCATGACATGGTGGGGACACAGGTATTCTGTTCAATGATGCTCAGCTGAGTTTCATTACTCGGCTGACTTTCTTGCCCCAAGTTTCCTGGGTAAGGCTGCCACATTGGCAAACCATCCATTGGGCCATAGTAGTTGTAGTCAAAATTGTCTTTCATTAGAGTGTCTTCCTCTAATGAATTTGGCGGAGCACAACATCCTTCCGGATCACAATCCCCGTAGATCATTTCGACATCTGATCTTGGTATAAATCTTGGACTTTCTGTGGGAAAGTAAAAAGGCATAGGCACCTCTTCCTGAGACATATAGTCGTCCTCGTTAAGGTAGGACTTCCATTCTTCATCTGCGTCAGAGGGATCTTCCTCATTGATAGCATGAACTGTCTGAGACACTGGGTGAAGAAAACCTCCACTGTGGAAGAAGTTTTGAAGGGGATGAAGACTTTCATCGTTGGCGGCTGTCTGGGTACAGGTTGCAGAAAAACCAAGACCCTTCTTTGTTTTATTGTCAATAGGAATGACAAGCCGTCCCCATCCTGTCGTATCGGTACTCTCGACCGCTTTGATAGCATCTTTGTATGAAGAAATTGAAGTTCCTTCTTCGGATTGATCGTTCTTGTTCACCGATAGTGCTTGGAACTGAGTTCCAATAACCTCCTCGGGTTCCACACAAGTAGATGATGATAGGTTACTCACAAGCAAGGCTTGTTCCCCACAAACCGTGACAAGTTGATCGTTCTTGACGAACTTTAGCTTTTGGTGGAGGGTTGAAGTAACCGCTCCAGCCTGATGTATCCAAGGTCTTCCTAATAAACAACTGTATGTTGCCCGGATGTCCATGACCTGGAAAGTGATTTGGAAAGTGTGAGGACCAATAGTTATGGGAAGATCAACTTCGCCGATAACAGTTTTTCTGGATCCGTCGAATGCTTTGACGACGACCTCGCTGACTCTCATCGGAGGGCCCTTGAATGATAATTGCATCAAAGTGGACTTCGGCATAACATTCAGGGCTGACCCTGTGTCTACCAGTACGTTGGCTAAAGCATCGCCCTGGCAGTTAACTGTGATATCGAGCGCCATGTTATGACGGCGACCCTCTTCAGGTAATTCCTCATCACTAAATCCCAAATTATTGCAGGAAGTGATGTTAGAGACAATGCTATCGAATTGTCTGATTGTTACATCCTGTTCCACAAAGGCTTGCTCCAAGACTTTCTGTAGAGCCTCTCTGTGTGCTTCTGAACTGAGTAACAGTGATAATACTGAGATCTTTGAAGGAGTCTGTAACAGTTGATCAACGATGTTATATTCACTCCTTTGGATGAGCTTTAGCATCTCATCTTTGTCTTTTGAAAAGTCGGGATTACTGGATTGACCGACTGGTGGATCAGGAATTTCTGCCTGAAGTTCCTTTTCTTTGTTAGCTTCCCCAACCCCTCGGTTGAAGATTCTACCACTCCGTGTTACACGACTGACGTCTGCAATATTCACGACGGAGGGTAATGGAATTTCCTTTCCATTTTCAATTGTTGTTGCACCGTATTTGTAAGGGATCGCCTTAGCTGATTCATACGGTAATGGTCCCGGTAGATAGATGACTATGGGAACCTTCTGATTTTTCTGACCATCATAAGTAACCTTGATCCGTTCCCGGTTGGGAACTCTAGATTCGTCAAGTAGAGGGACGATGGCAAAAACATCCCTGATCTGGTGATGACCAGAGATCGTGACAACATCCTCAACTTGCCCGACAAGGTAGTTCGGCGACCAAATGATGGGTCCTGAACCTGGATATGGATGAATTTCTCCATGATCGATCTGACCCTGAAGAGCTGCTCTCACAAGGTAACACCCTTGGTTACTTTCCGAACAGACGCTACAACTGTCATAGTTGTGTGGTGGCACCTGGCCACGCCCACTTTGAATACAATGTAACCTCACTAGGTTACCTTCCATTGATCGGACATCCTGACTTTGATGACGAGTAGGATTCCTGTTATTGATACTAATCTACTGAGTATCTTCGTCCATATAGATTGGCATCCACCAGTGATTTAACAAGTGCTGAAGTGCCTCCTGGACAAGGGTACAACCTCGATCGTTTTCGCAACCCGCTTTACAATTTTGATAGCCATGTGATATTAAGAATCCAAGTCGGGCCTGCTCAGCATGTAACTCTACCAGGTTGGTATTCATTACGCGGATATCGAAGATCTGAACCATGTTGATTTGATAGGAGTTCCTATCATGGTAGTCTTGGATCCATCCAAGATCCATCTGACGCTGGAGGGCCTCTTGTATGAAAGAGCATCCCTGTTTGTTTACCGAGCAAATCAGACAGGAACTGTAATCGTGCCGCGGCAGATTATGATACTTGCTTTGCCTTGAATGCATTGCCACCAAGTTGACATTCATCGCACGGATGTCGTGGTTTTGAATGACATTGGAATTCGTGTAAACCATGTTAACTCCACGAACTCGGTGCTCTTGGATCCATCCGAGATCCATCTGTTCCTGTAGAGCTGATTGCACTACCGAACATCCTTGGTTATCTTTAGAGCAGATATCACACTGGTGATAATTATGAGGTGGCACATGGCCATATCCACTCTGTCTACAATGCATCCTAACCAGATTGGTCCCCAATAAGAGTACATCGTGAATTTGATAGACATTGTTAGTCTCTTTCTCAATCAGATTGACTGCAGCTTTCTCGTGTTGAGGCAGCGGGTTCGTAAGAACATTAGGGTTCGTATCTTTGAAAGATAAGAGCCCGCTCCTAACAAGCTTTTGCACGTCGGATTTGAAATTGAGACAAGTCTCAATGTTATTCCTTGAACCTCCTTGATGATAAGGGCATGTTTGATCCACCTTAAACCAGAAAGGCGGATTTTCCAGAACTGAAAGGGGAGACTTAGTCTGAATGTGCCCCTTAGCCAGCAGTAACGGAAACAGTTCTGCGTACGTTACAGGTATAGGATCAAATCCTGGTGGCCGTGTTGTACGGTTGTTGTTATATGGAGGACGAGCCTGTTGAAGAGGTTGTTGTATCCTTTTTTGGTCAGGTTGGCTCTGCGCAACCTGAGGTTGATACATAGGAACAGGCGCGGGGCCGATAGCAGGAGTAACAGCTGCTACTGGCTGATAACGTCGCCTTTGCTTTCCGAGAGAGATATTCCCAATATCTTGCTCTTTTTTCTTAGGGAGAGCACTACCGTATTTTTTAGTACCGCTCGTTGATCCAGTGTCTTTTACCAGACGTCCTTCTCGGACGGCTTCCTCAAGACGTACACCCATGCCGACCATTTCGGTGAAATCACTGGGTGCACTGGCAATCATTCGGTCATAGTAAAATGAGCTTAAGGTCTTTAAGAAGATTTTTGTCATATCTTTTTCCTCAAGAGGTGGACAAATTTGAGCGGCAATTTCACGCCACCTTTGAGCATACTCCTTAAAGGTTTCCTTGTCCTTTTGCGACATTGATTTGAGTTGATCTCTGTCGGGTGCCATGTCCAAATTGTATTTGTATTGTTGGACGAAGGCAGTACCAAGATCTCTGAATGTACTGATCGTAGTACGGTTTAAACCCATGTACCATTTGAGTGCGGCACCGGTTAAACTATCCTGGAAGTAGTGAATCAGCAGGTCCTGATTCTCTGTCTGAGCTGACATCCGCCGAGCGTACATCACCAGATGGCTCTGAGGGCAAGAGTTACCCTTGTATTTTTCAAAGTCGGACACTTGGAACTTGTGCGGGACTTTTACATTTGGGACCAAGCAGAGGTCTGCGGCGTCCTTTCCAAATAGATCCTGATCGCGAATGGCTTGCAGCTCTTTCTGCATTTCCAGGAACTGCTCCTGGAATTCATCCATTCTGTCAAACATAGTTTCCTTCTTACCAAAAGGTGTTGGTGGAATCTGTCCTTCCGGGATAGTGTGCACCACAGGGGGTGGTACCGTGACTACGGCAGTAAGTCTTGGCGCCTCCCGAAGTTTGTAACCTTCAGGAGTCTTGAGTATGCCCCTGGCATCTTCGCTTTCCCGAAGTTTG
Organism: Lathyrus tuberosus; assembly: GCA_022829125.1. Taxonomy (NCBI): domain Eukaryota; kingdom Viridiplantae; phylum Streptophyta; class Magnoliopsida; order Fabales; family Fabaceae; genus Lathyrus; species Lathyrus tuberosus. The sequence continues at coordinate 257,952 of JALAZF010000803.1, read as the reverse complement.
TAACCTTCAGGCCCAGCGGCTTCTGTTGCGATTCCCTGATCTTCAGTGATCGGCAGAACATATCCTTCCGGGATATAGTTAACAGGCATGCCCCAAGGATGATCTTTCGGCATCTGATACCTAGGATCATACTTCTCTATGATGGGCGTTGAGGTGATCTCTGAGATCACAGTTCTTTGTAGCTGAGCTTCTGCCATGGCTTGCATGTCGTTACCAAGCTTTCTCATATCCTCTCTCAGAGCGTCGATCTCTTCTTTCAACTCTCTGTTTTCTTCCTCAAGATCATCCATCTTTTTCTGACGATTGGCCCGAGTATTATACGAATGAGACAGTATGACTCTAGAATCGAGACACAAACGTGAGATTCGTAGGTAAGGAGAATACGCGATGTGAGAATGATGAATGCAATGATTATATTAATTGTTTTTAGGTTTAATTAAAATAAAACTTTGACAACTAGATTGCAAATATCAAACAGTGGGGAAACCCCTTTTTATTGAATTCCAAAGGATTACAGAAATGGAAATACAGTAGATTACAAAGTGCAGAAACAGAAACCTAAACTAATGGGTCCCGAGTCCTCTTCTTTGACCGGGGCGCTTGGGCCGTTGTCGGGTTGTCATTCCTTTGTCAGGTGAAAGGAGCGAGCAAATTCCTTTGGTCATCTTGATTCTCTACAGCATGCTTCTCCAAAATTTTAATCAGAGCATCTTTCTCTTTTAGTAGTTGCTGTATTTGGATACACTCTACGTCGAGGGTGTGGAACTTGTTCTTCCAAGATCTTCTTTCCTTTTGAACTTTGTTGAGAGTAACCTGAAGCCTTTCAGTTTCCGTCATGAAGTACATGACAGTTTCCCTCGGCGGAAGAATTCCGTAACGAGGATAAGGCATCTTTAGCTTGAGAGCTCTAGTTTATACCCAATGGAGATAAGGCTCCACCGAGACACAATCCGGTTTTCCCAGAGACTCTCGTCCTTTCTTATGAACCCGTTTCCAAGATTGCACTATTTTCATCTTTAGTGCTCTATCATTTTCTCCTTCTTTAAAGAAAAGACCTTCCAGATGAACACCCAGTGGGATGTGTCGCATCGGGTATCCAAATTGACGAAGAACCAATATCGGATGATAGTTGATTCCTCCCTTAGTTCCTATGAGGGGTACGCTGGGGAAGTTTCCACAACGGTCAATGATTCTGATTCCCTCATAAATCCTATTACACCAATCTATATCAGAGTTGGTAAGAGACATGATCTTCTGCGACCAACGTAAGACACTCTTGCAATCCCAAAAAGCAGCAGACTTGGGCAAGTGAGAGATAAACCATTTGTAAAGCAAAGGTACACAGCATGTGATCTCCCCTCCGCTGTACAAATTTCCCAAGTGTACAGAATGATACGCATCTGCGAGCAAAGTCGGCACAGGGTTTCCAATGAGAAAAACCTTAATAGCGTTGATATCGACGAAGTTATTGATGTTGGGAAACAAAAATAATCCGTAGGTGAGCAAGACAAAGATGCTTTCAAAAGCAGTCCCGTTCCCTATACTAGCGAAGTACAGAGCTTTCTTTGTTAAGAACTGGGCTGGCAAACCTTGGGTGCTACCCTTAGTGATCATGTGAGTCTTGACCTCAGACTCGTCCAAATGAATTGCTATTGTAATAGTCTGATTCTTTGGAATTTCTTCCAGTCCAGAAAATGGAGCTCGATCAGTGATATGTAAATCAGCCAGATGAGAATACTCCTCCAGCATTGGTGATAGCTGGTAATCCGGGATTGTGAAACAATGATAAACCGGATCGTAGAATTGAATGAGCGCGTCCATGATTCCCTCAATCACATGGACTCTTAACAGTGGTAGCAAACCACCGTGCTTGGCTCTGAAAGCCTCTGGGTTAACGATCATCCTTGCTAACCTTCTCAAATCCCCTAGTTTTGGAACCTTGAAGGTATACTGGCGAGTTCTCTTTCTACCGAAATCCATTAGCGTAATCTTTTTCTCTGATATTTGCAATCACAGTCTTAGTTTAATTTGAAAAACAGAGAGACTAGAAGAGAAATTTTTTGAATGTTTTAATGTTTTATTAAATGAATGCATGAAAGCAGCACACAAAAACATAGAAAAAACATGGGGTCAAAGGGTCGTTGTCATGAAGTCAAGGCTCTGCCCATCCCCAAAGGTTTATACTAGGGTGATTTTTGTACCTGTACTCATTATCATCAGCTCCTCCCAGGAAAGCAAAACAACAAGCGGATCGCCAGCGAGTTGTGTGCAATCTTAGAGTAAGTGCCATTCACCGAGAATAGATCACCAGCCTCAAATGAGGGTAGTATCGCGTAACAGCTATTTCCGATAGCTTCCGCACTACGAAAAAGGTTGGCTTTTCTTCAGTGTATACTCAATCTCACCACATGCGGCATCACACGCATTCCCAGTAGCAGAAAAATAAACACGTATAGCAATTAGGAAAAGCAGTATATATATTTGTCCTAATCATCCTAGACTTATAAAGCTACGATTCTTAAGTTCCTGACAGAAATGGGTTCCCCGGAGGAAGCCCCAATCTGTGGTTCCCTGCCTAAGAGATGGACCAGCATAGGTCAATCTTTCTCCTCAGCAGAGTTCCCATTTTCCGTGGAAAACGAGGATGATGCCCTAAGGCAGAAAAGGAGACTCCCCAGCAGAGTCGCCATTTTACAAGGAAAACAGACAGAAAGAAAAACAAGGACCCCACGGTGGGCGCCACTTTTCTGTAGGCGGCCACCGCCATGAAAATGACTTACCCAAGGTTTAAATTGTAAGAAAGAAAGAATGGCCCCACGGTGGGCGCCACTTTTTCTGTAGCGAGCGATTTTGGACGCGGTTCTTAAGCGTTGGTCGCTCTCTGCGGTTTGAGCTTTGACTACAGGTCGATTCATTTTTTATCCTATTGTGAGCTGAATAAGGAAGGGAAATAGATGTCTCCAATTAACCCTGCTTGCATACTGAGTTTAAACAGCGGTCTGTTATGTTACGGATGCTATCAATGTGGGGGGCCTTTGTACTGGTTATTTGTATTTTCGCCAATACTGTTTTCTTTCTTTTTACCTGGGCAGAAGGTTTCTGGCGGGGAATAAGGATTAGGATGTTAGGACTGGTGCTTTTGAATTACTGCTTTTGATTGACGAAGATATGGGATTTGGGTTTTTTGTTGATTGCGCTCGCTAAGATCTTTTCTTTCGATCTTATGCCTACGTATTCCCGTTTACCGAAATAGGGAAATCAGAGCGTTCGTAGTTCCTCCTATTCTATGGGAGGAAATGGTTGTTTTTGGTGTCTTGTTCAAAGCCCAAGACGTGAAGCGAAAGGTAGTTTGTATCTTGTTCAAAGCCCAAGATGTGAAGCTGAAAGGTCTATTTGTGTCTTGTTCAAAGCCCAAGACGTGAAGCTGAAAGACCTCGACTTTAGAGAGAATTTGTCATCTCTAAAGAGGGGGAAGAGAATTACTTTAACTGGGATACGCGGATCCGAGCAATGCCATAATTTCCGAAGAAAGGGTTTTAACCTGAAGGAGAAGAATTTAACTCAGTGTAGAGCAATGCCATCTTTCCTTAGGAATTTCTCATGCTAAAAGAGGGACAGTGGCATGGATGTAGATGATCCAGAGGTTTGCCGCTTACAGCGATTAGATGAAGGGAAAGGAATTGTTGATGTTTGTGTACTGCGAACGAGGCACAGCTTTGATGCTAAAAGGTCAATTGGATCAACCCGTGGTTTTCTTATACAAAGCCTAAGAGGAGGCTAATTTCCGCTAGGAAAATCATTATACAAAGCCTAAGAGGAGGCTATTTTGTGTCTCGTACAAAGCCCGAGAGAGAGGCTAAAAGTTTTTGACCCAGTGGGGCATATCGTTATACAAAGCCTAAGAGGAGGCTAGCAAAGAGTTGACTCAGTTGGAGAATCTTTTATACTCAGTAATAGAGTGTTTTTGTATCTCGTACAAAGCCCGAGAGAGAGGCGAAAAGGTTATTGACTCAACGAGGGAGTCTCTTATGTGTCTCGTACAAAGCCCGAGAGAGAGGCTAAAATGTTGTTTGACTCCGCTGGGGAGAATCATTGTACAAAGCCCAAGAGAAGGCTAAGTTTACTGTGTCAGTTAAGTGACAGGTCCAGCATACTGATTTTGAAAGAGAAAATCAGTTCTTATATGAGCATCACTGTACTCATGGGTTAGATCTGAGGATCGGGGTTGTTTCCTTTTCTTTGAGGAAACTGGAAATCCAAAGGGTATTGAGACTGTCCGAGTCTGCGGGTTTCCTTCCTATTTAACGAAGGGGGTCACTTGAGAATGTCTTTGAGACTCAAGGAAGTTAGACTGTCCAAGTCTAGAGTTTTTTCCTTTTGTACTATGCTTTGAGAAATAGTAGTAGACTCTATGAAAGGACTGTTCTATGAGGATGACTAGGTTCTGTTCCTATACCTCTAGGAGGTCGTCGGGATAATTTGTACGAAGCCCAAGAGGAGGCTGGAAACTTTTAAGAAGCCGACGGGTCCTTGTACGAAGCCCAAGAGGAGGCTATCATTCCCGAAGGAAGAGATCATTATACGAAGCCTAAGAGGAGGCTGTGAATACTTCTAAGAAGCCGTAGGGTCCTTGAATAATGCCCAAGAGGAGGCCGATGCTTTTAAGAAGCCCGTGGGTCTATCATCTCCTTTCCATTAGGAGAGATAACTCTTTTAAAGATGAAAACCACTGGTAAACGTGCGAGGTTTACTATCCAGCGACTTTTAACTTTTAAAGAGGGTTCCTTAGTTAAGGTCCAAGATTATGACCGTAGTGGGTACCCAAACCCCGAGGCATTCAAGGCAAGCTATCCACGAGGAATAGATCAAGTCAGGAAAGTTTGAGAATTGGGAAGAAACTCAAAGATGCCATTCACGGAGAATACATTCATCTTGGGGAGTAGAGCTTCTTGACGATCCCTAAGGAGGACAGCCGAAGAGAAGACTGTATCTGGTGCTCCTATTGGGGATCTAGGCGTCTATTTCTACGAATAAGTGAAACGGCGTCACCTAGTTCTAGACGTAGTTGCCGGGGAAACTCAAAATATCTATACTATTATTACACAGTAGATATGAGTTTATGAAAGGAGACTTACAGTGAGCAGCCCCACAATACAGTTTATAATATGAAAGCAGTAAATGAAAGCGATAACCACTTACTCGGTTGTAGTGCTTCCATGCTGTTTGGTTAGTTGTTCAACAAAGAAAGATTGAAAACAATAGTATATTCAAAATCAAAGGAGAAAGTGCTTTGAAAAAGAAAGATCTGGGGCTTACAGCTCAAGGAGAGGCCCAGGGTTTTATCAGTGAGCGCACTGTTGAATTTGTACAGAGGGACTTATACAAGTGACTGAGGCCCAAAAAGGTTTTCTGTACAAAGGGATGGGTCTTACACTCTCTCAAGAGGCCCAAAAAAGGTTTAAAGAAAAGAGTGGGGCTTATAACACGAGGGTAGGCCCAAATGATTTTTCGTTTAAAATGGCGATCGAGCCGAGGTTTTCTTTTAACGCAGAGGGACTTATACAATAAGTGAGGCCCAAAATGTTTTGGTTAAAAGGGGGATTGGGTCTTACACTCTATTAGAGGCCCAAAGAGTTTTGAAGAAAAATAAATGGGTCTTACTACTCGAGGGTAGGCCCAGATGATTTTTGAAAAGGCGGCGATCGCGCAGTTTGTTTTTTGACGGTATCGGGACTTATACAATAAGTGAGGCCCAAAGAGTTTTGGTCAAAAAAAGGATTGGGTCTTACACTCTAATAGAGGCCCAAAGTGTTTTGAAAATGATTTATGAGGGTTGAATTAATCCAAAACCCTAATTTGTTTTCAAAATGTATTTAATTGAATAAAAATTCAATTAAAATGATCAAAAATTGTTTAACACATGGAAAACAAATTGTGATCTTGGATTAATGCTTCAAAAATTAAGTATTGACCTACAAAATAATTAGAAAGCATTAAAAGTTGCAAAATCAATGTAGAAAAAATATTTAAAATGCCAAAAACAATCAAAATATTAATTCTTTACAAAAATATCAATTATATGAAATAAATAATATTTTTGGGATTTTTTGATAAAATAAAATATTTTAACATTTTTGTGAATTATTAAAAAAAGAATCAACTCAAAATCATTAAAACTCAGAGAGAAATTAATTTTTGAATCAATTAAACAAAATCACAAAATTCAAATATTTGAATTTGAAAAAAAGGCGCCAAGAACAAGCTGAAGAACACGCGCTTGTTCTTGGTTTCTCAGATTTGCGTTTTCTATCCAATCTCCATGAATACGTAATCATATCATGCAATCCACATATCATTATGCTCGCCTCAACCTCACGATCATGTCTATGTACTTTAATTTCATTTAAATTAAACATACAACAAGAAATCACGAAGAGACCTCAAGAACCCTTATTTCTGCATGAAGGCTAGGATTTTTGATACACGATTCAAATAATGCAATTAATTGAGGGAAAACATTCCATGCATGATTATGAACATATGGCCAAATTATTGTGCGAGCAAATATGCATAGATTGAGAGATGACCAAGTATGTGCTTACCTCCAAGCCGTGACAGCAAGTTCAGAGTGATTTTTGATTTGGAGGTGTTACAGATGAGTGGTGATGATCTGAACAGCTTCCCTACACCCTATGGATTGTGTTTGGATGGTTGGACTTGATTGAAATTGGCTGGATCATTTTGTGGTACCTCAGCTGCACCTTGTTTGAAAATTTGAGCAACCAGCTGGTGATTTCATGAAATTGATGTTTCAGAAGTTATGTGAGTGTTTGATCAGCTCATATGTGATGTATGTGAGGTGTGTGAGTGATTGGTTTGTGCAGAATTGCTCTCAAACTCAAAACCCGATAGCTACCTTGCTAAGAAAGGCATTTTTGCCAAGAGAAAGAGATTTTGAGGAAAGCATCTGTTAGATGGCTTTGGTGTACTTAAACTGACCACAATTGAGCTCTATTTATAGTAGAGCAAGTTTGTTTTGCAAGGAATAGTGCATGGCAGCTGGTAAGTAGGTTTCCTCAATGTTGGCCAATGGAAATGAAAGTCTCCTCTAGCCATTGACTAGAGGTTAGGGCACAGAGCTTTGGTCCCCTTGGTTTTGGATAAGTCTTGACTGATTTCAGATGAGAATGGCTCAGTCCATGCCACCTTGATGGTTCCATTGAATGCCTCATTCCAAATTTGAAGTCTTGTCCCTATTTTGGCAACTCTAGGTTCAACATGCTATTCCTTGTTCCTTGGACCTTGGAGGCTTGGCTCAGTGATTGTCCCCTTTGGATTCAATCCTCTGAGGTGTCCAAGTGGATTGGAGCAATTGAATTTGGATGATTTTGGCAAATCGACCAAAGTTGCAAATTCTGCCTTGCTTTGACAGATTTCAGCAAGGCAACTTGCCAATGTTGTATCTCATGATGTAGGTTGAATTTGGCAATGTTCTTGGCCATTTTGGAAAGCTCTTACATGATACAACAACTGTTTGAACAAGTTTGGTTTTGATATCTTTTGATTCCAAGTGAAAAATCCCCCTACATTTGGCAAAAAGTGAAGGCAAATTCTGACTTAGTGAAAATTTCACTAAGTGTTGGAAAAAGTGACATTTTCACTTTTCAGCCACTTTGATCACTCCATAACTCAAAATCCTTAATGAATTGGAATGACTTGTAGTTGAAGTTTTTGTAGGTGATAATGAGGGCTACAAATCCATCTTTGGATGAGAAAAAATGGCCTTGTGGTTTAGGAGTTATGGTCCTCCAAAGTTGGTACCTTTGCCACTTTATTTTTAACTTAGAAAAATTTCTAAGTTTTATGGTTACCCCTTTTACAAGTTATCTCACTTTTCTTGATTTTTCTTGATGAATGATGATTCAAATCATACATTAACATCATTTTAGGGTTAAAAATCCATTTTGGTGAAAAATCTCAAAAAGTCAAAGTTGACTTTTGTGCACAGTTGACTTTTTATCAGATGAATTCCAAACTGTGCAATTCTTCAGGAAATCATGTCCTTGACCTAAATTAAACTTGATGGACATGTTCCATGGGTGTCATAGGGTATATTCAATCATGTATTAGGGTTTGGGAGCATGTCTTGGTCAAAAGTCAAAGTTACAGTTGACTTTTCCCTTAAAACCCTAATTGTGGTGCAGATGAAAATGAGACTTGTTGCTCAAGCTTCTTGGATCAATCCATTGTTCCAAATGGATCAATATGGTGTTTTAGAGACCCTAAAATCATTTCTTGAGGTCTTGGCTCATGGTTTGTCCCAAAAGTCAACTTAGGGGTGAATTAGGTCAAGAAACCCTAATTCCTGATTTTTGATTAATGCATCCCCTGAGGCAAAATTGACTTGATGCATGGGTTCATGAGGTTCCATGAAGCATATTAGGTCATGTTTTGGATCATTGCCTTGTGCCCAGATGAAAATTTCCATCTGGAGGCCCTGGTCGACCAAAACCCTAATTTGGTGACACTGTCGATCTTGAGACTTGATCCACCTAGAAGGGAGCAGCCTTGTGCTTAATCCTTGAAGGGGGAGTCCTTTTTGATCCATTGTGGATGTTTGAGAGATTAGACAAGTTGAAGATCATGTCATTTCTTGATTGATCCTTTGTCTAAGCACTCAGAGAGGGCTTGAAACCCTAATTTTGATTGTATTGGATGCTCACCCATCTTTGGGGAGACTGATGAAGCATGATGGTTTATCCATATTGTGATGATGATTTTCACAATGATGGGAAATCTAAGTGGTCAAAATTTGGGGTATTACACATAATACACACACACATACCTTATGCCCTTGTTGACTTTGCATCATGACCACACGTTCTACATATTCTAGCCAGTAATCCCAATCAAAGGTTGAGATCTCGCGCTACAAGATCCATCACATCTTGATCAAGAGATCCAGAGTGAGTCAACTGTTGACTCTCTCCTTCCATGAACCCTCCTCAGCGCATGGACCCCAGACTCTAATGGACCTAAACCCTATTGCTATTCACACACCCCACCCTTGAGCCCATTTATTTCTATAACTCAATTTACACCCCTCTGATTTTATTTAATGTATTTATTTTATATTGTTTTCCAATATTATTTAGGATTATTAATTAATTGTTAAATAATTAATTAGCATAATTAGGATTATTTAGTTTAATTAGTAATTCATAAATTAATTATTTTATTATAATTATAATTCACTTAATAAAAAATACAAAAAATATATATACAACTAGTTAATATTATATTAGGATTGATAGGATTATTATTATAATTAGAAATGAGACTATTACAATTCCCTTATAATAAAAAAAATAAAAAAAGACAAACGGATATAAGTAATTAGTTAATGGTAATTAATTAAGGGTAATTAGGATAATTAGGCCAATTAGCATTTAAGATCAATTTTAGGGTAGAATTAGGGTTTTGATTAGTCTAAAACAAATTAGTTTAAATTAAAATTGACATAATTGAAAATATAATATTAATCTTTTCCATTGAACTTGTCTAATTTTATTATTTTACTAAAATAGCTATATATATTATTTCACACTAACTTTTAAATCAAACTAATCATGTAGTTTTGCAATCAACCATAATCAATTAAAATCAACTTCACCCATTCAAATCTTAAGTAATCTGCCCTTGTGCATTAAGGCATTTTCAAGTCAAACATTTTTCCACCCCCGATGCGTTGAGAACTTTTTTTCAAAATCTAAAATCAACAAATAAAAAAACCTTTATCTAGATGAATTACGGTGCTATGATCCTTCATATCACTTGAGGGTACGTAGGCGTAGAGTTGTAATACTCTAGCGAGTACAATAACAAAAAAACTTTTTCTTTGTCCTTATTTTCGATCAAACATTTTCCCTTAATAAGGTCCCGCATATATGAGACTTCCTACAATCTCCATGAGTAGAATGGGTTCTAGATAATGGTTCCCAGAGTCATGGACCACATCCAAATCATCGGCATAATAAGGGGCTAGCCCTTCTATGAAGATACCTTTGGGGGGTCTATTTTGAGTGTAGCTTTCATGCCCCTTTGAGAGGTGACATCTCACTGGTTAACACTAGTTTTACTTGGGGATTGATTAAAAATAAGGTCCCGCATAGATGAGACTTATCCCGAAGGGTTACCATTGCAAGGTTTGCTCCTTCTCGTGGTAAAACAAGGGTATAATCCATGACTGTAGGGCTATTATCATAAAATTTATAGATCCTACAAGTGAAAGGATTGGGTAGTCTAAACCTATAGCTATTCTATCATAAGGATAATCCCTTAACTAGGTCATGCTTACATATTATCCTTACATATCCTTAAAACCTCAAAACATTCATATCATCATTCTCATCAAAATCTTTTTTTTTTGCACTCAATATTACAGGAATCTTAATCATCTATTGTCAAGCACTCTAAGGAAGATGGAATTCAGTAAAAGGAAAACCTTCTTGATTAAGGTAAGGGAATCCAAAATAGATAACTTTAAGACCTATGCCCTGGGGTTAAGAAAATACATAATAAACTCATTAAACTTCAAGTATGGAAAAATTTTGGGCCTCTTAATTGTCCCTATACAAAAAGAAGTCTTAACTGCTCTAGCACAGTTTTATGACCCTATAGTTAGGTGCTTCCAATTTCAAGATTTCCAATTGCCTCTAACTCTTGAAGAGTTTAACAAGATCCTAAAGACTCTTAAACCCACAAAAGTTCCTTTCAAGATGATAGGGTATCATCCTTTAGTGGAAGAAATGGCTTATCACCTTAACATCCATGACACTGATTTGCAAGCCAACTTAAGGGCCCGTGGGGACTTTAAAGGCTTCTTAAGGGATTATTTAAAGGAAAAAGCTGCTAACTTTGCAGCCTCCTTGAAATGGGATGCTTTTGATAATATCATGATCCTTCTCATCTTTGGATTAGTACTCTTTCCTACTGAAAAAAAATTTGTTAACTATGCAGTCATCAATCTGTTTTTTGCTGTAAAAGTTGGGGATGAGGATCCTATACTTTCTCTCCTTACGGATGTCTACTATACTCTCCATCAAAGGCATACAAAGAAGGGAGGCGTGATGTTATGTTGTGCTCCCTATGAAACGCGATTATCAGAAAAGGCTTAAGAAATCCCTCAAGGATCTGGTGAGAGATTTGTATACCATCAGGGTATACTAGGGATAGTGTTTCCAAGTATTCCTTTCATAGGGAGTGATTCCCAAGGATACTTATTGGGGATTGTCTTTCAGACCGATTCACTGGGGTGTCTAATGAGAAAAGTGTCAGGGGTAAGCTTGGGTGGATAGCTATTATCGACTTAGCTGCGGATTGATTTGGCCTTTTATGAGGAGTCATGAGTCTTTAGCCTATGTTATGTATCTATGTTATTTATACATGTTATGTGATGTGATATATTCATGTTATGATGTGTTATGTATACATGTATGAGTTGTATGATGTAATGATCCATTTTCGTGGATAGGTTACGCGTGATATGATGCATGAATGCAAAGTTTGATCGCCAGACAAGAATTGGGCTTTGCAATGATTTTCCAAATGGGAACATTGCTTTGAAATGGAGATTGCTATAGGGTACCAGACTTTTGAAATGATTTGCCATACATGAACTAGGCCTTGAAATGATTTTCCATACAAGAACTGGGCTTTGAAATGATTTGTCAGACGGGAACTGGGCTTTGAAATGATTTTCTAGACGAGAACTAGACTTTGAAATGATTTTCCTGACAAGAACTAGGATTTGAAATGATTTTCCATATGGGAACTAGGCTTTAAAATGATTTGCCAGATGGGAACGGGGCTTTAAAATGATTTTCCAGGCATGAACTGGGCTTTGAAATGATTTTCCAGACGAGAACTAGGATTTGAAATGATTTTCCAAATAGGAATTAGGCTTTGAAATGATTTGCCATATAGGAACTGGGCTTTAAAATGATTTGCCATACGGGAACTAGGCTTTGAAATGATTTGTCATACAAGAACTAGGCTTTGAAATGATTTGCCATACGAGAACTGTGCTTTGAAATGATTTGCCAAAGGAGAATTGGGCTTTAAAAATAATTTCCAAACAAGAACTGGGCTTTGAAATGATTTTTCAGACAAGAATTAGGCTTTGAAATGATGTGTCAGACGAGAATTGGACTTAAAAATGATTTGTCAGACAGGAACTGGGCTTTGAACTTATTTTCCATATGAGAACTAGATTTTGAAAGACCTGAATGGTATAGTATTGATGATAGTCAGTCCTCGGGAATGAGGGGGAACACCGTACATGACCCATGTTATGATGATTGAGATTTGTTTATATGCATTGATAATGATGATTGATTATGCAATATGTGTTAGAAATGCATGAAGTGTGATGACTGAAATGATGTCAATGAATATTGGGTTTTAGGGTAAGTGTCAAGTGGAATAGGTCTTTTGTGAGGTTCCCAGCAATGTTGGGCTTTTGAGATGTGCCAAATAGGACTGGACTTTTTTGAGGTGCCAAGTAAGATTGGTCTTCTTGGGTAAATGCCTAGTAAAATTGGGTTTTTTATGAGGGGCCAAGTAAGATTGGGCTTTTGGGACAAATGCCAATAAAATTGGGATTTTGTGAGGGGCTAAGTAATATTGGTCTTTTTGGGATAAATTCCAAGTAAGGTCAGGCTCTTGGATTTGGAGGTGTCAGGTGAGGTCGGGCTTTTTGATTGTAAATGTTAGGTGCCAAGAAAAATTGGGCTTCGTGAGGTTCCAATTAAGGTTGGACTTTTGAGGTAAGTGCCTAGTAAGATTGGGCTTTTTGGGATAAATTCTAGGTGAGGTTGGGCTTTTATAGGTGGTTATGTTACAAGGATTTCTGATGATGCCAGATTCTTGATGTGGGAATATACCAAATGACTGTGATGATATGTATAATTTGATATGAACATGATTGGTGCATGAGGATGAATAATGCGATAACTTGAATTTTTCAACAATGCCCATGTGGTGGGTCATCAACGGTTAAGGCTTAAAGAGGTTGCTTATGTAACGAGGTTGTTCGTCAAAAGGTGTGTCGCGGTGAGAATCGGAGACCATAGCTATTAAGTTAACTAGGTTCGCAAAAATCTTAATTCACCACCGATCTTTAATTTATCCAAGGGGGGGGGGAAAAAGGACGAATAACCCAAAAATATGAAATGCAATGCAAAGCAAAAGAGAATCTAAGGTTCGGGGGTTGGTTATACCTAGGGAAGGTGTTAGCATCCTAAGTATCTGTAGTACTCTACAGGAACCTCTTGTTTTATTGTGTTATTTTGTTGTTTATCTGCTAAAGGGTGAAAAGGTAAAGGGAGACCTAAGGTGTTAGTCCTAAGTATGCTCGTCAAGACATCGCATCTCGTGCCTACGTATCCTAACGGGAATGAAATCAGAGCATTCGTAGTTCCCCTTAATAAGGGTGAGGAACTCTTGACTGTGGTCAAGGTTTCAAAAGGAAAAAGTAAGTGTCTATGGCAGAACACCTACATAGAGTTAAGAAACTCTAAACCTAAGGCTAGGTTAAAAGGAGGTAAGTGTCCATGGCAAGACACTTGTATAGAATGCGGCGACTCTAATCCTAAGACTAGGATAGAAGGGAAGGAAGTGTATGTGGCAGAACACTCACATAGAGTACGGCGACCCTAATCCTAAGACTAGGATAAACAGATAAGACTCTAACAAGGTCTCAAGGGAATGGTGGACAAGGCTATCCTAAATGTGACATGGCAGTCAACAGAGTGATCCTTTCCTTGGGAACATATTGAGAAATTGTCGAACTAAATAGGCATAAAAAACGGGACTTAATCACAGCCCAGGCATCAAGAATTAAATTCAAAAATGAACATAAAGAATTAACTAAAAAGAAATCGAGGGTTGTCAAGATTAATTTAAGAATTAACTAAAAATAAAATCTAATTAAACCAAAATCTAATTAAAGAACTAATTAACTAATTAAACTAAAATCTAAAAACTAATTAACTAATTAAATTCTAGTTAAAAACTAATTAATTATATTCTAAAAACTAATACTAAAAAATCAAATAGCTAATAGTTTAAATAACTAATTTAACTATAACTAATTATTAAATTACTAATCTAGATTAGGGATGGCAACGGGGCGGGGCGGGGGCGGGTTTAACTATACCCGCACCCGCACCCGCCTCCATGTAACACACCCGCCTCCGCCCCCAAACCGAATCGGGGGTAAACATTTACCACCCAGACCCGCCCCCAGTAGTGAACGGGTGCACCCGCATCCGCCCCACCCCCACCCGCAAAAAAATAATTTCTTTTTAATTGCAATAAAAAAAATAATTTTAATTAAAAAATTGATTATTTTAATAAATTAATTAATTATTTAATTAAAATATTAATTATTAAATAAATATTAACTTGATAAATTTGATTATTTTAATTGCAATAGGGTATTAATAATTTAATTAAAAATATAATTAATAAATGAATATTAAAATAAGTAAAATAAGAGAATTAAAATAAAATGCATTATCCGGGGACGGGGCGGGGGCGGGTGTGGGCGGGTCTTAGTGTCTACCCGCCCCCGCACCCGCACCCGTAGTTAAGAATCGGGTTTCACCCGCACCCGCACCCAATTAAATCGGGTTTTCCCCGTTAATTTCGGGGCGGGCCCGTGCGGGTGTGGGCGGGTCCGGGTTTGTTTGCCATCCCTAATCTAGATTTAAACAAAAATAAAATAATAGTAATAATAACCAAATACAAGTGAAGGGTGCATGATAAAATGAGGGGTGTTAACATAGAAAAGGGAATTAGGCCTAATCCAATCTAAACACAAATAATTCTAAATAAAATAAAATGTAAACAAAAATAAAATAATAAACATATCTGTCGGATTTGTCAATCCAAATTTCAATCAAGTGAAATAAATACAAAAGACAAGACATTAACTAGAAAACAATACTCATCACCATTCTCTACTTGAAACAACAAAAATGTCTCCCTTCTACCATTTTAAAAAAATAACCTTGTTTTGAACCACGCACAAACATGAATAATGATTTATTAATGATATACCACATGTTGGCCGATATTGGAAGGGTTGAATTCATCGTGTTTTTTAAGGTGGCTTGCTCCAGTATGGCCTTGAAGAGAGTCACCCTTAACTAACCGACCCTTGGAATGGCTTGCCCTTGATGAATCATTTCTTGGGACGGTTTATTTTGAACGAGCCTTGCAGCGAGCTGCCCCATTATTTGACTGATCTATGGATGGATTATCCTTTGATCAACGGTGTCTCCAAGTATTTAGCCCTTATTGGTAGGGTCTTTAAAGGAGTTTCCTGAAAAGGAACTTAGATTCCACCATGATGTGATATGATCTTTGTACGAACTTCCCCATTATTTGAATATTGAAAGGTATGCTCCTATTCATTATGGTTTGTAGGTAATTTAACCTAGGTTGGTCAATTCTTGAAATGTTTTTCTCATAATGAATAAGATCTTCAGATGATCTTTCTATGATTTCTCTTGATCGGCAGGATCCCTATGTGATTCGCCCCTAGTCAAAAGTGTCATGAAGCACTATGCCTCGGATCAAGCCATTGTTGAAATTTCCTTGATGCTAAGTATTGATTTGCAAGTAAAATTGTTCCATTTGAAAAGTAATTCTAACACAATGTTCATTCCACTTTTGAAATCGAAAATTATTACAGATATGGATATAATTAGTATGTTGGATGATATTTGGCCATGAGGTTGACACGAATGAAGATGTGAAGATGTGGTAATAAAATGTGGTTGGTGATGGTTTAACAAACATTTGGAGTCAGTTTAACAACAATTTTGTCGAGTATGCTTTCATAGTGAACCTAACTTCAATTAAGTCTTTAAAAGGTTGTAACGTGGCTTGGTTCATGGTTTATTAAAAAAGCATATAAGGCTAAAATTTTGATTTAACCCACTCATTCTCCTTTGATGTTCTCCATTCCTAAATCCAATTAACTCAACAGATGCATTCAATTGGCAAGAGAATTTTGGTGGTCGTGATGATGTAGATAGATATAGTGATTGAAACACTAATGTGATTCTTGAGGTGGCAGTCACATACTTTCGTTTACAAGCTTGTTTCCTTTTTTCTTTTTTTGCATGGACTGGTTCTTTTGAATTTGAAGTCCATCAGGATGCTCTAACTTTTGCCTAAGTCGACTTTTCTGATTTTTTACTTAGCGGGCTCTTGTTTTTTGGAATAATCCTTGTGAGATTTTGTTTTTGATTCAAGAAGGTGGTGATTGCCATGTTAACTATTGTGAGTATTATCCTTTTACTGCTTCCTCGACGTTGGATGACGTGTGTGAGGAAGTATATGTGCTTTAAAAACTCTTATTGAGATAATTAGATGGATTGGGTCTCTTGAGACTAGAATGCATCATCGAATTAATTGGAATATACCATGTACCTAGTTAAGATTAACGTTTTTATAAATAGAAGGAACACAGACTTCAGGCTCGATGGGTTGACTATGGATTATTTCCTTATTTCTCTAGTGTTTAGGAAGTGAAACAATTCCTTACATTGCCAGTCAGGTCTTACTAATAAAAGCATATGTCAGCAAATTCAGTTATTCCATTTACATCATTCTCCTCTAAGTTTGTTAAGAGAAAAAAAAGTGAGGGGTGGTCATTCACCAATGGGGTTCCTCCTTAGAAAGTTAAGTGTTTGTAGTTGATCAGGTCTTGGACATTGGCCTCTATTGAGTTCCTCCATAGCTTCTTGAGACATGCTTCGAGGTCGTTCATGAGTATTTGGAATTCAGCTAGCGTGGATAAAGTTGGAAAAGGGGGAAGAAATGTGAGTCTTTGTTTTACGATATACAAATGTATGTGCATGTATGAAAATGCATGGGTATGTAAAAAAATTAATTTTTTGGTATGCTAAATTTTCTTTGCAGATGAAATGTATGTAGGACGGAATGTTTATAGAATATCCTAACAGAGGGATCCTATGAAAGGTCCTAGGTTTTTTCTACCCAATCCCCTCACAGGGTATGTTCTAGGGTTTTATTTGGTTGTTTGAGAACAAACCCAAGGTCATGGAACTTAGGTGAAACTTCATCATGATAGGGCATACCCCTCTCATGATAAAAAATTCAACAGGGTCTCCCTTAGGGAGCCTTCGCATAAACGAAGTATCGTGTTCGCGTTCTAGAAAAGGTCGCTAGAGTCATGGATCAAATTCAATATTTCATCATGAAGATGAGCTTGCCAACCCATGACAAACTCTTTGAAATGATATACTCTAGGCAGAGTCGTTGTTAAAACCCCCATGAGATAAGAATCCATAGTGGCCAAAACAGGATGAACCCCTAACTTAAACGTATGTTTCTTCTCGTCAAACTCGAGTGTAGAGCTTGCTCTCAAACAAAAATTAAAAAACCCAAGGGTGTTAAGAACAAAGATATGAAATAATAAATAAATAAAATAAATAAATAAAGCAAAAAAAGGTAAATAAAATAAAACAAATAAATAAACAAAACAAACAGCCCTAGAACTAAAGGGTAGCTTTGACTCTCTTTAGGGACGTGTCCCTAATAGAGTCGCTAGATGTCGTATCTCGAAAAAACGACTCCGCAAAGCACATCACTTGCTCGCGGATGGACTAACAGAGTCACCATCGAATTTTATTTATTCCTAAGGAAAGTAAAATTGACGATAAAACCCTAAGGGAAAGAAAATGGATTAGATGGTCTTCGCAACCAAATATGAGTTCGGGAGTCGGTTATGCGAGGGGAAGGTATTAAAACCACTCAAATTTGTTGTACTCAATGGGAGCCTCCTCTATTTATAAGGGTTGAGAGTTTGTTAAGGAATGTTTGTTTTATTTTTATTTTAATTATCAAGATATTTATGAGGAAAGAAGAATTCTTTACAAAAGAAAAGGAAAAAAAGTTTTTAATTAGTGTGCTCGCCAAGGTTTCAAAACCTCGTGCCTACGTATTCTCAAAGTGCAGTGATAAAATCAGAGCATCGTAGTTCGTAAAAAATAGTGGGTGTTGGTTGATTTTAGAGAATAGTGTTAGGTCACGTTTGAGCGGTTAAATGTATGCACGTATGCTCGCACGATGGAGGCTTAGGCGTTATTTGTATTTGCGTTTAAACGGACTCAGCTATTCTTTTATGAAAATATTTTTTTTGAAGAAAGTGCGCAAGGGCACAAAAAATATTCGGTTGGTTGTTGTCATACTCCAAATTTTACCCTCAGATATTCTGATCGTTTTCATATCATCATGAGTCGGCCTCTTTTTCGCATTTTTCGGTTAATCATTAATCAGACTTTTTTAGTTGATTTTATCATTCTATACCTTTTTGTTTTTCATCATTTTATTTAGATAATTAATTAAGTTTATTATTTTATAGTTAATTTCCTTAATTTAGTTTATTTTCAATTATAGTTTTATTTTTTTTACCTAATTTAATTTTAACCTTAGTTTGACTTTTATTCTTTATTTTAGATTAGTTTTAATTAGATTAACTTTAATTTAATTGATGCTAATCTAAATTTAATTAGTTTAAATTTTGTTAATTTAGTTTAATCTTTACTTTTATTTTAATTACAGTTTTAATTTCATTTTAATTTTTAAGTTTAATTTAATTTAGTTTAATTTTAGTAAGTATTCTAAGCTTTATGAAAATACAAAAAAGACATTTTTTTCTTTAAGCCCATTTCCCTTTTTTTTCTATTGTAACAAAAAGTAAAAAAACACATCTTTGTGACTCCAAACTCCCACTGTACCAAAGCCTTGCACCAAAACCACTTACAAACAACTTTGACCATGCTGCTACCACCTTCTATGCTGAACAGCGACTTCTCACCAAGCCTGTAAAACCTTATGTACACACCCTGCACATGAAAATGACACAACATAAGCAACCGGACAAAACCATTGTACCAGAAACTTAATCAACAAGTCTTGATTTCATTTTAAAGGGCAGAAGAATTCATAACAGAGGGGAGAAGAGAACTCTTTTGAAAGCATTTTCTTCATACCTAAAGAACAACAGCAACGACTTTTGAAAAAGCAGGAAGAAAAAAACTCAGTAGAAAAACAATGTAAACCTCGTCTTGCTACAGCCATGAATATTCAAGTAGTACTCACCTTCAACCTTTGCTATTCATCATCACTGCAAACGCATCATTCTCTATCAGCTTGTCATAACAACTTTTCACAATAACCTCCTACCTTCATCTTCCCATTTTAAGCATAACCTGCTACTTTCCTTTTTTTGAATCCTTTATCACCCTCATCACCATTTGTTTCCATACACACCTTATAACTTCATAAACAACAACTCAGCAACTGGGTTTCATCACCAATATCTTCCAAACTTACACAAACAAACTTCACTTCACAATATCACAGTGACAATACGGTGTAGAAGGAATTCACAAAAAGGAGAAGAGGAGGAAGAATATGAAACAAAGAAACCTTAATCCTTTACACACCAGTAAGCCATAACAGTGCTCGCCAGAGGGAGGTGCGGTGCGAATTTGAAGAAGACAGAGATCTATAACGTACCAGTTCGATTCGTGAAGGTGTATTCGCTTCATCTCCATACTTTGAATGTTTGTGAAGGGTGCGTTTTTGTACTTTCCATCTTTTGATTGAAATCTAAGAGAGGCGAGGACGAAGCAAGTGTTTGCGAGATTGAAAAGGTGAGTAAACTGAAGAGATCACGAGGTATCTGCGAGTTCTATCGCACGAGCATTTGTGGGAGTTCCTTTGAACTCCAGCGGTCGCATCGCCATGTGCGCCGCCGTTCTTCACGCCTTCATCCACCAGGACTTGGATTCACGTTGAGAGCAGAAACAGAGGGAGTGAGCGAGATCGAGTAGAGAGAATCGCGGCTGAGAGGGAGTTCCAATCTTGGTTTTGGCAGTGAGGAATTTTCGTGTTTCAATTTCACGCTTTTTTTTCCTTTGGGAGTTTATTGGGATCGTTTCTGCAAGTGAGAACCGCCTGTTGTAGTGTTTTCTTTTAGGTTTAGTCTTCTTTCAGCGACTCCAGATCGGGCCAGGACCTGATCCGTAACCCAGGTCTGCCCTCCTTGTTGTTGGTTTGGGCCACCCCTACCTCATCGTTTTCCATGCGCAAGCCCAGCCTCTTTTCACCCTTTTATTTTTTTATTTATTTAATTTTTGTCTTAATTAGTATTTCTAATATATTATTTGTATGTTGTTTTTTTTTATTAGTTTTAATTTAAGAGCATATTTTCTTGTATAGTTTATTTGTTAAAATTTTGAAAATTAAAAAGTATTTTTCTTAAATAGTTTCTTAAATTAATTCTTAATTTGTGTTTAGGAATTAAATATTTAGGTTTTTATCTTTAATAATTTAGTTTTTCTTTAATTTTTGTTAACTAATTTCTTTAATCGACTTAACCAATAATTTTGTGGGTTTGCAACTTAGGATTTTGATTCTTGCCTTGACTATTCCATTACTCATTATCTTGTGCTAGTCATTATTCATCTGATTCATGCATTTTTATTATGTTGTTTCTCTTTGCCTAGTTCTATTTTGCGTCTGGTATTTTCATGTCTTGATCCTATTTCCTCGTTTAAATGCCTATACCCTTCCAAAGGAAAGTTTTTTCACTTTGACTCCTAAGTCACAAACCTTTCCCATTTCATCCTTGGCCTCATAAGAGCCGTTTCCCTCATAGTTTAGTAATAGGATGGAGTTATCATGAACTCCATGTGATTCTCACTATCATGAGAACTCACTTTACCTTTTACTCAGATTTACAGAGTTATCATGAACTCTGTGTGGTTCTCACTATCATGAGAATTCACTTCCTCCCTTTATAACGTAGACTTAGAGAGTTATCGTGAACTCTAAATGAGCTCGTACTCATTTCCCCTTGGAACTTTGACCATAGCCAAGGGTTCCTCTTTCACCCTTAGTTAGGGGAACTACGAATGCGTTGATTCCATTCCCGTCAGGATACGTAGGCACGAGATGCGATGTCTTGGCGAGCATACTTAGTGTATATACCCCTAGGTCTTTCCTTACCTTAGCATAGATTCTTTAGCAAGCAAACATAACATAACACAAACTAAACAAGAGGTTCCCGTAGAGTACTACGGATACTTAGGGTGCTAATACCTTCCCATTGTATAACCAACCCCCGAACCTTAGATCTCCCCCTTTAGGTTTTTCTAACGATCTTGAACCTTTCCTTTGGATAAATCAAAGTCGGTTGTAAAAGAAAATGATGCAAGTTAATTAATAGCTTGTTATCCGATTTTCACCGCAAGAGAAATGGCGACTTCACTGGGGAAAAGAGTATTTTTGAGGGTTAAGCCCACCTTGTTTTACTTGTGTTATTTATGTTTGATTGCTATACATGTACATATCTGTATATATCTGTATACCTGTTGTGCTTGAGTTTCTTTTGTTGGCTTGGTTCTTGAGTGGTGAGATAAGTCCTAACCCGGACTTGAGCGCACTTGTTATAGGACGATGGTATTCAAGGAGGCTTTGAGGGAGTCGAATCCTGAAAAGTTGAATTGAGAACACCATCACTCATTTGAGGCCCTCTTGAGAGTCTAGTTATGTTGAACGAATCCGTTCGTGAAAACGTGCTACTCTCAACCTAGGAGCCCATGATATTGAGAACCGTAGTTACCAAACCCCACTAAGCCTTTTTAGAATGTAGTTCGGTGACCATGATGGAGTCAATTTCTGAATTGGTTGTCACGCGATACTACACTCAGATGAGGTCCTCTTGACAATTTTATGGATTACCAAGTCATCTGGGAAATCCTTAAAATCTGAAAGATGGGTTGTCGACTCTGGGAACTTTTTAGAACCCTGTTCTGCAGATGAAAACCCATAGTACATACCTTCTGGGATGGGTAGACCATGGCTCCATGCTCGTGATCTTCAAACCTAGGCCCTCTCTTATTTGTGTGTGCATATCTGTGAATATCTGTATATGTGTGTTTATGCATACGTTCACCCATGCATGAGACCCCTAAATCTAGGGCTTGTGTGCTGTTGTGTGTACGTATATTTATGTTTTTGTGTGCCCGTGTTTTGTACATTGCATACATCTCATCGCATCCATTGATGGTTTCAAGGAACTCAGACGTTCTTTTCTTTGCAAAGATCCTTAGAGATCATGGATTTTTAAAACAAAACTCAGTTTTTCCACAAATTTTTTGCAACTTGCCTTTGAGTTCCTTGAAACCATTTGGCTTGCATTAGCATTGCATCACATGCGCATTTGCATTGCATTTGCATTTCTCAGCCTTGAGTCTCATCCACCCTCTGTCTGTAACCCAGTTGACTTCCTGAAGCCATCATTGGACTTGAAATAGCTTTTGAAGTTGTCTTTTCCAGACTCGTCTGTTGTGCCTACCAGGCTGGGACACATAGGTACTCAACTGAAGACTGCAAGGTACTTAGGATCAAGGTTCAGACTCTGCTTGACTCCAATATGTTCTCATTCACGCCTCGAGGCATCCGAATCAACAATCTTTCACCTAATCAAACAGGTTCATCAGACTCTGAGATGGAAGAAATTTTCAAGAGTATATGTGAAGATGATTCTCAGATGGATTTCGACAATCAACTCTGAAGACGGATATCTCAACTTGGCAAATCAAGAAGGAAGTGCCAGTTCCCCGAAACCGGCAGTCTTTTGGCTGTTTAGCATTTTGTTGTATTTTCTTTGCATGTTTGAAATTGTATTTGCTTATAAGCTTTGTTGTACTTTCAAATTGGCAAGAGTAATGGAGTGTTTATGCATCTTTTGATTAAATCCATTCGTTTCACTCATTTACTATTATTCTCATAAAAGCAAAAAATATATCTTTATCTTGTTTCCTCCCACTTATCAAACAGTTTGTTTAAGCAAAGATTAGGGAGGATGACGAAAATATTACTTCCCTAATAGCTGTGGTATGCTTTCGATTAAACCTTGCCGAGGATGTAAGGCATTGTTTCAATCCCTAAACACCGGAGAAATAAGGAAGATAATCCCTCGTTAACCCTTTGAGCCTAGAAGTAGGAGTTTTCCTTTCTTACACGAAAACCCTTAAATCTCAACCTTGGGGTGGGTAGTTCTCAGTTTTACTTGGTTATGCATTCTAATGCAAGCGCTTCATGCAAGACACCAGTCAGCTCTCTCCAAACAAGTGAATAAGTGTTGTACAAGTTGTTCCCGAAGCGACAAATAAGGAAGAATCGTCAAGAAATCCTTAATCGAAGAATAAGCCGAGTCCCTTTCAAGGTAAAAGCCAAGAAAGATGGGAAGCCCAAAACTTCGCCTTATACAAGAAGGTTCGTAGAATAATCGAGAAAAGAAAGAGGCCTCAAAACCTCAATCAAAGACGAGAAGAGATATCATAACCTCAACCAAATCAAAAGTAGAGGTATCATAACTTCAACCAAAAAGAAGAGGTCTCAAAATCTCAATGAAGACAAAAATGAGACCTCATAATCTCAAAACCTCAGCAATAAAGGATGACCAAATTCTGCTAGGGAGTAATGACTATCCAAGGTGTCCGAATCATCATCAACTATCATCAGTTCGTTCCTTGCCTGTGGGGACCTGAATGTATAACTTGAGTTAACTGAGTGTAGGATCGGAGTTCATCACGAAGATTGGGTGGGGACAAATAAACTTTGAGCCTTTATCCTTTGTTTCTTAAACCGTGAACCAGACCACATTACAACCCTTAAAAGACCTAATTGAGGTAAGGTTGTTTTGAAAGCATACTACAACAAGGTTGATTAACCTGACTCCTAATGATCTTTGCTAGTTGTGTGTGTTGATCACTTCATTTGTCATTCTGTAAATGGCTAGATACACCTTTGTTTTAATCATTTAATCACTCCACTGTGTGTGTTTCATCAAATAAAAATTGTTTTCAAAAGCTTGCATGAATTTTGCATTAAAATCGCCAATTTTTAATGAACAATACTTGTTTGTAAAACAATTCAATGTCAAAGAAATCCCAACAAATGCAGCCATCTAGGGAATTTGACTTGATAAAAAAGGCTCAGTAAGGGGCAACCAAGCGGAATGTTCTGCCAATCCACCATCCCAATAGCCAAGAATCAGGGGCTGGACTCTTCAAAGTTCAGAATATTGGGGCAAGTCTTTTTGAGGTCATCTTACGACAAGTTTGGACCCTAGTGACCCGTCAGCAGGGGCAAATTTGTTCCCCAGCTGTTTCTACCACAGTCTGAGGACTTTGTATTGCAAATGCAGTTGAACTGGGGCAGCTTTGTCAAGACTTATGATTCCTTTCAAAAGTTTGAAGATATTGAAGCATCTGGTATTTCAATTCTTCTGTAAAATCCTTTTGATGACTTATCCTCACAGACCAGTTAATCAGAAGCAACCAGGTCGAGATTCAATAAATCTCTCAAAGGTCAACTAATCTGGGACATCTTCTTCACAGATCAACCAAGCTAACAGGGGCAAGTTTGTTCCCCAGTTGTCAACAACCTGTCCGGGCAACTAGTTCAAGGACTTTGTCGTGCAAAGGCAGTCAATCAGGGGCAATTACGCTGAGATTCATGAAATCTCTCCAAGAGTTTGAAGATATTGAAACACCTTGTATGCCAATTCTTCTGTAAAATCCTCTTGATGTATTCTTCTGACAGACCATGTACTCTGGGGCAGATGAGTCATGCAGAATTACTCATCTTTTGTGGCGTCTCTGCTAGCTCCCCAGAAAGTTGTCTCTTCAGCTAATCTTGGAAATTCTCAATGGATCTCTTATCTCCAGTGAAGAAATCAAGCTCATGATGACAATCCTAGTGAAGTCATGATGCTATACCAAGTGGAGTACTCTTTCCCCAGAGAAGGTCATTACCTTGAAGTAGAGCTGCTTCATCTGCAAGTTCATCCCCAGTAATGGTCCAATCTGATGAGGTTGGCTGGGTATCCTTGTCGAGATGTTTATTTCATCTCTAGTCTCGCTTCTCGTTTGTTTTGTCAGCATAAGCATAAGCATGGCATAAGCATAGCATCTTAGCATTTTGCTTTCTCTTTCTGGTATTTACCTGTTTCTTGTTCACTTTGGCGTTTATCTCCCCAAGTGACTGGGTTTGTCTATTCACTCCAATAGAAGTCAGCCCTAGGCATAAAGTGCCCATCTTTTCTGAATTCCCCACAGAGTTTGATTCTCGTGGATGATGGTTGGTTCAGTTATCTTTTCCATTTTGGATAAGATAAATCCCCATTTGAGTTCATTCCTCAATTGGAGTCTTGTTTGACCGTTTCTTTCTAGCTTGTTCCTAGATCGAACTTTGGTCCCAGGCAGTTGTGGTTTCCGAACCCATTTTTGAATGTGCATTTATTTTGCACTATGTCTCGCAGAAGAATCTTTTACAGATCTGCATTGAAGACATGATCCTTCCTCCAGCAGTGTTGTAATATCAATATCTCTTTGGAATTTATACCCAACAACAAGTGACAATCTCCTTGAGAAGCTTGTTTTGCTATCATTACCTCTACAACGATAAGTGGCAATCTCTCTCCCGAGAAGCTTATTCGGCCTTGGTTTTATTCATACTTCTACAGTTACCAATGGTGTTACCTCTAATCAGTCACTTTCCGTCAACCCGTTTGATGTGATCCCTATTTGTATTATTTCCTTGCCGTCAATCTGTTTGATGAGGTGTTCCGAGTTCAGGCTCTATACCCTCGGATTTATTTTGTTTCTTCCCGTCAATCTATTTGATGAGGTGTTCCGAGTTCAGGTTCTATACCCTTGGATTTGTTTTATTTCCTTGCCGTCAATCTATTTGATGAGGTGTTCCGAGTTCAGGTTCTATACCCTCGGATTTGTTTTGTTTCCTTGCCGTCAATCTATTTGATGAGGTGTTCCGAGTTCAGGTTCCGTGCCCTCGGATATGTATTATTTTCTTGCCGTCAATCTGTTTGATGAGGTGTTCCGAGCTCAGGTTTCGTACCTTCGGATGTCTTATTTTTGTTCCTTGCCATCAAGCTTCTTGATGATGTGATCCCTGTTTTTGTTCCTTGTCGTCAGCCCTTGTTGCAACCATAATTGATATTCCCCAAGAAGTCTAATCTTCATTGATGCAACCCCGGTATTAACCTATCTGATACTTAATCTCTTCATTTGGATACCTAAAGTCCAATCATCATTGGCACCATTCTTGTTTGAATCGAGTCAAACCTGAATCTAAACTTTGAGTTTTCGTGAGCTTGTTGTTTATCCTTTGTTTGCTTCAGATTATCGTGAGTCTGTTGTCAAAACCATCTTTGTTTGAATCGAGTCAAACATTGTTAGCTTCAGATTATCGTGAGTCTGTTGTCTAAAACCGTTCTTGTTTGAATCGATTCAAACCTGAACCTGAACCTCAAGTTATCGTGAGCTTGTCGTTCATCTTTTTTATTTCAGTTTATATCTGTTTTTGTTTGAATCGAGTCAAACTTGAACCTGAACCTTGAGTTATCGTGAGCCCGTTGTTCACTCTTTTATTTCAGTTTATAGTCGTTCTTGTTTGAATCGAGTCAAACCTGAACCTAAACTTCGAGTTATCATGAGCTCGTTGTTTATCCTTTGTCGTGAGTCTATTGTTTAAAATTGTTCTTGTTTGAATCGAGTCAAACCTGAACCAAAACTTCGAGTTATCGTGAGCTCGTTGTTTATCCTTTGTTAACTTCGGATTATCGTGAGTCTGTTGTTTAAACCGTTCTTGTTTGAATCGAGTTAAGCATGAACCTAAACTTAGAGTTATCGTGAGCTCGTTGTTTAAATTTTGGTTATCGTGAACCCTTTTGCTTGTTTCAGGTTATCGTGAACCTAAGCTTCCCGGTTATCGTGAACCGTTTGTTACCCAAACCAACTTAATTTGGTATCTTATTCAACTCAAATTGGTGTATACCGGCATATCACTTCTGAGTCCAATCCTTGTTGGCATTTTAATCTGGTTCCCCAGCAGGAGTTCAGTCATTATCAATGTCTCTTTGAAAGTCCTTATGATTAATCATCATTTGGCACACGCAGAGTTTGTCTCTGTCTTTTCTGGTTTTTCTTGAAGATCCCGTTTGAACTCTTTAGTATAAGAAATCCCCAGAAACTCTTTTGTAGGATGTCTATCCTTTATTTCAAATTGATCCTCCAGTGGAGATCATGTCTGCTTTCTGGTTTCATGACCTGTAAGAATGTGTCTTTTTCCCTAGTATCGTCCGGTCATATTTGAACCTGTCCCCAGCGGAGAACACCTCTCTGGCTCCTATCTCCAGTGAGGATCTGTAGGGTTTTTCGCTTTATTTTTCCATCCCCAGTGTTACCTCAGAGTCTCCCCATTGAGTCTCTTTTGTTGGTTAGCATGTATCCCCAGTGAGTTTTTCCTCGTGGATACTAACCTTCATCCTTCCCCAGTAAGCTCATCTGTGGTTGTTTGCTCCTTATCCTTGGATGTCTTGTTTTGTCTGCATCTTTGCACTATCATGACATCATATCATCATACTAGAAGTTCATGGCACGTCAGCATTTGCATGTCTGTTGCTTGTCCTTAGCATCTGCATTCCATCTAAGGGCAAAATTTTCGGTTTGCTATATTTAAATACTTTTCACCTTGATGCCCCGATAATTTCCATTCCTCGCGTCATCCGTTAAAATTATTTAAATAGGGGCAACTGTCATACCCCAAATTTTAGCCTCAGACATTCTGATCGTTTTCATATCATCATGAGTCGGCCTCTTTTTCGCATTTTTCGGTTAATCATTAATCAGACTTTTTTAGTTGATTTTATCATTCTATACCTTTTTGTTTTTCATCATTTTATTTAGATAATTAATTAAGTTTATTATTTTATAGTTAATTTCCTTAATTTAGTTTATTTTCAATTATAGTTTTATTTTCTTTACCTAATTTAATTTTAACCTTAGTTTGACTTTTATTCTTTATTTTAGATTAGTTTTAATTAGATTAACTTTAATTTAATTGATGTTAGTCTAAATTTAATTAGTTTAAATTTTGTTAATTTAGTTTAATCTTTACTTTTATTTTAATTACAGTTTTAATTTCATGTTAATTTTTAAGTTTAATTTAATTTAGTTTAATTTTATTAAGTATTCTAAGCTTTATGAAAATACAAAAAAGACATTTTTTTCTTTAAGCCCATTTCCCTTTTCTTTCTATTGTAATAAAAAGCAAAAAAAAACACATCTTTGTGACTCCAAACTCCCACCGTACCAAAGCCTTGCACCAAAACCACCTGCAAACAACTTTGACCATGCTGCTACCACCTGCTATGCTGAATAGCGACTTCTCACCAAGCCTGTAAAACCTTATGTACACACCCTGCACATGAAAATGACACAACATAAGAAATCGGACAAAACCATTGTACCAGAAACTTAATCAACAAGTCTTGATTTCATTTTAAAGGGCTGAAGAATTCATAACAGAGGGGGGAAGAGAACTCTTTTGAAAGCATCTTCTTCATACCTAAAGAACAACAGCAACGACTTTTGAAAAAGCAGGAAGAAAAAAACTTAGTAGAAAAACAATGTAAACCTCGTCTTGCTGCAGCCATGAATAATCAAGTAGTACTCACCTTCAACCTTTGCTCTTCATCATCATTGCAAACGCATCATTCTTTATCAACTTGTCATAACAACTTTTCACAATAACCTCCTACCTTCATCTTCTCATTTTAAGCATAACCTGCTACTTTCTTTTTTTTGAATCCTTTATCACCCTCATCACCATTTGTTTCCATACACACCTTATAACCTCATAAATAACAACTCAGCAACTGGGTTTCATCACCAATATCTTCCAAACTTACACAAACAAACTTCACTTCACAATGTCACAGTGACAATACGGTGTAGAAGGAATTCACAAAAAGGAGAAGAGGAGGAAGAATCTGAAACAAAGAAACCTTAATCCTTTACACACCAGTAAGCCATAACAGTGCTCGCCAGAGGGAGGTGCGGTGCGGATTTGAAGAAGACAGAGATCTACAACGTACCAGTTCGATTCGTGAAGGTATATTCGCTTCATCTCCATACTTTGAATGTTTGTGAAGGGTGCGTTTTTGCACTTTCCATCTTTTGATTGAAATCTGAGAGAGGCGAGGACGAAGCAAGTGTTTGCGAGATTGAAAAGGTGAGTAAACTGAAGAGATCATGAGGTATCTGCGAGTTCTATCGCACGAGCATTTGTGGGAGTTCCTTTGAACTCCAGCGGTCGCATCGCCATGTGCGCCGCCGTTCTTCACGCCTTCATCCACCAGGACTTGGATTCACGTTGAGAGCAGAAACAGAGGGAGTGAGCGAGATCGAGTAGAGAGAATCGCGGCTGAGAGGAAGTTCCAATCTTGGTTTTGGCAGTGAGGAATTTTCGTGTTTCAATTTCACGCTTTTTTTCCTTTGGGAGTTTATTGGGACCGTTTCTGCAAGTGAGAACTGCCTGTTGTAGTGTTTGCTATTAGGTTTAGTCTTCTTTCAGCGACTCCAGATCGGGCCAGGACCCGATCCGTAACCCAGGTATGCCCTCCTTGTTGTTGGTTTGGGCCACCCCTACCTCATCGTTTTCCATGCGCAAGCCCGGCCTCTTTTCACCCTTTTATTTTTTTATTTATTTAATTTTTGTCTTAATTATTATTTCTAATATATTATTTATATGTTGTTTTTATTTATTAGTTTTAATTTAAGAGCATATTTTCTTGTATAGTTTATTTGTTAAAATTTTGAAAATTAAAAAGTATTTTTCTTAAATAGTTTCTTAAATTAATTCTTAATTTGTGTTTAGGAATTAAATATTTAGGTTTTTATCTTTAATCATTTAGTTTTTCTTTAATTTTTGTTAACTAATTTCTTTAATCGACTTAACCAATAATTTTGTGGGTTTGCAACTTAGGATTTTGATTCTTTCCTTGACTATTCCATTACTCATTATCTTGTGCTAGTCATTATTCATCTGATTCATGCATTTTTATTATGTTGTTTCTCTTTGCCTGGTTCTATTTTGCGTCTAGTATTTTCATGTTTTGATCATATTTCCTCGTTTAAATGCCTATACCCTTCCAAAGGAAAGTTTTTTCACTTTGACTCCTAAGTCACAAACCTTTCCCATTTCATCCTTGGCCTCATAAGAGTCGTTTCCCTCATAGTTTAGTAATAGGATGGAGTTATCATGAACTCCATGTGATTCTCACTATCATGAGAACTCACTTTATCTTTTACTCAGATTTACAGAGTTATCATGAACTCTGTGTGGTTCTCACTATCATGAGAATTCACTTCCCCCCTTCATAACGTAGACTTAGAGAGTTATCGTGAACTCTAAATGAGCTCGTACTCATTTCCCCTTGGAACTTTGACCATAGCCAATGGTTCCTCTTTCACCCTTAGTTAGGAGAACTACGAATGCTCTGATTCCATTCCCGTCAGGATACGTAGGCACGAGATGCGATGTCTTGGCGAGCATACTTAGTGTATATACCCCTAGGTCTTTCCTTACCTTAGCATAGATTCTTTAGCAAGCAAACATAACATAACACAAACTAAACAAGAGGTTCCCGTAGAGTACTACGGATACTTAGGGTGCTAATACCTTCCCTTTGTATAACCAACCCCCGAACCTTAGATCTCCCGCTTTAGGTTTTTCTAACGATCTTGAACCTTTCCTTTGGATAAATCAAAGTCGGTTGTAAAAGAAAATGATGTAAGTTAATTAATAGCTTGTTATCCGATTTTCACCGCAACAGTTGTGTTGATTTTAGGAGTTTTGAGTTTTGAATATCGATCGATGCGGTGAGCGCTAACCAATCAATTTGCTTGGAGACAAAGTGGATGTGCATCCCCTTATCTATTTTATTTGCAAAAGGGTTGAGTTAATTTGATTTTGAAAAAATGAGTTTGATTATGAACAAAATAGTGTGAACTATTTACAAATGGAAGATTTTTATTTTGTGTAATTTTGAATTTAAGTGACAGAGAATTATTTTTGTATTTTTCAATTAAACCAAATTACCTAGAATATTCTTGTATCATTTTATTTTTTATGTAAAACAAGGTTAAAATTAAATTTGAAGTTAAACTAAATTAAAATAATTAACTCAAATTAATTAAAAATAATGTGCAAGTGAAAGGGGTGTGAATGTGTTAAAAGTTAGAAGACAAAGCCCAAAAGGGGCCTAATTATTTAACCTAAACAAACCCTAATTTAAAATTAAAATTACTAAATAATAATAAATACTAAATAAAATAAATAAACAAAAAAGAAATAAATGAAAAATAAAAAGTAAAAAGACTAATGGAGATGAGGGGGCGGCACTCCTCTCTCTTTGTTCAATCTTTTCTTTTCTTTTCTTTTTTAAACAAAAAAAAACTATGAATAAAATTCCTTCATAGTTGAATCAGCAAAAGCTCAAAATATCACAACTACAAGTCCATAGTTAATTTACTGTAGCAATACCTTTGTGACTTTGGTGCAAATAATTGATAAATGAGTCATTAAAATATATTATTTTGAGAGAGAAATGAATTGGTTTAGAGAGAGATAGAGAGAAAGGTACCAAAGGTACCAAAATGCAAAGGTAGCTAATCCCTCTCCTATTGACTTGCAGAACAAAATTAAGAACCTGGAGTTTTCTTCTTCTCCATGTTCTTTCTTTTTCTCTACAACCATTTCGTCCATAACAACACTCTTTCTTTTATCGCCACTCGCACCATCATCCATATCATATTCCAGCATCTTCTTCGCTGTCGTTTCAAGGCAATCCATCAAATTTGGTGTGAGATTTCAAAATTTTCCATATCATTTCAAAACTGCAGTAGAGCAGAAGAAGTTTTTTTTTACAGTTTGCTTAATTTTAAAAAATTGCAAAATAGAATCTAAGAAGAATCAAACTTTCAATTTTATAATTAAATTTTATCTGCAAAATCAGAATCTAAGAAAAATCAAACTTTTAATTTCATGACTGAATTTAATTTGCAAAACCAGAATCTGAAAAAAAAAATCAAACTTTCCATTTCGTAATTGAATTTTATTTGCAAAATCAGAATATGAGAAAAATCAAACTTTAAATTTCATAATTGAATTTTGTTTGCAAAATCAAAATCTGAGAAAAATAAGACTTTCAGTTTCGTAATTGAATTTTTTTTATATAAAATTAAGAATAAATAGACTTTGACTACCTTAACTAAAAAAATTGGATCTCATAGATTAAATAGTGACAGCAACTACAATCTCGAAACGTAGTTGAAGCGATAAGGATTTGAGTGGCAATAAAAGGGAGAGGGAAGAGATGTGTGATAGTCAACTACCTAATTAAGATTAGAAAGTGTTTAGTAACACCCTCTTTTACCCTTTCATCAAAAATAATTTACACCTATAAATGTCCTTTTTGGTAATTGACTAACTAAATGTTCATTGACCAATAGGATTGCTTACGTTGGCCAAGTGGCAGCATTCTTTTGAAATTTTCTACCCTCCCTCTTTCCCTCACGTCCTCTCTCCTTCACGCCTCTTTCCCCCACGTCCTCTCTTTCTCCCTCTTTCTCTCTTTCTCGTCTCTCTTTCTCTCTATGTTTTCCTCCTTCTCCCCTTTTCTCCCTTTCATTCTCTTTCTTACTCTTTCCCCCATTGCTTCTCCCAAAACCCTAAAAAAATAATGGCTACTCTCTCTCCCTCCCTCGTCTACCATCTATCTCTTCTTGCATCCAAACAATTCATTTGTTGTCTCATCTATTTCTTCCCAATAATCGCGTTTTACTCATCCAATTCCGAGATCGACAAAATTTTTTTAAGGTCAGTTCATATCTATTTGTGGGTTCTGGTTTTGATGTGATTCTTTTCTACGTTTTTTATCCTTTGAACAAATGGGTTTGATTTTGTTTGGGTAAAAAATGTTTTTTTTTTGTTTTTGTTTTGGTTTGAATAAAGGTTTTGAATTGATTGTGTTTTGATATCTGGTTTTAGTTTATGTTTATGTTTTGTTTTGAAAGTTTGAAAATTTTTTAGCTTAGTAATTTTTATTTTATGTCAATCTAATATTCAAGTTTGAATATTTTCTAATTTTTTAGGTGTGCAAGGATTTATGTTGTTTTGAAGTATTAGGGTTAGATTGGGCTGCAAAGTTTCAGTAGTAGAAGCAGCATCAATGAGACAATTCCAAGAAATGATTGTAGTTGCCATGAATGTTGTGATCGGAGAAGGTAAGAGGATTAGAAATGAAGAGATGGAGTTTACGATTACTAATTCAAACGCTGTCTGTAGTGTGTACCATTTGTTTGTGAGATATTTTCATTATTTACATTAATGTCATTTCAATAACATTTAACTTTTAGTTTTAAATATATTTGTAATGCTAAATATGATCTGCTGAGATATTGTTGTGGTATATTTTCTGTTTTCTGATCATATTATGTTCTTGATTTGCTGAGATATGTTGTGGTTTATTTTCTGTTTAATAATGTATTGTTGACGTAAATTATGGATATTTTATTTGTCAGAATGTTGTTGTTGCTGGTTTATTCAATTTTCTTTTTTAATGTTGGTGTTTATTTTACGTGCGTTGTTTTCTGCTTTGGATTTGTAGATTTGTTGCTTTAATTTTGTTTGTTTTCTGATCATGATTTCGTTCTTGATCTGCTGAGATATGTTGGTGTATTGTCTAATTAATAATGTATTGCTGACATGAATTTTCCATATTTGATTTGTCAGAATGTTGTTGTTGCTGTTTTATTCAATTTTCTTTTGTAACGCTGGTGTTTATTTTACTGTGAGTTGTTTTCTGATATGGATTTGTAGATTTTCTGTGGTTTTAAGCTTTGGGTCAAATGGGTAAGGAAAAGGTTCATATCAACATTGTGGTCATTGGCCATGTCGATTATGGAAAATCAACTACCACTGGCCACTTGATCTACAAGCTTGGAGGTATTGAAAAGCGTGTGATTGAGAGGTTTGAGAAAGAAGCTGCTGAGATGAACAAGCATTCATTCAAGTATGCTTTGGTGCTTGACAAGCTCAAGGTTGAGCGTGAAAGAGGTATCACAATTGATATTGCTCTGTGAAAGTTTGAGACAACTAAGTACTACTGCACTGTCATTGATGCCCCCAAACATAGGGATTTCATTAAGAACATCATTGTTGGTACTTCCCAAGTGGATTGTGCTGTTCTTATCATTGATTCCACTACTGGTGGTTTTGAAGCTGGTATTTCAAAGTAAGGACAGACCCGTGAACATGCTCTCCTTGCTTTCACTCTTGGTGTAAAGCAAATTATCTGCTGCTGTAACAAGGTAATTGAGATTGAGTCTCTTTTGCATATGATATTTTTGTAACTCATTTATGTAATTATTCATTATTTTCTGTATTGAATAGATGAATGCCACTACTCCCAAGTACTCAAAGGTTAGGTATAATGAAATCGTGAATGAGGTTTCATCATATTTGAAGAAGGTTGGGTATAACCCTGACAAAGTTCCATTTGTTCCCATCTCTGATTTTGAGGGAGATAACATGATTGAGGGCTCTACAAATCTTGACTGGTACAAGGGTCTAACCCTTCTCGGGGCTCTTAACAATATCAACGAGCCTAAGAGGCCATCAGACAAGCCCCTTCGATTACCACTTCAGGATGTCTACAATATTGGAGGATTTGGGATTGTGCCTGTGGGATGTGTTGAGACTGGTGTCATTAAGCCTGGAATGGTGGTGACTTTTGCTCCTATTGGACTGCAAACTAAAGTCAAGTCTGTGGAGATGCACCATGAAGCAGTCACTGAGGCCTTTCCTAGTGACAATGTTGGGTTTTATGTCTTATAAATATATATGTGTTAGACTTAGTCCACATTTAACAAACATCTTAGAATTGATATATTAAACACACATACATATATGTATGAAATTGTGTATGTAGCATAATGTGAGGTGATGGGGCACATTTTGAAAACAGAGGAAGCCCCTGAACCTTTTTATTCAAGGTTGCTTGTGGAGTCTGTAGTGTGATACTTTACTTTTCCGTCTGTAGTGTGATTCACTTTATAGCAGTCAAGTCTTCCATATTCTATGACATATTGTCAAGAATCAAACTTAGGTCAATAATATTTGGAGATTGGAACTTTGAAGATGTAATAGAAAATACCATGTACACATGCAGTGACCTGTCCTACAACATTTTCAATGGATCAATTGCCGAAAGCCCGGACAATTGACGTCATTAAAGACATTGTAAGACTCTATTGTTTAACTTTATTGTACGACGAATTATAAAATTGCAAGTCCATAATAACAAAATCTCCATGCATGAACCTCAATGGCAACTTTCTGTCTGGAATGGTCCCTACAACTCTAGGAGCAAGGCTTTTGCACCGAGCTAATTATGTTGTGATCAAAATCTAGAATAAACTTAAGGAATGTTTATATACTATTGGGTTAGGTGCTAAATCTTCATATCTACATACTATATCTCTCTGTTCTTTATGATTAAGGTTGCTAAATCTGAACTTTTGGATTTCTGCAGTTTTACAGATAATTCAGGTATGTGTGGTATACCTGGATTACCTATATGCGGACATCATCTTTCTTCCGGTGCTAAAGTTGGTATTGGGTTAGGCGCTTCTTTTACTTTTCTACTTCTAATTACTTGTTCAATTTGCTGGTGGAAAAGGCGGCAGAATATCATCTGGGCTCAGCAAATTGCAGGTAAGGATGTTATTCATTATCTTAGTATATTGTTATTGCAGTGAGCTTATTATAGCTATATAGAGCTTGTAGTTGTACTTGGAAATCACAATAGTATATCTCTTTTTTCTTTTATAGTGAGGGCATCACCATATGAAAAAAAGGACCTATTTTTCATGCGACATTCAGATGACGAGGCATAATAATTAAGGCAATGCTCACAAGGCTGTGGAGAATGCACCTATCGGGAAATAATATCAATCTGTTCAAATTCCAATACCATGTAGTCTCTATTTAACAACAGAGTTCAATTAGTTATTGTCTATGAAGCTAAAGTTGTCAGAGAAGAAACCTATTTAACAGGATACTTTATCATACTTATAATCTGTTTTCA
Organism: Lathyrus tuberosus; assembly: GCA_022829125.1. Taxonomy (NCBI): domain Eukaryota; kingdom Viridiplantae; phylum Streptophyta; class Magnoliopsida; order Fabales; family Fabaceae; genus Lathyrus; species Lathyrus tuberosus. The sequence goes on along the minus strand of JALAZF010000803.1, from coordinate 221,822 downwards.
GTAACCCTCGGTGAAACTTTAGTAATACATCAAGAGAAACCACAAGTATACATCAGATGCATGAAATTTGGACATGTTCTTTCTCAAAAGTAAAAACTATTTTCCTTAATCCATCTTTTATTTAACAGAAGAGTTATAAATTTGTGACATTTCACTTCTAGATTCTTACATGGTCATTTTCTTGCAGAGGAGTAAGGTATCATGAGCCTGAATATTGGAAATTTGGCAAAACATGAAACATGTCCTTCCGACATGCCACAGGACAATTGTACGCAATTTCAAAAGATCTTTCTACTTATATTTGAACAAATAAGTAACTAATTTTTCCTCTTATGTTGTAAAAAGTAAATTTGAAGTGAAACTAATAGAGTTAATGTATATTAAAGACACAAAAGACGATACAGTGAGTTACATCAAATATACTGAGATCTTACTTTTATAATCTTCTTTTTTTGTTATTTTGAATGTTAAACATGTGTAATAAATAATTGTGTTGTTGAATGTAGAAATTTGGACAAGACTATTTTGAACTTGGAAATAGAACTAGCTTATGCTAAAGCAACACAAGAATCTCTAAAAAGTGGTGCTCATGTATCAGAAGATTTTAAGATTAATGAATCAAGTGGTAAGAGAAGGTACTTGATGGTTATAGGAATCAACACTGCTTGAAGTAGTAGAAAAATAAGAGAATCTAGGAGAAGGTATTTGATCATAACTTCGACAATATTTTACATAAAAGTTAAATCATACATTACAATCTCGTCACTTCATACTAATGTGTGATGCAATGGTAAAATAAGGTTGAATGATTATACAAAACGTGTGTGTCCCGTGTCAATGTATAGTTATCATGAAACCGTTTTTCAATTGTTCATGATCTCTGATGTTGGTTCATGATCTCTCAATATGTGCATTTGGCTAAATTTCAGGAGGAAAAGGGCTTCTGGTTGTGGAAGAATCATCCACCACTAATGGATATAAGTTACAAGATATGTTCATAACAGGTTTTTCTTGTCCCTTCTACAACAATATTGTCAAGTAGCAGTTATTGTAGCCTTTAACATTAGAGCATTGTAGCGTAACTTCTACTTTGCGCAGCCTGTAATTGATAAAAGTGACTTCAGTTATTTTTTGCGCTTCTTAGGGATGTTTTGTGGTCTAAACTTTTTAATCTTTATGGATAATACTAGGTAATAATGGAATTATTGATGGCTGCGGGACGCTTATAGACGCAATACATTGTTGTGGTAATGCCTTTTGAAACCTGTCAAAGTATCTCTGTCATAGCCACATACCTAATCGATTTTATCTTCGCAACTGATAACTTGAATGGTTTTTTTGTCAACAGTGATATGAGACTCACGATTTGCTCATTTTTTCTCAGGTAACGAGATGAGTCTTCTATATTTCTAAATGAATCACCAGGCAATTCTTCTAATTCTGAACTTATACCTTCATCCTCGCTATACCGCCACTGAATGTGAGTTGGCTTACAGGTGGCTATTTTAAACAGGCGTCTCTTGCAATGCTCAGGCCAAGAAAATGAATGAATGTTCTTCAACTCATTACGTCTATATTTTGCTAACAGTATTCAAGAGAGCATCTTCTCATCGTAGGGATCTATAAGAAACTTATTGTGAAGATCAATCGGACCTCCGTTTTTAGTAGCGACCAGCAGTTGTCTCAATTAAGATAACACCAAACGACTTAATGAAGCCACCCTTTATCTTTGCTGCTAGATGATAGATGTTAAGAATATCATATTGTTTGTGATGCTTTGCTAATTTTTTTATTTGTTTACTTGTGTCCTCCCAGGATTTGGCAATAAAATCTTTACTACTGTTTGGAGAAGAATTACACTTGGTTGCAATGCATTCACGAGATGATGACAGACCGTGCCAGGTTGTCTTTGGTTTTTAGGATTGACGGTGAACTTGTGTGGTCTTTACTATCAACAAAAGTAATGCAAACAATCAATTTCAGCAGGATTAAAGCTCCCTTTCTTGATCATGTGTGAATGAATCCTCTTTGTAAGTGATATTGATGTTTGAAATTTGTACTGAGAGCCATTTGTGTTGTTTTTTGACGCTTTTCGTTGTTGTTGCTTTCAGCTTGGTCTCTTTTCGTAGTGGTTACCGACACCATGTCAGGTATATGCTTCCGCCGTGATTTCTAACTGTTATTAACTTGGTCTTTGATGATTTGGATTCACGTTGATTGTTGTTGAGCCATTATGAGTGAACTTCCATTTTAAGATTGTCATGCTTGTGCTTGGAATTTTGATTGTTCTTAATTCTTTCCAAAACTGTGATTGATTTTGTATAATCACCATGCACACTGTGTTGACTGCCTTTGGTTTTTCATGACAACTCATAATGTGCAATTGTGATTATGTCTGCTTAATCTCTTTTGGAAATCACTAGCTTTTATTGCAATTATAAAGTCACGACTGTATGAATGCTATAACGGTACAACAAAATTGTCATGCACTAAACTGCTTGAGATATATTATGCACACCTAGATAATTCATGCTAAACTGCTTGAGATTATCCTTTTCTTCAGATCAATACATATATTTCCTATATACAATGTTTTTAGGGTGCATTTGTAACAATTTAGCTTTACAATCAGTTTGTCACTCTTTTAAGTTTTGTCCACCATGTAATCTTTGAAGTATAATAACGTTTTCTCTTCGGATTAAAAACTTTTGTTTTGCGGCAGAAAATAGCTACGCCAAGGAGGTGTGAATAACTTCCTCTTTTTTCCGGCATAAAATTGCTTGATATGATTTTTCCTGTCACATGAGACAGATATTGGTAGGTTACTTGGATCATAATAGAATTTACCTTAGATCATAATATTATTAGTTGTCCATAACAATAGAATAATAAACAAGTATAGTTTTTCCTATCACATAAGACAAAAATTTCTAGGTCACTTGGATCAGAATAGACTTAACTGTAGATCATAATAGACATTGCTAATTATCTTTATTTTTTAAAAATATCTCACTATCTGTGTATTTGGTATTGCTTTCTTTCGAATTTCCCTTCGACATGATAGCCTGCTATGTGTGTATTTAGTTCTGCATCCGTGGAAATTTTGATTAAACGTGATTTGTGTTTGAGCACATTCACTTAAAAGTGAGGTCAACATCTCACTACCATTCTTAGTTATGTACATTATCTCACTTTTTTATCTTTATTTTATATTTTTCCGTTAGAGAATCACACAGAGCTATTCGCAATTGACACATTTGTGAGTGTCTGTCCATCTCCGCAGTTAGGCCATACAGCTTCCTTGGTTGGAGATTCAATGTTTGTGATCGGAGGTCGAACCGGTCCTGATAAAATTCTGAGTGACGTATGGAGCCTTGATACAACTAAGAATTCTTGGAAGCTACTACAATGTCGTGGTGGTGTCTTTCTTCCCAGGTAATACTTTGCAACACCCTTTTGTTATAGCATTAACCAGTTCAATGAAAGGCACTTATCAAGTGTTATATAATAGGAGAAAAAAGTTGTTATATATATGTTAATTCATGTGCATGCACCTTATTGAACGATATATTGTAACTCTGATAAGGTGTTGTAATTTATAGGCACTTGATAAGAACACGTTTGTGCCAATTCTAGCGGAAGGTTTATTAGGAACATAAGCAGCAAGAACTACTTATAGCATATATTTGTGTGTGCCTATGGTTGATGACTTGAATTAACATCTTCCTTTTTTAGTGAACATTAAATGGTTTTTATTATAATATACTGATTTTAGAATAAGTGGAAGGATTCTACAATTGGATACTGTTACTCAATCCGAGGCTGTGAGGAGGCGGTATCGATTTTTAAGTCATTTTTCGTTAACCACAACTTTTCAGGTGCTTTTTATTGGAGTTATTTAATTCTATTAATATTTTCTTATGATTTATAATAAATGTTGATTGTACCTGGATCATACAGTATTTGGTGGTCAGCAACGTCTTGTGGACTTCAACTCCGGTGAGGTTGAAAGACGGCCGGGGGGGTGGGTGTACCTGCAAGGTACTCCGACGCTCAAGTAAGGCAAAGGTCAAGTAAAAGCAAGTACAAGGTTAGAGTGTAAAAGAATGTGTAACCTGACCCTCTCAAGTGAGATGGTTGTGATAAGAGGCCTTTGTTGGGCCACCCCAACGGTCACTAGCACTGGGCTGGATTGCCAGGCCCAATCCAAGTAACTGCCAGGGCTTACGTGGCGTAGTGAAGACCAGCACGTGGTCTTCGTCCTGGGGTAACCGCTCCTAGATCTCCGGAATTAGAGTAGACCGATTCTAGGACGTGTGGGTTAGGCCTGCTCGATTGAGGAGCAGACCCCGACCCAGTCCAGAACAGGAGCCCCCCAAGTCGTTGCTCTGAGGTATCAGGGTAATGACTTTAGGGTCAGCACTATGCCGAGGACGTGTCCAACCGGGGACGGGTGTACCTGCAAGGTACTCCGACACTCAAGTAAGGCAAAGGTCAAGTAAAAGCAAGTACAAGGGTAGAGTGTAAAAGAATGTGTAACCTGACCCTCTCAAGTGAGAGGGTATTTATAGAGAGCCCCCAGCGTGGGGCCAACGGTCACTAGCACGGGGCTGGATTGCCAGGCCCAATCCAAGTAACTTCCAGGGCTTACGTGGCGTAGTGAAGACCAGCACGTGGTCTTCGCCCTGGGGTAACCACTCCTAGATCTCTGGAATTAGAGCAGACCGATTCCATCGGGAGTGGGCAGTTACGTGAGAACGTGTCCTCACGGGGAGGAGTCTTGTGTGTCGGAGAGAGATGTGTCCTCGTGGGGAGGACTCTTATGTGCAGAAGGAGATGGCTCCTCGCGGGAAGGAGCACCTGAGTGTCGAGGAGGGGCGAGCTCGGAGAGACTTAGCGCCTCTGCCCGACGCTCTATACCGCGTGTGCCCGATACTGTTGAAGTGGGCCTGTACTCGGCGTTGGTTGTGATAAGAGGCCTTTGTTGGGCCACCCCAGGACGTGTGGGTTGGGCCTGCTCGATTGAGGAGCAGACCCCGACCCAGTCCAGAACAGGAGCCCCCCAAGTCGTTGCTCTGAGGTATCAGGGTAATGACTTTAGGGTCAGCACTATGCCGAGGACGTGTCCAACCAGGGAAGGGACCCTAAACGAGGAACACTTGGTAAACCGGGCAGACACAAATAGATCTACTCGCGCTAGGCTGGCCATAGATGGGCAAAGTCGCGGTGGCACGAGGAGTCTGAACTGAGGTGAACGAAAAGACGTGTTGGGGAATGAAAAGGCGTGCTTGGGGAAACATGTGCCATGTGTCACCCCTCATCATTGCCTAGGGTGGCTACGCTAGGGTAGCGTAATCGATTGCCTAGGAAATCCTCGAGTCTCGTGAGGAGCCTATAAAAGGGGCCGAGTTCGTGCCAGTTGCACGTTTCCACCTTTTTCGCTCCCCTCTTTTTTCTATCTCCGTTGCTGCTCCGCCGTCGTTCACCGTCGTACGTCGCCGTATCTTCTGCTCCGATCAAGTTTCCACCACCGTTCCAAGTAAGCTTCTGATCCCTTTCTTTTCCATTTTACTTTCTGTTTGTGGTTTTCCGGTGAACTGATGAAGTTCCCGGTAATCCCTTGAGTTCCGGCTGGGAACGGCGGGACGTTCCTAGGGTTCCGGTAGGATTGGCGGAGGCTTGGGATGAATATCCCGAGGACCCGATGAATACCCCGAGGACTCGATGAATACCCCGAGGATATGCGATGAATGTCACGGGGAATCGAGATGGTAGGGTTGGAGACCCGAAGAAGGGAGGGGGTAACGGCCTCGGGCTGTTTGTCGTGTCCCCGAACATTTTCTTTGCTCTCGCTGCCCTTTCACTTGATTGGCGGTGGAAGGGTGGATTTGGTCGCGGCCAACGAATTCACCTATTTCCTCTACTTTTCAGGTAAAAAATGGTCGTGAGGGTTCCGGGGATTCTCCAGATAGACACTGAACCCGACGTGGATGAACCCACTCAGATCCCTGGGGAGGAGCTCGTGCGTCCAGCCGCCGAATGGGCCGGGGAGGAGCCTCTGCACATAAAGTCGCGTTTCGCTGCCGACGACACGGACGCTTTCGCTTTCGTCGAGAACGTCCCTGGGGCGAAGAGGCGAAGTGGACGGTTTTTCAACCTCGGGCACACCACTGTATATGTTCGAATTACCGTGGGTTGAGGTTCCCTATGTACGAGTTTGCCTTTAAAGAGCTTAGTATTCGTCTCCCCTTCAACAGCCTTCAATTGGGGGTTTTCAACCGTCTACACTTGGCGTCGTCCCAGCTTCACCCTAATGCGCTTGCCTTCATGCGGGCATTTGAGATCGTGTGTGACTATCTCAAGATCGGGACCACCCTCACGCTCTTCTTCCACGTCTTCCATCTCCAACGTTCAATGGACCATGGGCGACATAGTTGGGTCTCTTTCAAACAACCGAGGAAGTTGTTCAAGGCATACTCGGATTCAATTAGAAATTTCAAGGATAGGTTCTACTATGTCATGCCCGCGACGCACGAGGCTGTGGGTACGCTCTACGAAATCGTGCCCGACAGTTTCGGGGAGGAATGGTTTGTGTCCAAGTGTCCCCTGGAGTGGGAGGATGCGCACTTCGCGCTCGGTACGGAGGACTACCTCGTGAAGCCTGGCAAGCTGTCGTAGGAGGACAAAGGAGCGTACGCCATGCTGGTCGAGTATGTCAACGGTTTTAACCGGGCAGAGTGCATTGGTAAGGATGGAAAATACCTCCTCGACTCTCGAGGAAGGGTTGTGACCGCGGCCCGTTACATAAACACTCGGAGTCTTCTTGAGTGCAAGTCTCCCGAGGAGGCCAAGAGGTTCTTAGGTAGGAGCTCCTTGTCCTGTTCGGGCATCCATTTAGTTTTGTTTCTTTACGCTAACTTTTTCCATGTTTTCTCTTGCAGCTCAAATGTCGAACGCCACTAAGCGTATCATGAAGTTGGTCGCCGAACGGGCACCCAAGCGAACCAAGAGCCGCGTTCGAGAAGTTATTCAGACCACGGCGTCAGATGGGACGACGAGTGGCTCTGCCTCTCCACAGTGTAGCCATTCTCCCCCTCTAGAGGGCACCCCTGCTAAGAAAGCGAGGATCGAGGGACCTGTCCTCATGGATCTCGTGGACCCTGCCTCCCCGGAGAAGTTTCTGATGCCCGCCTGTCACCTTCAGCGGAATTTCTTCGGGAGGAAACCCCCTTGTCATTGCTGAGGCCGAGGTGAAGGCAGTTTTGGGAATGGACGGTGCGGCCAGGAGAGAGGCACTTGTCGAAGACCTGCGGCTATGATGCGAGTCTTCGAGACTGCCCTGATTTTGAACTAGGAGACCCCCTCTGCCTCCGAGCTACAGAAGCTGAAGGATGAATGCACTGCCCTCAAGAGGGAGAAGGACGAGATCGTGGCTGATCTGCAAAAGGCCCAGGCTAAGTGCGAGGACTACGCCAACACCCTCCGCGAGCTGAATGAGGCCAAGGCTTCGCTGAAGGCGACTCAAGAGGAGCGTGATCGCTTTCGGACTAGGGTTGGAGAATTGGAAGCTGTTGTTCGTCCTGCAGAGAGCGAATTCGCCGCAGAGAAAAATCTCGCCGACCGCGCGGCCTTGGTCGCCAAACTTTGGGAACTTCAGCAAGATAGTCTGCAGACCCTGGAGATAGGCTTTAAGAATGTAGTGGAGCAGGTCGGTGCTGAGAATCCAGGTGTTCAGCTTGTGCTCGACAAAATCAGCCCGTTCCTTCGTGTGGTCGATGGCAAGTTGGACCTGCCAGAGGAGGAGGAAGAGGAAGATGGAAGTCGGGTCGAGGATGAGATCGCCGTCTAGTTCTTTTGCTTGTTTGGCCTGCGTGCCACTACTTTTTTTGGTCTTTGGTTTTTAGCCTGCGTGCCATTTTTTCTTTGTAATGATTTGTTCCCGGCCTGTGTGCCAGGGGCTTTTGATACCTTTGTAATACTTGTACACTGGGCTTCCGCCCGCTTTAATGCATTTTTGTTTATCTGCTAGTGTGCTATTTGTATGGTTATAATTGTGTGTGATGTTATTGCATCTGCTGTACTTTGTTTGTTTTTGTCTAAGTAATAGACTTTGGGGATTTACTCGACTTTGATAGCCCCTGACCGCGTAGAGATCTGGTCGGGTGGTCGGAGATGTGTTCCGACCTTCAACGAGGCTAAGAGCTCGGTCGAGGTCTCAGCTTCGTGGCGTGAACTTCCCATCGCGAGCTGGGTGTTCTGCCTAATTGGTACAACGACAGCAGAGCTCGATCGAGGTATCCCTGTCGGATCAAAAGTCCTCGCGCACACACAACGCGGCCTTTGATCATCGTGTTCTGTATAGGGGTGTCGCGCTCATACCTTAGTGCGTCCCCGTAATCATGGTGCTAGTGAGTCGCGGGCAGTGCTTAACTGTAGTACTGTTTGAGCTTCTCAGCGTTCCATGGTCGAGCAAGTTCTTCTCCGTGCAGATTTTCGAGGAAGTAAGCTCCTGTCCCCGTTTTCGCGCGGACGCAGTACGGGCCCTCCCAGTTCGCGACGAGTTTGCCTTCTCGCGAGTTTTTCTGGTTCCTTCGTAGGACAAGGGTGCCCACCTGAAAATTACGTTTGATAACTTTGTCGTTATAACGTAGTGTTATTTTCTGCTTAAGTGAAGCCTCTCGGAGAGAAGCGCCCGAACGTGTCTCCTCGACGAAATCGAGTTCTTCCCTCAGGGCTTCGTCGTCCGCGTCCCCGTCGAGGGGGGCTTCTATCCTCCTCGAGGGTTCCCTGATTTCCACGGGGATCACCGCTTCTGTTCCATAGGTTAGACGAAAAGGGGTCTCCCCGGTCGTGGAACACGGGGTTGTCCGGTAGGCCCAGAGGACGCTGTGTAGCTCCTCTACCCACTGTTGTTTGGCGTTGCCTAGTCGATTTTTCAATCCTCGGAGGATTACTCTATTCGCTGCTTCAGCCTGTCCGTTCATTTGAGGGTGCTCGACCGACGTGAAGTGCTGCTTTGTGCCTAGCTTGGAGACGAAGTCTTGGAAGTTCCTGTCGGTGAACTGTGTTCCGTTGTCGGTGACAATAGCTTGAGGTATGCCGAATCGGGCGAGGATGTTTCTTTTGTAGAAACTTAGTATGTTAAAGGCCGTGATTTTGGCCAATGCTTCCGCCTCAATCCACTTCGTGAAGTAGTCCACCCCGACGATGAGGTATTTGTTTTGATACGACCCTGGACGAACGGTCCGAGGATATCCATCCCCTACCACACAAACGGCCACGGGGAGGACAGTGTTTTGAGCTCGCTGGGAGGAGCGAGGTGCATGTCCCCGTGTCGCTGGCATATATCGCACTTCTTGACGTGTTCCTTGGCGTCCTGTTGCATGGTGGGCCAGTAGTACCCTGCTCGAAGCGCCTTACGGGCTAACGATCACCCGCCGAGGTGCTGTGCATTGATTCCCTCATGGATTTCCTGGAGGATTCCGAGGATCTTGGTCTCCTCGACGCACCTGAGGAGGGGGATAGAGAACCCTCGCCGGTATAGCTTGTCCTCGACTATCGTGTATGAGCATGCCCGCCGCTTGACCATTCCTGCTTCCTTGGGATCTTCGGGCAGCTTGCCCGTCGTGAGGTATTCGTACACAGGGGTCATCCAGGAATTGCTGTCACCAGTGGCATTTACGTTCGCCGCTGGAGCGGGTTTGTCGATACTCGGCCAGGAAAACACTTTTTGTATGACGAATTTGTTCCCGCCTTTCTTCTTTGTGCTTGCCAATTTGGACAAGACATCTGCTCGGGCATTGTGCTCGCGGGGGATGTGAGTTACTTCCGCGGAGGTGAACTTTTTCATCTTTTCTTTCACCAAGGTCAAGTATTCGATGAGGTTATCGTTCTTGGCCTGGTACTCTCCTCGAACTTGCGAGGCCACGAGCTGGGAGTCGGTGAAGATTTTGACCTCCTTGGCGCCGAGGTCCTCGGCCAGCCGAAGTCCGGCGAGGAAAACCTCGTACTCCGCTTGGTTGTTCGACGCCGGGAAGGATAATTCGAGGGATACCTCGATCAGGATACCTTCCTCGTTTTCGAGGATGATGCCCGCCCCGCTTCCCTTCGGGCTGGATGCTCTGTCGACATAGATCGTCCATTTTTGGGATCCGTTGGTCGATGGTTCCGGGACGGTCATCTCTGCCACGAAGTCAGCTAATACCTGAGCCTTCAGGGCTTTCCTTCCCTCGTATTGGATGTCAAACTCGGCGAGTTCGAGCGACCACCTGAGCACCCTCCCCGCCATATCCGGTCGTCCAAGGAGTTGCCTTATAGGCTATTCGGTTCTTACGACAACAGTGTGGGCGAGGAAGTAGTTGCGTAGCCTCCTGGCCGCAGTAACGAGGGCCAGGGAGACTTTCTCTATCTGCTGATACCTGAGCTCGGGGCCTTGGAGGGCTTTGCTCGTGAAGTAAATTGGTTTCTGTCCATCCGGGGTTTCCCGAATAAGGACGGCGCTGACTGCTTCACTCGTGATTGCGAGATACAAGAAAAGTGTTTCCCGGCTCTCAGGCCGTGAGAGGTCCGGGGGTTGCGATAAGACTTGTTTTAGGTGGAAGAGCGCCTGCTCGCATTCTTCGCTCCATTCAAACTCCGTTTTTTGTCGAAGAAGTTTGAAAAATGGGAGTGCGTACTGCGCCGACTTGGCGACGAAGCGGGAGAGGGCGGTGAGCATCCCGTTCAATAATTGTATTGACTTCTTTGAGTTCGGAGTAGAGATCTCGGAAAAAGCTCTACACTTGTCGGGGTTAGCTTCGATTCCTCGCTCTGTGAGGTAGTAACCGAGGAACTTACCTGCCGGAACGCCGAAGGTGCATTTGTCGGGATTGAACCTCATGCGGCACCTCCTCACTGTGTTGAACACTTTCTTGAGGTGTGCGGCATGGTCGCCTTCTTCCGCGGATTTGACGATCATGTCGTCCATGTAGACCTCGAGCATGTCGCCGATTTCAGCCCGAAAAACCTTGTTCATCATCCGTTGGTAGGTCGCACCGGCGTTCTTCAGGCCGAAAGGCATTACGTTGTAGTAGTAATTGCTCGACTCGGTCATGAAAGCCGTGTGCTGTTTGTCGACCTTGTCCATGGGAATTTGGTTGTATCCCGAGTATGCGTCCATGAAGGATAATAGTTTGTAACCTGCAGAATTGTCGACCAGCTGGTCGATGTTAGGCAAAGGATAGCAGTCTTTCGGTCAAGCCCGATTAAGATCAGTATAATCAACACACATCCTCCATTTTCCATTATTCATTTTGACGAGTACAAAGTTGGACAACCAGGTTGTGTACCTGGCCTCCGAAATAAAATTTGCCTCTAGGAGGTCTTTTACAGCTTTTTCAGCAGCCTCCACTTTTTCGGGAGACTGCTTACGCCTACGTTGAGTTATGGCCCTAGCAGCCGGATCTACTGCGACCTGATGGCAAGCCACCTCGGGGTCAAGGCCAGGCATCTCGGAGGCGCTCCATGCGAATAGATCAGCGTTCTCCCTTAGACATGCCTTCAGCAGCTCCTTCGCCAGGTCAGGGATCCCGGTGCCAATCTTCACGTTACGGTCTGGATCATCCCCGAAGACCACGAGCTCAAAGTCTCCGTCTGGGATGAGGCGCGTTGGGTGGAGAGCCCGCCCGTTGTTTTCCGCCTGGAGGTCGAGGTCTTCTGCCCCGTCTTCATCGGGTTTGCCCGGGAACCTGCTGTCGAGTTCGACCGCATTGACGCGCGGGAGAGGTACTTGTTCGGTGTCTGGGGGTGGCTTTGCCACGGTCTTGGGTTTGGTGCCGATGGAATTCATGCCTTTGATGGCGGCGTCGAAGCATCTTCTGGTCGCGTCTATGTCCCCGTGCATCGTAACTACCCGTCCCCTGGCCGTGTAGTACTTCATTTTGAGGTGGACCGTTGATGGCACTGCTGTAAGTTCGGCCAGGGTGGTCCTCCCGAGGATGCAGTTGTAGAGGGATGGACATTTGACCACCAGGAAGCGGGTCTTCACCTGTCGGGCAGTGTCTTCGGCCCCGAATGTGACCATCAATTCAACGTAGCCCTATGGCCTAGTAGTGGTGCCGTTGAACCCCTACAGATTTGAGCCAACGTACGGGGTCAGATGTCTCTCGTCGAGCTGGAGAGTCCCGAACAGGTGGGCGTACATGATGTCGACCGAGCTTCCCTGGTCGACCAGGATCCTTCGAACGTCGAAATTCGCCATCTGAGCCCTGACCGGGAGGGGGATAGTGGCGTTGGGCGCTCCGCCGGGGAGCTCCTCGGGATAGAAGGTGATAGGGTTTGAGTTCCCTCGCACCTTCTCGAGAGTGGTTGTCTTCGCCGACGTTGCTGATTCCAGTTCATCAAATTTCCTCTTGATCGACCTGACGGACAACTTCTCGTAACCACCCCCGAAGATGACCATTGCCTTGGGGAAGCCTTCCCAGGTGCTACGGGTAGCGACGGGGTCCTCGTGGGGGAAGGTTGCCCACATGTTGCGAATAGCTTCTTGGCCTTCAATGATTACGGGGACAAAGAAATCTTCGGGTCGAGTAACGTTGAGGGCAACCTGAAGCCGACTCTCGTCAGGAGGAGGTGTCGTCTCCTCGACGTTCTGGGCTTCCCGGGAGCTGGGACAAGGAGTATCATTCTTCTGGGCGTATTTCTTCAAGTGTTCTTCCTTGATGAGGATTTCAATTGCATCCTTGAGATGGATGCAGTCTTCTGTGACATGCTCGTGGCTCCGGTGGAACCTGCAATACTTTGACTTGTCGGTGTTTGATTTGGGAGTAGTCGGCTTTGGAAAACAGACGCCTCCTTTCAGAAATTCCGATTTCTGGTACTCAGAGAGAATTCGCGCGCGGGGAGCGTTGAGTGGGGTGTATTCCGTGAACCGGCCAGCTGGTCCGCGTGGTTCACGAGGATCACGGGGGTGATTTTATTTCTTTCTTTCTCCTCCTCGTCGGGGAGGAGAGTCTTCATCTTTGTGGCCGCGGGGGCCTTCCTTGCATCTCGACTCAAGGGCGATCTGCGCTGCCTCCGACTCCTCGAGCTCAATGTACGACTGAGCTCATTGGAGGAGGTCCTCCAGATGGCGGGGTCTGCGGAGGCCCACAGACTTGGCAAAATCAGATCCAAAACATAGTCCATGGATTATCAAATACTTCTTCATGTCGTCGGTCGTATGGACCTCGACAGCTTCTCTGTTGAATCTCTCAATGTAGTTCCGGAGAGATTCGTTCTTCCCCTGGAAGATGCTCTCTAGGGTAGCCTCCGTCTTCGGGTGTCGACGAGACGCAGTAAAGTGTTTGGTGAAGCGTTGTCTTAGTTGCTTCCCGGATGTGATCGACCCGGGTGCCAGACCCTTATACCATGTCATGGCGCCCTTCCGCAAGGTGGTGGGGAAAAGCCTGCACTTAATGGCTCCCCTGACATTTCTGAAGTCGAGCATGACTTCGAAACTTTCGACGTGATCGTCGGGATCGGCCAGACCGTCGTAGGTCCCCAGTGGTGGGGGTTTCTCCGTGCTCGCAGGAATTCGGCGTTCATGATCTCCCATGACAGAGGGGTCCTCTGGTCGTCGTCGCTTCCGGCCGAGGATCTCGAAGGGGACCGGTGATGCCGTGGAGGGAAATTCCTCGAACGGTTCCTCGGTCTCTCCTCAGTGGTTTTGGACTTCTTGGTAGTTGCGGAGGGCCTGGGTTCCTTCCGAGGCGGAGAGCGATGGCGCTTCTGGGAGATCGCCGGCTGGGGCGTTCAAGGCGTGGACGACGGTCCTCGCACACCGGCGAGGGGGTTCGAGATTCTTCGGATAGAGTCCTTCGCGGAGAAGGGGAGCGGCGAGGTGAGGGTGGACGACGATGTCTTCGCGGGGAAGATTGCCGTGTCCGCCCTTGCTCTAGTGCTTCAATTATGGTATTCTGGTGTGCTATCAGCTGATTGGTCTGATTGATCAAGGAAAATATGGCCACGGTGCTCGCGTCTGCATTGGGCGGAGGAGCAACTGGCTGAAAGACGGCTTGTTGGTCATCCTGCTGGGCAGCGTCGTAGGCCGCGTCTTGGGAGTCTGAGGAGGCGGTCTGCCCGTCTCTCATGTCGCCTTCTTCGACGTGGAGGGCAGCAGCATCTTCGCGGTGGTTCCCGTTCTCGAGTTGCGCGAGGACGGTGTCCAGAGCTTTGTTAGCAAACGGGTTGTTGGCCATGCTGGTGATGAACAAGAGGATTGCTTTGGTTTATCAGAGGAAAAACGGGGAAGCAAGGGTTCCCACAGACGGCGCCATTGATCATACCTGGATCAGACAGTATTTGGTGGCCAGCAACGTCTTGTGGACTTCAGCTCCAGTGGTTGAAAGACGGCGGGGGGTGTACCTGCAAGGTACTCCGACGCTCAAGTAAGGCAAAGGTCAAGTAAAAGCAAGTACAAGGTTAGAGTGTAAAAGAATGTGTAACCTGACCCTCTCAAGAGAGGGTATTTATAGAGAGCCCCCAGCGCGGGGCCAACGGTCACTAGCACTGGGCTAGATTTCCAGGCCCAATCCAAGTAACTGTCAGGGCTTACGTGGTGTAGTGAAGACCAGCACATAATCTTCGCCCTGGGGTAACCACTCATAGATCTCCGGAATTAGGGCAGATCGATTCCATCGGGAGTGGACGGTTACGTGAGAAAGTGTCCTCGCGGGGAGGAGTCTTGCGTGTCGGGGAGAGACGTGTCCTCGCGGGGAGGACTCTTATGTGCAGAATGAGATGGCTCCTCGCGGGAAGGAGCACCTGAGTGTCGAGGAGGGGCGAGCTCGGAGAGACTTAGCGCCTCTGCCCGACGCTCTATGCCGCGAGTGCCCGAACACCGCCGAGGTGTGGCATGTGCCCGACACTGTTGAAGTGGGCTTGTGCTCGATGTTGGTTGTGATAAGAGGCCTTTGTTGGGCCACCCCAGGACGTGTGGGTTGGGCCTGCTCGATTGAGGAGCAGACCCCAGCCTAGTCCAGAACAGATGTTTACTAATTTTTCAGCTTTGTGAAGTTGATTTGAGTGAGATGTTGCCTCCTGAAGCACTGGCTCCATTTTTAGATGAAATAAAGAACCGTGCAAACTAGAGGAAGCAACTTGCAAAGAAGGTATCAATGTAGGGCAACATATTACACACAAGCATACATGAATTGGGGTTATAGGATTTTTCAAAGCTCTTGGCCTACTCCTTACATCAAACAAATTTTTAACACAATTGACTCTTTCTTTTTATTGTTTTTCTCTTATTTGTAAGTCTTTGTTTGACGTGCATATTCTTAAGCAGCAAGAACATCAGGTTTAACTAGAGTAGCATTTAATGCAAACAAAGTCCAACCAATGATATTTTTACCATTTCCCAAAGCAAGAGTACCAAAGGTTCTGTCTATTGTTCCTGCAACTACTGTAATGAACCAAGGGATACTGTTGTGCAATGTTCCAAGATAAGGTCCTGAGTTTCCTGCAGAAGATGAATTTTTGGTTAATGGAATAGCCATAATAATATTATAAATGATTATAAATGATCTTTTGTACATATACTTTTGTGATATATACTTTTGCCATAATATGATATATATTCTTTTGATATATACTTTTGCGATACATATATCTTTCAATAACGAAAATAAAAATAGTATGATCATACAATTAATGTGATATATACTTTTATACATATACTTTTGTATTAATTTTCATTTATCTGTAATATTGAAAATGACATCGCAATATTTCACGAATTGATATGGGACACATTCAGTTAAATTCAAGAAATAGAACATGCATAAATATTGTTTAGTTAGGTGTAAAATATTTTATGAATTAATATGGAACACAACCCGTTAGATCCAGACAACAAAACCATGCATAAATATTGCGATCAATATGCATTTCAGTTCAATTATATAGTACAAAATTATTTATATTCAATGTATTTGTAAAAAGTTTGAATATTCTAAAAGACATATTCAAATCCTCACGGGTCACTACCATAACAATACGTAATGTATCCATTTAAATATATTTTATATTATATTAGATAAATTTATCCGTGCGGATGCACATATATGCTGAATCAATACCTACTATTGATATTTTTTAATTCAAACTTTATCAATTATTGTTAATACATGTAAAAATGTATTATAAAAGAGCCACAAACATTTATATTTTTTATCGAATAATTTAAGATAGGCGGATGCACAGGTCTTCTACTAGTGGATGATGATGAGTATTTGTTATACTACAGAAGATGAATTGATTGCTGAAAATGAGTATTCATTATTCTGGGAAGAAGAATCTTGAGAGAAGGGAAAAGATGTTTTTTTATTAAACAATAAACTTGTTTTTGAAGAGTATTAAACAATGAATTATTGTTAGGTTTAAATCTCAGCCCTTAATAGTATCTTTGCCATATGTCTATGATGTTAAATGGGATAAATGGAGCAAAATGGCAGAACCACCGTCCACCACCAACACTCGCCAGAAATCCACCTATTTTGTCGTCTAAAGCTAACCCTAACCGCATACAATCTACCACTAACAACAAAAGGAAGTAAAACAAGCTACAAATCAGAAAACTTACTTGATTTGAGTAGAAAAAAGAGATTGTTCGAAGCTTAGCACGGTGGTCGGATGCACTAAAGACGGTGACGGGCAAGAACGTAGAAGAGGCGAAGAGAAATCAGAAAGAAAAAGTGCAAAATGGGACAATCTTCCCCCTTTTATACTGAGGGGCACGTGCACACACGCGCCCGTAGGCCATAATGACTACCCACTAGCCATCATTACCTATTATCTGCTACACAGGGCTCGAAGCACACGTGGCAACCCAACGTTTCCCATTCTGTCTGACGCTTAATCTCCCCAAATACTGGGCAATAGGGCCACGACCACGAATATCACAGACGCAGAGAGCCACGAGCACTTCGAGACAATCTTCCTCGTCTCCAAACGACGATTCTGCGCTAGCTCCCCGGAGCACGAGCAGTCCTTAAGTCATCACTCCCATGCTCGGGAGCAACGACTTAGGGGGCTCCTGTTCTGGACTGGACCAATGGCTAAAATTGGCCCAATCCGCCTCTGCTCCAGAGCGACCCGAATTGCCTAAGTCCAATCCACAGAGGGGCAAAAGTGACCTTTCTGCCCCTTCAACCGGGCAAGGAATGCAGAGTTCCTCCCCGACATTGATGCCTGTTACGCACGACTTTCTCACTGCCCGAACAGCAAAGGGCATGTGCCCGGAACTGCGTTATGCCCGACATAACGGCTAGTTTCAGGCACCATGTCCGACATAACGGCTAGTTTGGGCAGTTACCTATTCTTTGGGGAAAACGGTTATTTCGCCCCGAAAATAGGACCGTTGGCCACGCGTTGGGGGCTCTATATAAACCCTCTCGCTTGAGAGGGTCAGGTATCCAATATTCACCCTAAGAATTCACTCTTTGTACTTGCCCATTTTTCTCTGACCTTTACTTACTTGAGCGTCGGAGTGCCTTGCAGGTACACCCCCTCCTCCTCTCCATACGACCAACATCCCTGACGCACTTGGTGGCCTGATTCTACAGGATCTGATCCAGCCTTCACGATCATGAGCATACCCCGGACTCGTAATTGGTTATATACTTCAAACCAAAAATTGATTAATTATTCTAAACCAATCCAAATAATCTTTCAAATCAATAAACAAATAATCAAACTACAATTGTTCAGTTACGGTAAGCCAAGACAAACAAACAAAATGACAAAGAAGTTGAATCCAAATCCACAAAAAAGAAACTGAAAAAAAAAAAGAATTGCAACATTCAAAAGAAGTTAAAAAAAATAAAATAAAAATAACAACAGCACTCAGAATGAGTAGGAGAATTGTGTTAATCATAACCATTCATGTGATAATAAGATTGATCATCGTTGTGCAAGAATTAATAACCAAAGAAAATTAAAAAAATAATAATAATAATAGAAAAAATTAACGAAATTGAAAGGGAAAAGTAGAATTCTCTCAGACAAATACCTCATTATGTCCTCAAGATTGTTTTAGAATAAAAATTTCAATCGGACTCATCATTGTTTCTATCATTACTGAGAATTCCACATTGTTTTTTACCAATAAAAAAATTGATGGATTCGTAAAACAATAAAAAAAACAATTTGAGTATTGAGAAATTAATGAATGAAAGAAATAATAAAAAAAAAAATGGGAAGAAAATAATGGATATGATTTAGAGCCGTAGGAGAATGGGAATGATTTTTTGTGTGATTTTCTTGCGTTGACTTGTGTGTGAAAGGATGGATTAAGGTTGGTTGGGAGAAGTGTAAGAATTGTGGTGTCTATTTATACAATGAAATTAGGTTAATTAAAAAAGGAAAAAATAAAGTATGATCAAAATTATTAAAAAATTAAAATCAAAGAAATATTTGTTTTGATTCTTGTTAGAAATAGCAAAAATTAAATAAAAAAGTTCTAAGAAATTGACTTGGACAAGAAGTAAAGAAAAATACCTTTTTTTTATATTTTTTTAAATAATTTTTTGTTCTTTTGTGCATAAAAATAAGTAAAAGTGAAAAAATAATTATTTTAAAAAATATGTAATTAAAAAAAATTAAAATAACTAATGAAATTTTTTATTTTTTGTGGTTTTTGAATATAATGCAAATAAAATAAAAATAAAGGTAAAAACAACAACGAGAAAAATGCACTAGAACTGGGAAAGGTGGGATTCAAACCCAAATGCTTGCACTTGTAACTCCTTAAACACTCTCTTCACTACCAAATGGGCTAATTCACGTATTCGAAAGGAAATGCGACAAAATTTAATATGATAATAAAAGCTCGGGAAAAATTGAGGTATGACACTTTTGACTTAACTTTCCTATTGTAGACCTTAGCTATTCGTTCTTTCAGTCTTATGAGAAAGTTTAGGGCATCTAATCTTTCTTCATTTAAATCAACTAATTCATCTAACATCAACTTCCAATAGTGTCCTTAATGAACTTCCACTTGTCTTTTAATACTAGTCGACTGTAAATAAATTTCGACAGGCAAGATTGCATCATGACCAAATGTTCGTCGAAAAGGAATGGAATTGGTTGCCTCTTTAGGGGAATTTTGACAAACCCATAATATTTGATCTAAAGTCTTATGACAATTTCTTGGATTCTAACCCACATGTCTTTTAATCGGGATTATTATAATTTTGTTTGCTACTTCAACTTGGCCATTTGCCTGAGCATAATAGGGGGTAGATGTTAAAAGTTTGATTCCTGAGTCTGAAGCAAATTCAACCATCTTTCGACCAGTAAAAATTATACCTTGATCAGTGGTTAAAGTTTCAAGAATTTCCAAACTATAAATGATGTGATTCTGGATAAAATTAATTATTGTTTCCTTATCGACATTGTTCAAAGGAACAACTTCGACTCACTTGGTAAAATAATTTATACCGACCAAAATGTACCTATGACCCTTAGATGACGTAGGTCGAATTTCACTAATTAAATATAACGCCCAACCTCTAAATGGACAAGGCTTGACAATCTAATGTAACTCACTTGCAGGAACCTGTTGAATACATGCATGTTTTTGACATTCTTGGCAACCTTTCACGAACTCAATATAGTTTTTCAACATAGTTGGACAATACAACCCTTGTCGAAATAAAAGTCATTTCATCTTGTAACCTTCTTGATGAGTGCCACATGATCCACTATGAGCATAAAAAATTTCCAGATAAGCTTTACTCTTGCTAAGACATTTAAACAAGACTCCTTCAAGCAACTTTTTAAACAATTTTTTTCCTAATAATAACATAACTTAATTCCTTGTATTTGATCTTTCAATCTGAAGTTTCTGTCGAATTCTCCGAAAATTCAACAATTGATTTCCAAGCATAAGCTAAGACTAGTGGCGAGAGGTTTTATGCCAAAACCTGGTATTAATTTCGACGAAGTCTACGCACCTGTTGCAAGGCTGGAGACAATCAGAATTGTTGTGTCGACAGAAGCATACATAGGATGGAAGATACATCAGTTGGATGTAAACTTAGAATTTATGAATGGACCTCTGGAAGAAGAAGTCTATGTCAGTCAACCACCAGGATTCGAAATCAAAGGGCAAGAGTCGTAGGTGTACAGATTGAAGAAGGCTCTCTATGGTTTGAAGCAAGCTCCAAGAGCTTGGAATAAGAGAATAGATAGCTTCCTGGTTGAAGTAGGTTTCCCAAAGTGTGTCTTTGAGCATGGAGTGTATGTCAATGATGCAAACAGGGTCAATCGAATCATCATATGCCTGTATGTAGATAATTTATTGATTAGATGTGTAAATGAAGCAGAGATAAGAAAAGTCAAATCGAAGATGATGCAAGAATTTGAAATGTCTAACCTAAGGAACTTGTCATATTTCTTAGGGATGAAGTTCAAAGACACATGTGAAGGAGGGTTCCTGCACCAAAAAAAGTATGCCCAAGATATCTTGAAGAGGTTCAAGATGAGCAATTGTAATGCAGTTGTTATGCCATTAGAAATTGGAGCAAAGTTGAGGAAGAAGACTAATGATTAATTTGTTCGTGTGACATTGTACAAACAAATCATTGGATCCTTGAGGTATCTTTGCAATACCATGCCAAACATTTGTCAAAGTGTCGGATTGTTAAGTATATTCATAGAGAAACCCCCAAGAATGTCATCTCACTGCAATTAAGAGGGTGTTGAGATACATAAAGGGTACGATTGATCATGGTGTACTGATGCTAAGGCAGAAGAAGGCCAGCACAGATGAAGAAGTATAGGGCTACACTGAATCAGATTTTTTTTTTTTTTTTTGGAAATCTTGGTATCCGGCCTTGCGACCGACTAATCCAAGAGCGACCAATACCCACCGTCCACTAGCGGGGGCCCCGTTTCAAGCCAGAGCAAAGGTTCGTATGGACTGGCCCACACAAGAATTGATTGCACCTAGTAGGATTCGAACCTGAGACCTTGAGAGGAGCACACTCTCAAGACCCAAGCCTCCACCACTAGGCCAACCCTTGGGATGAATCAGATTTTAGTGGAGATCAATACAAAAAGAAGAGTGATGTGAGCTACATATTCATGATCGAAAGTGCTCTAATCTCATGGAGTTCAAGGAAGCAAAGCATTGTGGCTTTGCCATCATGTGAAGCTGAGTACGTGGTTGCATCATATGGAGCATGCTAAGTAGCATGGATATAGATGTTGCTTGAAGATCTTAAGATAATGGAACCTAGGAAAATAAAGTTGCTTGTCGACAACAAGTCAGCTATCGACCTGGCGAATCACCTAGTGTATCATGGTCAAACTAAGCATATAGAAAGAATGTATCATATTCTAAGGGATTAAGTTAACAAATGAAAGCTTGAACTTGAGCATTGCAAGATAGAATGGCAACTAATTGACATACTCACCAAACCCCTAAAGAAAGTCACGTTCGACGAGTTGAAAAGAAGCGTCAGGATGAGAAGTCTTGAGAACATGAATTAGGGTGTGTGTTAGAAGTTGTAATTCATGTTATGTCGAAAGCTAGCATTTCACTATGTCGAAATAGCTAGTCTGAGGTATAGGAATAAGATGTATTCGACTCTGTCGAATACAACATTTAGTTGACATGTCAAAATATTTTGAACATGTGCCGAATTGTATAGTTTTGAGTCTAGGCTTTAGTTGCCAATATAAAGAGTTTTGTATGATGTAAACAAGTATAATTTCACTCGATATGAATTTTAACTTTCAGTTTATAATTTTTCTCTATTTTATTTCTTATTCTTTCATCTTTCTTTAAAATCCTTGTATTGCAACAATAATATCATACTATAAATATGGTTAATTAATTATAATTAATTAGAAAAGTTTTGAACCGATTAACTATAATTCAAGTTCTGTTAATGAACTTTTAAATAAATTGTGGTTTAATATATAAACTAAAGAGAATAATTCGATTATTTAATCAGGGTCGGCCCAACACATATTGAGGCCTAAGGCGGATCTTAAAATGAGGCATTTTAAAGGTAATCGTATTTTTATTTAAAATGTTATTTTACGAGTTTTTTGAGAAGCAAAATTATTTATTAAACTATTGTAATCAATTTTATTTAGCAGTATTTTTTTTTCAATTGAAAATAAAGTCAATTTATTTAATCTTTATTGAGATATTGTTGATCTTAAACAAAATTTTATCAACTTTAATTTTAAAAAAATGTTTTCGGCAGATACAACAGTTAAAAGAATTGTTAATATTATTCTATAAACAATATACACATTCAATATGTCATTATGTTTTAATGATGCGTTAAAACAATGCTCTTTTAAAATTGCAGCTTCAATGAATTTTGACATCTCAATACTAAATAGAAAATAAAAAATCACAGTATATATTTTAAATTATTCAAATATACTTTGAAATGAATAATCGCCTAAAATTTTCATTTTTGTGCATAACTTCTAAATTTTTGTTAACTTGTTTATTCAATGAATAATCGAGTTAACATTCTTCAATTTGAATTTCTTGATTCAAATTTTCAAATTGATATTCAAATATTCTAAAATAAAATAATAATTATTTTAAAGTAAACACTAATATTAAACAAATAAAATTTATCAATAATAAGATTAAAACAAATAAAAGTATTAAAAATTAAAATTAAACAATAAGTTATTAAGTAAATAAAACATGTTTTTGTAGTGCTCTTTTAATCTTGCTTTGTTGTTTTTTCTTTACAATTTTTTTTTATAATATTTGATTTTTTTCAGAGACCAAAATGAGAGATGATGGAGAGCAAGCAACACCCAACGTAGATATGCATTGATTTTGAGAGAGAAAGTAGTATTAATGAATTGGAATCATGAATTAAAAAGCTGCAAGTATTTTTTATAATGAATGGAATCATGAATTAACAGTACATTAAAATACAACTAATAGATAAAAAAAATTTGTGGCCCTAGGCGAAGGCCTCACTTGCCTTGCCTATGGGCCGGGCCTGTATTTAATGAGAGTTCAATTTTGTTCAGTAGTAGTTGGATTTGGATTCTATGAATTTTTTTAACGGCCCTACTACCAATGACAATAAGGACTGCACTGCCGGAAACGTTGAATAACAAACAACTTTTAAATTGTTGGCATAACTTAACAAACTCATTTTACACTTAATACTTGTAATTATAAGTCATCCTTGGGATACTGATTTGAAAGGTTGAAATGGGATTTAACTTATTTGAATTAAATTCCAAATTTTATACTGTAGGGATACTGTCATACTGTCATCATACGGACTAATTTTATTTTTTTAGTTGAATACACTTTTTTATTCTCTATTTGAATAATTTCAAATTTTTAGTTCTTTTAATTTAATTTTTTTTTTCTATTTCACAATTTTTATAATTTATTTTGTCCTCTTCAATTTTTAAATATGATATTAATGATTACGATAAAAAAAATATTTTTAATAAGATAAATAAAAATAAAAATATTATTATTCAATATTTTTTTTAAATGCGGAGTATGCAATAATGTGCATGAGTTTGCTTTTGGAGAATCATACGGTCAATTTTATCAATGTCATAAAAGTCAACGAAAAAAGACTTTATTATAATAGTAGAGTAGATAGCTCTATTTGTAAACAAACTGAAATATGGGTGATGTAAAAGACACAAAATGACCTGTCTAAGGGCGTTGCTACTCCAACTCATGCTGACTCATATTTAGAGATGTCTAAGTGTACGTTGGTTCGATTTAGCATTTAAAAACATAAAACGTGAGTTTTTGATGTCAAACTCAATTATTTGTTGTAAAAGCAAAATACTCTCTCTTTTAAAATTACTTTGGTTTAAGATTTTTATAGACAGATTAAGAAATACAATTATATTGTTATAAGATATTGAATTTTTATTAAATTAGTTTTATTAATGTGTTAAAAATAGTGTATAGAGTAATAATTATATAACATAATTAGAAAAATAACAAATATTACTATGTTAAAAAGTGAAAATGTTGAAACAAAAAATTTCTACTAAAACGACAGTCATTTTAAAATGGAGGGAGTAATTCGTCAAAAGACTAGTTCTAGCACTATATAATTTAAAACGAGAACACCAATTACAAGACAAGAACATGAACATTCCAACTTAAAATTATTAGACTGTATATAAAAACAATCCTAAATTCCTTGAACAAGTAGCAGGCAAATAAACATTATCCAACCATAAAATTCATCTTATCAACATCCTGCCTCCAAAACATATCTAAGGAAATAAAATGTACCAACACCAATTGTGAAAAATATAAAAAATGTTGAATAGCTGATATAAATTCAGAATCATTGGTACATATTCAGTTCGCCAACACAGAAAATTCTTGACTGATTGGCACCCCCTAAGCATTCGACACTAGCCAAAACACACTGTTTCAAGAGCTTGACAACAACTACTTCAACTTAAAGCGTTCCAAGCCACAACTAGCAGAACTTTGAGGAAAAACCAGAGCCTTCATTATGAATGCAGCAGAAAAACAACTGACAAAATCTACTTACTTTGTTATGCAATTCAAAAAAACTTACAGACAAGCATAAGACTGCAACAAATCTCTTCACACTTTGGTCATTAATTAATGGTTTAATATACCTGCACATGACTTTGCCTTTAGACTCACCCTTTTACCTCTAACATTTGGCTTCATATATTAAAGGTATGTAACCAATGCCTAACACTAACTCACAACCCAAACCCAAACTACAATTAAACATCTACTAATGAAATCTCCTCACCTTCTTCTCTGTAATCTGTAGAATAAACTCCCTCTAGCCATTGCAAAAAATCTCTTATAACCACCCCCCTAAAAATATCACTACCAACTACAAACATAAATCCCATATTGAATTTGATGGGCACGCTTCAAAGCGTGTCCCTAAGGGACATTTCTCCATAGTTGTTAAATTTGATCAAAGTGAAAGGTTGTTTTACTCCATTTTTTTATTTTATATTAAAACATATTATATTATAATCAAAGCTTATCTCCCTTCAAAGTAGAACAACGCCCTTAACGAAACCCTATCTCTATAAAGGTTCAAAGCACCATTTCTTTGCTAACCTCCATCATATATTCTTCAACTCATACATATCAAGGAAAGGAACAACAAAACTTGTAAGAAAGAAATATGAAACTTAATTCTTTGACTTCATCACATTTTCGGTACGTGAAACATTTCCACCATGTATATTAATACTATGTTTGTTTTTGTTTAAACTATTTGTCTTTTAGGGTTTTTTGTTGTTCTCGTTGTTGAAACCATATGTCGTGGCTAAGAAAATCAGAGTCGCCATCATCCTTTATTTGTTTCTAAGGAACGGGAAAATAATGATAAAACCTACAAACTAAGGGTGAGACACTAAGTTCGAAAGTCGATTAGGCGGGAGGAAGGTATTAGGCACCCCTCGCCTCTATTGTATCCAATAGGATCCTCCTTACGTCCTAGGGTATGTTTGCCTAATTATTTATATATTCGATTATTTATTTACAAGATCATATTCACAAATTACAAAGAGAGAAGAACCCTACGTTTTTTTATTATTATTGTACTCAATAGGGTTTACAACCCTAAGCCTACGTACTCTCAAGTTTGAAGGATCAGAGTTCCGTAATTCGTATTCCTAATTTTGGTTGGTTGGTTGATTTTATCCCTTGAAATAATCCTCACACAATAGAGATGGAGGAAGATTCATTTAAAAAAATGCCTCAATACACAAGGGTAGAGGACTTACAGTTTAGGTGTGTTGAATGTTTTTTATCCTGTTATCCCTTTTAATTTGCAAAAATCCCTTTTAATTTAATTATGAAAATAATGTTGTATTATATCATAAAACCATTGTCCCTTATCCCTAGTCCTATGTTTATACTCTTGGATCCTAAGAGTTTTATCCCCGAGTTTTTATCCCTTTTTATCACATGACTTATCCCATTTAAACCAAAGTCTATCCCTAATATCTCATTTATCCATAATATTTATAAAAAGACAAAGATTAATAATTAATTAAATCAAATAATTATCATTTGCAAATTAAATCCTACACCCTAGCAAAATAATCTCTCACCCCATATTTTAAATAATCCCTAATTATTCAATCACCAAATAAATTAAGGCAAAAATTCTAATTATTTAATTAAATAAGTTAAATAAAACCCCCAAATAGATTAATTATGTTAAACCCCAAATTTATAAATTATAAAATAATTAGAATAAATCTAACTCTATTAATCATAGAATTGATTAAATATAATTCCAATTTACTAATCATAGAATTAAATAAAGAAAGCAATTTAATCATAAAAATTAAAAAAAAAAAACCTTTTTATTAATTATAAAATTAATTTGAATAAAACTCTTTATATTAATTAAATAAACCCCTCTTTTATTAATTATAAAAAATTAAATAAAGCCTAAATATTTAATTATAAACTCAATTAAATAAATTAAACAAATAAATCCTAATTATTTAATTATTAAGTAAATTAAATAAATTCAACAAACATGCTTTAATTATTTAATTATAAAATTAATTAAATAAATTAAACAAAACCTAAATTTGTCAATAAATATATTATGATAAACCTTAAATTTGGAAATTAGAAAGCTAATTAAAATAAATCCAAAATTATTATTTAGAAAATTAATTAAATAATCCAAATTATTTCATTGTGAATTTAAATAATAAAATAAAATCCTAATTAAATTAACCTTAATTAACATACAAACCCTAATTAATCCTAATTACTCTCAATTAATACCTAATGATAATTATTAAATTAATTAATAACTAAATAATAAATCAAATAATTAATCAAATAAATTATAAGGGGTGAGGTTTTAGTTGAGGTTAGCAATGGGCCAGAAATTGGGGGTGTGAATAACAACCTGTGCCAGGCCCAATGGCTGGCTAGAGTCCATGCCAGGTGGGAGCCCACGGAGGGAGAGAGTCAACAGTTGACTCTCTCAACTTCCTGATCAAGATCACATGGCCTTGATGAAATCAAACTCTGACCCTTGATACGGAATACCGGTCAAAGTATAAGGAAATGACGCTCAGGATTGCAAGTCAACTGAGGCTTAGGGGAGACGTGTGCACATTGATGTTGGTCAGAGTCAACGATCGTGTGGTCATCTAGGGGGCCACGTGTTGAGAGTGTGTGCACTGAGGGAGGGAGTATAAGATCCCAATCCCTTCAAAAATGGATCATTTTGATCCTTTCTTTCTCTTTACTCTCGCTTATCTCCTCTCCCTTCTCTCTATTCTCTCTAACCCGACCACCAGGGCTTGGCCTCCGGCCACCCTTATCCCATCATCCTTCACCTCTAAAACCACCCCTTACCCAGATTTCGGTTGATCATCAACCGAAATCTTCATACCTTCATGCGAAATCCCTAAAACCCCAAGAACCCTCCTCCATTTCCTTCATACATGGGTTCTCCAGATGAACCCTAGCATGGGTTCTTATGAACCTTAACCTGAAGCGAAGAACCCTAGCTACCTAGAACCTAATAGCGATGAACCCTAAATTTGGATTTGGATGAACCTTACCCTAAGTGATGAACCTTAGGGTTCCTAACCCTAAGTCAATACCCAGAAACAACCTAGATAACACTAAACACGCAAATCAAACAGTAACAAACACAGAACAAGCAATAATCGCAGTAATCAAGAAAAACAACAGCGAAAAAGCTAAGGACACCTACCTCTCCTGCCGTTAACTTATTATGTTGATCCTAAATCCTTTCTTTTGCTTTATTCCTCGATCTCTCCCTCTAATCCTTCTTTGTTTCTGCTTGCATGTGTTGGTTAATGGAGGCTTTGCTCAGGGGGTTTAGGGTTCAGATGATGAACCCTAATCCACTATACGATTGAGAGCTATACTAAGGGGTGAAACAATTTGCGCAACAACAATTTTTTTAGCCTAGGGTTTTTCCCTTTCTTCTGAAATTCTTTTGCTTTTTATAGGTTAGAATTAGGTTTAGAAATTAAATTAGATGATTTGTATTAGGTATTTTTTGATCAGATTCATGTAATTTTTTTATTATTTTATTTGATTGTAAGTTTTAGATCTTAGGTTTTGTAATTTGTAACGTACTTCTGATCCATTTGTATCAGATTGATTATTAATGGAAAGTTTTTATTAGAATGCTTTTTGATCCATTTTTTATTTTGTTTCTGCGTAAATTAGGGTTTGTGTACGCGTTGGTCACTTCAGTAAACAATTTTGACCAAGCCAAAAACCTAACTGAATAATAGTATTAATAATAAATTATAAAAGATTTTAATAATTTAACTAATACTCATAACTTGAAATCAGTTAAATCTATAAAAAAAACATTTAAACGCGGCCCCTCTCCTTAATAATGAACCTAATAATAATAATATAATTAATTCTAATTTAATATTAATAACAATAATTATCCAATAATAATATTAATACTAATATTCCTAATACCCTAAATAATAATGATCTGATAAATTAAATCTAATATTAATAATAATACTATTAAATACTCCAAAATATTTAAAATATTTTGATTAATTCTTACTAACACTACTCGGCCCTCCCTTAATAATAATAATCCTAATAAACTAATATAACCTAACTTAACAATCTGATTAAAATTAAAACCCACTCCCTAATAATATCATTAGAACCAAAATAATTACATTAATATAACCAAATTACTAAAATAATAATAATCTTAATAAAACTAATATTAAGAATCCAATTAAATTAAAACCCTCCTCTAAATATTTAATAAATAGACTTAGTGATAAGTCTTAAAATATTAAAAGCCCTAAAATAAAATAATTATAGTAATAATTTAATTACATTAATCTTAAAAATACACCCCTTATACAAGATTAATCTTAAATCGACCCCTAATAGATCTAATTAATAAAAAAACCTAATTAATAATCTAATATTTATAGCCTTAAATAATTAATCGACTTTGAATCAGAATGATAATGTCGGCGAGTCTTCCTCTTTTTGAAGAGGAGACGATTAAATACAAGAAGAACCCTAATTTTGACCGCGGAGTGGTTAGGCAAAGAGTGAACCAAATCCTGAAGCTTCATTAATATCCCAATATTCGTGCGTATAATATCCCTGGCTACAGAAGTCGAGTAGGATCTCGACGATCCTCCAATTCTATGCTAATAAACTCTGGTAGAACCCCTGATAAAATTCTTGGTAATATCTCGATAAAACCCCTATGACATCTTTTGGTGGAACCCCTGATAATAAAAACCCTGACAAAAATGTCTGATGGAACCCTTCTATGCTGGATATAAATCTGGTAAAACCCCTTTTATAAAACCCTTTGATAAAACCCTAGTAAGAACCCTGGTGAATCTGACGGAACATACCCTGTGTTGGGTAGGTTACTAGGTTGGAGATGTGAGAAGTGAAGATATGCTCCCTGGTTGATAATGATCATTTAGGAAGACTCATGGTGGATGAGCTTGTTGGGGGAGTCCTTTATTGAAAAGGTGTTTAATGAGGCATTAATATAGCTGGGGATTGGACCCCTAAGAGTATTTATAAACCTTATGTCATGTATGTATGTTCAGGAGTATGCATGTTCTTATTTTTTATGTATGATGCATTATTTGGGCTAACGCCTCTTTTTATGCTATGCCTATGCAACGTTCATCTTTGTAAAAACAGGTGTTTTCCATAACATTCTGACTTTCTGACCCTCGAGACTTTGATAAATGTAACAGGCCATGATACTCTTGATATCTCGGAATGTGTATTGTGTTTTTGAAGAAACTATCGTGCTGATTAAATTCTGACTATTAATGTATAGACCCCGTGTCTTGCATAGATTGTGATGTTGGAAGAATATGATCCCTTTAACGTTTTCGAAATCGAAGTAAAATAAGTTTTTCCCTTTAAAGCTTTTAATTATACCTAATGTTTCAATGCATTATTCACTATTAATTGATATTTTGAAATCAAGCGAAAAGAATTGGAAAGTAGAGAATTCAGATTTGAAAGACAAAATGTTATTTATTGAGAGTTGGCCCGTAAATGGGAAAAAGTACATAAGGAAAGTAATTCCCGTAAGAAGAGATTACCGCAAATCTAGAAAGATGTAAAATGGCAATGGAAAACAAATTTATTTATGTCCCTATTGAATTCAAACACAAACTAATATCTCTAAGTCTTCGAGACCACGATACTTCGCTTCTGAAGATGACGGCTGAATTGATTGCTCCCTTTCGAATTCCTGTTGTATTGTGACTTGAGTGCTTCCAGTCATATCCCTTTTGGATATCCCTAATTTTTTCCTGGACTGCTCCTTTCGAGTCTTAGCCCACCAGGATGATATACCTTTTTTTGACAAAGCTGTCCTTTAACAATTTCAACTTATCAGGTTTTATTATTAATATTATTTTTTTCTTTAAGTCCCTAATCTTTGCCTGGATTGCTCTCTCGAGTTTTCAATCCACCGGGACGCCCTAATTTTTTCCTAAGTTGCCCTTTAGGGTTTTTGACTCAGCGGTATCCTTTTTTCTAGGCATAGTATTTTTTGACTGAATCAGAGTTCACTGATCGTGGTAAATCCACTCCATCCGTGGTAGTAAACATTAGATCTCCACCAGAGAAAACGCTCTTCACGACATATGGCCCTTCATAGTTTAAGGTTCATTTTCTGTGGGTGTTGCGGTGAGAACCGGATATCAAGCTATTAATTAACTTGAAATATCACAAATCTTTAAATATTCACCACCGAGCTTTGATTTATCCAAAGGAAAGGGTAAAGATCGAAGAAAACCCTAAGTGCGCTATGTAACAACAAAGCTAAGACAATCTAAGGTTCGGGGGTTGGTTATACCTAGGGAAGGTGTTAGCATCCTAAGTATCTACAGGAATCTTGAGTATGTGGCTGCATCATATGGAGCATGCCAAGTAGCATGGATAGAGATGATGCTCGAAGAACTCAAGATAATTGAACCTAGGAAAATAAAGTTGTTTGTCGACAACAAGTCAGTTATCGACCTGGCGAATCACCTAGTGTGTCATGGTCGAACTAAGCATATAGAAAAAATGTATCATATTCTAAAGGATTAAGTTAACAAATGAAAGTTTGAACTTCAGCATTGTAAAATAGAATGGCAACTAGCTGACATACTCACCAAACCCCTAAAGAAAGTCAGGTTCGACGAGTTGAAAAGAAGTGTCGGGATGAGAAGTCTTTAGAACATGAATTAGGGTGTGTGTTAGAAGTTGTAATTCATGTTATGTCAAAAGCTAGCATTTCACTATGTCGAAATAGCTAGTATGAGGTATAGGAATAAGCTGTATTCGACTCTGATGAATACAACATTTAGTTGACATGTCAAAATATTTTGAACATATGCCGAATTGTATAGTTTTAGGTCTGAGCTTTAGTTGCCTATGTAAAGACCTTTGTATGATGTAAACAAATAGAATTTCACTCAATATAAATTTTAACTTTCACAATTCAGTTTATAATTTTTCTCTATTTTCTTTCTTCTTTTTTCATCTTTCTTTAAAATCCTTTTATTGCAACAATAATATCATACTATAAATTGTTGGAAATTCACCACACCCTATGGGAATTCCACTTCAATCTTGATCTCAAGATTGTACACAAACCCACAACAATACGTAATGGCAATGATGAACAAAGAAAGAAGAAGAACAAACTAACAGCAAGAAGGAAAAGAAAAGAGAAGAGAAATATTTGGAGGAGAAGTGTTCTACCCACGAACTGTGGGATTTCTGAATATATTGCACTTTCAATGCTAAATCTGCAACTGTGAATATAATACAATGTTATGATTATAATGCAAGGATACTTCCTATTTATAGATTTAGATTTACAAAGGCCCAAAACTCTAAAGCCCAAAATATCAAATTTAATCTAAATCATATCTGAATCCAATCAAATTAAATCTAAAACGAATATGTCGAAACACCTTCGAAAACTCGACACAAAGCTATTCGACACTAGAATGATTCGACTTCGACACTATGAATTACATTTAACACACCACCTAATTCATTGTGTCTAAACTATCTACATTCATTATAGTCCTTAGCTTCTTGAACACTTCGACCTGCACTCCCTTCGTCATGATATCTGCAATCTGATTCTCAGTTACGCAGTGTTCCAACTTTATCTACCCTTCTGCTACCTGCTCTCGAAGATAATGGAACCTCATTTCGATGTGCTTGCTTCGACCGTGTGCTATTGGATTCTTCGCCAAGTTGATAGCTGGTATGCTGTCGATCTTCATGGTAATTGCTCCATGATTCTTCCCTGTAATCTCTTCGACCAAGTTCACCATCCAGGTTGCTTGACATGCACAAAGAGAAGCAGCTATATATTCTGCTTCGCATGATGACAATGCCACTACTGGCTCCTTTCTCGAACTCCAAGCAACTGGTGCACCACCTAACATAAACACGTATCCAGCTATGGATTTTCTATCCTCAGCATCACTACACCAACTAGAGTCGGTGTATCCCACTAACTTGCATTTTTTCCCTTCATCAGCTACAGGAAACAAAATGCCATAGTCGAGAGTCCCCTTCAGATAATTCAGTATCCTCTTCGTTGTTGTTAGGTGTGATACCTTTGGCTTCTGCATGAATCTACTTATCATACCTACACTGTATGCTAAGTCAGGCCTTGTGTGACAAAGGTATCTAAGTGACCCAATAAGTCTTCTATATTGGGTTGGGTCGACATCATCTTCATCTGGATCCTTCGACAGTTGCAGTCTGGTCTCAGCTGGAGTCGAAGTTGAGTTGCAATCTTGCATCTCAAATCTCTTGAGTATTTCGCCTGCATATCTTTGTTGGTGCATCATCAAACCTCTACTAGTCTTGTAGAATTCGATGCCAAGGATATATGAGAGATCTCCCAAGTCTGACATTTCAAACTCCTCACTTAGGTCATGTTTGAAATCTTCGATCTCTTTCCTGCAACTTCCTGCTATCAACAAATCATCGACATAGAGACATAGTATAAGCAATTCACCATTGCTTCTTCTTACATATACTCCATGCTCAGTCGTACACTTCACAAATTCCTTTTCCCTTAAGAAGCTGTCAATTTTCTTATTCCAAGCTCTTGGAGCTTGCTTAAGTCCATACAGGGCTTTATGAAGCATGTACACCTTTCCTTCTTTGCCTTGTTTCACATACCCAACTGGTTGTGCGACATAAACTTCTTCGTCTAAGGGGCCATTAAGGAATGCACACTTCACGTCCATCTGACATGTGTGCCAATTGTTCATATTTGCTAGACCAACAACCAACTTGATTGTTTCGATCCTAGCAACAGGTGCGAACACTTCATCGAAGTATATTCCTTCCTTCTGAAGAAATCCTTTTGCCACAAGTCTCGCCTTGTGTCGAGTTACTTCCCCTCTAGGATTTACCTTCACCTTGTAAACACACTTCACATCAATTACCTTCTTGCCTTGAGACAATTTAACAAGTGGCCAGGTGTTATTGACTTCGATGGACTCTAACTCCTCATTAATTGCTTTCACCCACTTCGAATCTTTCAATGCTTCAGTTGCATTGACCGGTTCGACGTCTGCGTAGAAAGCATAATGTACCAGCTCACCCTCTTCATCTACTACATCATATGATGTAATTACATATTCTTGCAACCTTGCAGGCATGTGTCTTGTTCGTCGAGGTCTGCTTGAACCTGCTTCATCTGCAACTGGTTCCTGTCGAACTTCTATTTCGAATTCAGTGGCTGGTTCTTCACAAGAGATTCTCACTGAATCCTTCTTGGCATTCTCAGCCCAATCCCATTCTTTAAGCTCATCTATGATCACATCCCTGCTGATCACTACCTGCTTATTCACTGGGTCGAACAACTTGTAACCTCCAGTCGAATGATATCCTATCAAGATCATCTGATTCGACTTGTCATCAAGCTTCCTTCTCAACTGATCTGGCACATGTCTTTCGGTAGATGCTTTCCATTCAACATACTTCTCACCATATTCATGATGGTTCTGTTCTTTCGTTCTGCAACTCCATTTTGCTGTGGTGTATAGGGTGGCACTACCTCATGCACAATCCCTTCTTTTCACATAATGCATCGAACTCTTTAGACACATACTCTCCACCACCATCTGTCCTCAGAATTTTCAACTTTCGACCACTCTGTCTTTCGACCATGGATTTGAATCTAGAAAATACCTCCATCACATCACTTTTCTTCTTGATGAGGTAAGTCCATAACTTTCGACTGAAATCATCTATAAACGTGACAAAATATCTGTTGCCACCAATCGAATCCACCTGGACTGGACCACATACATCAGAGTATATGACTTCCAGAATTGCCTTTGACTTCCTTCCTGCAACCTTGGTGAAGCTATTCTTGTGTTGTTTTGACTGAAAGATGATGATTAGAAGGAAGCAGAAGCTGAAAGATGATGATCAGAAGCTCAGAGTCAAAATGGAAAGCACTTAGATATAGAATCACTGTAAAAAGATTTCAGAATCTCTAAGGTACGTTTTTCCTCATTCATGATCATCCTTATTCTCTTAATTTAAAACAGTAGCAATATTTTGAATCTCGTCATAACCACTGACACATTAGGTTTCGTAAGATTTATTGGAAATATAATAAGATTCTCACGCATTTATGATTCGACGAATATTGAGAGTAAAATAAGCAGTTACGATTACCTTGTGTCAGCCATTCTCTTATGACTCATAAGTATACATCTATTCATATCCTTATTTATGATCCGCTCTGACAACCTCTATATAGAGTCTATAACGTGTCTTGTCAAAACTAACCTCCATAGATACTCATAGTTATTCTCGTAAATAATGAACCCTGCCTGTTCCAGTTCATTAAATAGCTATTGATCCTAAGTCCTTCACATATCATTTCCTCTACTCTAAGAAGAATCACTCTTTAACTATCTCATAGTTTAATTTCTTTCTCTCTCAAACAAAATCACTCCTTTTCAAAATTACTTCACACAACATCAGAGGTGAAAGTTCTGATCTTGAACTCCTGAAGGAATACACTCTAAATTTAAACTTTCTGCCTCAACTCAACAAAACAAGTATTCTCTCTGGAATTGAATTTCAGAACTGGGAAAACTACTTCAACATGCTTGTTGGACCTGTCTTTCCTGCGCTTGTAACTGAGTTCTGGGAAAATGCTCGAGTACTAGAGTATGACTATGGCAAAAATGCTATTTTGTCTGTGGTTGCTGGCTGTCCAGTCTTGATCAACCCTACCATCATAGCTTAAGCCATTAAGTGTGTTGAAGATGGTGTGACTGTGGAAAGAAACAACAGTCATAGCTTCGACAGGCATCTGCATGTCATTTTTGAGATTAAAGGCCGTCCCACTCAACCATGTACCCTCACTCCTATAGCTAAAGATTGGTACAAGCTAATGGTAACTAATTTAAGACCAAGAGAAAGAGGAGCAGGATGGTTATCTGACAAAGAAAGATTGTTTATTTTCTTCTTAGTTTCTAGGATCAAAATAAACCTACCTCAATCCATGTATAATCATCTAAAGGAAGAAATTAATCTGTCTAGGAAAGACATGGTCTATCAAGTTCCCTACTGCAGAGTTATCTCCCACATTCTTGATCTTCAAGGAGTAGTTAGTCATTGCAGGAGAAATGGAATGAATGAGAAGATTCTTCCTGAGTTCTGTCAACCTATGACTTTCCTAGTCTAAAATAAGAAGTTAGATTTCCTTAAGTCATAGTTCTTCAAGGTCTTTGCTTGTCTGACTTTGTGTTTTGAATTTGACTTGTATCTCCTTGATTAATTATTGAAGTAACTCTGATGGCGAACTGCTTACCTTTAGGAATGATTAATTTTATGTTTATCTTATCACAATGCATTGTTTAAATCTACTCTCCATGAATTTACCATAATTTAGAATAAAATAATTAAGCATTATAATCAATTACATGCATCTATTATGCATCACACGAAAAGCCTTAAGATTATCAAGAAACTGCAATATCTCCTTAAGTCATAAATGTGCGACGGTTACTCTCTCCACTCATAAGAGAACAGTTATGATTCATGATCAGTTAATTTTTCCTCGTTAAAGAAACCAATCATCCACTTTCTTTTCCCACGTCCCTTACAAACCTAGGAAAGATCAATAGTTACCCTTTCAAATTCTTAAGCCTTACTCTCCTCACTATTCTATAAATAAGATCAACCTTAAATTACTCTTCACAACATCTAAATCTTGAGTGAACTCGGTTAGTGTATATCACTTTCAACAATGGCCTCCTTCTGTCAAAGTGTATTATGCCCCATTACCACAAAAACACCAGTTGAAAAACTCTTTGTCAAGTCTGAAACAATTGTGAATTTCAAAAGTTTAAAAGCAAACGGATGTGATATGACTCACTCCATGAATAATCAAGGGTGAAACAACTACTTCAAAAGGTTGGAAGGACCAACCTACACCTGTCTGGTCAAAGACTTCTGGATCCATGCTACTGTGTGCACAACTGTCATTATATCTTCGGTGTTTGTAAGGAAAATAGTTATATCTGAAAAGACTCTTTCAGATTTACTGATACATGACAATACCAGATTAAGGATCACCAAGGATCAACTAAGCAAGGAAAGAGAAGCAAAAGTCTTGGCTTCTATTTTCAAGGAAGTAACTGTGGTTAATACGGAAGATCTAATATTCTCAAATCTGAAGGACTCCCTACAAGTGTGGTTCAGAATCCTGCAAGGAAATGTGTTTCATCATCTTCCTTCAGATCAGCTCAATGAGACACAGAAGTGTGTCCTATTCCTTCTTCTAAAAGGAATCAAGATACATCTTCCAGCAATTCTTTTCAAACTTCTGAAAGAATCTATAAGGGACTCCAGAATGGGTTCTGGCACAAAAATCATACATGTTCCGTATGGGAGACTCATCTCTGATATTCTGGTGGAATCATGAATAGTTGATGGCATTCTGGTTAACAAAGGAGAATCGAGCAAACTTCTAAAAAGCGCAGGAAAAATTCTCAGATTTAAGGATCTAAAGAAAAAGAAAGAAGACGTTGATCTTTATGATACTT
Organism: Lathyrus tuberosus; assembly: GCA_022829125.1. Taxonomy (NCBI): domain Eukaryota; kingdom Viridiplantae; phylum Streptophyta; class Magnoliopsida; order Fabales; family Fabaceae; genus Lathyrus; species Lathyrus tuberosus. The sequence continues at coordinate 184,685 of JALAZF010000803.1, read as the reverse complement.
CACTAAGACAAGTGACAATGGCTATAAGAGTTCCTGTTAAAGGATTTCCTAACTTCAAAGAAACACATGATCAAGTAGAAGTGGTAAACTATCTGGGAAAATTCAAAAATGAAGACATTGGTATATGGATTGATATGGAAAACATTACAGATGTGCTTCAAGAGCTCTCAGAATGGAAGAAAAAGGGAAAGAAGCAGAAAAGAGCTGTTAGCAAAGAACCTTCTTCGAAAAGGTCAAAGACTGTTAATAAAGTATTATCATCCTTCAAGGATAATACTATCAACAGAATCCAAAACCTAATAGATATAACAGGTTCCAGCATGGATCCCACTGCTATGGGAAATATCTAGACTGGATTTCATGGATGGATGTTTGAAGAAATTATGAAGAACAAGCAGTTGGCAATCTCACAAGCTGAAAATAAACAGTTGCAAGCTTCAAGAACTGATAAGTCTGGAAATTCATCTTCCACTTCCTCCATATCCTTAGGCACCTCCTAGACTATCCCCTAGAAATCTGTGAGCCTATGTTTTGATTTCTCCAAACTACTTAGGGTTAAGAATAATCTATATTTTGTTATAAATGAAATATCCTTTGAAGCTAGTCAAAAATTAACTTATTTTATGATAGACTATTTATTTTCATATTGATCATGTTTAAAATGCATAAATGCTCTAGCTTTTTGATAATGACAAAAAGGGGGAGAAATAGAATATGATTTTGATATAATGATAATGCTAAACATCAACTCTGATATAAAATGCATTTTTACCACTAACGTTTGTTTGATGTTTAACCGAGGAACACTGAACAAGTTCACTAGGCATTCTTAGAACAGGTTAAACTGAAAGGACTTTGTTAAAAGTTCTTATGTAATGTTTGTTCATATTATCGAAGTTTTACACTTCGTGAACATGTGTTCAGAATCAGATTAACCCACTACTGTTCAGAAGTTGAGAACTTTCTGAAAGTCAAAGTTATCGTGATTCTTGTTTCACTTTATTCAGAAGCTGTAAGCTGTCTAAAAATATGTTATTTAGAACATAAGAATCAGAAGAAGAAAACTTCCTGAAAGCAGTCAAAACAAAGTATACATTTCAAGATGCTTTTCAGAAGAACAGAGCAAATCAGAAGTCGAAGACTGTCTGAAGATCTGGATAAAAGATCCAAGAAGAAGAAAGTCTGATAAACCAAGATTTGGCATCAGATTAAATCTACAATTAGTATCAAACTCAGCAGACTAAGAATCAAAAGAACGTTGGTATCAGATTCAGAATCAAGCTTCGATTGATCACAAAAAGATTTTTCAATCAGATCAAGAATCAAGCTTTGATGAACCAATGAGTTGTGACAAGTAACAAGGTTCTGAGATGAAGGCCTGTGTTCAAGTCAAACTCTGAAATGTCAAGATCTTAAATGATGATCAGAATCAGTATGACCAAATCAAGAATCTGAAGATTATAAAGTTTCTTACATTAAAAGACAAGTTCAATTCTGATAAATAGTGTGGATAAGTTAATAGAAGAGAATTGTTCTGTGCTAAAATAATTATGTTGAAAAGTAGAAATTACTTTAGAAGACTCTGAAGATTATGAGCTCTGATACGATGACTAAAGGAACTAAGTTATAAAGATCTGAAGACAAAGGTTCTGATGAACAAGTCCAGATGTTGAAGACCTTTGTCTCCTTAAGACATATAGGGAAGTAGCCCTTCTCTATTCTATATTCTGACAACTCAAATTGTTATTTTGTGAGTCTTTGGATCAGATAAGATTCTAGATGATCATAAATAAAATTTTGGGGTTAACACATTCAGGGGGAGTTGTTATTCCAGACTCTGAATATGTTATGTTTGGTGATTACCTTGTATAAAATGTTCAATCAAAATACATGGTTTTGTCATCATCAAAAAGGGGGAGATTGTAAGAGCAAGAGTTGTCTCTGGATGTCATCTCTATGTTTTGATGATAACAATGAGTATTTGTGAAAGAACCATTTTATGTTCTAATGTGTGTTGTGTGCAGATCATAATCATAGAAGAAATCAGATCCAACAAACACCAGCAAGATGTGCATAAATGATCACATGTGAGTTACTATGTGTAACACAAGTCGCAAGAAGCAAGTATGCTTCTGTATCTGATCATAATCATATAGATCCAAGGATGCCGATATTGCTGTTGCAATGCTCTTGTGGATGCTACTCTGAAAGTGGTTATGATTCTGAAGAGAGCGTAGCTTCTGAAGAAGTAATTTTGTGGAGAACCGAAGTGCTAAAGATTCTCATGACTTGAAGTTCTGAAGGCTGAAGGCTCTGAAGACCAAGTGCAGAAAGATTATGAAGACTGAAGTGTTCTGAAGATTACGGTTCTAAAGGTCAAGTGCTGAAGATTCTGAAGACAACGTTCTGAGTGAACAAGGTTCTGAAGACTCTGAAGACTTGAAGCAATGAAGATAACGGGTTCAAGGCAAGTGCTAAAGCTCTGAAGACAGATTCCTAATGAACAAGTTCTGAAGACGGAAGACTTGAAGTTTCTGAAGACCCAATTATAAAGTCTCTACTCATGCTTCAATTAATTACCATCAGAAGCCTCTGAAGATTTGAAGACAAATGTTACCGTTAGCAATGACTGTACACCGTGCTAAAAAGATCTATCCCATCACCTCATCTACAGTAATAAGAAGATATGGCAGTACAACTTTCATCATTGCATAACGACTCTTTTCAAACAACCAACAACTCTTCAACGACTATAATTTACTTGGCTATTTAAAGGAAAGGAGAATGCGCTTCTGAAGGTGTCGATGTGATGATAGTCGAAATGATCAGTTATCGTTGTTACACTAAACATTTAAAGCTATCACCATTAACACACGACCATTGTTGTTGAAGCTCAAAGATCATCATTCAACACAACAACAATAAATTGGAATAGAAGCTGTTGATGAACAAGACAACATTGAAAATCAGTCAAGTCATCAACCAACTTCATCATCTGAGCTATATTGAAGATCTGAAGCAAGGAGTTGTTGCTCAAAGCTTGCTCAACAAAGAAGATGAAGAAGATCTACAAGATGTCATCAAACTGTCAAATCAACATACATCTTTGTAGAATATAAAATAGCAAGGAGTTGTTGCTCATATCTTGCTAGAACACTGAGTGTACAATTGTACTTAAAATTAGGAGTTATCTGCTTGTTAAGAAGCATCATTGTAATCTCCAGAACAACTAATTCTATGTGAATTAGGATTCCTCAAGTGATCAGTGTGATCGGAGACTTGAGAAGATAATGGCTTGGCGTCATTGTGGAAATCCTGAAATATGGTCAATGATAGTCATATCTCAAAGAGGACCAATTGTGGTTCAGACTCTTGTGAGATCACTGATGGAACTCATTGAAAATCCTGGAAGAATGGTCAGTAAATGTTATATCTGTTGAATCGGATCCCTGAATGTTTAGCTGTGAAATCCTAATAGTAGATCTTGCGAGATTGGAACCTATTGGGTCAATGTTTGTTATATCCATTAACTTGGATCCCTGAACGATTCATTGTGGGTTAGTCACAACTGCGGTTGTGCAGGATGTTAGTCACTGGCTGTTGCCCGTGCGTCTGTAATCGGTGTTGTTTATAGTGGATTAAGTCCTTGTGTTCAAGACGAAATCACCTTGGAAGGGTGGACTGGACTAGCTAGTGAATGGCTCAAGTGAACCAGGATATATTGTGTGTTCTTTACTTTTGTTTATGCTTTGTTTGATTGTTTATGTTTACGTATCAATTATCAGAACCTTGCAACCAAACTCTGATGAGCTTCCGCATTGCAAGTCTGATTCAAGCACTGCGAATTTAGATTTGCCTTGTCGCTTATGCTTCATACCTAGCACAATCTGAATGACACTTCGCAAGTCAGAGTCTCTCAACGTAACTCTGATATTCTCTTGTACGTTAATGATAAGAGGCAAAAATTTTAGTAAGAGTTAAAACACAATTCAAACCCCCTATTTCTTGTGTCTTTCTCGCACCTTCAGGTTCTTCATGATTGACTGAGATTCTTGTTGAATTTGGATGAGGATCAGTCTTGCATAGTCACCAAAATTGAACTAAAAAATAGTGTGCTATAAGTAATGCACAAAATCTGTCTTGAAAATCAGTTTGAGCAAGGCATGTTTCAATGCTTGTAACTTTTTGCTCATGTTGAATTAATGGGAGTTCTTGTACTATTTGGAAAGCTTGTATATCCTACTTTAACTTTGGTGTTTAACTTTGGATCATTATGGATCATGGAGAAAAATGACCTCAAAGTTGGAAAAAAATGAAACAAATTCTGTCTCAAAATTTCACAAAGTGACAAAGTGGACATCTCATGAAACCCTAGCTTCATGGTTTAATAACTCAAAATTTATGCACTTTTTGGGAATTCACCCTCAATGAAAAAGTTGCAGTATGTAATGAGAGCTTTCATTTGAGCTTTGGATGGGAGAAAATGGTTGCTTGGATCACAAGTTATGGTCTTGCAAAGTTGGGTAAAAATCATTTTTTTCCATACTTAGTGAAAATTTAAGTTTCTTAAGATTACCCCTTTTGCAAGTAACCTCACTTTTATTGATTTTTATTGATGGATGATGATCCAAACCATAATCTAACATTTTTTTTTTACTTAAAGAAGCCATGTTTGTCAAAAAAATCTCAAAAGTCAAACTTGGTTTTGGGCACAGTTGACTTTTTATTAGATGAATTTCAAACCTTGTGATCCTTTATGAAATCAAACCCTTCGGCTAAATCAAACCTAATGGATGGATTCCATAGGTGTTTTAGAGTGTCTTGAATCATGTCCCAAGGTTTAAGATCGTGTCTTGGTCAAGAGTCAAAGATATGGTTGACTTGTTTCCAGAAACCCTAGTTTGTGGTCCAGATGAATTTGAATATTTATATTGCTCATGAATCAAGTTCTTTGTGCCAATTTAAACTTGTGAGAGGATCAATATAAGATATTGGAGATCTTCAAAACATTCCTTGAGGTTTTGGCTTATGTTTTGCTCCAAAAGTTAACTTAAGGGTGAATTAGGTCAAGAAACCCTAATTCCTGATTTTTGATGAATGCATCCCCTGAGGTTATTTTTGAAGTTATGATTGGATCCATGAGGTCCCTTTGAGCTCCTTAAGTCATGTTTTAAATTATTGGCTCTTGCCCAGATGAAAATTTCTCTTTGGAGGCCTTGGTCGACCAAAACCCTAATTTGGTGACATTGGTGATCTTGAGGCTTGATCAACTTGAAATGTTGCACCCTTGTGCTTGATTCTTAATATGGGATACCTCTTGATTCCCCATAGATGTTTAAGAGGCTTGGAAAGTTGAAGATCATGTCAATTTTTTATTGATCCTTTGCCTGAATGCTTTGAGAAGGCTCAATAACCCTAATTCTTGGTTTAGGAGAATGCTCAACAATCTTTGATAAGACTGATGAGGTATGAAGACACATCCATATTGTGATGATGATTTTCCCAATGATGTTAAATCTTATTGGTCAAAATTTAGGGTATGACAGATGCCCCTATTTAATCTTCTTGGACCTGAAGGTGCGAATGGCGAAGATATTCGGACGTTCATGGTAAAAGAGGATTAAATATCAGAATACTCAAAATTTTGACTGTGGTTGAATGGTAGTTGCTTTTCCTCATCCATCTTCTTTTACTAGGTAATGTTACTTAGAAAAAGTTATAACTTACCCTCGATCCTGGTCTTCAGCTGTGGAACTAGTCTTAGTTTCTTTTGGAAATAAACCTCCCCTCGATCCTGGTCTTCGGCCATGGAACTGGTCTCAGTTTCTATTTTGAAATAAACCTCCCCTCGATCCTGGTCTTCGGCCATGGAACTGGTCTCAGTTTCTTTTTTAAATAAACCTCCCCTCGATCCCGGTGTTCAGCTACGAAACTGGTCTCAGTTTCTTTTTGAAATAAACCTCCCCTCGATCCTGGTCTTCAGCCATGGAACTGGTCTCAGTTTATTTTTTGAAATAATCCTCCCCTCGATCATGGTCTTCGGCCATGGAACTGGTCTCAGTTTCTTTTTTGAAATAAACCTCCCCTCGATCCTGGTCTTCAGCCATGGAACTGTTCTCAGTTTCTTTTTGAAATAAACCTCCCCCTCGATCCTGGTCTTCAGCCATGGAACTGGTCTCAGTTTCTTTTTTGAAATAAACCTTCTTTCGATCATGTCTTCGGCCATGGAACTGGTCTCAATTTCTTTTTGAAACAAACCTCCCCTCGATCCTGGTCTTCAGCCTTGGAACTGGTCCCAGTTTCTTTTTGAAATAAACCTCCCCTCGATCCTGGTCTTCAGCTATGGAACTGGTCTCAGTTTCTTTTTTGAAATAAACCTCCCCTCGATCCTGGTCTTCGGCCATGGAACTGGTCTCATTTTTTTGTCGAGTTCTTTTCTTGACAAGGAATGCTGTTCGGCGATGTCATTTGATTTTGAGGTGCTGATGATTTCCTTAAAGGTAGGTCAGACCTCTTGAGAAGAGACCGCTATTTGTCGACTTACTAGCGATTTATGGGGTAAAAAAAAACAGATTTCCTTATTTTTCCGATTTGGTAGAAATTTCTTGGAGGATGCAATGTCCGTATTGCCAAGAGTGTTTTGCTGAGTAGCTTCCGCATGGGATTTTCTTGAATCCGAGAAAGCAAGATATTATCTTTAATGGCGAAGAGTGATATTCCATATGTGCATAACCAAAGGTTCTCTTGTTTTCCAAAGGTTCGAGTTATCAAAGTGGTCGAAGACCGATTTTAATCCAGGAATACACTGGAGAGGGATTGTTTAGATGATACATTTTCGATGAGGAAAGAACGCAAACTGGAATTTTATCCTATCCAAGTGTGGAAAGGAAAACCAACGATTCTAATGGAAATAACATTTATTACATGCGGATAAATGTGACCAAATCGATCGAAATATGAGATACAAAATGAATATGAATATAAATCAATTATGCATGATGTATGTATGAAATGCTTATGTTGACAAAACAGACACGACATACGGATTAACGATGAGTACAAATGGATACTCGGCTACCCTGGGAGACGGGAGTCCTACTGGAGATATTTAAGGTAGTACTTCTATCTGAGGACAAGGATCCTTGTGTTTGTTAGGATTTCCGGAGGTATAAACCTGTTAGGGATAGAAACCCTTCTCGCTCTTTATGGGTAGACTCTACTGGGGGATAAAAACCAACCATTGGTTCCCAAAGGTAAAAAATATACCGGGAATGATAGATGGGACATTCCATCTGAATTAATTGATCCTCTATTCAGGGTGTATTAATTATAAGGAGTATTTTGATTCTGCATTTTGAAATTTGATTGCTCTTGGAGCAGCTGTTGATGTTCCTTTTGTGTTTGTTACTCAACAGGTAATTGCCATCTTTATTTTTGAAAACAAAAATACATTTGAAAATAAGAGTAAATTCATTTTTTGCGTTTCAAGAATGTTAATCATGTGAAAAATGTCATTTTGTATAGCAGAATAAAACGAGAATTGCAAACAAAGGGCACAAGGCTCAAATTTTCATTGATAGAATGGAAATCAGCCATATGCGTGATTCCATAGAGCATTACAAAGTTAAAAAATGGTAATTTATAGGGAAAGGGGCTACATTGAAACATAACAACCATTATCCTTCTATCAACTTTGAACTCTGGGTATCTCGAGCTTCTGCTAAAGGTGACTTTTTGATCGAAGTTTTCCCGACAGATGATGCTGCCGCTGGGCAGCCAATCTTGTCGGATGCAGTTACTTGCCATAAATCCCTAACTTTTGCCTAGATTTCCTTTTCAGGTCTTTAATCTATTGGGATGTTTATTATTTATGTCTCTAATTTTTGCCTGGACCGCCCTTTCGGGTTTTCAATCCAACGAGACGTTTTTTTTTTCTTTCTTTTTTTTATTCAGGCGAGGTATTTCTTGACTAAGTCAACGTTCGTGGGGTAAGTAAACTTTTCTCCGTCCATGGTCGTGAGTCTCAAGGCACCGCCTAAGAAGGCCGTCGTAATTCGGAGTCCATTTACCCTTGGATCGATGAGAAATGATTATATCTTCTTAAGTACGAGGTCTCCTTCTCTGAAGACACGAGATTGGACCTTTTTATCAAAAGCTTTCTTCGTTCTTTGCTGATATAACTGCCCATGGCATAAAGCCATCATTCTTTTTTCTTCGATTAGGTTCAGTCCATCGTATCGGCTTTGACACCATTTAGCTTCTGTTAGTTTGGATTCCATCAATACTCTTATTGATGAGATATCTACTTCTATGGGGAGCACTGCTTCTTTGCCATAGACTAGAGAAAAAGGGGTTGTGATCGGAAAAACAGCAAGTGTACTATTTTAACCGATGTAGTAATAAAAGGGAATTTCCCCGAATGTCGATCTCAAGGACTGCTTGACGATATAGAGTTCTGGTCTATTTTAGTTAAACAAAAAGCTTTGGGGTTTTGAAATTGTTTGTTTTAAATATAAAAATAATTGAAAATACAATAAGGAAATTGACTAAATGGTTTCAACAAATATGAGTAAACTATACTAGAGATGGTGTATGATCCGACTCAGCAACAACTCTGAATTAACACTGCAACAACTTATTTTAAATAATTAATTACCGGTTCTTTAGAATGTTCACCCCTAATTCCTTAGTGAGAAAACCTTTGATTTCATAACCTAATTACTATGTCCATAGATAATCACGTTTAAAATCAAGAAATCAATTATCAAGAACATTCCGATTTCTATAGGGTATCCCTATTCCTAGGCAATATCTACTATAGAATAATCTAGAGCAAAGCATTAACAACGGCGGTCCAGCCTGATCGTTAATCACAAATTAAACCCTATTTGTCTGACAGGGCAAGCATTACGAATAGCAAAAGATCAAATTAATTATGAAAAAGAAAGATTGTTATTGTAATACTAATATAAAAGTCATTACAGATCCAGATCAGGGACACCTCCCTAATAATAAAGTCTAGTTACTCATATTATTCAAAAGAAAAACAAAAAAAAAGATTATACATTACAAGATAATAGGATTACTTAGATCTTCAATTGCTTCCGCTCATGAAAACCTTCAGTTCTCCGATAGCCTTGATCTTTCCAATCTTTGATCCTCAAATTCTTTTGCATTCAAAAAGTCAATTTTTCTCTTGCCAAAACTAATCTAAATAGTAGAAAATCACTCAGATCGGTTGGAAATAACCAAAGCGCCCCCACAGCTTAACATATGGCGAAAATATGAAAAAATCAGGAAATCAGCGTCACCTGCTGACACGGGCCATGTCAGCCAACACGGGCGGCCGTGTCAGCTCACAGGATTTTATAACCGGAATTGTTTCGATCATAACTTTTGATCCGTAAGTCGGTTTTAGTCCCCGTTTGAAGCGTCAGAAACCTAATAAAGAGAACTATAATATATTATAGATAAGAGAGTTTGTTGCCCAATATATTTTATGTTTGTTGATTTTTTTGGTCCAGGCATCCTGACACGGGCCGTGTCAGGTGACACGGGCACCCGTGTCAGTCCACTGTCTCTCATCAACTTGACATCCTCTTGGCCTCTTCCTTATACGGCCCGTGTCAGGTGACACGGGTGGCCGTGTCAGGCCCTCTGCTTCCTTCCAAAAATTCTTCTAAATTCCTGGAACTTTCATTTTCTTCGCACGAGTCCTTTGGGGATTTTCCACTCAGACCTGAAACCATCGAAAACTACTAAACCAAAGCATAAAATGCAACATAATTGAAATAAAACAAAAAATCATAATTTGCAGGAACAAAATACAAAAAGAAAAAGTAACTCGAAAAAAAATGAAAAGACAAAACAAAGTGTTACCAATTTTATGGATTTATGCTGAATAAGTGACAGAAACATAGTATAAATGGTGACCAATCAGGTTGCCCCTGTTGAAGTACGAACAAATGTGCGATAACCGTGAAGAGCAAATGGTAGCATCTCATGCCAGTCTTTATAGGTTACAACCATCTTTTGAATATTTTTTTGATAATTTTTTAGCTGCTTCTACCGCTCCATTCATCTTAGGCTGGTAGGGAGATGAGTTATGGTGTTTAATTTTGAACTTAACACATAATTCTTTCATCATCTTGTTGTTCAGGTTTGATCTATTATCAGTAATGATCTAGCTTAGAACACCATAACGACAGATGAGACTGTTCTTGATAAATCGGACCACCACTTGTCGGGTCACATTGGTATATGATACCACTTCGACCCACTTGGTGAAGTAATTAATGGCTACCAGAATGAACCGATGTCCGTTTGAAGCCTTGGGTTCGATCATGCTAATCATGTCAATTCCCTATATAGAAAATGACCATGAAGAAGAAAGAACTTTAAGATGCGTTGGCGACACATGAATTTTGTCAAGGTATATCTGACACTTGTGACACTTCCTCGTGTACTTGTAGCAATCAGATTCTATCGTCAGCCAATAATATCATACTCTCAGAATTTTTCTTGCCGTTGTATTTCCATTGGTATGAGTGCCAAAGGAGCCTTCATGAATCTCTTTCATCAGCATGTTTGCTTCGTGTCTGTCCATGCATCTGAGCAAAACCATATCGAAGTTTCGTTTGTAGAGTACATCACTATTTAGGAAAAAGTTGCCATCCAGTCTTCTGAGAGTCTTCCTATCTTTTCTTGATCCCCCAGGCGGGTATTCTTGTCTTTGAAGGAAGCATTTGATATCGTGATACCATGGTTTGTCATCTATGACGGCTTCTACCTCAAATATGTAAGCAGGCCTATCAAGGCACATTATGCCAATCTTGGGTACATCGTTCCATCGACTCACACTAATCATAGAGGATAGAGTGGCTAGTGCATAAGCCATGTGGTTTTCTTTATGAGGGATGTGATGAAACTCAATTTTGTTGAAGAAGGGCAATAACCTTCTTGCGTAGTCTTTGTAGGGAATCAATCCTGATTGATATGTGTTCCACTCCCCCTTGATCTAATTTATAACCAGAGGTGAGTCTCCATACACATCCAAGTTCTTTATCCTTAAGTCAATAACTTCTTCGAGACCTATGATGCAAGCTTCATATCCGGCCTCATTGTTTGTACATTTGAATATTAACCTGGCGGTGAGAGGAATATGGGTACCCTGAGGTGTTAAGATGATTTCCCTAATTCCACTTCCATAAGCGTTGACAGCTCCGTCGAATATTAGTCCCTATTGGGATCCTGGCTTTGGCCCTTCGCTTGGTAGCGGTTCATCGCAATCTTTCATTTTTATGTACATGACATCTTCGTCCAGGAAGTCAAATTTGACTGATTCCTGATCGTCAATCGGTTAATGAGCCAAATGATCGGCTAAAATACTTCCTTTGATGGCTTTCTAAGCATGGTACTCAATGTCGTATTCTGATAACAACATTTGCCAACGGGAAATCCTTCCTATTAAAGCAGGCTTATCAAACACGTACTTGATCGGATCCGTTTCGGAGATTAACCAAGTAGTGTGACAAATCATGTACTGGTAAAGACGTTTAGCTGCCCAAGCTAAAGCGCAACAAGTTTTCTCGAGCATAGTATATCGAGTTTCACAGTCTGTGAATTTCTTTCTTATGTAATAAATGGAAGATTATGTTCTTTTCGTCTCATCTTGCTGGCCCAGCACACAGCCCATGGAGTCTTCCAAGACTGTTAAGTAGATGATCAAAGGTCTTTCTTCCACTGGAGGAGACAGAATAGGTGGTTTCTGTTAGAACAAGGTTTGGTTCTACAATAATACCTCTGAGTTTTGATGATAACAAACAAGTATGTTTGTATGAACAATTTTGGTATTCTAATGTTTGTTATGTTTGAGAATTTAACAAACAGGTCCTGCTTCTGATAAATAGCGTGGCTAAGTTATTAGAAGAGAATTGTTCCGCTTCTGCGCTACATTTGTTCTGCTGAACAGTAGCATTTGCTTCAGGAGACTCTGAAGCTGTATGACTCTGATACGATGTCTAAAGAAAATAAGTTATGAAGATCTAAAGACAGAAGTTCTGATGAATAAGTCCAGATGCTAAAGACTTATGCTTCTTAGACAACGGGTTCTGAAGACCAAGTGCTGAAGACTCTGAAGATGTAGCTCTGCAGACTCTGAAGGCTTGAAGCTCTTAAGACCCAAGTTACATTTTCCCTTCTTCTAACTCATGCTCTCAGAAGCCTCTGAAGTCAGGAAGTTGAGAAGACTAAGCAACGTGGTACAATAGTACAATGGTACGATGAGGACGCTTTGCTCCACTCCGGATAGGGCGGACGCAAATGTACTATTTGTCCCCCACGTTCTTTCAAGCCGCCATAATTATGAAATGTCAGAAATATCCTTCATCGGTCATATCACATGCATGGCTATATAAAGGCTTGAAGACTTCAAGAATGAGTAGCTAACAAGACTAATTTTCACTGTTTATACGCTCTATTGTTCATATCATTCTTAAGTCATTTTGTTCTTAAATTTGTTTACATATCAGCTTGTGTAGAATCAATTTTCTGTAAACACATTGTATTTTCAAACAGTTGTTTGATTTCCTTAAGAGACCGGTTAGGTCAGGATTCTTGAGAAGTCTAGGACTAGTGTGTCTTAGAGATTGTTTCCTTGAGAGACCGGTTAGGTCAGAGTTCTTGAGAAGTCTAGGACTAGCGTGTCTTAGAGATTGTTGTTAGTTGTAGTTTGGCTTATGCATTGTATTAATCAGTTTGATTAGTGGATTAAGACCTCGCTTGAGAGAGGCAAAATCACCTTGGCGGGTGGACTAGACTAGCTTGAGGGTTTCTCAAGTGAACTAGTATAAACATATTGTGTTCTTTCTTTCCAGTTCTCTTGCTTTATTATCAAGAAGTGGAGATTATTTGTAAAGGGGATTATTTTTAAAGAATAGTTTTTATTTTAAAAACCCAATTCAAACCCCCCCTTTCTTGTGTTTTTCACACCTTCAATTGGTATCAGACCCTGGTTCTGAGAAGATAAAAAGTTTGAATTTTTATCAAGCACCTAACAATGTTCAGTACCGATCCAAAGTGTGAAAAACAATGGCTGCTTCTAATGTCACTTCTGATGATAATGAAAGCGACTCATATAATGCAAAACCTCCTATCTTTGATGGCGAGAAATTTGACTATTGGAAAGACAAAATCGAAAGTTACTTTCTGGGATTTGATTTGGATCTATGGGATCTGGTAGTTGATGGCTACAGTTATCCAGTAGACTCTGAAGGCAAAATGATTTCCAGGAGATCATTTTTAGAGGCTCAAAAGAAAACCTACAAGAATCTTCACAGTGCGAGAACGATCCTGCTAAATGCTATTTCATATATAGAGTATGAAAAGATTACAGATAGAGAGACTGCAAAGTCTATCTTTGACTCTCTTCGGATGACTCATGAAGGCAACGCTCAAGTCAATGAGACAAAGGCTCTGGCCCTAATCCAGAAGTATGAAGCCTTCAGAATGGAAGACAACGAATCTGTGGAAACTATGCTTTCAAGATTCCAGATGCTTGTTGCAGTACTCAGAGTTCTGGACAAAGGTTATTCTACTGTTGATCATGTCAAGAAGATTATCAGGAGTCTGCCTGTAAAATGGAGACCAATGGTAACTGCTTTGAAATTGGCAAAGGATCTGAACAACATGAGTCTTGAGGAACTGATTAGTTCTTTAAGAAGTCATGAGATAGAACTTCAAGAAGATGAACCTCAGAGAAGAGGTAAGTTTGCTGCTCTGAAGTCTAAGTCTGAAAAGACAAAGGCTTACCAAGCAGAGGAGAACTCAGAAGAATCTGAAGAAGATTCAGACGAAGAAGAACTGTCTCTCATATCAAGAAAGATAAATCTGATGTGGAAACACAGAAAGAGCAAGTTCAGAGGGCCAAGAAGAAAAGGTTGACCTGAGTCTACATCTGGTCAAAGGAAAGCTTCTGAAAAAGAAGTTACTGTTACGAATGCAAGGAGCCTGGACATTATAAGAACGAGTGTCCAAAGCTCAAGAAAGATAGAAAACCTAAGAAGGCTTACAAAGCTAAAAAGGGTCTTATGGCAACATGGGATGATTAAGAGTCAGAAGAAGAAGATTCTGATGAAGAACATGCTAATGTGGCACTCATGGCAAAGACCATCATGAGCGAAGCCTTATCAGAGGATGAACTGACACTTGATGAAGAACCAGACTCTGATGACGACAAAGAGGTACTTTCTTCCTTATCTCATTCTGAACTTGAATTAGGTTTATTAGAACTTATGAAAAGGTATCAACTTATTCCAAGTAAACACAAAACTCTGAAAAAGACTTTTATGGCTGTTTCTGAGAACTCTACTAAGAGCAAGTCAAATCTTTATGATTTAAATGAAAAAAAAATTTCTTTAGAAAAATCTAATGCTGCTCTAAAAAGTAAAGTCTCTAAGCTAGAAGAAGAGATTACTTCTAACATATCTGTTACTGATGAAGTAATCAAATATGATAGAGCTTTTCAACACTTCCTTGCTAAAAGCATAGATAGAAGCAAGATGGCTTCAATGATCTATGGAGTTAGAAAAAATGGAAGTAGAGGTCTGGGATATTTAGGACCATCAAAACCATTTGATGAGACTCTGAGTATCAAACTAAAACCTCTGTCTAAACATTTTGTGCCTGCTGGCACCGAACTGAAATGTTCAGAACTAGAAGGTTCTGATTCTGTTGCACCACAATCACAGACACAGAAGAAAACTTCTAAGCCTAAATATCATGCACAAATTCCACTTAAGTATCCTATTGTACAAAAATCCAAAGGTGTCAGAACCTCTGGAAAGACTAACAAGAAAGGACCCAGAAAATGGGTACCTAAGAGTGAGATAATCTATGTTGCAGACATCCTTGATGGCGCCACTGAAACACCAGTCATGGTACCTGGACAGTGGATGCTCGTGACACATGACGGGAGAAAGGCATATGTTCCAAGATTTGGAACTTAAGTCTGGAGGTGTCTTTGGTTTCGGAGGAAACCAGAAGGGAAAGATCATTGGCTCTGGAACTGTTGGTAATGGTAAACTTCCTTCCATCAACAAAGTTCTTTTAGTTGGGGGTCTAATGCATAACTTATTGTCAATTAGCCAACTTAGTGACAATGGTTATGACGTTATCTTTAATCAAACGTCATGTAAGGCTGTTAGTTGGAAGGATGGGCCAGTTATGTTCAATGGTAAGAGGAAAAACAATACTTACAAAATCAGACTATCAGATTTGAAAAATCAAAATGTAAAATGTCTTCTGTCTGTTAATGAAGAGCAATGGGTATGGCACAGACGTCTGGGTCATGTTAGCTTGAGAAGAATTTCTCATATGAACAAGCTAGGACTTGTCAGGGGCTTGCCCAATCTGAATTATTCTTCAGATGCTCTTTGTGAAACATGTCAGAAAGGCAAGTTTTCAAAAACTTCCTTTAAAGCAAAAATGATTGTTTTTACCTCTAAACCATTAGAACTTCTTCACATTGACTTATTTGGACCAGTGAAAACTGCTTCAGTCAATGGAAAGAAATATGCACTAGTCATCGTTGATGATTACAGTCGTTGGACATGGGTAAAATTCTTAAGACTCAAGGATGAGTCACATTCTGTGTTTGCTTCTTTCTGTACCCAAGTGCAAAATGAAAAGAATTGCAAAATTGTCAGAGTCAGAAGTGATCATGGTGGAGAATTTGAAAACAAAGATTTTGAAAAAAAAATTAATTCTCATGGCATATCCCATGATTTCTCCTGTCCTAGAACTCCGCAACAGAATGGGGTTATAGAAAGAAAGAATAGGACATTGCAAGAAATGGCTCCCACCATGATCTAAGAAACTGACATGGCTAAACACTTTTGGGAAGAGGCAGTTAACACAGCATGTTATATTCAAAATAGAATCTCAATAAGACCTATTTTGGGTAAGACTTCTTATGAATTATGGAAGAATAGAAAGCCCAACATTTCTTGTTTTCATCCTTTTGGATGTGTCTGCTTTATGTTGAACACTAAAGAGAATCTGGGCAAGTTTGATTCCAAAGCACATAAGTGTATGTTGTTAGGATATTCTGAACGCTCAAAAGGCTGCAGAGTCTATAACACAGAATCACGAATTATGGAAGAATCAATTCATGTCAGATTCGATGATAAGCTTGACTCTGAAAAGTCAAAGCTAGTTGAAAAGTTTGCAGATTTGGAGATCAATTTTTCAGAACCTAAAGAAAAGGCAGAAGAAATCAAACATTCAGAAGCTCCTACTTCTGATATTGTTGTTGCTCCCACTGATCCTTCACAACAAAAGAAAAGCAGAGTTGCAACTTCACCCCCTGAAGAATTGATTCTGGGAAATAAGGGCGCTCCTATCAGAACCAGATCAGCCTTCAAACCTTCTGAAGAAACACTTCTGGGTTTGGTGTCTTTGATTGAGCCAACATCTGTTGATGAAGCTCTACTGGACAAAGACAGGATTCTGGCGATGGAAGAAGAACTTAACTAGTTTTTAAAGAATGATGTTTGGGATCTTGTTCAGAAGCCTAAAGGTGTCCACGTTATTAGAAATTAATGGGTATTCAGAAACAAGCTCAATGAGAAGGGTGAGGTTGTCAGAAATAAGGCACAACTGGTTGCCCAAGGTTATAGTCAACAAGAAGGAATAGGCTATACAGAAACCTTTGCTCCAGTCGCCAGGTTAGAAGCCATACGCCTATTAATTTCCTTTTCTATAAATCATAACATCATCTTATATCAGATGGATGTTAAGAGTGGATTTTTGAATGGTTATATTTCAGAAGAAGTTTATGTCAAACAACCTCCTGGATTTGAAAATTCTGAGAAGTTAGATTTTGTTTTTAAACTTAAAAAATCTCTCTATGGTCTGAAACAAGCTCCCAGAGCTTGGTATAACAGATTGAGTAATTTTCTTTTAGAAAATAACTTCACCAGAGGCAAGGTTGACACCACCCCCTTTTGTAAAATGTTTACAAATGATATGCTTATTGTTCAGATTTACGTTGATGATATTATTTTTGGTTATGCTAATCCCTCCCTTTGTGAAGAGTTTTCTAAGCTAATGCAGGCAGAATTCGAGATGAGTCTGATGGTTGAATTGAAGTTCTTTATGGGAATTCAAATTGACCAAAAATCAGAGGCTACTTACATTCATCAAAGTAAGTACACCAAAGAACTTCTGAAAAAATTCAACATGATGGACTATACACCAGCTAAGACTCCAATGCATCCAACATGTATTCTGGAAAAGGAAGAGGTAAGTGGAAAGGTTTTTCAGAAGCTCTATCGTGGTATGATAGGCTCTCTTCTGTAATTAACTGCTTCTAGACCTGATATTCTTTTCAATGTTCATTTGTGTGCTAGATTTCAATCAGATCCTAGAGAATCTCATTTAACTGTTGTTAAAATAATTCTAAGGTATCTGAAAGGAACTACTAACCTTGGCTTGATGTATGAGAAAACATCAGAGTACTCTCTTTCTGGTTATTAGGATGCAGATTACGCAGGAGACAGATTAGAAAGAAAAACACCTCTGGAAACTGTCAGTTTCTCGAGAAGAATCTGATCTCATGGTCAAGCAAGAGGCAATCAACAATTGCTCTCTTAACAGCAGAAGCAAAGTACATATCTGCGTCTCTATGCAGTACGCAGATGCTGTGGATAAAGAACCAGCTAGAAGATTATCAGATACATGAGAGTAACATTCCTATCTTTTGTGATAATACTGCTGCTATCTATTTAAGTAAGAATCCAATCTTACATTCTAGGGCTAAGCACATAGAAATTAAACATCATTTTATTAGAGACTATGTTCAGAAGGGAATCTTATGTTTAAAATTTATAGATACTGACCATCAATGGGTTGATATTTTTACAAAACCCTTGGCTGAAGATAGATTTCTATTTATTCTGAAGCATCTGAAAATGTACTACTGTCCAGAGTAAGATTTCATCAGAATCAAATGTGTTTAGTCAGATTCTGAAGAAATCAGATTTTCATTTAAACTAAGAAGCATTTGTTTTTAACCTTAGTCATCAGAAGATGCTTTTTTCAAAAGTGTCTCTGATCAGATGGAAACCTTTTGGTTTTCCAGACTCTGAAGATATCAAAACGTGTCACTTAATTAGAAGGTGATTAACACGTGTAACCGCTGTTACATCTTAAATCACTACATCTACTTAGAGTACACAATGAGTAGTAATTTCTTGGAATTGGCTAAATCATGATTACATTCATTTATTAATCCCCATTATTATGTTTAATTTTTCACTCCACTCACATGTTATATCCGCTCACACCACTTCATCCCACATTTTTGTCTTAGAAACCCTAAAATCCCTTCAGTTCTATGCAACTCCATCATCTTCATCAATGGCAGAATCATCTCAAACTATCTCCAAAGCTAAGCTACTTGGATATCAGTGTACTATTCCCGAAGAATGTCTTATCTCTCTCGACACGCCTGTAAATGAACTTTGAGTTCTTAGTGAGTCTGTGGTTAACTTCACAAACCTCAGGGATAATGGATGTGATCTTACTCGAACACTCATTTTTCAAGGATTGGATGGTTACTTTAATAGATTGCAAGGATCCTCACTTCCAAACTTGGTTAAAGATTTCTGGATTCACGCAATCACTAGTAGAAATGTCATTGTTTCTACTGTGTTTGGAAAAAGTATCATCATCACAGAAAAGACTATCAGGGACTTAATCTCTCATGATGGAAAAGGACTAAGAATCGTCAATGTTCAACCAAATAAGCAAAAGGAAGCTAAGGTCACAACTGCTATTTTTAAAGAAGGAACTGCTCTAGACTCTGAAAAGGATCCACCATCATCGCTCTTGAAAGATACTTTAGAGTTTGGTTCAAAATCATGTTGGGAACTATGTATCATCGTCCATCCACTCATTCATCGGATTACATTAATTTATAACAGAAGTATGTGTTATACTTCCTATTGAAAGGAAAGAAAATACATCTCCCTTGCATTTTATTTAATTTTCTGAGTGAATCTATAGTTAACTCAAGAACTGGCTCCACAAGAAGGGAAATCATATCCCTTATGGCTGACTCCTGTCTGATATTTTCATTGAGTCAGGCTTAGTTGAAGATTTATTGGTTGCTAGGTTCACTAAGGAACTTGACAAATCTTCTAGACAGACTTTTTGGGCAAAGAACTTAAAGAATATGAAGCTTCTCAAGAAGATCACCCATCGACCTGCTATTCCAAACCAGTTTGAACTTACCTTTGTTCGATTTCCAATCTATGGATTTCCACCTTTTTTAAATCACTACAATCTAGAAGAACTAGCAAACTATTTTGCTGGATGTGAAGAGGAACCATTAGATGCATGGATTGATCTGGAAAATATACCGGATACTCTCCCTGAAATTTTTTAGAAAAAGGGGAAATGCAAAAAAAAGAAAAGTGATGATGATGACGGACCATCAGCAAAGAAGATGAAGATGGCATCTACATCTACTTCCTCTGCTCTATAACAAAGTAAGTCTTTTGAACCGCCCTCTGTAACTGCATCTGTTTCTATTAACAGGAATTTGTCTTCATCTCTTCCCATCTCATCACCACCACTTACAACCCAACCATTATAATCCACTCATCCATAAATATTCTCTACTGTTCTCACCACATCTCCAACACCCATTTCTGAATCTTCTAATAAAATAATCACTACTTCACCTCCATCCTTACAGTTAACACCATTAATGCTTGAAATTACCTCATCTCAACTAACTTCCACCATTTTTATCCAACCAACTCTTGTCACATCTGCTCCACCATCTCCAATTATTCAAACCATAGAAGAAATTCTCATTGAACATCCACAAACAACTATCTCAAATTCACCAACTCCAATTACTGCTCCACAACCTAATCCAGAATCAACAATTGATAATCCTGAATATTCTCTAAATAATGATACCATCATTCTTGATGACTCTGTTGAAGATGATCAACCCTTAACTGAAAATCAAACCTCTGACCTTCCTCCCAACCTAGATGAAGCAATATTTTTTTTTAAGTACAGTGTGATTACAAGGTTCAAGACACTTTCTAATGAATCAAATTCTAGTAAAGACCCCTCTGATTTGGGTGCTTCATGGGATATATTTAATCAGTGGATGGCTAAGGAATTTTAGAAGATTCAAGATCTCTCTATTCAGAAAAAGGGTTATTTCGTTCAAGAAGCTGAAGAAAAAGCTGCTGAAGCAGCAAGGCTTCTAGAAGAAGAAGAAGCTAGAGATGCTGAAGCTGTCAGGTTGGCACAAGAAGCTGAAGATACAGAGAAAGCTAAGCAAGTCATTCTAGTTGCTTCCTCCTCTGAACCTATTCTTGTGCGTTTGGAACGTGTAATTGAAGAAATCAAAGAAGATCATCAGGCAATGAAAGAAGAACAGAAGATCTTCAGAGAAAGCATTGCTGAACAGAAGGTTGTCAACAACTCCCTTCAGGATATGCTTTAACAGATTCTGAACAAGCTGTCTACAAATCCTTCATCCTTTGGACCTTAGGCACTTATGCTTTTCTTTTTCCTTTTGGCTCCAAACCTTTTGATCTTCTAATCTTTGTGATTTAATGGAATTTCAACTTTTTGATTTTGACAAAAAGGGGGAGAAGTATAATGAACGTGATATTTTGATTATCATAATCAATTTCTGAAAAACAAGCTGCTTACATTCTAACCAATAAACTTATGTTTCTGTTAGATTTGTCTTCTTGTTTTCTTTTTCAGGAGATATGGAATCCGAATGTTTTTGGCTCTGATATTTCAAGATCTCAATTGGTACAATTGACTTCTGGAAACTGAATCAAGACTCTAAAGATCTCAATATCTGACCTATTGCAACCAGGGGGGGTTCACCCAGAGAGTTCACAAGTCAGGATATTTCATCTTCATCCAGTCTGAGATTCAGGGGGAGATTCTCATTTGAAGGATAAGTATTCCTTAACCTTCTTATTTTGTTACCTTTTTATGTTATGTACAAAATTGTGTCATCAAAATACATAGTTTTGTCATCATCAAAAAGGGGGAGATTGTTAGAATAAGGTTTGGTTCTGCAATAATACCTCTGAGTTTTGATGATACTCCCTCCGTCCCACAATGAGTGACCCATTTGGAATAAAATGGTGTCCCAAAATATATGACCCATTTCAATTTCCAATGCAACTTTTCCTATTTTACCCTCTAATTAATATTACTTTCATCATTCTCAATACATCATAAGGGTACTTTAGTAAAAATATCATTCTCTCTCATTCATTTATTCCTTTTTTTTTTAATCTGTGTGAAAAGTTAACTGGGTCACTTATTGTGGGACGGAGGGGGGTAACAAAAAAGTATGTTTGTATGAACAATTTTGGTATTCTAATGTTTGTTATGTTTGAGAATTTAACAAACAGGTTATGCTTCTAATAAATAGCGTGGCTAAGTTATTAGAAGAGAATTGTTTCGCTTTTACGCTACATTTGTTTTGCTGAACAGTAGCATTTACTTCAGAAGACTCTGAAGCTGTATGACTCTGATACGATGTCTAAAGAAAATAAGTTCTGAAGATCTGAAGACAGAAGTTATGATGAACAAGTCCAGATGCTGAAGACTTATGCTTCTTAGACAACGGGTTCTGAAGACCAAGTGCTGAAGACTCTGAAGATGTAGCTCTGCAAACTCTGAAGGCTTGAAGGTCTTAAGACCCAAGTTATGATTTCCCTTCTTCTAACTCATGCTCTTAGAAGCCTCTGAAGTCAGGAAGTTAAGAAGACTAAGCAACGTGGTACAACAGTACTACGGTACGATGAGGACGCTTTGTCCACTTCGGATATTGCGGACGCAAATGTACTATTTGTCCCCCACGTTCTTTCAAGCCGCCATAATTATGAAATGTCAGAAATATCCTTCATCGGTCATATCACATGCATGGCTATATAAAGGCTTGAAGACTTCAAGAATAAGTAGCTAACAAGACTAATTTTCACTGTTTATACGCTCTATTGTTCATATCATTCTTAAGTCATTTTGTTCTTAAATTTGTTTACATATCATCTTGTGTAGAAGCAATTTTCTTTAAACACATTGTATTTTCAAACAGTTGTTTGATTTCCTTAAGAGACTGGTTAGGTTAGGATTCTTGAGAAGTCTAGGACTAACGTATCTTAGAGATTGCTTCCTTGAGAGACCGGTTAGGTCAGAATTCTTGAGAAGTCTAGGACTAGCGTGTCTTAGAGATTGTTGTTAGTCACTTGCAGTTTGGCCTGTGCATTGTATTAATCAGTTTGATTAGTGGATTAAGGCCTCGCTTGAGAGAGGTAAAATCAGCTTGGTGGATGGACTAGACTATCTTGAGGGTTTCTCAAGTGAACTAGTATAAATATACCGTGTTCTTTCTTTTCAGTTCTCTTGCTTTATTATCAAGAAGTGGAGATTATTTGTAAAGGGGATTATTTTTAAAGAATAGTTTTTATTTTAAAAACCCAATTCAAACCCCCCATTTCTTGTGTTTTTCACACCTTCAGTTTCAGCAGATATTCTTTGATGTTATCGAAAGCCTTTTGGCAGTCTTTTGTCCATATACAGCTTTGATTCTTTCTGAGTAGTTTGAAAATCGGCGCGTATGTCCCTATCATGAGGAATATGAATCTCGAGATTTAATTCAGACGTCCCAAGAATCCCCTCACTTGTTTTTCAGTTTTTGGAGCAGGCATTTCTTGAATGGGCTTGACTTTGTCGAGATCAACCTTAATTCCCTTTCGGTTGACGATGAATCTTAAGAGCTTCCCTGAACGAACACTGAATGTGCATTTATTGGGATTCAAGCGGAGTTTGTATTTTCTAGGACGCTGAAATAATTTTGATAAGTGTTCTACATGTTCTTCCTCTGTTTTAGATTTGGCAATCATGTCATCGACATACACTTCAATTTCTTTGTGCATCATGTTGTGAAACAAAGTTGTCATAGCCCTTTGATAAGTTACTTATGCGTTCTTCAAACCGAACGGCATTACTTTATAGCGAAAGGTGCCCCATGGGGTGATGAATAAAGTTTTCTCCATATCTTCTGGCGCCATTATGATTTGATTATAGCCCGAGAACCCATCCATGAAGGAGAAACTTTGAATTTTGTTGTGTTGCCAACCAGTATCTCAATGTGTGGTAAGGGAAAATCATCCTTTGAACTTGCTTGGTTTAAATCCATGTAGTCTACGCACATTCTGACCTTTCCGTCCTTCTTGGGAACTGGCACTATGTTGGCTAGCCATTGGGGATACTCTGATGTGGCAAGGAAACCTGCGTCGATCTATTTCTGCACTTCTTCCTTAATTTTGATGGCCATATCAGGGTGAGTCCTTCTCAGTTTTTATTTGACTGGAGGATATTCTGGTTTCAGTGGTAAGTGATGCTCTACGATATTTGTATCCAACTCTGGCATGTCTTGGTAGGACCAAGCAAATACATCTGGAAACTCTTTAAGTAGTTTTATCAAGCTTTCTTTGACAGCTGGATGGAGCAGTGCTCTAATTTTAACTTCTTTTCTCTCTTATTTGAACCCAAATTGACCGTTTCCAACGGTTCTTTGTAAGTCAGAATGGAATGTTCCTCATGTCTAAGTAGTCGAGAGATTTCTTCTGGAATTTCTTTGTCCTCTTCTTCTCCGGCCTCAAATACCGGGAACTCAAAGTTGGGAGAAGGCACTTGATCATATGTTTCAATGGGGTTTAAAACAAGTAATTTGCACGACGTGATGATTCTTTTTAGAAAAGAGAGAAAGAATGCAAAGGTGTGTGCAGTGTGTTTTTTTTTAATTTAAAAGACGCTTGCTTTTATTTGGTTTGTTTTTAGGATTTCCATTTTCTGAAAAAGCGAAAAGTGAAAATAGCAATAAATGCAGAAATTCAGAGTGATATTATTTATTCATGATTTGTCAATTCTTGAAACACAACCCTATAAAACAAAACTCTGTCGCTTTGGGCGAAGTGAAGAGGGACATTAACAGAAAAGCAAACCCTATAAAACATCCTTTCACCCAGGCGAAATGAAAGGTCAAAATAAAGACAAGACAATTACTTTGATTTATGAACGACATTCGGGACATCAACCGAGACCCAATTGCGACAAACTCCACTGTGGATCACAAAGTCCGGTGTCTTTCTTCCAAGATCCTCTTCAGTGATGACACTGATTTCTAGAGGAGCCTGATCACTAGAGTCTTCTTCCCATGTAGTGTTATCATAAGAGGACTCTTTTATGGTATCTTCGACAATATTTTTGTTTTCAGGAGGGTCTCCCCACCTTGTTGGCTTGATGTCTTCGTATTTGATACGAGAGCTTTCGGGAGCAGTGTACTTCACTAGGAAGTCGTACTTGTCGCTTGGCTGCCCCAAGGTATCCCAAGTTTCCGAGGGGATAGATGAGTATCTTCTTCAATGGCATTGACCTCAGGAAATGAAAAGTTGATAAATTCCCGTCCTTTGATTCTAACAATCTTATCAACATGTTGTTCGATATTTTCGCAATTTTCTCGGTAAGGTTGCCATGACTCCGGGAGAACAGGTGGATTTTCCTTAAAGTCACTCAGCGGGTATGCATGATCTAGCTAACTCTTTTGCCACGAGTCTTCCATGTAAGGTTTCCAAATGGGAAACTCCTCTATAGGATCATTATAATCAAAGTGGTCTCTTATCGGAGTATCTTCCTCTAAGGAGTTGGGTGGAGCACAATATCCCTCAGGATCATAATCCCCGTAGATCATTCTGACATTTGATCTAGGTATATATCTGGGACTTTGCTTCGGAGAGTAATGGGGCAGATACGTTTCATCCTAAAATATGTATCCTTCATTGTTAAAATAGGACTTCCACTCTTCCCCTGAAGAGTTATTCTCCTCGATGGTATGGACTTCCTGGGAAATCGGGTGGAGAAAGCCCCCACTGTGGAAGAAATCTTGAATGGGGCGAAAGTTCTCATTCTTTTTTGCAGTCCTGATAAGTGCTGGAGAAAAACCGAGACCTTTTCTTGTCTTGTTATCAATAGGGATCACAACTTTCCCCCATCCTTTTACGTTACTATTTTCCATTACTTAGAGAGCATCTTTGTATGAGGAAATCAACGTTCCTTTTTCTTGATGATTCCCATTACTCACAGAGAGTGCTTGAAATTGAGTTCCAATGGCCTCTTCTAGTTATAAATATAATAACGAAGATAGGTTGCTTACAATTAAAGCCTGTTCCCTGCATACTGTGACCAATTTATCGTTCTTGACAAACTTCAGCTTTTGGTGAAGTGTCAAAGTGACTGCCCCTACTTCATGTATCCAAGGTCTTCCTAATAGACAGTTGTATGCTGGTCGGATGTCCATGAATTGGAAAGTGACTTGGAAAGTGTGGGGACCAATGGTTATGGGAAGGTCGACTTCATCAATAATTGTTTTCCTAGATCCGTCAAAATCTTTGACTATGATCTCACTGCCTCTCATTGGAGTTCCTTGAAAAGATAACCGTACAAGAGTTGATCTTGGCAAGACGTTCAAGGATGATCCTGTGTCTATGTTGGCTAAAGCATCGTCTTGGCAGTTAACTGTAATATTAAGTGCCATGTTATGATTTTTTCCTTCCTCTGGAAACTCTTCATCACTGAAACCCAAATTATTGCAGGAAGTGATGTTAGAAATAATGCTGTCAAACTAACCCACTGTCATATCTTCTTCTACAAAGGCTTGTTCCAAGACTTTCTGTAGAGCCTCTATGTGAGCTTCTGAACTGTGCAAGAGAGATAAAACAGAGAGCCGGGAAAGAGTTTGCAACAATCAACAATGTTGTATTCTCTTTTCTGGATGAGCTTTAGCATTTCATCGTTGTTCTTTACAGGTTTCGTATTACTGGATTGAACAATTTGTTGATTAGGAACTTTAGCTTGAGGTTCCTTTTCTTTTGCAGGTTCTCCAACTCCTCTATTGAAGATTCGACCGCTTCGGATGACTCGACCGATGTCAGCAATGTTGACAACGGATGGTAATGGAATTTCTTTTCCATCTTCTATTATGGTTGCGCCATATTTGTACGGTATTGCTTTCTCTGACTCATAGGGCACCGGGCCTGGCAAGTAGATGACCAAAGGGGTTATTTGGGTCTTTTGATTGTCAAAAGTAGCCTCAATTGGTTCTAGCTTGGGATTGTTAGAAAATCTTCCACTGCTGCAAGGGATTCCTGAGTGCTTTGGCTCATTGAGCATCGGGATAATGGTGAAGACATCCTCGTTAATTCCATAATTAACAGGCTCCCTTTCATTGAAGACTGTGATGGTCCTTTTGTCCAACAACTCTTGAATCTCATTTTGAACAACGAGACAACCATGTCGGCTTCTGCGACATTTGCTGCAAGCCGAATAAGCGTGGTGCGTCGGGCCAAAATAATCAAGTTAACACAGGCATTGGTGGAATTTTACTAATGAAGTTTCAATGTATTTGATGTTGTAAACTGCATACTGCACTGGGCAATCTTACACCATATTGATAGATAGAGAGTTTAACCATACTTGGGTTTCTCCGTGGTCTAAATGATTCTGAAGAGCTGCCCGCACTATGTAGCAACCTTGACTATTTTCTAAACATACTTGACGGTGTTCATAATTGTGAGGCGGCACCCGGCCGTATCCACTCTGTATGTAGTGCATTTTCACCAAATTTGTTTCTATCAAGCGAACGTCACAACTTTGGTGTCTACCCGAATTTCCATTGGTTACGCTAATTTGATGTGTGTTTTCATTCTGATAGACTGGAAGCCACCAATGATCCAATAAATGTTGAAGAGTTCTTTGAACGAGCACACAACCTTGATCATTTTCTGAGCAGTCTTTACAGTCAGGATAATTATGTGGCGACAGATAACCGAGTCTGACCTATTTGGTCTGCAATTCCACTAAACTGGTATTCATTAAGCGAATGTCAAAAATCTAGACCATATTAATTTGGTGATTACTATCTCTATGATAGTATTGGATCCATCCAAGATCCATCTGACGTTGAATTGCCTCTTGTACAAAAGAACATCCCTAATTGTTTCTTGAGCAAACTGGGCAAGCGTTGTAGTCGTGCGATGGAAAATTATGATACTGAATTTGTCTTGAATGTATTGCCACTAGATTGACGTTCATTGCGCAGATGTCACGATTTTGAATAATGTTTGGATGTTGATAAGACATATTTACTTCATGAATACGGTGATCCTGGATCCATCCTAGATCCATCTGCTCTTGAAGAGCTGCTTGTACAATGGTGCACCCTTGATTGTTCTTAGAGCAGATATCACACAGGTGATAGTTGTGAGCTGGTATATGGCCGTACCCGCTCTGCCTGCAATGCATTTTCACCAAATTTATTCCCATTAGTCGTATATCACGGATTTGATAACTGCTGTCAGGCTCTTCTTCTATCAGGTTTACTGAAGTTTTTTCATGTGATGGTAACAGATTCATTTGAACATTTGGATTTGTATCTTTGAAAGAGAGAACTCCTTTTCGGACGAGCTTTTGTACGTCAGATTTGAAGCTGAGGCAATTCTCAATGTTGTACCCCAGTCCTCCTTGATGATATGGGAAAGACTGACTGACTTTGAACCATTAAGGTGGATTATCCAGTACTGCAAGAGGAGTTCTAGTTTGAACATGCCCCTTAGCTATCAAAAGTGGGAATAGTTCCGCATATAACATTGGTATAGGGTCAAACCCTATTGATCGTGGAAAATAATTGTTATTATTGTATTGCGGGCGAGCCTACTGAAGAGGCTGTTGCGGCCTTTGCTGATACGGTTGTTGATTTGGTTGTTGTTGAGCAACCAGTGGTTGATATACCGAGATCGGCGCAGGACTGACAATAGGAGATACTGTCGCCACTTGTCGAGGTTGATACCTTCGCCTTTCTTTACCCAGCGAGATGTTACTGATATCCTGTTCTTTCTTCTTTTGGAATGCACTCCCGTATCTCTTAGTACTGCTAGATGGTTCTGAGTCCTTAACCAGTCGACCTTCTCAGACTGCTTCCTTAAGACGTACCCTTATATTTACCATCTCGGTAAAGTCACTGGGTGCACTGGCGACCATCCGTTCATAATAAAATGAACTTAACATCTTTAAAAAGAGTTTTGTCATTTCTTTCTCCTCAAGATAAGGTGTAATTTGGGCGGCGATTTCACGCCATCATTGAGCGTACTCCTTGATCTCTATCGGGTGCCATATCCAAATTATATTTGTACTGCTGAACAAAAGTTGCCCCAAGATCTCTAAAAATACTGATCTTGGTACGATTTAAAACCATGTACCTCTTGAGTGCGGTACCGGTTAAGCTATCTTAAAAGTAATAGATTAGCAGTTGTTGATTCTCCGTCTAGATAGACATCTTTCGAGCATACATCACCAAATGACTTTATGGGAAAGAGTTGCCTTTGTATTTTTCAAAGTCGGTCATTTTAAACTTGTGTGGTATTTTGACATTTGGGACCAAATAGAGGTCAGCGGCATCTTTTCCAAATAAGTCCTACTCGCGAATGGCATGCAGTTCCTTCTGCATTTCCAAGAACCGTTCTTGGAATTCGTTCATTCTCTCGTATACTTCTTTATCTTTTCCAGGAGTGGCATGAATCTCTTTCTCTGGGATAGTATATATCACAGGTTGCGGTATAGACATAACTGCAGTTACTCTTGGCGCTTCAGTGACCTGAAGTTTGTAACCTTCAGGAGTTTCTGTCATAACCTTTGCATCTTCGTTTACCTGAAGTTTGTAACCTTCGGGTCTGGAGGTTCCAGCTGTGGCTCCTAGGTCTTCAGTGACTGGTGGTATATAACCTTCTGCTATGAAATTGAAGGTCATGCCCCAAGAAAAACCTTTAGGCATGTTATACTGCGGAAGATTGACGGGTATCTCAAATGCTGGTGCAAACACAGTTTCTGAGATCACAGTCTTTTGCGGTGGTGAATCCTGAGTTGCTGCCACGGATTCAATCATGTTGTTGAGTCTTTTGAGACTATCCTTCAGAGTGTTGACTTCCTCTCTTAGCTCTCTGTTTTCCTCTTCAAGATTGTCCATTTTATTTTGGCGATTGGCCCGAGTATTGTACAAATGAGACAGTTTGACTCTAAAGTGCGACATATGTGTGAGACTTTATGACAAAGATGTGTAATGCAAGAATGATGAATGATATGCAAAGGATGAGAATGATCTTTTTATTTTTCAAAATAACTTTTAACAATTGTATTGTAAATATCAAACAACTGTGGAAACCTTTTATTGAATTCAAAGGGTACTGTATCTTATAGGGAAAAGTACATTATTTTACAAAGCACAGGAAAGAAAACTAGGTTTCTGAATCCTAAAGAGTCTCTGACAAAGATCTAGACGCTGGCTGTTGGTTTACCATTCTTTTCTTTGACCGAATTTCCTCAACCATCTTCGGATTAGTGATCATTTGCCATGTCAAAGAGGAGAGTAAATTCTTCCGTTCCTCCTGACTTTCCACAGCATGTTGCTTTAGTATTTCGATCAGAGCATCTTTCTCCTTTAGTAACTCTTGCATCTTGGCACATTCTAAGCTGATAGTCTGGTATTTGTTCTTCCAAGAGTTCTTTTTGCATTGAGCTTTGTTAAAAGCGACCTGCAGTTTCTCGATGTTACTCATGAAATAAAGGACATATTCCTTTAAAGGAAATACCTCTTGGCGAGGGTAAGACATTTTTAACTTGAGGGCCCTTATTTGTACCCATTTGAGATAAGGCTCTGCAGAGATGCAATTTGGTTTTCCCAAGGATTCCTTTCCTTTCTTGTGAACATGATGTCAGGCATGTACAATTTCTTCCTTGAGTGCTCTGTCATTTTCTCATTCTTTGAAGAAAAGACCTTCCAGATGGACGTTGTAAGGTACATTCTTCATCGGGTATCTAAGCTGCCGACGAGCTTAAACTGGGTGGTAGTTGATCCCTCCTTTGGTACCAATGAGGGGTACATTGGGGAAACTTCCACATCCATCGACGGTTTTTATTCCGTCATAGACTCGGTTGTACCAATCTATGTCGGAGTGGGTGAGAGACATAATCTTCTGCGACCACCGCATACTAATTTTGAGATCCCAAAAAGTAAGAGATTTGGGTAAGTGGGAAATAAACCACTTGTAGAGTAATGGTACACAGCAGGTGATTATTCCTTTGTTGCACAAACTCCTTAAATGTACTGAGTGGTAAGCATCTGCCAGCAAAGTTGGGATTGGGTTCCCAATTAAGAAAATCTTGATAGCATTCATGTCAATGAAATTGTCGATGTTAGGGAAAAGGAATAGTCTATAAGTGAGTAGGACAAAGTTATCCTCAAAGGCAACTATGTTCTCTATGCTGGCAAAGTATAAGGCTTTCTCCAATAGAAACCTAGCAGGTAAACATTGTATTCCTCCCTTGGTGGTCATGTGAGCTCTGATATCGGATACTTCCAGAGAGGTGACCCTTGCAATGACCTAATCCTTAGGAATTTCTTCCAGTCTAGAGAAGGGATCTTGGTCAGTGATAGATAAGTCAATCAGATGAGAGTACTATTCCAATGTTGGTGTGAGCCGATAGTCAGGAAATGTGAAGCAGTGGTACATCAGATCATAGAACTGAACCAATGTAGCTAGGACTCCTTCCACCATGTTGACTTTCAAAAGAGACAAAAGTCCCTCGTACTTAGCTTTGAAAGCTTCCAGATTGGTAATCAATCTTCCCAATTTCCTCAGGTCCTCAAGTCTTGGACTTTTGAAGGTGTACTTCAGGGTTTTTCGTCTACCGAAATCCCTAACGCGGCTTCCTCTGATATTTGAAATATTCCTTTTAGTTCGTTTGAAAATTTTAAGAGAAGATATTTTTTTATGAATGCATGAATGTATGAATGCAACAAACACAAGTATATGAAAACATGGGTTTAAGGGTTCACTGAGTGTGGATAAAGCCATGGATCTACCCAATCCCCCAAGAGACTAGGTGCTAAGGGTTTTGTTTTTTTGTACCTATAGAACGGGTTCTAACAAGGTTCCCAAAATCACTGACCCCTCTAAAAAATATTACCAGCAAACCGATTGACTCATGAGAGCTGTAATATCTTTTAGATGAATCTCATTTGAGTGTAGTATCGCGTGTCAACTATTCCCGATAGTCACCGCACTACATCCAAGAAAAAGTTTAGGTAGAAAATTTACTAATCCTCAGCATCATGGGTGCCATGTGGAAAAGTAATGTTTTCACGACTTGATCGTTCAACATTAGCTATTCCAAAAAGGGTACCTCCGCTGATTCGGTGGACTTTCAAGTTAGCTTGGTCGGGATTCACTCCCAATAAGCCTCCTTGAGTCTGCCACCTCCTATCTTAAAATATGCTCTCAAGCCCACTGAGGACTTTTTGACTCACCATATGTGTATTAATCACATTCCCAAGTAGCGGTAAATTAAACAAGTATGGCAAATAAACAGATAGTATAATGAAAGATAGTGAATGACATCAAATGAGAAAGCAAATAAAACAGCAAAATAAAAAGCAAGGCTTAACCCTCTTATGGAATGTTAGGCTTAGGATCCCAAGTGAAGTCACCATTTTTCTGTAGCTCGGTTTTTGTTACGCGACCACTACCGCTTTTTGGTGCTACTTTCTGATTTCTAATATTTATCATGTGAAGCTGGTTAAGGAAGGGGAAGATATCTTAAACTAACCCTGTGCGCAAGTGTTTTCCTTTACAAATGCGAAGAGATCTGGAATCGGGGGTTGGTTATACAAAAGGAAGCTATTAATAGCCAGTGTATCTATAGTAATCTATAGGAACCTTAGTTTACATATGCTTTGCTGTAGTTTTGCTTGGTTGTTTGAATTCATTTACTGCTGAATAACAAAGGTTTCTATCTTGGGGAGGCTGAGGAAATGTTTTCGTTGTTTTCAGTTTTCTATTATTTTTGGGAAGGTAATGGGCCTAAGATTTTTTATTTGTGTGCTCACTAAGATTTCGCAATCTTATGCCTACGTATTCCCATAAAGAGATTCGGGGAAATCAGAGCGGTCGTAGTTCCTCCTATTTCTATAGAAGGAGGAAAAAAGTTTGGTATCTTGTTTAAAGCCCAAGATTGAAGCTAAAGTTTGCGTGTGTCTTGTTCAAAGCCCAAGATTGAAGCTAAAGTTTGACTGAGAGAGAATTTGTCATCTCTAAAGGGAGATATCTCACCTATTCACCACAATATCTAAGTAATGGTTTATAAGGGAAGTTGCTTTAACTGAGATACGTAGAATCTAGCAATGCCACATCTTCCTTTATAAGTCTATGCATGCTAAGAGAGGGACATTGGCATGGATGTACATAATCCAGAGGGAATTTAACCAGGATAAAGGAGGGACTCCAGCTTGGATTTTGAATCAACAAGTGTGCCACTTACAGCAGTTTATTTGGGAAAATGTTTTGATTGTTTATTTTGAAATGTGATGTATAGAAGATATATCTTCCTACAGAGAGGACTCAAGGGTCTCATCTGTGGAGATGTTTGTTTTGTGCCTTGATCAAAGCCCAAGGTTGAAGCTAAAGTTTAAAGATGACTTCACTGGGGAGTCTTATATTTGTCTTGTACAAAGCCCAAGGTTGAGGCTGACTGGAGAAAATAATTATACAAAGCTTAAGAGGAGCCTGACTCTTGCTGAGGATTGATTCAAATCCAGATGAAGGATTAAATTGTTTTGAGAAATCAAAAGGGGAAACCACTCTTGCTGGGGATGGAAGAAGATTTGATTTATCAGATACCATGAGGTTCTGATATTTTTTTGGGGTTTTGTTGGTGATGGCTTGACCCTGACTGGGGATCCTAAAGATGAAAGTTGCACCTTTATTGAGGATCAAGAGAGACTTAAAAAAGGGTAAGTCTGTATATCCTATAGACTTGGATTTCTCCTGGGGATTTAAGTATTGAGAACATGACTGGGATCTATTATGCTTTTAGAAAGCCTGAAGGTCCTTGTATGAATCCCAAGAGGAGGCTCAGACTGTCCAAGTCTCTTTTAAGAAGAGGCAGACTCTTAGATGGAGAAACATATTTGTATGATACCCAAGAGGAGGCTGTTGGTTTAAGGGATGAAGATCAACCCTGGAATGATTGGGTATTCTGGAGTTTTGACTTTCCTGAGGATTGAACTAGCAGAGATGTCTAAATTCTTATCCTATGCTTTTAGGAAGCCTTTGGGTCCTTGTACTAAGCCCAAGAGGATGCTGTGGGGAACTTCTAAGAAGCCTGTTGGTCCTTGTACTAAGCCCAAGAGGAGGCTAGGGATACTTCTAGGAAGCCTGTGGGTCCAAGCCTAAGAAAAGTTCAAGAAAGGTTTCACCGGGAATAATCCTTTCTTTGCCGAACAGTTCTAAGGTTTGAAGAAATTCAAAAGAGGTTTAACCGGGAATTAATCCTCTCTGGGGAAGTGAATTTCTTTTATATGTTTCTAAGTTTTGACAGTCTCAAGAAAAGTTTCACCAAGAATAATGCCTTTCTTATTTCCATATTGAATAAAGCCCAAGAGGAGGCTTAGACTATATTAAGGGGAGTTTCCTATGAGGGAACTAGTTATGACTGAGTTATAAGTATCCTACTGTCTTGGCCTAAGAGTAGACTAAGGATAACTTATCTGTTGGGGAAACTCTAGACAGATATGCACAAGTATATACAAATAATTGAATCAACAGGTATATAAACAAGTATGCATTGAAAATATATTGGGTCTTACACTCTAATTGGGGGACCCAAATGCACTGTGATGGGTTGTATGGATTACAACTATCTAGTTAGGGTTTTAAGAAATTGAAGAAAGTTTTAAGAAAACTTTGAATTTGCAATTGATTTAAGAGAAATTTTTTTAAAAGAAAAAAATGTTTGGGGCTTATAACTTAAAGAGATGCCCAAGTGGTCTAAGAGCAGTTTCACTTGGAATAATGCTCCTCTTAGTACCAGTTAAAACAGACAGATGATTTTGAAAACAGAGGTATGGGGCTTACAACTCAAGGAGAGGCCCATAGATGTTGTTTATTATTAAAAACAAAGCTTATGTACAAAAGATTTGGGCTTATACTCAAGGAGAGGCCTAGATGACTACAGTGATCGCACTGCGATACCGAAAGACGTTGTGGGGCTTATACTATAGCAGAGGCCCAAAATTATTTATGTACATAGGGGGTTGGGTCTTACACTCTTATAGAGGACCAAAATGATTATTGAAAGGAAGAAAAGTGAAGCTTATACTCAAGGAGAGGCCCAGATGAAAACAGTGATCACACCGTTATTTTGAATATCGTACCGGGACTTATACTATAGCAGAGGCCCAAGATTTTATTTTTCTACAAAAGGGGCTGGGTCTTACACTCTATTAGAGGCCCAAAATGATTATAATGAAATTTGAAAATTTAAAATCAAGGAAAACCCTAATTTTAATTTAAATGTATATATTTTGAAAGAAAATTAAATAAAATGATGGAAACTATCAAATTTAATCAATAAACATGTTACGTCCTTGGATTAATGTTTGAAAAATCATGTTTTATCCATATGAAAGCATGAAATTCATTTGAGTTTGAAAAATCAAAGGAAAGATTTCATTAAAAAATGTTTAAAAACAAATAAAAGAAATTCTTTACAAAAATTCAAAATATATTAAATAAATAATATTTTTTTATTTTTTATGAAATAAAATATTTTAATATTTTTATGAATTTTGAAAAAAAGAACTAATCATAAACGATTAAAATTGAGAGAGAAATTAAATTTTAAAATCAATTAAGAAAATAACAAAAATTCAAATATATGAAAATTCAAAAAATGGCGCCAAGGCCATCTTCTTCTTCCTCGCGCGAACCACCATTGCTAGATTTGTAAAACCTCTCATATCTCCCTTAATACGTAATGGTTTTGACTTTTGTAAACATGAAAGTTGCTTGTTTTTGAACAAGGATTCCAATGGTACCAATTAATTGCATTTATTTTAAGTGTGGAGTGAGAAATCAAGTGAAGAACAGATGAACCCTAATTTTTTCAAGAACATCATGAAATTCTATACACGATAGATACAAAGCAATTAATTGAGGGGAAACACTCTATATAAGTGCAGAAACATGTTGGTAACTTGAAAACACATTTATGATGCATGGATCATAGAGTTCAGTTTTGAGGAAGCTTGCCTTGCAAGAGGAAATCGAATCCTTAGTTGGAGATGTTACAGAAGTGTTTTGATGATCTAGACAGCTTCCTTGGACCTCAAGGATGGTGTTCGAATGATTAGAATAGATTGAAAACCTCTGGATCACTTGACTCGACCCTATCTGCAACTTTGAAGAAAGTTTGAGAAAATGGATAGTGACTTGATGATTCAAGTGTTCCATATGTGTTTTGAGGTTATGGATCACTCATATATGATGTATGTGAGGTGTTAGGATGGTTGGTTTGAGCTGAATTGCTCTCTATCTCAAAACACGATTCTCACTTCTTTGAAAATGAAACTTTGGTTCATAAGAGGAAGAGGGTGGAAAACATGTGTTGTGATGTTTTGGTGTGTTGAATTCAGTCACAAATGACTTCTATTTATAGTAGAGGAAGTTTGTTTCTGAAAGAATAGTGTGTGGATGAGGGATCACTCTATTATCCAATGGATGTGCCTATGTATCATGCTTTGAATGTTAAGGTACCAAGTCTCCTCTTAGCCATTGACTTGAGCTAGTCTTGGTAGCTTTAGGTCTTCTGAATTTTGAGTTAATCATGACTCAATTGGACCGAACGTGATTTTTGGATTTGTAAACTTGAATGATGACATGCCAAAGGATAGAATCCTTGCCTTAGGGTCCAAGTTTGCAGGTTCTTCATGATTGACTGAGATTCTTATTGAATTTAGATGAGGATCAGTCTTCCATAGTCACCAAAATTGGACTAAAAAATCGTGTGCTACAAGTAATGCACAAAATCTGTCTTGGAAATCAGTTTGAGCAAGGCATGTTTCAATGCTTGTAAGTTTTTGCTCAAGTTGAATTAATGGGAGTTCTTGTACTCTTTGGAAAGCTTGTATATCCTACTTTAACTTTGGTGTTTAACTTTGGTCTTGGATCATGGAGAAAAATGACCTCAAAGTTGGAAAAAAATGAAACAGATTCTGTCTCAAAATTTCACTAAGTGTCAAAGTGGACATCTCATGAAACCCTAACTTCATGGATCAATAACTCAAAATCTATGCACTTTTTGGGAATTCACCCACAGTGACAAAGTTGTTTGGATAATAAGTTATGGTCATGCAAAGTTGGGTAAAACTCATCTTTTTTCCATACTTAGTGAAATTTTAAGTTTCTTAAGAATTCCCCTTTTGCAAGTAACCTCACTTTTCTTGATTTTTCTTGATGGATGATGATCCAAACCATAAGTTAACATTATTTTTGACTTAAAGAAGCCATGTTTGTCAAAAAAATCTCAAAAGTCAAACTTGGTTTTGGGCACAGTTGACTTTTTATCAGATGAATTTCAAACCTTGTGATCCTTTATGAAATCAAACCCTTGGGCTAAATCAAACTTAATGGATGGATTCCATAGGTGTTTCAGAGTGTCTTGAATCATGTCCCAAGGTTTGAGATCATGTCTTGGTCAAGAGTCAAAGATATGGTTGACTTTTTTTCCAGAAACCCTAGTTTGTGGTCCAGATGAATTTGAATCTTTGTATTGCTCAAGAATTAAGTTCTTTGTGCCAATTTAAACTTGTGAGAGGATCAATATAAGATATTGGAGGTCTTCAAAACATTCCTTGAGGTTTTGGCTTATGGTTTGCTCCAAAAGTCAACTTAGGGGTGAATTAGGTCATGAAACCCTAATTCCTGATTTTGGATGAATGTATCCACTTAGGTTATTTTGAACTTATAATTGGATCCATAAGGCCCCTTTGAGCTCCTTGTGTCGTGTTTTAAAGTATTGGCTCATGCCTAGATGAAAATTTCTCTCTGGAGGCCTTGGTCGACCAAAACCCTAATTTTGTGACACTGGTGATCTTGAGGCTTGATCAACTTGAAATGTTGCACCCTTGTGCTTGATTCTTAATATGGGATACCTCTTGATTCCCCATAGATGTTTCATATGCTTGGAAAGTTGAAGATCACATCAATTTTTTATTGGTCATCTGCCTGAATGCTCTGAGAGGGCTCAATAACCCTAATTCTTGGTTGAGGTGAATGCTCAACAATATTTGATAAGACTGACGAGGTATGAAGACACATCCATATTGTGATGATGATTTTCCCAATGATGTGAAATATTGTTGGTCAAAATTTAGGGTATGACACTTTCCAACTAATTGATGTCCCAAACATAGTGAACACATATCCAAAAATAGATTTTTTGGAATCTATACAACCTGCATAATCAGAGTCCACATATCCTTCGATTGTTGCTTTACTATCTTCACCCAAGGCTCCACCATAAATTAGGACTCTATTCAGAGACCTATTTATGTACCTTAAAATTCACTTCAATGCTTGCCAGTGAGCCTTTCCAGGATTCGCCATGTACCAGCTTACAAGACTTATTGCATATGCTATGTCAGGTCTAGTATAGACCATAGCATACATCAAAGAACCCACTATATTAGCATATGGAATGCTATTCATATAAGCTCTTTTGGCATTAGTACTGGGACATTGATATATACTCAGCTTGAATTGATGGTTTTTCGGAGTCACAATAGGCTTTGAATTCGACATACCATACTTTTCGAGAATCTTTCGTAGGTATGCCACTTGAGATAAGCATAATTTCGACTGCTTTCCATCTCTTCGGATGTCAATCCCAAGAATCTTGGACGCAACTCCCATATCCTTCATGTCGAACTCCTTATTGAGTTCAACCTTCACCCTTATTACATCTTCGACATTGTTGCTTGCTATTAGAATATCATCCACATAAAGCAACAAAATAACAAATGAATTACCAGGTCAAAATCTGAAGTAAACACAGTGGTCGAACTTACTTCTAATGAAACTTATGCATGCCATGAACTTGTCGAATCTCCTATTCCACTATCGAGGAGATTGTTTCAGTCCATATAAAGATCTCTTTAGCATGCACATATAATCTCCCTTCTCCTTTTCGACATACCCTTCAGGTTGCCTCATCAAGATTATTTCATCTAGATCACCATACAAGAATGCAGTCTTCACATCCATTTGTTCTAGTTCAAGATCGAATTGTGCCACCGTGGCAAGCAACATTCGAATGGACCTGTGCTTCACAACAGAATTTCATACACATCATTGAAGCCGACACCTTCTTTCTGAGTGAACCCCCTAGCGACTAATCTTGCCTTGTATCTCTTCGACGCCACTCCTTCGATTCCTTCCTTAACTTTGAAAATCCATTTATAGCTGACTAACTTGGCTCCAGCAGGTTTCTTGACCAGTTCCCATGTGTTGTTATCATGAAGAGATTTCATTTCATTATCCATGGCCTTCAGTCATTCAGTCTTCTTTCGACTCCTCATAACTTCCTTATAGTCTCTAGGTTCTTCATCGAGAACCTCACTTGCAGAGATTAAGGCATAAGCTATAAGATCTATATACCCAAGTCTCTGAGGTGGCTTGATGACTCTCCTCACAATGTCTCTTGCTAGCAGGTATACATTATCATTCTCCTCGTCTTCAATAGCATCTTCTGCTTCTTCTTTCACTTCATCTGGGATACGCAATTCAACATCAACATGTTCCACCTCAACAGGAATCTCTCCCTATTCCAGCTCTTTATCATCATCATCAGTTTTCTTAAAAGCCATCTCAGCTTCATTGAAAACTACATCTCGACTGGTGATACACCTTATGTGACCTGGCTCTAGGAACCATAACCTATAAGCTTTGACTCCTTCAGGGTATCCCATGAACATGCATTTCATAGCTCTAGGTTCAACCTTGTCATGCCTAATATGAGTATAGGCCATGCAACCAAATACTCTCAGTCTGTCGAGACTAGGTGGATGTCCCGACCAAACTTCTTCAGGTGTCTTCATATCTAACGTAGTCGAAGGACATCTGTTTATCAGATATGTTACTGTCGAAACAGCCTCAGCCCAAAACACCTTCTTTAACCCAGCACTAGTCAACATGCATCTAACTCTTTCCAAAATAGTTTGATTAAACCTCTCTGCCAAACCATTTTGTTGTGGAGTACCTGCAATAGTTTTGTGCCTTGCAATACTTGAGGCAGCATGCAAGCTGTCGAACTCCTTATAGCAAAATTCAAGGCCATTGTTGATTCTCAACCTCTTGACCTTTCTGACAGTCTGATTTTTGACCAGAGTCTTCCAACCTTTGAAATTCTCAAAATTTTTATCCATAGTCTTCTGGATGATTACCCACAACTTTCTGGAATAATCATCGACTATGGATAGAAAATACCTTGCTCCTGAATGTGATGGACACCATGCAGGCCCCCAAAGATCAGCATAGATGTAATAAAGGGATCTATGAGTTCTTTTTTTGCCTTTGTTGAACTTATTTCTGCAAGATTTTCCAAGTACACAAGGTTCACAAAATTTCAACTTTTCGACCTTTTCTCCTCTAAGCAGATTTCATTTCCCTAATTCGACCAGACCCCTTTCACTGACATGGCCCAATCTCATATGCAAAATTTATGTCTTCGAAAAAGGTTTCGTGGATGCAACATTTGTCGAACCACTTACAACTTCAGTCTCAAGGGTATACAAGCCTTGTTTCTTCACGCCTCTCAAGACTTCCTTCGACCCCTTCATGACTCTTAGGATACTTTTCTCTCCTTAAAAAACATATCCCTTTCTGTCGAATTCACCAAGAGAGACCAAATTTCTCTTCAAATCAGGTACATATCTATCTTCAGTCAATAACCTTATTGACTCATCATGGAGGTTGAATCTCACAGATCCAATACCTGTAATTTTGCAAGCTTTGTTGTTTCCTAGCAACACTGATCCACCATCTTGATCACATAGCTCCTCGAACAATTCTCTGTTTGGAGTCATGTGCCAAGTGCACTGAATCCATAATCCACTCTTTTCTTGAGTCGCTACTTGAA
Organism: Lathyrus tuberosus; assembly: GCA_022829125.1. NCBI lineage: Eukaryota > Viridiplantae > Streptophyta > Magnoliopsida > Fabales > Fabaceae > Lathyrus > Lathyrus tuberosus. Next base: position 144,542 of record JALAZF010000803.1, on the reverse strand, counting down.
ACCACAAGGACATCAGATGAGTCGAAGTCATCTTGAATAATGACTGTGTTGCCATTATCCTTATCTCCATGATATTTCAGGCATTCAGGGCACAACTTTCTTGTGTGACCCTCCTTTTTACAATGATAGCATCGAATACCAGATGCTTCGCCACTATAAGACTTCTGCTGACTTTTACCTTTCTTCTTGTTGAACTTACCATCTTTTCGCAAGAATTTTCCCTTAACGGCCAAACCTTCACTAACCGACAAAAGTTTATGCTCCTTTCATTCGTTCAGGTCCTTAGAATACAGGGCTGATTGAACTTTTTCAAAGCTCAGGGACTCCCTTCCATGCAAGAGAGTTTCTTTGCAGTGAGCATGTGTTCTGGGCAAATCACACAACAACAACAGTTTTTGATCTTCGTCATCGATCTTCACTTCAATATTTTCAAGATCAAGAATCAGCTTGTTGAACATATCCAACTGCTCAGCCAAAACTTTGCCTTCACTCATCTTGAATGAATACAAAGCTTGCTTCAGGTAGAGTTGATTCACCAGATATTTGGTCATGTACAAACTTTGAAGTTTCAACCATAATCCTGATGTCGTAGTCTCCTTTGATACCTGTCTGTTTGCTTGGAAAATTTGCAAACAACCGCTGATCTCCGAATTTATGAAAAATTAGTTTGCTTACAGGACCGATCAAACAAATCCTAGGACAATGTGCTTTAACAATCTTGACAATTTGTGTTAAAAAACCTTTTGTTTATTGAATTCATCATTGTTTTCATCAACTGGTGTTTTTCGACTAAAAATAAAGACTTTGGTTCTTGAAAGAAATAGCGAAATGTAAGTAAATTGCAAGAATAAAAGTACGGAAATAAAAAGGGAATTGTAAATGAATAACTTAAGATTTCATTAAAATGCAAGGAATAAAACTGGTGTTTCTCAAACGTACATTTTCTCAGTAATTACTCTTTTCTCTCACACGGTTACTTTGAGTGTTTCTTGAGTGACTTGTAAAAATTTTGAACACACCCGAAAATCTAACGCTAGGACTCCCTATTTATATACAATCGAAATAACTGTCAATAACAACTATTTCTCCTAATGATGACAAATGGCAATCTGCATGCATTCGTCAAGTAGATATATTCCACGCGTAACATCCGTCGAAAGTAGCCTCATCACAAATCCGTCGAAACATTTCTAATACTTAGAAACATCTCCAAATATGCTCCTCCAATTAATATTGGCCTTCGACTAACCTCTTTCAAAAACATATTCCTGTCGAAAAAGTATCCTGGTAGATCTTTAAACTTATTTTCTGAACAAAATCCAGGCGTCAAAATTAGCAGCCTAAAATTGTCCCCCAGAAAATTCATTTTCGACAAAGGGAGAAAATCATTTTTTGCCAATACAATTCGACTTCTTCAATAATTCGACGCACGACTGTTCATATGACTAGACATTTGTAACGTCAGAGTCATCATTTCACTTTTCCTAAAACGTCTCTTCAGCCCACGTTTTAAGATTTTTCATCATCACTACCCTAGTCCCTAGCAGATCATGGGTCAAAAATTTAACTGCCACCACCTGAACCATCCACTCATAACTGCCACGTGTCCCACACTTTTTCCACTATCTTTCCATTAAATGGAAAGAAATTCTGAATCTCACCCGCTTCAGTATCTTTTCCTCCTATAAATAAGTTGAAAAAACTTTTTTTTTCACTTTTCACTCTCATTTTCTTTGAGCACGAACTTTCTTTAACTTCATCTTCTTCATTTCCTCTGTATTTTCTTCTGCAATCAACCATGGCATCTTCCGCTGCTCCCCAAATCATAAGTAAAGATTCCAAAAAATCCAAAAACTTACCACCTGTCCACAAGATCCATGGGCCAAAGATGGTGGGGAACCAACAGTATGTACCAGAGCCTCTAAATGAAGAGGAGAAACGACGTATTTACCAGACTCAAGTACTGATTCCTATTTTAATTTTTGGTAAATCTCACGCAATACTAGGACCTATACCTGATTTATCTTTAGATCCTGTAAAAGTAAGAGAATTCTTTCCAGCTTACCACCGTTACAAACCCATAGCTAACGGGGTTAGGCCTAGAACTGATAAGGAGAAAATCATAGACGAAAAATCCAAAGTCGATGGCCAAGGATCTCCCTCTGAGGAAGTCACCAACTTAGAATACATGAACAACTTTAGAATCTTTAGGTCTTGTCCTTTATCGAAAGGCCCCTCTGATTATCTAGCTTGGCTGAAGAAAATAGAGACGGTCAAAGCTGATGTTTGGAAAAATATAGGCATTTTCGACCTCATCTAGTTGTTGAAAGTAGGACCAGGATATTGCCCCTCTATGCTCTTAGCTTCCCTTTACTTTTGAGACAGTACTTATAACAATTTTTACCTTCCTTGTGGAATGATCAACCCTACTCTTTTCGACGTGGCTACCATAACTGGCCTTAGCCCACTAGGAGTAGATTATGATCCTACCCTACTGTCTGATGACTCCATAGGCTTCGACACGAATAAGGCCACCTTCACAGCCTATATTGCTAATTACCATGACAAAGAAACTAAAGAAGTCTCTGATCAAGAGCATGTAGCCTTCTTAGCCCTTTGGCTGTCGAGATGTGTTTTTTGCTCTAGTTCCCTTTAAGTGGCAAAACGTTATATTACCATAGCAAATCAACTTCATGCTGGACATCAACTGTGCCTCACTGAGATGATCTTGGTGAATCTATACGAATCTCTTGGCGAAGGGGTTACTTTCCTGAAGAATACCAAGGATCAGGACCATTTTGGCTCTTGCAACTGTGGCTCAATGCCACCTTTGAAGCTTCCTTACCCAACAAGCAAACTGTGGACGAAACTGCTCTGAAGGACAGAAGAGTCGAAGGAACTAGACTAGCGCAGTTAACACCCAATGATGAAGGTCTGAGCCTTCAATAAACTTTTACTAGTTACGTTATGATGTTTGTTAAACGTCATAACTTCACTCCTAACATGGCTCCTTTCGCCGACAGAAAAATTGGACTAGAGTGGCTCACCAGGAAACTTCCATTAGAGTCGAAAGCTCTAGAAGATGAATTCCTTAATGTCTAGGAATCTTTTCTCACCCCTAGACTTTTAGTTTCCAGACTCGCTCCCTCAAAGCTGAAGGTCTCCCTTGTTAACTACCAACCCAATCTGGTTTCTCGACAGTTTGGGTTAATACAAATAAAACCAAAACCCCTCTTCTCAAGGAAAGGCTCTTTGATTCACTACAACATGACCCACGCCGAAGATGAGTGTTCTGGGTTGCTGGCGAAGTATTCAAACCTGGTCAAAATTCAACCAGTGCCCTTTAAACCCAACTTCCTCTGTACTCAAGAGTTTGACGAATGGTGGAGGGCTTACTATGATTCTCAATTTTTTGACGTGCCTTCTTTCACCATCCAACTGACCAGAGCTTTCGCCCTTGTGCAAGATAAAACGAAAAAAGGTACTTTAAGACACGTCCAAGAAATCCAAGCATTCCAGAAATAATTTGAAACTGCCTACAGGCCCAATGAACTTATTCGAACCATAAGCGAAGCAGCTGTTACTTTGAAAGAAAAATTTACCAGAAAATTGGATGAGTTAAAACTACCCTCATATGTTCGACCAGAACAACGCTATGAGATAGTTTTTAACCTCTATCCACCAAAATTTCCTCCTCTACCATTTGCTGAGTTTGGTGTGGCTTTTAGTCCTCCATTTCCAGATTGGTTCACTTGTGGGGATTCCATGAAACTTCTTCGCCAGGAATATCAAAAACGTGCTAAGCGAGTGGTTCCGACTAAGTATACCTTGGACAATTTCAAAGGCCACCTTCATATTGGCATAGAACACGTTCGCGTGGAAACTCCTATATATGAAGGTGTGGAATGGGAAGATACTCGACACCACTTCTTTTCATTTGCACATATATGTATGTTTCGACTTGTATTTAACTTTTTCCTTTTTTCTTAGCCACAAAAATTCCTGCCAAGAAGTCAGCTGCCGTCGAAACGTCAACTGTAGAGGACGTGGAAGCCCAAAAAACCACTACCCAGAAACCTTTGGCGAAGGTATGATTTTGCCTTATTTTTCGAGCAATACTTCTTTACTATTATTTTTTGAAATACTAATGAAATCTTTTGCTATTTTTCAGGGAAGTCGGAGACCTCCTTCAACGCCAAAGAAAAGAAAGGAAAAAGAACCTGAAACTCCTGTCATTGAATCTGGTGACGAATCTCCTGATCAAGTCAAACCCTCAAGAAAAAAGAAGAAACCAACGAAGCTTCAACAACAAAAAACCTCTGCTTCCGGGATATTGGAGATAACTCCTCGCAAAACTCCTGTCGATCAAGTGACCATAGCTCCAGCAGAAAGTGAGAGTTCTAGTCTTAAGACTAAAATTCCCAAGGTAAGTTTTCAAATTCGACAGTTAAAGGCGTTTTCCCTTATGAAAAATTTACTGACTTATTTGTCTTCCAGGTCCTTATCGACACCCATGGGCATCCTATTGTTCAAATCCTTCCAAAGACTAGCAGCAATCCCACTTACAAGCCCACAAGCGCCTCAAAACCTTCCCTAAAGATTCGACTAAGGAATCAGCCACTGAAGTGAATCGGCCCACCGTCGTCTCTAAAAAACTTCAAGACGTAATTGCAGAAGAAACTAGTCCTGAGGATGACAACTTAGTTGACGATGGTGGAGATATTGCGATGCCTAATGCAGTGCTCACAACAGTAAGTGATCCTGAAAATAATTCCCCCATCAACTTGAAGGATGCTGACAAAGATAAAGATGGGGAAGTCGAAATGGATGACGAAGAGGGAGAAAGGAGTGAAGGCGAAAAGGAAACCACTCCAAAGACTGCTGCTTACGAGGCGAAAGAAAGCGACAAGCAAAATCCTGCTGATCATCCCAGAGCTGGTTCAGCCAACACAACTTCGACCAGCCTTTCTCATGAAGAACTTGAGAATCTGAAGGTGCAAAGACCATTGGAATATCTGAAAGCCATGCTTAGCACCCGTTATAACTTTGCTGGTACCACCAATAGTAGTACGACTACTTCAGGGACCATTTCTGGCGCAAAATCCATGGACGAAGTGATGGCCCAGATTCGGCAGAGAATCCTCAATATTGATCTGTTTCAACTTCTAGATAAAGATTCATCTGCCCACTTTGACCTGAAAAAGATCTTGAAACAAATCAACGTCCTGGAGGCTCCCCCTGAAGTGACTGATGTTGTTGTAGACTTGACTACTCTCATTGACCTCATAGCGGCAAATTTTAACCATCTTAGAGACTACTCAAAAAAGCTTGAGAACAAGTCGAAAACAATACTTGTTGAATGGGATGCAGCTACAAGTTCTACTAACAAGGTAACTGAACTGGAAAAGGCTTCTGAACAAAATCAAAAAGAGGTTGCCAGTTGTGATGAAAACATCCTCAAATGGGAGAAAAAAATTGCTGCTCTTCAAAGCAAAATTTCTCAGGCTAAGAAACGCAGAGAAGAACTCCAACAAGTCAATCAAGATGAAATAGCCAAAGAGATTGAAGTTAGAGTGCATCATGTTGAACGGGCCCAGAAGTTAGGCAAGGAGATTGAAGAGATTTCGACCAGCAAGGCCCTCTGCGAGCGTCGACTTCAAATCCAACGATCCAAGTTTGACAAGTTAAAGAAAATTTTCCCTGTATGATTTTGTAATGTTGCTTGGCCCTTTGAGGCCTGTTTCTTTGTAATGAAATTTAAGCCATTTGTTTGGCAAATTTTACCAATTTAGTTATTTCTTTTAAAAGATTATTCGATTTCTATTTTAATTTCCTGCAATATGGGTTTATATTTTTTTAAATACTTCCCATTTATTTTCAGTATTCTCTTATCTTTATCTAATTCTTCGACTTCATGCGCGCCATTGGAAAACACGTTAGTGATTTGAAAAGGTCCTTCCCACTTAGGGGACCATTTTCCCATAAGTCTATATTTTTGATCCATGGGAATAATCACTTTCCACACAAGGTCTCCAATTAAAAAGGCTTTACCTTTTACTCTTTTATTGTAGAATTTCTCCACCCTTTCCTTTTGCCTTTTCAATAAATCTAACGCGTTTAACCTCTCTTCGTGTAACTCAACTAGTTTGTCTACCATCATATTCCATTATGTCTCTGATGGAATTTTATGATGTCTTTGAACTCTTGTTGACTACAAGTATATCTCGACCGGTAAGACCGCATCATGGCCATACGTTAGTCGAAAGGGTGTATCATTTGTAGCTTCCTTAGGAGAGGTTCGACAAGCCCACCGAATTTGGTCCAAGGTTTTGTGCCAATTCTTTGGGTTTCTTCCCACGTGCTTCTTTATTAAACCAATTATAACCTTGTTTGCTGCTTCGACCTGACCGTTGGCTTAAGCGTAGTAAGGCGTTGATGTGAGAAGTTTGAAACTCATTTCCTTCGCGAATGCTTGCATATTTTTACCAGTGAAAACAGATCCTTGGTCCGTTGTTATTGTTTCTGGGATGCCAAACCTGTAAACGATGTTCTTTCGAATGAATTCGATTACTGCTTCTTGATCCACATTTACTAAGGGTATGGCTTAGATCCATTTTGTAAAATAATCAATCCCAACCAAAATAAACTTCTGGCTTTTTGAAGAGGCCGGTCGAATTTCTCCAATCAAATCCAAAGCCCAACCTCTAAAGGGCCAAGGCTTTATTATAGAATGTAACTCACTTGCAGGAACATGTGGTATCCCTGCGTGTATTTGGCACTCTTGGCATCCTTTCGCGAATTCGACGCAATCTTTTAACATAGTTGGCCAATACATTCCCTGTCGGAATAATAACCACTTCATCTTATGCCCTACTTGATGCGCACCACACGCCCTGCTGTGTACATTCGACAACGCTATGTATGCCTTAGATTCGGCTAAACACTTAAGTAATATCCCTTCCGGAGTTTTCTTAAATAGTTCATTTCCTAAAATCACATAACTCAGCTCGATACCTGATTTTTCGTTCGACTGGTGCTGTTGGATTTTGCAGATATTCTATTATGGGCTTCCTCCAATCTCCATTTACTGAATTGTCTATGTTGAAAATTTCAAAATTTTCTTCGTCAGCGTATCCAAGCTTTATCGTCTTCAAATCTGATGGGGATAATCTAGCTGACACGACTCTTCCTGTAACTTCAACGGCTTTTTGCAACTTTTCCTTCGACACTTTGTATCCAGAAGCTATCTGCGCTAAATCATTCGCTTCCTGATTTTCTATTCGAGGGATATGTCGAATCGTAACCATATCGAATCTTTTTAAGAGTCGATTAGCTATTACAAAGTACATGATTAAATTCTCTTTAACACACTTGTACTCCTTTGTTATCTGCTTTATGACTAACTCAGAGTCGCCCATTATTTCGACCCGAGTTGCCCCCAATTCCAACAAAATTTCAAGTCCTGCTATCAAAGCCTCATATTCTACCTCATTGTTTGAGCATAGGCCTTCGACTTTGCACTTAAATTTTGTTGGAATTTTGTTAGGAGAAATAATTAGCACTCCTATTCCAGTTCCACTTTTATGACTAGAACCGTCGAAGTACAACTTCCATGGTTCTATTTCTATGTAGTCCAAAGACTTTTCATTTATGGCGTGGTCGACTATGAAATCAGCCACCACTTGTCCTTTGACAGCCTTTAAAGGTAGATATGTCAAAGAATACTCAGTTAATGCTAATTCCCACTTTCCAATTCGACTGTGCAAGATTGGTTTGGATAACATATATTTGATAACATCGAAATGAGAAGAAACATAAACATCAACTGGTTTTATATAGTGCTTCAATTTCATACATGAAAAGTATAAACATAAACACAACTTTTCAATTACAGTATATCTAGTTTCTGCATCGTTCAAGACCCTACTGAGGTAATAATGGCTCTTTCGACACCATTCTCATCCTCTTGAGCCAACATGCTCCCTAATGTCTTGTCCGACGTGGATATGTACAACCTCATACTCCTACTTCTACAAGGTGACATTAAAATTGGAGGATACGTCAGGTATTCCTTGATCCTGTCGAAGGCATCCTGCTGCTCTTGCCCCTATTCGAAGTCTTCCTTCTTCAGTCGAAGTAGAGGGGAAAAGGCTTGCGTCTTCCCACTGAGGTTGGAGATGAACCTTCTGAGAAAATTGATCTTGCCAAGTAGAGACTGCAATTCCTTCTTTGTAGATGGTGCTTTCACCTCCATTATTGCCTTGGCCTTGTTTTGGTTAATTTCGATCCCTTTCTTGTGGACCACAAAGCCTAGGAAGTCTCCCGCCTGCACACAAAATGCACATTTGAGAGGATTCATCTTCAGACCAAACTTCCTCATCCGTTCAAAGGACTGTCGAAGGTGGTCTATATGACTTTTTCCTGAAACGGACTTAATAACAATACCGTCAATATAATTCTGCATAAAATCCTCAATGAAATCGTGAAAAATCGAATTCATCGCTTGCTGGTACGTTGCCCCATCATTCTTTAAGCCAAAAGTCATTACCACCCATTCGTAGGTGCCTAAGGCTCCAGGGCATCGAAATGCTATTTTTGGAACATCCTCCTCAGCAATAAAATTTGGTTATAACCAGAATACCCATCAAGCATACTGAGGTACTCATGGCCTGTGGCAGAATCGACGAGCATTTCCGCCACTGGCATAGGACATTGATTCTTTGGGGTAGCAGAATTCAAATCTCGAAAATCAATACATACCCTTAATTTGCCATTTTTCTTTATTACAGGAACTATGTTAGCGATCCATTCGACGTACCTGGTTGGACGGATGAACTTGCATCTGAGGAGTCTTTCGGCTTCTTCTTTAATCTTTGAGAGGATTTTTGGGGCGAATCTCCTTGGAGTTTGCTTAACAGGTTTCCTCCCAGGTTTTATTGGCAACCTTAATTGACCAGATTCCTATCCAGCCCGGGCATTTCGTCGTAGTCCCATGCGAAACAATCCTTGAATTCCTTCAGCAACTGGACTATTTCGACCTTGAGTCAAGGGCTCACTTTCGCACTGATATAGGTTGGTCTTTTCTCTGCCCCCAATCCCAAGTCAATTTCTTTGAGTGGATCCCGTGCCATCATCTTGATGTTTGCTTCTAATGGATCCTTCTCAAAGCCCAATGGCTCATCGTCATAAATTACTTCGAGCCTCTGGTTTTGCAAATTTCCTAGATCTTTATCAGATGGATCCATATTAACATCCTTTCCAAGACCCTGTTGATCTGCTTCGATTTCGCTGGCTTCGACAGCCATGTACTTTACTTCGGCCTCTAAGGTCACTTTGAGTTTATTCTCGGCTATATAAGTTGCGATCTTTTCGAGAAATAGTGACTCACTCATTGTCACTAAATTCGCTGCCCTAGCCAGTTGGCTGAATGTGTGAGGTTCCAAAAATGTAGTCTTCTTCGCCAACTACTTCTCTATCCCACTGAAACCTGTGGGTTAGATGAAGGTATAGTGAATAGAAAGCGTTGTCAGTTGGCGTCATGTCGAAGGTTACTGGACTACAAGGAGCTATGTGAGCTAGATTCCTGTCGAAGCTTCGCCTATCAACCTGGTTTACTTCATCCAAAAAGTAACTCTGGTCAGCCTCTATATTTTCAACAATCCCATCTGCGTGCCAAATGGTTATTCGTTGATGCATTGACGAAGGGACGACACCAATGCCGTGTATCCACTCCCTGCCTAAGGAAAGGTTATAATTTCCTTTCGACGCAATCACCATAAACATTGTCGGCCTTGTGATGGTTCCGACAGTTAGATCTACCTGTATCACCCCCATAGTGGTTCCTACTTTCCCCTCATAATTCGACAACACCATGTTATGAGGTTTGGTGTCAGAATCATCTTTTCCAATTTTCTTAAGTATATAATGCGGCATCAAGTTGACAGCCGCTCCTCCATCGACCAAAATTTTATTCACCCCTATGTTACCCACTTTTCCTTTTATAAATAGGGGTTTCAAGTGGTTCCTCATTGAGTCATCTGGCCTTTCGAAAAATGCGTTATGTTCTTCAACGCATCCATTGTTCATGATATAGTAGCAAACAGGCATGTGTCTGGCCGTTTCGACCTCCAAAGCTTCCTCCTCCTCTTCGACTTCCATTATTTGATCATACTCCCTAGGGAGCACTGAAACGATGTTACATGTTACGTCGAATTATGCCTCTGACTCTGAGTTAAAATCGTCTGTCATTTCATCATCCTTGGTTACTTCCTCCTTTGACGTTGCTTGTACTGGATCAATGGGTGGCTTCTCAACCTATACTTCTTCCTTCTGAGTCAAAGTTTGAACATTGATGCTGGTTTCTGCCTTGTCTTTTCCTGCAGCCTCCTTCTCAACCTTCTTTCGACGTTGGTACCTCCTCCATTGTGACTTCGTCATAGGATTCTTGCCCTTATAATTCTCAAAAGGGTAAGTCACCTTTTTCGATTTTTGGAATTCCTTCCTGTACGATATGGAAGACCTTCGCTGCACTTCAAAATCCTTCCATTTTCCTTGTCCTTCGGCTTGTCATATTGGATTCACCCACCTGTCGTATGGCACTTTATTTGTAGGTTTGAATGTGTTAGGGAATCTTCCCCCTAACCTCTCTCTGCTTTGGTCCCCTCTTCGGGGGTCGAATCTCTCTCCAAAAGGTCTCCAATTTCCCCTTCTTTTTGCTTTCTCCACTCCCTCTAAGTTTTGTGCAGCCTTCTTGTCGAAGACAACACTGCAACGAGGGCAAAGCATTACCTCAGATCTTTTCCTCTGGCATCTATGTATGAAATATGCCAGTTTCTCTTCCTCTTTGGGATACGCTATTTTATGGTACTCCTCACATCGTCGCTCTTCGTCGACTTGCATTGACATGTTCTGAGCCACTTCGACCATGTTTACATTGGCAGGTGTCTCTGTGTCCATGCTTAATTTATTCAACTTCAAACTGAGGCCTTCATTGACCTCATGTTCCTTCTTCATTCGATTGAAGTTCTCAGAGATCTTCTTCGTTAGCACCTTTGGGAGTGGACTCCTGGTAATCTGTGGGCTGATGGATCCGACAGCTTTGCCTTTTGGATCCTCCATCGTCCTTCAGAGAATACCAACAGCAGCCTGTTTGTAAGAACCCTCAGTAGTTCCTTTGTTAATCTGGGCGAAACCATCAGTGGTCTCATTGTTGATTAGGACGAAACCGTCAGTATTTTCGTTGTTAGTTTGGACGAAACCATCAGTAGTTTCGTTGTTGACGCCCTCAGTGGCCTCAGCAATGTAGTTCTTAATGATCTTTGCGTCAAGGTCTTCAGTAACCTTAACCATCACAGCCTGGTTTACGAAGTCAGTTGCAACTTCGACCATGTAACCTTTGTTGGCGGGATCCTCAGCAACCTCCACCATATTCATGTTGTTGTTGAAGCCATCAGTAGCCTCAATCATGTTCACATTGTTGTCGAAGCCTTCAGTAACCTCGACCATGTTCATTGTGGATGGCTCAGCATAGTGGGCCTCTGCCACTTGCAAAGAGTTTGAATCCACCTTCGCCTGGGATTTCGAATTGTCGCCGAATTTGAGTCTTCCATCTCTGATTGCATTCTGCACGAGATCCTTGAAAAGGAAACATTGAGACGTTTTATGACCCCAAAAATTATGGTACTTGCAAAAACCTCTCTTTTTCAGTTGTTCTAAAGGAGGCACTTTAGTACCAGGAGGCACTATCATTTGGCCATCTTTGACTAATAAATCAAATATTTCGTCACACTTTGTGATGTAGAACGTATAAGTTCTTTTAGGGAATTTATCATTCTTTTCCGATTTGACTGGGTTTTTTCCATTCGACGGAGTTAAGACTTTACACGCATATGGTGGCCCCTGTTTTAGTTCTGCCAAATCAACCTCTTGTTCGTCGAAATTTGATGATTCATCTTCGTCATCATCCTCACAAACTCCGACATATGCTACCCTTTCTTTCTTATTTTTATTAGCCCTAGCTTTTATGGCTTTTAATCGTTCGACCTGTCTAACCCTATCAGCCAATTGGGACATGTCTCTTAGGTACTGTGTAACGCCCCATTTTGTCCGATTTATTTAATCGAGTCGATTTAATTATTTTTGTTTTTATATTATTTTATTCTTGACTTTTATTTGGCAATATATTATTTTTCATCGTTATTGTGTTTTATCGCGTTTTGAGAGCGTTTGCGAGATATTTAAGCTGAGGGGTAAAATGGTCATTTTGAGAGGTTAGATATTTTAGAAAAATTATATATTTTTAATAAATAGAAAGTGGAGAGAAAAAGAGAGAAAAGAAAGGGAAAGGAGAAGAAAGAAAGAGAGAAGAGGAGAAAGAGGAAAATCGAGGAAACCTCCGTTTCAATCGCGAATAATCGGGTAAGGGTGAGAAGTTTCGATTATATCTTGCTTGTGTATGTATATGTGTTGTTTGTTGTAATTGTTTTGGTTGTTTCACAACTTTTTGTCATTAATAAATTGATGAACAATTGATAGAAATCGATATTTTCACAGTCGAAACTCGATATAAGCTACGTAGAATACTTGTTGTTAGGATTGGAACATGTCTGGGTTGATATATTGTGATTTGGAAGTGTTTAGATGAGATTTGGAGAGGTTTTGGGGTGAAATTCGTAACAGGAATTATGCAGGAAAAATTCTGGGTTGCGCTGCCCATACGCGTAACAGGCAAGGCAATACGCGTATTGGTTAGGGCAATACGCATATGGCTAGGGGATAATGAGGTCATTACGCGTATGGAACCCATTTTGCACGGCCCTCTGCTGAAATGCGTAATGGTACGCGTAAGGGGCAAGGCATTACGCGTAACAAGGGAGGCAATACGCGTACTAGGGTTTTAGTGGAATTTTTTGGGAGAATTTAGTCTCTGCCCATACGCGTAGCACTTTGGGCAATACGCGTATGGATGTGCGAGCGAACTGGGCATTACGCGTATGGCCCAAGGCAATACGCGTATGACCAGAGAGGGTGCAGAATTTTCCCGATTTTGCGTCTGATTCCGTAACTTGTGATCCGTAACTCGGATCGAGGCATTCTCGGTACCGTTAGAAAGCTATTGAGATATTATTTCTTATTAAAATGGTTTTGATATTGGTGGCCAATTTAATTGTGTCGGGAATTTGGAAAAGTGTTGTTTTGTCGACTTTTGCCGTCTTAACTGTATGTGATTGATGTGTTATCATGCAATATGCTTTTGATATATAACTTATGACTTATGTGTTGTGGTATGATGTGAATGCATGTGATGAAATGTTGTGATGATGGTTTGTGGCCTAAGGGCAAGTAAATGCAATGTGTTGTGTTTGATTGTATACGCATGATTATGGATGTTGGAATGGTTCACATGGGTGTATATATGTATGCGTTTGATTGTCATGAGTCATTGTATGCCAAGCATCATGATATGCATCTTGTGATGTCGTGTGCCCTAGTGGGTGTGAGCGACGAAACGGTTCTAGAGGGAATCCGCTATAACATTGTGTGCCTTATACAAAGAGGTGTGAGCGATGATTATAGAAGATCGTGTGCCTTATACAAAGAGGTGTGAGCGATCGGGTCGTGTGCCTTATACAAAGAGGTGTGAGCGATCCATAAACATCGTGTGCCTTATACAAAGAGGTGTGAGCGACGGGGAACATCGTTTGCCCAACGGGGAGTTACACTAAGTAACAAGTGATGATTCCAATAGTTCCTGAGTGAACTAATGATGAGAATGATGGATGGATGGTACCGCATTTGCATAGAGTCGTTGTGTCGGTCTCTTTGCATTTTCATAAATCATGAATGGATTGATTATGTGTGGAAAATCATGAATGGATTGATTATGTGAGGAAAATCATGAATGGATTGATTATGTGTGGAAAATCATGAATGGATTGATTATGTGTGGAAAATCATGAATCGATTGAGTATGTGTTGAGATTTAGGTTTGAATTGGTGAATTAATGTGCATATGTGATAAATGCATTGGTTGTGGATAATATGTTTTATGCATAGACATATGCTATGTGATGTGGTGGGGTGTTTCCATATGTTATAACTTTGGTGTGCCTTATGTGTGAATATGTGATTATGTTGGTGTAATTGATATATGCTATGTGTATTAGTATGTGATGCTTGTGGTGAGAATAATTATGCATGTGAATTTATATGTGTTGCATATTATTATGCAATCTTGATTTAGTTGTTATTTCTCACCCTTCTGCTGTGGTTTGTTTCTCTATGAGGCAATTGCAGATTAGTAGTCTTGGAGGCTTTTGTGAAGATTAGTTCTCCATCCTTTTGTCAGTCTGTCTGCTCTGATACGTAACACGGGAGTCGGGGGAACGCTTTTGTTATATATGTATACAATTGTAGGATCTATTTTGTATTACCTTTGTATGCATATTTTGATGTTATAAAATGATTTATTTTGTAAAACAAGTCAGTTATGGATCTTTCCGCTTTATTCCATAATTGAACTTTCCTTTTGTTGGAAAAAAGTTTCCCTTTTAGGTTTGTTCCATTTTGTGTTATGTATCAAATTTATGAGCAGGGATTGTGTTTTCTTTCTTTAAATGTGGTATCCTTGTTTCTGTCTAAGAATAATAAATTTTTATCTACTCTGATTTATTTATGTATTATTTATTCGCGATGGGAATTTCGATGTTACATACTGGGTATCTAATTTCTTTCTGATTGAATAGTCAAGGCCACCAGCGGCCATTTCGACTAACTCATGTTCAGACCCTTGTGTGAAACACCTTGCCTTGAGCAATCTAAACCTATTCAAATAATCATCAATTGGCTCTGAGAACTTTCTCTTGACGCTAGCCAATTCTTTCAGACTTATCTTCGTCTGTCCCATGTAGAATTGTTCATGGAATAATCTCTCCAACTGGGTCCAGGTATGTATCAAATTCGCGGGCAACGTGGTGAACCAAGTAAAAGCACTCTTCATTAGGGAACTAGGGAAATATTTTATTCTCAAATTCTCATTGTGCGCTATCTCACCTGCTTCAATTAGGTACCGCGCCACTTGTTCGACCGTCGATTCACTGGTATCCCCTGAAAATTTTGTGAACTTGGGGACTTTCCATCTATGGGGTAATTCTTGCTGCAAAATATATTCCGACAAATGGGAAGCATAACTGGGCCTTTGTAATCCTACATTAATCCCATTTCGCGCCATAATCCTTTCGACCTTGGCAACCAAATTGTTCTCTGTCGGCATATCATTACAATGCATTTGTTGTATAATATTGTCAGCATTTTGGTTTCGGTTTACTAGTAACACTCTTGGTTCCTATTGAACAGGGATTTCGACCCCAGTTGGTTCGACTGCCCCTCCTTGGTTCAAAACTTCCGCCTTAGGGATGTTTGGTTGCCTTTGGTTTATGATAGGTTCTTCTTCGACGGCTACCCTTGGGTTCTGAACTACCTGTTCCCTTGGGGGAGGTTGGGGGACACCAAAGAAATCAGCAATGCACGTCATCTGTGCTGCCAATTGTTGATTCGTTTGCGTTGTGTTTTGGATCAAAGGGTTAAATATAACCCTCATCTATTGGGCTAACATCTAGACCATATTATGGTTACGCTCATCCATTTGTTTCCTAATCACTTGTGCAGAATTATTGGTAATATTTAGCATATAAGTTTGATATCCCGTTCCTATAGGATGGCTAATTCTACCCATATGGTTCACACCAGAATCGGACCCTTGCAAAGGCGAAGTTACGTTCATCGTTGGCTCCGTAAATGCTGATGGCGCATTTTGTAAACTTGCCATCAGTGAAGTTGGCATTCCATATGGTTGTTCTCGATTTAGAGGCATCAAAAAACCAGATATAAAGGGTATGTACATACTCCCTGAATGGGGAGGAGTCATTTGAGGCATTTGGGGTCCCATAGTTGGAAAGCTAGGCGCATTCTGGGGAATTGAATGCGCAGGTGTTGAACCCGTTGTTGATAACATAACCTCTGATACTGATATTGAGGCCGTATTGCCCCCTGTCGAAGGATTAGGAGGTGGTACTTCATTATTCGTAGAATTCTGATTGTTAGGCGGATTTGGATTCGTCATTCTGCGTATTCGTCTCCTTCTGGGTCTTTCTTCGTTATTTATGGCTATCTTACCACTTCTTAGTCTCATGCAACAAAAACGAAGAAAATTTAGTACGAGTAAAGTGTAAAATAAAGTTTTTCAAATGTTAATAGCACAAGGTCCCACTGGGTGTGCCAATTTGTTTGCTTGGAAAATTTGCAAACAACCGCTGATCTCTTAATTTATGAAAAATTAGTTTGCTTACAGGACCGATCAAACAAATCCTAGGATAATGTGCTTTAACAATCTTGACAATTTGTGTTAAAAAAACCTTTTGTTTATTGAATTCATCATTGTTTTCATCAACTGGTGTTTTTCGACTAAAAATAAAGACTTTGGTTCTTGAAAGAAATAGCGAAATGTAAGTAAATTGCAAGAATAAAAGTACAGAAATAAAAAGGGAATTGTAAATGAATAACTTAAGATTTCATTAAAATGCAAGGAATAAAACTGGTGTTTCTCAAACGTACATTTTCTCAGTAATTACTCTTTTCTCTCACACGGTTACTTTGAGTATTTCTTGAGTGACTTGTAAAAATTTTGAACACACCCGGAAATCTAACGCTAGGACTCCCTATTTATATACAATCGAAATAACTGTCAATAACAGCTATTTCTCCTAATGATGACAAATGGCAATCTGCATGCATTCGTCAAGTAGATATATTCCACGCGTCCTTTTTCAAAACGGAACTCCCTCCTAAATTCAAATTTCAAAACATCCGTCGAAAGTAGCCTCATCACCAATCCGTCGAAACATTTCTAATACTTAGAAACATCTCCAAATATGCTCATTCAATTAATATTGGCCTTCGACTGACCTCTTTCAAAAACATATTCCTGTCAAAAAAGTATCCTGGCAGATCTTTAAACTTATTTTCTGAACATAATCCAGGCGTCGAAATTAGCAGCCTACACTGTCGAAGAACCATATCACCAAGTCTCAACAATATTGCATTGTGGGCTTTCTCTATCATGGCCGTCTTTTCTTTTTCCGTTAACGCAGCGTCAATGGCTGCCTCTCCCTTCAACGCTTCCAAATAACCCTGCTGAACCAATAGGGCTTTCATCTTTAAGCACCACAGACCAAAGTCGTTCACTACGGTGAACTTTTCAATCTCATACTTTTTTGAAGACATCTTCTCCATGCTCACCGCACCAATTTGATGTGAAAAATGATACCGAAATAACAAAGTATATTTGGTTTCTTGAACACCAAGAAATCCACAAGGGTAGAAAAGAAGGGGAAAACTTGAACAAACACACGAAACCCTATTAGGGTTCACAAAGGAAGAGAAAAGAGGAAGAAGAATAAAGAATTAGTTAAATATGTTTTACTATTCACTTTCTCAATAGGGTTCAAAGATTACAAGTGAATACCAACAATTAACCTATCTCAACCTAATAAGGATTTGCCACACCTTATGAAGAGAGACTAGTATGCTATTTATAATAAACCTAACATACTAAACTAATGGGCTTTTTAACAATTACCCATTACAAGCTAACTTAGGGTACAAACTAAAATTCGGGCATATGCAGACAGCATATGTCCTAACACATGTCAAGACATTGTGCTACATAATCATTTAAACACAGAGGCGCAACAGCAAACTGATACCTTGAATATCAAAACTGCAGAATCACAAATGTCACGACACATGATCTAACATGTTTATCATGAACCCTAACAGAAAACGTAAATCCGCAGAATGATAAGGAACACAACAATTGTTAACCCAGTTCGGTGCAATTCACCTACATCTGGGGGATACCAATCCAGGAAGAAGACTCCACTATCTGTAGAACTGTTAGAAAGCTAAACTCCCCGGTTTACAACTTTATCCTAACATCTACCCAATGAACATCTTTACCATACTTAAACTCCAATGTTTACAACTCTGATATGAGATACCCCACTCATTTCCCTTAATCACCAACTGTGATTTCTACATCATCCCTGTCAATACAGAAATCTGTCAAGCTTTCTTGACAACCAAGCTAACTCGGATTTGCTTAAAAGCTTCATCCAAGAACAATACACAATCCAATACCTCAAGGCTTATGGATCTGTGTGAAACCTATATCTGCCACAATGCATCAACTGATACAAAGTGAAACTTATAACCTAGAGAGCCAACGACTCTCAAAACCATAAACCTTTGTTTCTTACGCAAGAGAACTAGGTTACAAAAGGCATATCAAAACCTAGGTCTAAGTCTTCTTTTATAGTCTTTTGTCTTGGGCTTTCTATCTTTGAACAAATCTTTCCTTGATCCATGCGCATTAAATCTTGGCAGATTTGTTACTGATCTAAAAACTTGCTAAATCAGCATATCAGTCAAGATGTCGTGTCTTCAGGTTGGGACATCTTCTTTGACATCTTTGTTCATGGCCAGATTTATTCATCTTTATCATCAATATGTTTTATCAAAATTTTGTCAAACCAAAGGTGCTTTCAATCTCCCCCTTTTGACAAATTTTGGCTAAAACTCCTTTTAGTTTCTCTGGCGGTTATGATTAGAATATTGAGTATGTTGGATTCATGTTAGTGTACATGAGGAGGAAGATAACACAACCTTCCTCTTCCTAGGGTGAGTGAAGTTGAGAAAGGTCCAGGAGTTGAGACTCCTAAAGAGACAAGAAGAAGGTCTGAAACACCAGAACCCTGGACATTCTTTTCAAACACACTCCCCCTCCGGATATCAGTTGTAGACTTCGTGAATCTGAGTACATAAAGCATGTAACTCAGGTTACAAGACATAACTCGATCTTTAACTCAAGTCACAAGACACAAAAGGAGAAACAAAGACAAGATGATAAAGCCAACACCTTGTTCAATGTTCTTGCAAAACAACTGAAAGAACAACACACACATCCCTTGTACCCTGGACACACACTCCCCATTTTTAGCCAAAAATTGGCAAACGCAGCCAAGACATTCCCATACCCAACCAACACTAATCCAGACTTGAATAAAAGACATTTTGACCATACCACAAAGAAAACACAGTCTGAGACAGATCGCTCCAAGGACTTCCTTAAATGCCCATGAATTTTCCTTCGAATGTAACGAACCATTGAAGCTAACAATGGTTAATTCAATGAGGTCATTAATCTAAGGTTGTAAGTTAACTAGAAACCAATGCGCACCGACCAACAGTGCTTTGACTATTTCTTCTTTGAAGAAAACCGTCCAGAAGTAATACAAGTTACAATAAACGCACATATTTTTCCTCCGACCACAAGACTAGTTACTTTTACCACATGTCCTGACATTATGTCAGACATTGTCCAAGCTCTACTTCTATTTTGACAAGATCACGACATCTTCACAAGATTTTGATCACAGTCTGCAGAGAAAAATAATTTCTCCCAGACTCAACCAATGATTCTTAAGCATCCATTAAGAACCATGTAACTTGCACTGCCAAGTCTCCCCTAACTTGCAATAGTAGAAATATCAAGACATCCTTCTTGACATCTCATCCTCTCAGGATGGAAACGTAATCACAGTTTGATTGACGTACAATACAAACTGGAACCTGAAATGCACCCCTGCAGTAATATATCTTAGATCAGGGAGCATCTCCCCCTATCTAAGATAACCAGTGCTCCTCTAATGAACACTATACTGATGAATGGAAAACATAAGACACATCTTCATGTCTTCAAGAGCGCACCCTCAGTCCAACCTACCTGCTGAACACAATCATCAACCCCTCTCATTGCTTCTTCTGACAAGAACCAATAATCACTCACACATGAACACCATCATGCTACCCGTGAGGAAATATTAGGATCACCATCATACAATAACAAACTCTTGGATTGAGATCAAAGCTCCATTGATCCCTCTCGTCCAGAAACTATCCATACACCACACGAATTCCTTCTGAATTCTTATGTATAGACCTCCTTGTTCCCTGAGATACAACTCAATTGAATTAGAATGCTTCACATTCCTCAAAGAGACGCACAGGGCCCCTTAGTTTGTTATAACGATGTCAGAAATCATATACATGCTCCAGAACTTCTCAGCTTGCCAAACTGATTCACTACTAGCATGACTTGTAGTAAGGGGCAGTATCCCCTTCACAAGATTTTCCACTGACCTCAGCAAGGCCAGCAACTTAGATAGACACCCCATAATCCAAGACAGTCATTCCTTCATCATTCTCCCATATGATAACCTGGAAGACTTCTAATTTTCCTGGTGAATGTCCACTTCTGAATGCATCAGAATCCAGACCTTCATGCAATCAACTCGTGATCCACTAGTCTTACCAAAACCCTTACATCACACTTCCAAGACAGCTCTTCTACTCCATCATTCTCCCATATGACAAGGTAGATACTTCTTAGACAAGATGCAAGTAACCAGTTCCTCACAAAGCTTGAAATCCTCCTCCAAGGATAACCAACCCAAAAATATTCTAACATCAGTTAGGACATTCTGCACACATCACAGACACCACACACCGTGGTTCTTGATATGCTCCACCACTGGACTTACTATCTGCATAGTAATCCAAACTGAAGATCTTCACACAACACTGCGCCACCAGCTTGAACAAAGAGAACTTCAGAAACCCAGAGAGAAATAAACTCTCATCCACCAAAAGAAGGCAATCTTTCATTAACTGATAACTTCTGCCACAAGCTCCAAAATAAACTAGATCCTCCTTGCGTTTTCAACCAACCACCCTTCTGCATAATAATAATCAGTTCCAAGCACCCTGCTTGAATGCACACTATGAAACCAACCAAATGCCACCTTTTGATTGATCTCACTCTTTTTCAAAACTCCCACAAGATACACTGATCCACCAATGAAATCATATCTTCAAGTCACATGAACTACTTCCTCCATAGCAAGACATCTTGGATCCACCAAGCCTCTTAGACATGTAACATCTTCTCAAACCACATCTCATGCAAACTGCATGAGATAGACCTTTTTGAAGCATCCATAACTTTCATTCTTCTGTAGATCACCTTATCTTAAGCTGATGTGCCACATCACCAGCTGAGATTCTGATGTTAAACCAGATGTCAAAACAATTTGATACGACATTCAGCTGCTGAATTCAGCTCCTCCTTCTTCCACTTAGAAGAACCTCATCCCTTTGCAGAACAAGAGTTTCATGCTCTCATAGACTTGATTCAACAACCAAGTTTGAGTAGACAACCTCCATCCTGCTTTGAAAATCCAAAGACTTCACACCTATCACATCTGAATCTTCAGATGAAAAAGTAGTCCTAGACTACACTATAGCCATACTAAAGAATGCCACTTTCCTTAGTAGAGCAATCTGTAGAAAGTCAGAGATAACTACCACTTAACTTTGACTTCCAATAAGAGCAAGATCCCATGCTCCAAAGTACCTAGATCCGAAATAAACTGATCCAAGTTGTGCCTTCACCAGCACTCCAACCCTCCTAGATCAGAAATAAACTGATCCCAGAAGTAACCATCAAGATTATGATGTCTTCATCTTCATCTTTAACAGCATCAAAGTCCAGACTAGTTTCTTGCCAGGAAAATCTCCAGAGAACACATGCTTCTGCCACACCCGCCTGAAGCAGATTCTTAGGTCACCACCTAAGATCAAAGCAGATGCTAAAGCGTATGCAGTACCACTCCCATAATTCTGTACAAACTCTGATGATGAGATGTTCCAACATCTTGTTGAACATCAGTAATCTTGACTTTCAAGGATAATCAATTAAATACTTGTGAACTCCACAAATAGCAATTGATCTTAAATTCTTGTATAATAACCCTTCTTCACTGTTATAGGTAAGCTCCACCAGATCACTTCATGAACATTTATCAAGTATTCAATCTTTTGCAAGTATCTTCTTTGACAAACAGTGTTGAGATACCAAGGCTGCCACCCTTGACTCAAGTAACTAAGAATCTCTCTGAACGAACCTTACTTACCTCAAAAATTCTGAAAGCTCCAATCAGATTAGATCCACCCTTAGGGTTAAGAGAGATGAATCCTTCCTTGCTGTTTTGGATGGTGAAAATAAATCACCTCCACTTTCTTCAGATTGTGTTTCAAAGAAACACCTTCTAGTCAGAAGAATAACTAGAAGACTCCAGATGCACGACTGAGACGCCTTTATGAGTGGACTTGAGATAATTCTCAAGTATCTTTGACGACCTAGCCGATCAATAATTTATCAAACTCCCAGAGCAAAAACTTGATAAACCTAAACTCAACTCCTCTCCTCTTCAACTGACTTCACACTGTACCATGGAACAAAGCTTATAAGTACCAAGTCACCATAACAGACATCTTCCAACAACTCTTTCCATTCCATCGCTCCCGGCTTTGGAATAAAAGAATGCAGATATCTTCACATATAGAGGCCGACGATTGAGATCTTCCACTACAGTCTTCAGTAACAACTCAAAAAATCCCATAATTCTAAAGCTCTTCCATCAGAGACACATGTAGCGGAACCACCAAGGAACAGGTATTGCTTGCCCTAATAAGATGTCAGAACATCTTACAAGGCACCCCAACAAGAGAACTAGCCACCTCTCCTGCAGTTGTTGTAGAACCTCCTCAGCAACATGAACAACCTCCGGGTTGTTACCTTCGATCCAGAACATCCATCTCATCCATTAATACCCTTGAGTATGTCTGAGTTTATTGATCTGATCTTCAAAACACCTCCTTGTTTAAACGTTAGAAAGTATCTCCCAAAGATCACATCCAGAACCAGACAGGATGCCTGCTCTGATACCAATTGAAATTCTGGCATATGCAGACAGTAGATGTCCTAACACATGTCAAGAAATTATGCTACATAATCATTTAAGCACAGAGGTACAACAGCAGACTGATACCTTGAATATCAGAACTATAGAATCACAGATGTCACGACATCTGATCCAACATGTTTATCATGAACTCTAACAAAAAACGTAAATCTGCAGAATGATAAGGAACACAATAATTGTTAACCCAGTTCAGTGCAATTCACCTACATCTGGGGGATACCAATCCAGGAAGAAGACTCCACTATCTGTAGAATTGTTACAAAGCTAAACTCCCCCATTTACAACTTTATCCTAACATCTACCTAATGAACATCTTTACCACAGTTAAACTCCAACGTTTACAACTCCGATATGAGATACCCCACTCACTTCCCTTAATCACCAACTGTGATTTCTACATCATCCCTGTCAATATAGAAATCTGTCAAGCTTTCTTGACAACCAAGCTAACTCGGATTTGCTTAAAATCTTTATCCAAGAACAATACACAATCCAATACCTCAAGGCTTATGGATCTGTGTGACACCTATATCTGCCGCAATGCATCAATTGATACAAAGGGAGACTTACAACCTAGAGATCCAACGACTCTCAAAACCCTAAACCCTTGTTTCTTACGCAAGAGAACTAGGTTACAAAAGGCATATCAAAACCTGGGTCTAAGTCTTCTTTTATAGTCTTCTGTCTTGGGCTTTCTATCTTTGAACAAATCTTTCCTTGATCTATGTGCATTAAATCTTGGAAGATTTGTTACTGATCTTAAAACTTGCTAAATAAACATATCAGTCAAGATGTTGTATCTTTAGGTTGGGACATCTTCTTTGACATCTTTGTTCATGGCCAGATTTATTCATCTTTATCATCAATATGTTTTACCAAAATTTTGTCAAACCAAATGTGTGCTTTCACAAACTAACTTAAACAATTGGATCCATAACACAAGGCCCAATTCGATCTCCTACATACTAGAACACAATTCGACTACAACATGTAGGTCTTCGACAACAGCATGTGAGCAGACTTCGAAGGCATGCTAAAACTAGAGTTCGATCCAATATTTCACATGTAAGTTGTGCAATTTTTAGTTCTGATGTTACTCTTTTGCTGTATAACCACATCTTTGTATTATTGTATCTTTATTTAAAGGAAATGGATAAGCCTAGCTCCAAGATTTTACTGGAACTATGAAGCGGCCAATCCATAGTCTTGCACTAACATTTTTATAGTTATATTTTTTACCGGCAGTCCATAGTCTTGCACTAACAATTTTATAGTTACATTTTTACCATGTTTTAACGAGGGGTTTGTCTTTTATCTGTGTTATTAGGAAGAGGATGTTTTGGCATTGCTTCAAGATGATAAAACAGCTGAGGACAAAATGATACATAAAGATATTAGTGATGAAGACCTAAAGAATCGGTTGGATCGCGGTGAAAACACCAAGCTACCAACTCCTGTAAATTTTATCACTGAAACTCACTATTTTCACGGGACACTATCACCACAATACCTTTTTTATTTTAATCAGTAAAATATTTGTAAATATTTATAGTTATTAGTGATATTTGTAAATATTTTTAGTTACTAGACATATTGGATTTATCATGTTGGTAATTTACTACATCTTTATTTTTAAATATTTGCAGTTATTAGTAATTTTTTAATAACAATTATATATCAGCAACAACCAACCCTTATCGAAGGATCTAAGATATGAATGGACGACAAAAACATGAGCATTCCAACTTAAAATTATTAGACTAAGTATATAAAAACAACCCTAAATTCCTCGTACAAGTAGCAGGCAAATAAACACTAACCAACCATAAAATTCAGCCTATCAACATCCTGCCACCAAAACATATTTAAGAAAATAAAATGTACCAGCATCAATTGTGAAAATTATAAAAAATGTTGAAGAGTCGATATAGACTCAGAACCATCTATTTATATATTTAAATCTAATGCATCGAATATTATAGCGACACATCATCAATTATAACTCTAAAATGTGTCACATCAACTTATTTGTATATGTGGACAATTTGTTCATTAACAATAAAACAATCCAAAATAAATTTTTCATTTATCTATTTATATATATTAAATCTAATGCATCGAATATTATAGCGACACATCATCAATTATAACTCTAAAATGTGCCACATCAACTTATTTGTATATGTGGACAATTTGTTCATTAACAATAAAACAATCCAAAAGAAATTTTTCATTTACTTTCTAAACTTATTGACACATCATCAATCATCAATTGATATAATTATATTTTCTTTATGAAACTTTTATTCTATTAATAGATATTAATAATAATGATATAATATTGTTCATATTCCTATTCCAATTTCAATTATAAATTAATAAAATAAAGCACATACAAATATTCACATTCCTATTCCAGTTATAAAGGATATTTAATAAAATAAAATTGATATAATTATATTTTTTTTATAAAAATCTTCATTCTTTTAACATTAATTTAAAAAGTTAAAAATAAAAATAAATTTTGTTTTAATAATCACTAAAATTATAAATAATACACTACAATGATGATTATAAAAAAAATAAAAAATAAATTCATTAATAATTACTAGTGAGAAAAAATTAAAAAAAAAAAGAAATAAAGTAAGAATAAAATTATTTACTACATTATTCATATTTTTATATAAAATTTTAATTACTTAGTTTTTAAAAATAATTAATACAGATCATTGTTTCAATAAAATAAAAAATAATAAATACAAATGATAAATCATAAATATAAAAGTCTGTTATATATGTTACATTATAATTAGAAAACTTAACTAAAATATTTATCAACTAATTCCAAACAATAAATTTATATCAATACTATCTTTCTGTTATAAATATATTCTATTGTGTTTTCATTCTACAATTGATATTAGATGCGTTACTAATTTATTGATGTCTCTTTGGTTGATCGGTTATACCTAAAAAGTTCATTCATTTCAATAACTCATAGAAAACCACCTAAATTCCCCAAATCCCTCAATAGTTTATCAGTATAAATAAAAAAAAATATCTCCAATTTTCTTTCACTTCTTACACTTGATTTCTCACATGCGAGGATTGTAGAATATGTCTAAACTTTCTCATCATTTGTCTGTAGTTAATTATTATTTTTGGTAAGAACTTTGTTCTACCCATGAAACTTTAGATATAAGATGTCTATTTCTCCATTTTCATTAATTAAATATTTTTTATTATTATTAGTATTAGATTAATAGTTTTATGACTATTGTGTTTACTAATATTTTTTATTTAATTCACATATTGTAAGAATTTGCCCTTCATTATTGGCAATTCAATAGTAAATCTACTCAATATTTGTCTCTATTGAAATCGTTGTTTATGAGAACCAAAGGAGTTGATGCTCTTCACCTCCCCAATCTTAAAAAATGGAAATTTAATCGTGTATACAATATGACTATTTTTAATACACTTTGAAAACTCTATTGTAAATGTTCTAAAGTAGTATGCAAGACCCTAGTACGAAGCCTCACAACATTTCATATCCATAAAGATATAAAATTCATTAAGATATTTGATGAACAAAAACATTATTAAAAACATTATTGAAGTTACTCTCTTCCTATTTCTTCTATTTATTTTATTTGACTAATTAATTAATCTGTTATAAATTTCAATTTTATTTTATTTTATTGTAGTGTTCATTTTATTGCAATTATATATGTCAATACTTTCTATCAAAAAAGAAGAACAATTTCTTCAAGTTTGATGTAGAATGTATTGAATATGACCTCAATTCTTTTGTCCAATGAATTATATAATATTAACAAGTTTAACACTATATTACAAGCTCTAAAAAAATGAAAGAGTTAGACCTACAAAAATATTCCCTCTCACTTCACTAATAACTCTAATTTGTTCTCTCAATATCTTACATAACATACTATATGTAAAATCACATCAATAAAGAATTTGATTAATAAATATTATATCCAGACTTATTAATTGACAATTAAAAATATCTATGATAAAATATATATTTTCATTAAAGAGGAAATTATATATATGCACAATATTGATGATAACATTTTTATTTTAGATTGTATAATTTTAAACTCGAAAAAATTTCTAAATATCATGAACAAAAGACAAAAGAAGAAAGCAGAAGAGCATGCTTTAAGATTTTTATATTTATAAACATTATAATCTTAATAAATTATAATTTCAAAGCATTTAAGATAACAAATATTTTAAAAATATATGAGAATAGGTTTTACTTTCATTTTTCAAGCCTACCCGCGCATCGCGCAGGTCAACATCTAGTTAGTACTAATTCAGTTCGCCAACACAAAAATAAAATTCTCGACTGATTGGCAACCCCTAGAGCATTCGACACCAGCCAAAACACACTACTTTAAAGAGCTTGACATCAACTACTTCAACTTAAAGCATTCCAAGCCACAACTAGCTTAACTTCGAGGAAAAACTAGAGCCTTCAGTATGAATGCAGCAGAATAACAACTGTCAAAATCTACTTACTTTGTTATGCAATTCAAAAAACTTTTCCAGACAAGCATAAGACTGCAACAAAGCTCTTCACACTTTGGTCATTAATTAATGGTTTAATATACATGCACATGAATATGTCTTAAGACTTATCCTTTTACCTCTAACATTTGGCTCCGTAGATTAAAGGTATGTAACCAATGCCTAACACTAACTCGCAACCCAAGCTACAATTAAATATCTGATAATGAAATCTCCTCAGCTTCTTTTCTGCAATCTGTAAAATAAACTCCTTCTAATCATTGCAAAAAACCTTTTATAACAACCCCCCTAAAAATATCATTACCAGCTACAAGCATGAATCCCAAATTGAATTTGGTGAACACGCCGCTTCAAAGCGTATCCCTGAGGGAAATTTCCCCATAGTTGTTAAATTTGATCACGGTGAAAAGTTGTTCCACTTCTTTTTTTATTTTATCTTAAAATATATTACATATATAATCGAAGCTTATCTCCTTTCAAAGTAGAACAACGCCCCTAGCAAAACCATATCTCTATAAAGGTTCAAAGCACCATTTCTTTGCTAACCTCCACCATATATTCTCCAACTCATACATATCAAGGAAAGGAAAAACAAAATTTGTAAGAAAGAAATACGAAACTTACTTCTTTGAATTATTCATCGCATTTTTGGTACGTGATATATTTCCATCATGTATGTTGTTACAATATTGTGTTTCTGTTCAAACTATTTGTCTTTTAGAGTTTTTTTTTTGTTCTTGTTATTGAAACCCTAAATCCTAAAGGTTTAACGTTTTTGTTGTTGTTGATATTGAGATTGAATTTCTTTTTCTTTTTTTATAAGAAAATATGAATTGCTAGAGCACAAGGGGTACTCAAACCCATCAACACAAAATAGGAATTACAAGTTTATAAGTCTCAAGATTTACACACCAATCATAATAGTCAAACCTCGCCCTATGATTATCTCCATAAGTTAACCAGAACCAAGACAAAAATTTGATATTGGAGATAATGTCAGCAATTGAGGTAATTACATTGTTGAACATAATTGCATTCCTCATCAACCATAAACTCCAAACCATGGTTATTCATATCAAACTTGCTTTCGACCTCTTCACCTTCCTACTCCCAACCACTCGAAAACCAAATTTTTTTGGATACACTCATCGAATCCCACCCCTCCATATCCAACCAAATGAAAATTTTCTCCCAAACATTCTTACTAACTCTACAACAAAAAAAAGACAAGTGAGAAAGAGATTCATCTTCCTCAAAACAACACACACAAACCTTTTCGTGACTATTATGAATCATTCCTCTCTTCACAAGTTGGTCTCTTGTTGGGATTCTATCCAACAAAACTCTCCAGACAAAGATTTTAATTTTAGACGGAACTTTTGTTATCCAAACCTATTTCAAAGCTATCATCACCTCTTCTTCATACTTGTCTTCCTCAGCCACAAAATTTAACTTTAAATAACATCTCTTAATAGAGAAAACACCATTGATATTATTTCTCCAGTGAAAAACATTAGCATAATTGTGAGAAAACGAAATACCTTTCAAAATTTTCCACCAAATATATTATTTGTTCCGCCACTTTAACACTGCCAACACTTGCTGCTGAGTTGAAATTCTACTTCCAGCTTCCATTGACCCAAGCCCCGGTGTCAGGTAACACTGCATCTTTGTTCGTACACACCTGAAATAACTCCTGAAAGCAAACCCCCAGTGGCATACATCCTAACCACCTATAATTCCAAAACAGGATCTTGTTTACAACCTCAAATTTGATGTTCTCCGCAAACTAGTTTTTTCTCAGCAGAAAATTTCATCCCAATAAATGAATATCTTTCCACCAATTTGAGAAGTTTTTAGTACCTCTAGCAACTCCCCATTCCATGACTTGCTGCTGCAAATTATCATATCTCGATGACACAAAATCCATCCAAATAGCTTCATCTTCTCGCAAAAACCTCCATTTCCATTTGTAAAGAAGAGCTTCATTGGATGACTCGAAATTTTTGACCCCAATCCTCCTTATTATTTTGATTTGCAAACTTTACTCCACTTTATCTAATAAATTCCCTTTCTTCTCTTCAGAATCGTGCCACAAGAATCTGCTTTGGAATCTAGAGAGATGTTAGAGTTTCTCTTACTATAGATTGTTTGTATTTTATGTTGGTGTTGTTGTTAAGATAAGATTAAAGGTTTTATGTTTTTTTTTTACTTAAATAAGTGTTAGCTCCTAATTTCGACGCTACATGATTTCAAACAATTTGGCTTTTAAAGAAGTTATTCTTTAAAATAATAAGCCAAAGAAGAAGGCTTCAACCAGAAGGTCTTCCCATATTTGTTGAAAGCCTGAGTCGAATGGAATGATTTCAAGACTTCAAATACTTCTAAGTCCAAAGAATCAATTCGACAGGGTAAATTGGCTATGGATGATGCGCTGCAGTTATAACTGAATAGTGGAGGGAAGTTCTACTATTTGAATTTGAAAAGAGGACAAGTGGCGAAGATCTAGAAGTTGAAGACATGCAAAGTGCCAAATGGCGTGATCTAGGAGTAAACCGTCAAATGGTGGTTACTTTAGAGTATTATAAATAGGTTGGTCCTAGAGTTAGAATAAGTGTGAAAAAATCATATTTGTACAAGTAACTCTATATTCACTCAAAGTATCCAGTGTGTCGAGAAACAAGTGAAGTGAGAATGTACGTGATTGTAATCACCATTATCCTTTATTGCAATGCAATTTACTTTGAAGTTTCTGTTTTAGATTCTTTACTTTGAAGTCTTTTCACAAACTTTTACCTTTCAAGTCATTTACAGTAATGAGTCTTTGCTTTGTAGTTTTACATTAAAAAGTCTCTACTTTCAAGCATTTACATTTCTGCATTTTAAGATCTTTATGCATTTCTTTCCAACATTTAACTCAAGTTTTTTACCAAACCTTTACATTCAGCCTTTCTTTTCTTTGATGTGTTGTTCGACTTAAACATTTCTTTGCTTTTTATCACTTTCATTTTCATTTCAAAACACGTTCTTTTATTTACATGCATTGTTGAAATGTATACTTTGCCCAATTGTGATATATTCTAAATACACCCATAGCACATGTCCTAGGATCAATCTGATCGATCCTATAAGTTACTAGAACTTTGTTGTTTTAGAAGATCAGCGGTTGTTTACCAATTTTCAAGGTAAACAAATTGGCACGCCCAGTGGGACAGTGCTAAACGTGTGTTTGGAAGTTTGTAACTTTTAAATAACTGTCAAAAGGAAGTTTTATAACTGCCTTTTTGAATATTTTTTGTTTCATTGGTCGGGATTGTGGCAAACTTTATTGTATGCACTTGAGAAGTGGAAAGGTAGCCAGTTCAAATGAATATAGACCAAAGAGAAGAAACACGAGGAGAATGGCATCTGGCCAAGGAAATTCAAATCCCAGTTCTGGTGGGACTAATCCTCAACCAAGCAGTTCAAGCGTTCAAAACAGCACCATCAATCCTCAAGAATTATCAAGGAGTACTATGGCGCCAACTCCAGTTCCTTCGACAGGAGGGTCAGCAGTGTTAACCTTGGTGACAGAGCCAATCCCTTCGACAGCGGTAACAGGCGGGACGTATGTGAGGCCCTACACTCAGCCAGTCCTGGAGTACATTGGCCCATCAGTGACAAATCCCCAGACTCCACCAGGAGGAAGTTCGACGTATAGGCAGTTTCCTCCCCCAGGATTTTCACAGCCTTTGCCTAGGAACCCAATCTATGGCATGCCAACGGCAATGATGCAGAATTTGCGTACTGCACCCCCAATATATTCAGAAAATGTGATATCTTCCCCTTTACAAGAGTCAGGTTTTGGAATTAACATGGGTCGAAATAGCCAGTCCATAGGTTTGGGATTTTCTGCTCAAGGACCCAACTTAACAAATGAATCCGCAGCATATTTGAGGCAACAGATGGATGAGAGCAACATGCAAATGGTACATACTTTGTCTCAGACAATGGGAGAGATTTTCCAGCCATTGATCCAGAATACTACTCAAACCAATCAAATGATGACAGCCCATATGGCGCGTATAGCAGAATTCATGGGAATGCCCGCTCCTGTTCAACACCAAAATCAAGGAGTCAACATAAGGAAAAATGCTCAACAAATGAATCCAGTGAATCCAGAGTTGGTCGAACCACCTAGGGAGGAGCCTCCTAGAAATCAAATACCAATACTTGAAGAGGAAGAACCAAGGATGGTGCTAGTAAACAGAAATCAAAACACTGATCATGTGGTGAATCAGGTTTGACGCAACAATGTAGCGGTAGAGAACAATTTGGCAGCCATGGTCGAAAGAATAATGGCTCGAAATGGCCTGAATATGGGTTTTTCTAGGCCAAACTTCACTTCGCCTATAGTGGATTATATACTCCAAGCTGAATTACCCTCCAGGACGAAAGTACCAAAGTTCACTAAGTTTTCAGGAGATACTACAGAATCTACCGTCGAACATGTGGCGCGCTACCTGATCGAAGCTGGTGAGATTGCAAATGATGAGAGTCTAAGGGTGAAGTATTTCCCTAGTTCCCTCACTAAAAATGCATTTACGTGGTTCACTACGTTACCATCTGGTTCGATTTGTAATTAGACCCAGTTAGAACGTTTGTTCCATGAGCAATTTTACATGGGGCAGACTAAAATCAGTTTGAAAGAAATGGCTAGTGTGAAACAAAAGTTCAATGAGCCAATAAATGATTACTTGAATAGGTTTCGACTACTCAAGGCTAGGTGCTTTACACAAGTGCCTGAGCATGAACTTGTCGAAATGGCCGCTGGTGGCCTTGATTACTCTATCAGGAAAAAACTGGACACCCAGTATTTAAGGGATATGGCCCAGTTAGCTGACAGAGTTCGACAGCTAGAGCGTCTCAAAGATGAGAAAGCTAGGGTGAACAAAAACAAGAAGGTAGCTTACGTCGAATACCAGGAGGGCATCGAAGAATTGTATGACGAGCCTATTAGGTTCGACGAAAGTGAAATAGATCTTGCTGAACTTAAGCAAGGTCCTCCCTATTCTTGTAAATTATTAGTCCCTTCAAATGGGAAAAACCCTGTCGAAACCGAAAAGAATGATAGGTTCCCAAAGAAAACATACACTTTCGACATCACTAAATGTGACGAAATTTTTTATTTGTCAGTTAAGGATGGTCAAATACTAGTGCCTCCTGGCGCTAAAATACCACCTTTAGAGCAAAGGAAAAAGAGAGGCTTTTGTAAATACCATAATTATTTGGGTCATTAAACTTCTCAATGTTTTCTTTTCAGGGATCTGGTGCACAATGCTATTCAGGAAGGCAAACTCAAATTTGGGGAGAAGACTAAGACCTAGATGAAAATTGATACCAACCCTCTTGAAGTAGTTGAAGCAAATTACACAGAGCCCGAAGAGGTTAACATGGTCGAACTAGTGGAGGAATCTGACAATAGTTCAGATAGTGTTAACACCAACGAAGCTCTTGGCAGAAATGCCACAGTGTTGGAGGTTATTGAGGACCTTACCAATGATGTTGTGTTCATTAGAGAAGTTGAGGAAGTGGATGGATACCAGCTTGAGCATTTGATATGTGTGGCTGGTGAACACTACTTTAGCACATCTTCTGAAGTTCAAAGGTTCGACGCTGAGACTACAGTCGAGACCCATGCTGAAGCTGAAGCACCAAAATTGCAGATGGTGACAAAAGAGACTGTTGACCGTTTCAGACAGATGGACGAGGCTGCTGAAGGCCTTGATGTCAACTTCTCCAAAATGCATTTAAAAGATGAAATTAACATAAACTTGGTCGAAGTGACTACCATACAGGCCATGGATATTGATGAACAAGAAGACTGCAACAAGTTGGCTTATCCCAGAGAAGATGAAACCATTGTTTATTTTCTCCACAGGTGCCAGGGGAAGAACTCTGAAGCCATAATGTGCCCTCGATGCAGTGTTATCTTCGACAAAGAAGCTGCTCATAGCATCCAAGCGGGGAAAGAAGCCAAATCCGGACTTGAGAAAAAAGCTGCTCAAAGGCCAGGGCGTTTCGACCCAAGGAGAACTACTAAAAAACAATATGGCCAAAGGCCACAAATGCCAAGGGCTAAGCAGGCTACTTTTAAGCCTAGCAGTGATGTACCAACTGGAAAGTGGGTCAACCCAGTGGAAGCAGCAGGGAAAGGAAAACAGAGATGAAAGAATTTCGACGTGGCTAGAGGTTCTTCAATTGAGTACCAGAAAGAATTCAAGTCCTCCAACAAAGCTGCCTATATTTCTGAGAATTACAAAGGAAAAAATCCTATGTCCAGGTCCCAATGGAGAAGGGAACATAGGCGAAGGAAGGCTTTGAAAGAGGCTCAGGCCAAAGACTTGACTGAGACTAGTAGAAATGTTCTGCCTTCCAGCAATAAAGGTGTTAGGACGAAAATAAAAAACCAGGTGCCTGTGGGGCGAAGGTTGTTTTCTGACAAGAAAGAAGAAGCCGAGAAGTTTGCAGTCGTAGCAGCTTAGGATGAAGATTCGACTCACAATTTTGACTCAGACTCTGATGCCTCTTTAAACATCATTGGCAATGTAGTCTTAGTAATGCCAAGAGAATATGATAGGATAACTGAGGTGGAAAACTTGGATGCCAACGCTGAGGCTGAAATGGCAGCACACCAACATGTGTGCTACTATGTGATGAATAATGGTTGTGTCGAAGAACATAATGCTTTCTTTGAACGACCAACTGAGGCCATGAAATGGCACTTGAAACCTCTGTACATTACAGGGAAAGTAGAGAACGTGGCTGTGAATAAGATCTTGGTGGATTGTGGGGCTATTGTCAATTTAATGCCACATTTTCTACTAAGTAAGATTGGTAAATTCGACACTGATCTTAAACCCCACAACATGGTCCTTTCTAACTATGAAGGGAAGATTGGGACCACTCTAGGTGTCTTACAGGTTGATTTGACTGTGGGTACAGTGACAAGACCTACCTTGTTTATGGTAGTCGAAAGCAAAGCTAACTACAACCTTCTGCTGGGAAGGGAGTGGATCCATGGCATTGGAGCAGTACCTTTATCAATGCACCAACGAATAGCCATCTGGAGGCCTGATGGCATAGTTGAAAACATTGAAGCTGATCAAGGGTACTTTAAGGTGCCTGTTAATCATGTTGACGGTGTTGAGTTCGACAAAAACTTGGCGCATATTGCGCATTGTACTCCAACAGAATTTGATTTCACCCCAGATGACCATGCATTCTGCTCATTACACTTGCACCCAGTGGAGGAATTTCGATGGGACAGAGAGGTCATAAGGGAAGAAGGCAATGTTCCATACTATGGGCTACCTGAAGTAGACCCCACAGGCTGGGGAAGTGAATTTAGTAACAATGACTGAATTCGACGCACTACAAAGAATTTCGGCCTATGTGGCCGAATTTAAGTTACAAGCGGCCTTGGAGGCTGCACACAATCACATGGCTGTCGAAGCCACAACTCAGGTTTATGGAGTAGGCCCTGGTAAGGACTTTGAACCTGAACCACCTGATGGGTCTCAAATCGAAGACCAAAACCAAAGGCTTGATGCTATCTATGATAATGATCCTTTATGTTTTGAAAAGGATCCACTGTCAGACAATATTAAAATGTTGACGCAAGATCCTTTGGAAGAAATTGACTTGGGTGAAGGGGGAGTAAAAAGGCCTACTTATATTAGTGATAGTCTCGACCCACAACTCAAAGTCGAAATGATCCAGCTATTGAAGGAATTTAAGGATTGCTTCGCTTGGGACTATGATGAAATGACTGGTTTTAGGAGAGAGCTTGTTGAACATAAGTTGCCAATCATACTTGGGAAAAAGCCAGTCAAGAAAAATCCAAGACGGTTTGCCTCAACAATCCTTTCCAAAATCAAAGAGGAAATTGAAAGGCTACTTAGATGTAAGTTCATCCGTACTTCTAGGTATGTCGAATGGTTAGCTAATATTGTACTAGTCATTAAAAAGAATGGTTCTTTAAGGGTCTGTATAGATTTTAGAGATCTAAATTATGCAACCCCTAAGGACGAATATTCTATGCCTGTGGCAAAAATGTTGATTGATTCGGCTGCAGGACATGAATACTTGAGTATGTTGGATGGTTATTCTGGTTATAACCAAATATTCATTGCTGAGGAAGATGTCCCAAAAACTGCTTTTCGATGTCCAGGGGCATTAGGCACTTATGAATGGGTAGTAATGCCTTTTGGTCTAAAAAATGCTGGGGCAACTTACTAGAGAGCAATGAATTCGATCTTTCAAGATTTTATTGAGACTTTTATGCAAATCTATATTGATGATATTGTTGTTAAGTCTTTTTCAGGAAAAGATCATTTAAACCATCTTCGACATTCCTTTGAAAGGATGAGAAAGCATGGTCTAAAAATGAATCCTCTCAAATGTGCTTTTTGTGTGCAGGCAGGGGATTTCTTAGGCTTTGTGGTCCACAAGAAGGGGATTGAAATTAACCAGAATAAAACCAAAGCCATTATGGAAGCAAAAGTGCCATCAACAAAGAAGGAATTGCAGTCTCTCTTGGGCAAAATAAATTTCTTGAGGAGGTTTATATCCAACTTGAGTGGGAAAACGCAAGCCTTTTTGCCATTGCTTCGAGCTAGCAAGGATGGGTTTGACTGGGGGCAAGCTCAATAGGAAGCCTTCGACCAGATCAAAGAGTACCTGACTCACCCCCCGATTCTCTCACCACCTTGTGGCAATAAGTGTATGAGATTATACATAGCTGCATCAGATAGAAATTTAGGGAGCATGTTAGCTCAAGAGGATGATGATGGTGTCGAAAGGGCCGTCTATTACCTTAGTAGAGTTTTAAATGATGCAGAAACTAGATATAGCATGATTGAAAAATTATGTTTATGTTTGCATTATTCTTGTACAAAATTGAAGCATTATATAAAACTAGTTGATGTTTATGTTTCTTCTCGTTATGACGTTATTAAACATATGTTGTCCAACCCTATTTTGCATAGTCGAATTGGAAAATGGGCATTAGCATTAACTGAATATTCTTTAACTTATAAGCCTTTAAACACTGTTAAAGGACAAGTAGTGGCAGATTTTATAGTTGACCACTCTATGAATGAAATCCCTCTAAACTATCTTGAAATAGAGCCTTGGAAGTTATACTTCAACGGGTCAAGCCATAAAGATGGGACAGGCATAGGAGTACTTGTTATTTCTCCTAATAAAATTCCAACAACACTTAAGTACAAAATTGAAGGCCGTTGTTCTAACAACGAAGCTGAATATGAAGCTTTAATTGCTGGACTTGAAGTATTGTTGGAATTGGGGGCAACGCATGTCGAAATAATGGGAGATTCAGAACTAGTCATAAAATAAGTTACCAAGGAGTACAAGTGCATAAAAGAAAACTTGATTATGTACTTTGTAGTTGTGAATCGACTGTTGAAAAAGTTCGACGCAGTTAGTTTTCGACACATCCCTAGACTGGAAAACCAAGTGGCTAATGACTTGGCTCAGATTGCATCAGGGTATAAAGTTTCGAAAGACAAATTACAAGATGCAATCGAAGTCGAAGTCAGAGGAAGGGTGGTGTCAGTAGGATTAGCCCCATCAGATTTGGAAGAAACTAAGCTTGGATACGCTGATGAAGATAATTTTGAAATCCTGGCAGTTGATAGCATAACTGACAAGGATTGGAGAAAACCTATAGTAGATTATCTAAAAAATCCAATATCTTCGACAGAAAGGAATATCAAGTATCAAGCTTTGAGTTATGTCTTGTTGGGTAATGAATTATTCAAAAAGACTCCTGAGGGAGTATTGGTTAAGTGCCTCAGTGAGGCAGAAGCATACTTAGCCCTTTCAACTGTCCATAGTGGGGCATGTGGGGCACATCAGATAGGCCATAAAATGAAATGGTTGTTGTTTCGACAAGGCATGTATTGGCCTACCGTGTTAAAAGATTGTATTGAATTTGCTAAGGGTTGTCAGGAATGTCAAGTTCACGCTGGCATTCAACATGTCCCTGCAAGTGAATTACACTCTATAGTGAAACCTTGGCCTTTTAGAGGATGGGCTTTGGATTTGGTTGGAAAAATTCGACCAGAATCATCTAAAAATCATTAGTACATTTTGGTGGGTATTGATTATTTTACCAAATGGGTCGAAGCTATCCCATTACCAAATGTTGATCAAGAAGATGTGATGGAATTTATCCAGAAACACGTCATCTATAGGTTTGGGATCCCAGAGACAATTACAACAGACCAAGGATCAGTCTTCACTGGTCGAAAAATGCAAGAGTTTTCTAAAAAAATGGGATTCAAGCTTGTAACGTCCACACCTTATTATGCTCAAGCTAATGGCCAGGTCGAAGTGGCAAATAAAGTAGTTATTGGGTTGATAAAAAAGCACGTGGGAAAGAGGCCAAGAAATTGGCATAAGACATTGGACCAAATACTGTGGGCATGTCGAACGTCCCCTAAAGAGGCAACTAATACTACCCCATTTCGACTGACCTTTGGTCATGACGCAGTTTTGCCTGTGGAAATTTATCTTCAGTCCATAAGGATTCAAAGGCATAATGAGATTCCATCTGAATCTTATTGGAATATGATGCTTGATGAATTAGTAGATTTAGATGAAGAAAGACTCCATGCATTTGAGTTATTGAAAAGGCAAAAGAAAAGGGTGGAGAAGTCTTATAACAAAAAGGTCAAGATTAAAACCTTTTCAGCTGGAGATCTAGTGTGGAAAGTGATCTTGCCTATAGATCGAAAGACCAGATCTTTTGGGAAGTGGTCTCCTAAGTGGGAAGGACCTTTTCAAATTATTAAGGCATTCAGTAATAATGCTTATGAGATTCAAGAGATTGAGGGTGATCTAAGAGTCTTAAGGGTAAATGGGAAATATTTTTAAAAAATATAAGCCTATTTTACAAGAAATTCATATTAAGACGTAAGTTTTATTCAGATTATAAAAGCCAAGATAGGCCATGTGAGGCCAAAATGGCATACAAAGGAAAGATAACAAGTACAATAACATGAAACCCAGGAGAAAGATCATTCATAGTCTCTCCAATTAATAGAGTTAAGGAAGGCAACATAATCTTCGTCAGCTTCATCATCAGAGTTTTGTGCTTTGGAATGTCCTTTCTTGGGTACCTTCATCTTAGTTTCTCTCTTCTTGGCACAAGATGTTGCTCCAGTTGAAGTGTCATTGAGGGCAGTAGTTGTTGCCTCAACTTTCTTTGTCTCCTTAGCCACCTTCTTGGTCACTGCCTTCTTTGAGGAAGTACTCATGCTTGCTTCAGTGGGTGCAAAATATGGATCATGTGAAGAGGATTTTATAGAGGCAAAGCCTTGTAAGGATTGGCCAGTCAACAATGGAAACACGTGAAATTGCTCTTGGGAATATACCCTAAGGTTATGCTATTAATATTCCTTTATGGAATAGAAACTTGTGTCATTGGAACACTAAGTTTTTAAAAGCTGCGTTATTTTCATGATTTCCAAGAAAAGAGGAAGAGTACTTTAATTACAAAGATTAGCAAAGTTTAAGAGAAAATTTTGCAAGTCGAAGAGTTAATAGTAAACAGAAGTATTTAGATAAATGCCACAGGGCATTGAGATTGTCTTTACATAGGGCCTCAAAGGGGCCATAAAACATGATGATCAAAAAAGGAACTACAAACAAGAAATCATGGGACAATCAGAAAGGGAGCTTCAACTTCAACTCAAGAAAGTTGACCTTGTGATTCTAAAGGCGTTTCTCACACAGAGCTTTGTTGAGCTTAGCTGCTGAAAGTTCCTTTTCAAGCGTTTGGGCCTTATCAAGGAAGTCTATAGTGCGCTTTAGCTCTCTGGCCATTTCAGTATCGTCGAAGTCTTTCAGCTCAAGGTTGCGCTTTTCAGCGTTAGAAATCTTGTTTTGCAGTTCTTCAATTTGTTGCTTCCAGGTATCAATGTCCTTTTGGTTCGACTCCACCTCTGCCTGCCTTTTCTGTTGGTCAATCTCCAGACTTTCGACCTTAGCTTCTGATGCGTGTGCTTCATCCTAAGCTGAATGTTCCAGTCCAGTTGTAATTTCAATGTTGTCTTGGATCTTGGGAATGAGTTTGAAGTCCTCAGACATCTGATTTATTAAAGCAGTTAACTCCACAAGGAATTCAGACACATCTTTACTAAGAGTCGAAAGGTCCAGTTTTTGGAGGCTATCTTTCAGGAAGAGAGGAGCAGTTCGATCTGAAAGTAAGACATTGTGGATGTCTCCCTTGAAGAATTTGTCTTTGATCTTTTGAAGGATAGGGCTGGCAAAGTCATCTGGAGCTGGACCCCCGGAACTGGTCGAAGTACTAAGGCTAGTACCTGAAGAGTTGTACTTCTTCCCAAGTATCATCCTGGCATACTCTCGAGGATTCGTCCATTTGAGGGCAGCCAATGGGTCTCCAATGGGGGATCCTCCAGCAGTCGAAGTGATTGTAGGCCCAGGAGTTGGATTGTTGACAAGACCTGTTTCAGCCACAGGTGTATGGGTTTGATCTTGCTCAGTCCTTTCCCTCTCTTCTTCTTAGTCTTCTTTATCTTCGACCTCCTCTTCTTCTGCTTCAGTTGACCTCCCTTCTGCGTCCATGGCAATGGTCTCTGTTTGGTCCAGAGATTATTGGTGAGAAACATCATCCTCTTCATGTTCAGAGCCATCGGTCTGGGATTGTTGAGTGTTGGTCCTGGCTGGCGAATTTTTGTTTGTTTCGTCTGCTTCAGGAGGAGGAACTATAAGAGGGATGGGTTGGTTAATTTCGCTCAGTGAATTATATCCAGAACCAAGGTCGGAGGTAGGGTGATAAGTTGGCTCACCTTGGCTATTCAGGAGAGTTGTTGCAAAGCTGAATGAAGATTATGGTGGGTTAGAACCACCTACATCAGACTGAAAACCACAAGTAAAGAGAATAAGATTGGAAGAAATCTGAGTAGGGAAGGCAAATGCTGAGTAAAAATAGTATGCATACCTGTACAGCTGCGTCATCAGGACTTGAGTTTGCACTCTCTGGATCACCAGCAGTCATTTTCGACGCAACCCTGGAGAGTTGTTTCTTAACACTACTATCAGCAGGTGTCTTCTCAAGAAGTTTGGCGGCCTTTGAGGAGTGGCTCCAGAAGCTTTGGTAAGCTTCCTTTTCTTTTTAACCACTACCTCCTCAGGGGATTCATCATCAGCATCTGGAGGGACAACTGCTTGAGCACCTTTCTTGCCCTTTTTTGAAGGCGTTGGAGGTTTTCGAGCAGTCTAAAAGGTGATACAAATATTAGAAGTTGGTTACAGAAAAAGATTTAGGCAAGGGAGACAAAATACCTTTGTGCCTTCAGTTTCTTTTTTGACTCCTGCAGCACCCTTTGATGAGCTGGTCTTCCTGGCCATAGCTGAAAGACAGATGATTATTACAAGATTAATAATTGAGTGGTTAGTTAAAAATCACAAATCAAGGGCCTTAAACCTTCATATATTTCGGATTCGACACGAACATCCTCGACCCCTATATGAAGGTGTCCTTTGAAACTGTCCAGCGTATGTTTAGTCGCAACCACCTGCTGGGCTTTCGGTTGAGACTGCTTGATGACTCGATTTTGTTTAGGTTAATTCGATTCATTTCATGCATATTTAGTCGTATTTTTATCGAGTCTTTACCGTATTTTATATTATGTACTTATGTTTTCTTTTACTTTGTGATTTCAGGACCAGTATCAGCCATATTGAGGAAAAGGTCAAGAAGTGTCGCAAAAGAGTTGAAAAAGAGCAGAACTGGAGCATTCTGCCTCCCTCTAGCTGAATGGCGTTCGCCATGTGCCATTTTTCATTTCAGCCAAATGGCGTTCGCCATTGGCATATGGCGCTCGCCATGCATCGCAGGAGCAGTTTTGCCAGAAGCAGTTTTTGGACTCAGTTTGAATTCAAATCCTTCCAACTGTTTTGGAACCAAATCCTGTCTATAAATAGGACTTCCCAGCCCAGCATTCATCATCCAATTCTACCCTGCGGAAGCGCTGCCGAATTTTCTTCAGAACTAGAAATTAGTAGCCACAGTGATAATTGCTCACACTGAGTGATTATCACGACCCTTGTATTCTTTTCTTTTGTTACTCCATTGTTGTACTTGGATCAACTTGCAGATTAATACAAATTGTTTTTTCCAGTTTATTTCATCGCATTTTTAGGTTATTGTTTTATTGTTTCGATTATCATTCTCTGCATTTATTTATTTACTGTTGTTTCAAAAAAATTTCTAAAAAACCAAAGAACATAATTTATTAAGAAACCCTAAGTAAAGTAATATGCATGTTTTCAAATTCAGCACTGATAATAATTCAATGATACGTTTAACCATGAATAACTAAATTTGTATGAGCCCGTAGTTTGAGGATCGTCGTCTCGACGGGACTCTGTAGGATATTCAACACTGTTGTATGATCGAAATTCTGGTTTTGTTGTCTAAGTTAACCTTAAGTAGACTAGTCGCAACGGTGAGAGGCTGCTTAACAGCATTCCGTCACGAGAGTGAGAAATGCACTAAGACGAGTCCAACAGAGCGAGAGTTTGAGGCACTCGTCAGATAGTAGGCACAAAACACTGGATCCTAAACACAGCGAGAGCGATTTAGGTATTCTTTTCGGTCTTGCCCGTTTTCAAAAAGCGCCTTTTAATTACCGAGCGAGCGAGAGCAAAATCTTGGGGTTATCTGGCGTGGCTCGATCAATAGCGCGAGAGTGTGAGATTAGGCCTTTAGATCGGTATTTCCTTCAGAACAACTTCGACCTCCACTTCAGCCTCAGAACCTACAGAGTCCCTAAGAACCCCGAAAATCATTCTACGGTCTCAGTTTCCTTATTTGTTCTAAAACCTATTATTTTAGTTATTTTTCTTTAATACTTTTAATCGTGTCTCCTTCCTACTTTAGCCTTACATCGTAATTTTAGGACACTGTCTTTTGACTATCAATCCCGGTGGGTTCGACAATCTTTTAAAACTACGCGATACCCTGTATGCTTGCAGTATCTATCCGACCAAACACGTAAAGT
Organism: Lathyrus tuberosus; assembly: GCA_022829125.1. NCBI lineage: Eukaryota > Viridiplantae > Streptophyta > Magnoliopsida > Fabales > Fabaceae > Lathyrus > Lathyrus tuberosus. Next base: position 101,950 of record JALAZF010000803.1, on the reverse strand, counting down.
CGCGATCACTGCTGTCGAAGGAGTTTTAGGTGCTCACCACAGACAAACTAGTCTGGAAATGGGGGGGCAAGTGCCACTCCAAAATCAGCGTTAGGCAGTCGAGGGAACTTTGGAGGAAAGAGTTCAAAAGCCACCTCATAACGTTTCTCAAGAGGAACGTTTGAAGGGATTTTCAACTGATCCATTTTTTGTAGAAATTTCTCCTTCAAAGTGACAGCAGCCTCACGAACGGTTCGACTAATATCATATGGTCGATAGACAGTTTCAAAGTACTTTTGGAAGGCCTGAATTTCTTTGACATGAATGAACTTACTCTTCTTGGTCTTCTTCTGCACATCAAGAAAAGCTTGGTCAATTAATGAAGAGAAGGCAGCAACGTCAAGAAATTGTTCACTATAGTACTTCGACCACCAGTTGTGAAATGGTTTAGTGCACAAAAATATGGGTCAAAAGTGCACAGGGGAAAGAGTTGTTTTTCTCACGTTCCACCGGTCAAAAGCGACTGCAACACTTCCCTCGTCAAAACTGGCAGTATGAAGGACTACATGGCCTTTCTTCCCATACAGACACTTGGGGAAAATTTGAGCCAACCCAAACTATCGAGAGACAAGATTTGGTTGGTAAGCAATCAAGGCTGCCATATCTCTTCCAAGATTTAGCCTCTGAATGATAAATCTAGGAATCAAAAAGGCTTCCCAGATTAAAACAGATTCGGCATCGAGTTTTGTGGATGAATCAGGGAATGGCCTTGTAAACCACTCAGGTCCACATTTTCTTTCAGCAAAAGGGACCATACTGGGTGTGAAATCATATCGCTTGGCGAACATCATAATGTAACTAGAGAAGGCTCCTTTAAGATTTTCTCCATCATCAGTGGGTGTGAGTTTCACCAGGCGAGTACCTTCGACCCTCCTTTCTTTGATCTCAACAGAGTCCTCATCGACTTGCCCTTTTCTGGGAATGCTAGCTTCGAAAGTTGCATTAAGCCATAATTGAAGCAGCCAGAGGGGGCCATTCAAGTGAACAGTACCTTGGGCCTCCAAGTATTTGAGTCGAGTCGGCCCTTCGCTGAGAGACTCATAGAGGTTTGCCAAAATCAACCCACTAAGGCAAACTCCTCTGTTGTTGTGAAGTTGGTTGGCCAGAGTGAGATATTTCTTGGCCACCTGTAGGGATTTCGAGCAAAAGACATACCTCGACAACCATATGGTGAGGAATGCAATATGTTCCTTGTCAGTTATGTCTTCAGTGTCACTTTTGTGGTAGTTTATGAAGTGGGTGTATGTGAGCTTGGAGTCAGAGATCCCTATGGTATCCTCTGCATCAGTATCAGAATCATATGAAATGCCATCTGGTCGAAGACCTGCAGTGGCAGCAAGGTCGAAGAGTATGGGAGTAACCATCCCACAAGGAAGATGAAAGGTGTAGTGGGTACTATCCCAAAAGTAGAGTGACCTTTTCCCATCTGGTCAGCCAGAGGTCAAAATCCTTTAACTGGTTAACAACTCTTACCAATCTAGTACCAGCATGAAGATACCTAAGATCCATCTTAGTCAAAGTGGGTGTATCAGGGGAAGCTTCATTTTCTTTAGGGTTGCTCTTTTGCCCTAAAGGTTTTGATTTACGGTAAGAAGGGAAAAACTCACTAAGCTTCTCATCAGTGGGTTTAACATCAGCTAAGGGGCCACCTAAAACATAAGGTGTGTCAGAAATAATGAGAGGGATTATTACCTGAGACTCGTAAATACACCTCGCTTCCACAAGAAGGGGTTCTGGCATGAACTGTTGATTCTTCACCACCTTAGGTCCTGGAATGTTGGCCAAATGGTGGAAGTGTTTACTTGAACGATGTGGCTTTACCTTTTTGAACTTTTATTGCTTGGGGAATGGTTTGAGAAGACGCCATTGTTGGAAGTTAAATAGAAAATGAGAATGCGTTCATGGTTTTTTTTCTTGAGAGAGTTTGAAGAACGAAGAAATAGGTTGCAAAAATCATGAGAATGCGAAAGTTTGCAAATTGGAGAAAAAGGGTATTTATAGGCGTTTGGAAGATAGAGGGATTGTGAATCTACCATTAAAATAAATACGATAGTGGGACGCATGTCCTCTTTTGAAATTGTTGGATAGTGGTGGTTATGATCAGACTGCAAATGTCTAGTCCCAAGAAAGGTGATGATGAAAACTGTTCGCAAATACGGCTGAAAAGACGTTTGAAGATTTGCCATCATGACATGACGTCATAAGCATGGTTGAAAGAAACTGAATAGTTTCTAGATCGTGGGTTGGTCAGTTATGACCATGTCTTTCATAGTCGAATGATCATGCGTCGAAAAATTATTTTATCAAAAAATGACCTTCATACCAACACTGGCGAAAGGGCATTTTTGGGGGGGCAATTTGTTAGCTCCTAATTTCGACGCTACATGATTTCAAATAATTTGGCTTTTAAAGAAGTTATTCTTTAAAATAATAAGCCAAAGAAGAAGGCTTCGACCAGAAGGTCTTCGACCATATTTTTTGAAAGCCTGAGTCGAATGGAATGATTTCAAGACTTCAAATACTTCTAAGTCCAAAGAATCAATTTGACAGGGTAAATTGGCTATGGATGACGCGCTGTAGTTATAACTGAATAGTGGAGGGAAGTTCTACTATTTGAATTTGAAAAAAGGACAAGTGGCGAAGATCCAGTAGTTGAAGACATGCAAAGTGCCAAATGGCGTGATCTAGGAGTAAACCGTCAAATGGTGGTTACTTTAGACTATTATAAATAGGTTGGTCTTAGAGTTAGAATATGTGTGAAAAAATCATATTTGTACAAGTAACTCTATATTCACTCAAAGTATCCAGTGTGTCGAGAAACAAGTGAAGTGAGAATGTACGTGATTGTAATCACCATTATCCTTTATTGCAATGTAATTTACTTTGAAGTTTCTGTTTTAGATTCTTTACTTTGAAGTCTTTTCACAAACTTTTACCTTTCAAGTCATTTATAGTACCGAGTCTTTGCTCTGTAGTTTTACATTAAAAAGTCTTTACTTTCAAGCATTTACATTTCTGCATTTTAAGATCTTTATACATTTCTTTCCAACATTTAACTCCAGTTTTTTACCAAACCTTTACATTCAGCCTTTCTTTTCTTTGATGTGTTGTTCGACTTAAACATTTCTTTGCTTTTTATCACTTTCATTTTCATTTCAAAACACGTTCTTTTATTTACATGCACTGTTGAAATGTATACTTTGCCCAATTGTGAAATATTCTAAATACACCCATAGCACATGTCCTAGGATCAATCTGATCGATCCTGTAAGTTACTAGAACTTTGTTGTTTTAGAAGATCAACGGTTGTTTACCAATTTTCAAGGTAAACAATAAGTAAAAGGTTTAGTGTTATTGATGTTTTTGTTGTTAAGATGAGATTAAATGTTCTTTGTTATTATTGAGATTGAAGGTTTTATGTTGTTGTTGTTGTTGTTGTTGTTGAGATTCAAGGTTTAATGTTGTTATTGCTGTAACTATTTGTCCTTTATAGTGTGTTTGAATGAAGCATTTTAATGAAGGAATGTAATATTTTGAGGGAATTTAAAATGAGTTGGACAAAATTTACTGTTTTGATAAAAAAGAATTGTTAAAATGATGGAAATCTACGAAGTATTTTATCCAAGTTAAATTTAAGGATTTTGAAATGACACCTAAAATCAAAGAATTTGAAATTCCTCTCATATTCTATAGAATGTGAGTGTCAATTTGGTTATTATTATTATTATTATTATTTCAAAATTTACAAGTTGGTCCTCATAGTTTTCAAATTTTTAAAGTTGGCCCTTAAAATTTTTCAAAAAAAATGCAAATTAGCCCCTTTAGATTTTTAAAAATTGCAAATTAGTCCTTATGTTCTAAATTTTTTAATTTGGCCAAAATAATTTAAGATTTATATAAATGAACACAAATTTTAACAATGAATAATTGAACATTCTATCAAAATAAAAGATTTGTTCTAAAATGTGTTATTATTCCAACTATGGAGAAAAGTCCTAAAATGTGTTAGAACAAGATTTGTTCATGACATATATCTCTTGGGTTTTGATGATAACAAAGTATTAAAAGAACAATGGTGTTATCTAATGTGTGTTCCAAGTATCCAGGTTCTAAGGCTTGTAAAGAAGGCATTCAGAATCTGATATAAGAACGCATTTGAGAGGAGCTGAGTTACTAGCTTCTAGTGAATCAAAACCTGAAGAACACTCTAAGTGATTTCTGGCGTAGACTCTGAAGTTGGAGACCTCAGCACCAGAAGGGCAACATATTTTCTCTATACTAAGTTAATGTATCAGCTTCTGGTGAACATTCAGAATTAGTAATAAAGCTTGAGTTATCCATGTTGTAGAAAGCAAACTGCATTGTCAGATCAGCTTGTCAGCTAGAGTCTATTTTTCAAAAGGCTCGAAAAGAGTTGACATGTTTTACGGATATCTACTCTCAACAACTCTATAGTACAAGATTACATGGAAGACACAGTGATGAAACATGTTACACAATGGATTAAGATATTTTGGTGTATCTCTCTTCAACGTCTCTTGTACTATGGAAAAATAAATACACTTGCTCAAGTTATCTCTTCCAACGGCTAGTCTTCTACAACTTCTATATAAGCTACTGAAGTTTAAAAATGATGTCTTCAACAAGGAGCAATCAAAATGGTAAATATATAAGGTAAGCCAAGAAGGATAGAAGTGTTCTACACTTCTATCTGGATGGAGGAATAACAAGATCATAAAATAAGCAACACAATCGAGTATGAAGAATTTATGTTATATGTTGTAAATTGTAATAAGCCTTAATATTTCTTAAACATTGAATATCTTAGAAATCTTAAGTGCTTAAATGTCTTTTTTAAGGTGATTACCATGTACCTCTGATTTTGTATCAAGTACACCGTGTTCTCTATTCTGCTAAACATGATTGTTTAGTAGTTTAGATAAAGTCTCTTGCTATGTGCTTGAGCATCAAAGTCTCTTGCTGAGAAGCTTGAGGAAAGTAAGCCTCATGCTATGTGCTAGAACATTGAATGTCTTGATCAGTTATTGATTGAGCAGATAGTCTTAGACTGTGAGTCTGAGTAGAAGTCTTGGGCCTGAGGGGGTTAAGCAAAAGTATTAGGTTCGTGGAACCTGAGCAAGGAAGTCTTGAGTTCCTGGAACTTAAGCAACGAAGTCTTAGGCCTGAGGGCCTTGAGCAGAAGTCTTGGATTCATGGAATCTAAGCAGGGAAGTCTTGTACCGAGGGTCTGAGCAGAAGTGTTGAGTCTGGGGGGCTTAAGCAAGGAAGTCTTGGGTTCGTGGAACCTAATCAGAAGTCTTGGACCTGAGGAGTTTAAGCAAAAAGTCTCAGGCTGAGAGTCTAAGCAAACAAAAGTCTTATGCTTAAGTGCATAAGTGATTTTAATCATGTTTTGGTTATAGTGAAAATCTCTTGTGATGTAAGGGGATTGGACTACTCTCTTTTAGGAGGAACCAGTATAAATCTTTGTGTGTTCTTTATCTTTTATTTGTTTTTGTTAACATTTCGCTGCAACCTATAATTAGAATCCGAACACCAGTTTAGATTCTGAACTCTGATTAGAGGCAAAGTTAAGAAATGGAAAACACAATTCAATTCCCCCTTCTTGTGTATTTTTCTCACCTTTAGTTGGTATTAGAGCGTGGTCTGTGCATAAGACTTAACAGTGGTGCAGATAATATCCAATGAGAAAAATATGTCTGTTAAATACTTTCCTTCAAGAAAGAGTTAAGTACCACATGAAAAATATTACACTGTTAATCCTACCATATTCAAAAGGTGATTCTGGTGAATTTAAATGACGGATTAAGCCAAATATATTTTTTAATTCATTGATCTTAATAAAGGGTTTTGATGAAGGTATATAGAATACTCTTGAGAACGGTATTACTATAGAAGTCAATGGTGTAGGGACGATCAAACTCTGAAAGTCTCTCACACCAGATCAGAAGAAGTTTATTGAAAATATCTTTAGAGTTAGATGCATTATGGTAGGTGTCCTATCTCATTTTGAGTATATCAACATCATTGATATGTCTAATGCTCAAGAAAATCTTTGAATCCTTGTGTTCTTATTTGAAGGGAATCAGGTTGAAGCTTATTAAGTTACACTTCATATAATTTTTCAAGCAAATTCTAAGAAGTTTGCCTGGTGATATTAAACCATAAAGTCACATCTTCTCAAGAAGTCAAAATTTTGAGTATACTATGTCTTGAAAGATTTGATATCATTCTTCAAAGAAAATAAATGGAATTAGATGATGAAAAGCTGTCAAACAGATTATCCTTCCTCAAGTCTCTTGAAGAAAATTCCTCTAGAATGTTCGAAGATGTGGATTTAACCTTCCCTATCTAAGGACTCTTTCAACTGGCTGAAAGGAATGTGATATATGTTGATAGAAGAGTAACTTCAGAAGCTTCTGGAATATTCTTATTTTAAATAATTTCCCAAATCTTAAGAATAATGAGAAATACTACTAGAAAAACCCAAAAAGAAAAATGTCAGAGATCTTCAAGGTCTATTATAATGAAGCTGGCATAATTGTAGATTCAGAATCTGATGAAGAATGTAATATGAAATTGATGGTCATTACTTCTTTTGAAGAATCAATCTGAATCCGGGAATAAAAATCATTTATTGAAGAGAAAGAGATAACTCCAGTCTATCTTGCTTCAATATTGATAATAAGGAGTCTGCATCTAAAGATAATATCTTAAGTGACACCATTGCTACTTTGGAAATTTAAGGTTATCATAGAATTTGTGTTAAAGGAAAATTCTATGAGAAACCTTTTATTTCTTCTTATGTTTGTGACAATAATATGATAGTGTTATAAACTTGTTTTATGCCAATCTCTGATAGCAAACATTATCTGAATCGATGATTGTCAAATTTCAAAGTCAAAAGATTTAATCCAAGACAATGAAATCAAAGACTCTGCTAAGAACAAGATTTTGTTAGTATCATTACTCATCCTAGACTCATACTCTAGAATGAATTATGGTACTGCGTAACTGCTATCAGATTGAGGCATAAAGCAAGAAAAAGCCTGTCATGACTAACACTTCTGGACTCATAGAAATATGAGTATCAATATCTATATTTGTATTTGCTGCAGATATGACAGAAGAAAGGAGCAAGGCATCTTCCATGGTTGTTTACAGTATGTGATGGAAGAAGAGCCTACATCCCAGACTCAAGTGTTAAAAGCTTGAAGTTTGGTGGAGAAAGTGGAATCATTGGTGTAAAAGCCAATGAATAGGAATCCACTCAAGATAATATTCAGATTCCATGGTCAGATCTGAATACTCATCTGGAGCATGACTAAGAAAACAAAAAAAAGTTATGTTATGTTCTTTCCTTGCATATTTCTTGACAAAATAAAATATTTATGTATGAATAAGTACAAAGTTTCTGTTATATCTCTAGAGAAATTCTTTTAAGAATCTTCGAAGATCTTTAAGAAGAAATTGTGTTGTATTTGTCTATACTGAATATGTCATTAACTAGGTGATGATCATATTTAGGGAATCAGTACCTTCACCTATTGTGATAATACTTTTGCTAGTTAGTTGTCAAAGAAATCAATTTAATATTCATTAATCAAGCTTGACTCTAGTTCCAAGAGAAAAGCCTTGATTCTGAATAGAATATCATGGACTGATGACTATCATAAGGTATCTCAATTGAAGTCTAATCCTACTAGACTCTGATGATATATAGCTTCTGAAAAATTGTCAGTCTCTGAGATTCAGAAAAGGAATCTTTACTTCTAATAAAGCAGTTTAAGTAAAAATCTTTTCAAAAAACTTTGTTTACTTAAAACTCCATAAATTTGATTATCATCTAGTGGATGCAAGAAATCTGATGGGTAAGAACCTTAGGGTAATCATGTTTTATTTTATATATTTCTATTATATTTATCCCTTATCTGTGTGAAACATCATTTTAAGTCTTCTTTCTGGTCTTATGACAAAATTCTTATTCCTTTAGAGTCTTGATCAATTTCTTTTTTGTTTTCTTTTGTGTTGTTCAAACCAAACTCGAGATGAATTCTCTAGTCAATTCTCCTTTGAACTAATTATTTGTCATCAATGAAAAGTTTATGGATTTTGATGAGCTGCTTAAACTTGGTTTTAACTTTTGGAAGATTGTGTCTGAACAAGGTTGGAATGGATACTTTGATATGCTTTATGGTTTCACCTATCCAAGTCTTGTCAAAGAGTTTTGGATTAATGCCTCCATTATTGAGCTAAGTTCTGAGTGTGATATTCTTTCCAAGGTTTTTGGTGTTTCTTGTGAGGGCAAGGTGTCTTAATACTCAGTCTTTATTTTAATGATGTCAAAACGTGTACTAGCTCATAGTGTGTAATTTGGGCGGTATCATCGCGTCATAGCCTACATTCATACTTCACAATGCACAAATATCTCAAAATCACATGTCTATGCATATAGAAGAGTCTCATATATTTCTTGTGTGTGTTTGATCATGTTGGGAGTCATAGGGATGCATAAACATAGCCTAGGTGGAACAAACTATGACGAAAAATTCGTTTTTGGGAGTTTAAGGTGTTTGAGTTGACTCAAACCCTGTTCTGGTAGACTCATGAAAATTGATTTTCAGTCATTTGTTCTCGGGTATGCTCGCGTCGACCCTTGGGTCGACTCATACTGTTAACATTTGTATCTACATTTTTTTAGAAATCTATTGTCGACGCATGGACCCTGTTCCGGTCCACATTTGCATAGTTTTATTCACGGGTCTACTCAAGTCGACCCTCCTTATTTTTTGGTTGACCGTTCGCTAAAAACCTGTCATTTTTCTGATCTCTCTCAATTTCAAATTGCTGTTATTTTTGTTAGTTGGTCATGGGATCATATATATTCATTGTACCTCATTTTTTAACAATAACAAGAAAAAGTGAAAGATATACACTGAATTTTTCTCTCATCATCTTCATCCTCATTCTTGCATTTTCTCAACAATTACACATAACAATTTTTGTTAATCTCTTGCATCATTGAGGTGATAACGTCCAAACATAGGATTGTGTATCTAGTTTGGGGTGAGTTTTTCAGTGGGTTTTTTCTTAAATAAAACTATTAGGGTTTTTCCCTCCAAGATCGTGTGGATTTGGGGGATTTTGTGACAAATCTTTGCTTCATAGATTCAGCCGAGCGAAGGTGATTGAAGAACGGCGGGTTCGTTCAATCTAGTAGTGATAATTGGAGGATTGTGCAAGAAAGATTTGGGTTCGAAATGTGTGAGATTAAAATCAGCCGAGCGAAGGTGATTGAAGACCGAAGAGTTCATTCAATCTAGTAGCGGTAAACGGAGGTTTATTCAACATGTTCGAGGCACTTGATTCGACTTGAATCAAAGGGAGATAAGGCATAGTATCAACATCAACAAGTATTCTTGAGTGTGTGGTGACTATGGCTTCTCTTGTAAAAACATTTGCAACAAGATAATACATATCTCAATTCTAGTTTTAGAATTGGGGGCAGGCGTACCCAAAGCGAGGACGAAAGGGGAACTGCCTAAACAAATCTGGTGTTGTTCTCTCTTTCCCTATCTCTTTAATTTTTGAACTGTTTACATTTGTGCAAAATCAATTGATTGATAAAATTTTGTTATAGTGTAGTGCTTAAAATATGGTTTGAAAACTCATTACAATCACTTTGATTGTAATTGGAAAAATTATGCACTACATTTACATAGAAATTAACACTTGGGGTGTTTTGCACACCAAGTGTTCGATAAATTGATCGCTCACAAACTGTTTGTGAAATTGTCAATTTTGGTTTACTTTTTATTAGTCATTGTAAATTGCACAAAATTAAGTGGATTCAAGTATATTGATTAATAATCAAATTAGTGATTTGAATTCTCATTGAGTCTATCATTCTGTTTGGCTTACGCATATCTGATCTTTTCGATAACGGTTTGTTTAAACGACATAGTTCCTCGGCCTCTTCCGCAAACATTTTTAAAATCAAATTTTTAAGTGCCAACTCTCTTTTAAAAAGTAGTGATCTATTCAACCCCCCTTCTAAATCAATTGCCATCATCTAACAAGTGGTATCACGAGCACCGGTTCATCTAGTGCTTCACATACAACTTTTTAGAAAATGGCTAACGAACCAAAAGGGGCTTACAATAGAGCACCGGTTTTTAACGGTGAGAACTATAGTTAATGGAAAGATTGTATACGTGTGCATATCAATTCTATTGATAGAAAGGTATGGAACGTTATACAAAATGGTCCCATGGAAATTACCATGACCAATGCGGATAACGTTGTTGTGCCTAAGCCGCAAGCACAATGGAATAAAGAAGATGAGAAAAAGTATAACTACGATTGGAAAGCTAGAAATATTAGGATCTCCTCTTTGGGTGTTTATGAGTATTATAGAGTTTCACATTGTACGACTGCTAAAGCTACGTGGGACGCATTGCAAGTTGCCCATGAGGGAACTAATGACGTCAAACTAGCTCGAATCAATACTTTGACACAAGAGTTTGATCTCTTTCACATGAAGCAAGGGGAAATCATTACCGACATGCAAAAGAGATTTACTCATTTAATCAATAGACTAAACTCACTTGGTAGACCAGTTTCCAATGACGTTGCTACTAATAAAATATTGAGGTGTCTTACTAGGGAATGACAACCAAGGTCACGGCCATAAAGGAAGCCAATGACCTCGTGACGTTGGACATCACAACTTTATTTGGGAAGCTTGAGGAACATGAGAAAGTGCTCATTAGTCTTGACCAATTTGAGAAAAGAGAAAAGAAAGAAAATACCAAGATCAAAGATGTGGAAAAAAAAGTCAATAGCTCTAAAGGCTTCTAGTTCAAAGTCCCCCACAAATAAGCTAAGTGAGAGTGAATCGATCGATGACGATGAAGAAGATTCGAATGAGGATATAAGACTATTTGTGAGGCGATACAATCACTATATAAAGAAAAACGGTATTCAACATTCGGAAAAGAACCTCGTCAATTTTAGAAGACAAACAAGGTCTTCCGAGAATAAAGGTAACAAGAGTGGAAAAACTAAAGGGTCTTGCTATAATTGTGGAAAAGTCAGCCATTATAAGCCGGATTGTCCATTGATGAAGAAGGACAAGGGAAAGGAAAAAGAGTTGTCCACAAAAGAAACAAGGTAAACCTAGAAGATCTTATATCGCTTGGGAAAGCGATAATGAGTCATCTAGTGAAGAGAGTTCAAGTGACGAAGAAGAGTTCGTTAACCTTTGCCTCTCCGCTCATCAAAGGAAAAAGAATAAAAAGGTAAGACATGCTAAATATGATAAATCTAACAAAATGTCTCATTCTGAATTACAACATGCTTTTGATACTCTACACCATGAGGCTAAGGAAGCCTTTAAATGGTTAGCTTCAAATAAACAAATATTTTCTCATTTGGAGCAAAAGATCTCTGATTCCGAAAAGGAGTTAGAGGCTCTCAAAAAGTCTATGGTGGAAGTAACAATGGTAGATGTTGAGGAAGACAAGAGTAGATGGTTAAATTTTGGTTGTGAAACTTGTCATATTTGGAAAAAAAAGAGGTTAGAACTCTTAGAGCCAAACTTGACAAGGATCTAGAACCAAAGGTCACTTTTTCTATTGATAGATCACATTTTAAGAAAAGCATGATTAATCCATATCAAAAATACACTTATGTGATTAAAGATCAATCTAACAAAAGTCCTAAATGCGTTTATCAATGGTTGCCCAAATGCAATCAAGTTTTCACTCACAACCAAGACCGCAATAAGAATTGGGTACCTATTTCCCTTTATTGATTGTGTAGATACAACGTCTTGAGACCACGGAGAGAAGATGGGTTCTCGATAGTGGATGCTCAAGACACATGACGGGAGACATTTCTCTTTTCGTTGACTTTGTGGCAAAGAAAAAGGGATTTGTGACCTACAGAGACAACAATAAAGGGGAAATACTCGGCAAAGGTAGTGTAGGTAATCCCTCTTCTACTACTATCTCAGACGTGCTACTAGTTGAGGGTCTTAAACACAATCTAATTAGCATTAGTCAATTATGCGACAAGGGTTATAAAGTCTCATTTTCAAAAGATTGCTGCATAATTGAAAATAATGATAAAAAGGAGGATGTGTTTAAAGGTCTGAGGGTTAATAACGTCTATATGCTAGACTTGAGTGAGGTATCATTGAGTAACGACAAATGTCTCGTCACCATGAGTGAAGATTCATGGTTATGGCATAGGCGTTTGGCGCATGTCAATTTCGATTTGCTTAATAAGATAGTCTCTAAGGATCTAGTAGTTGGCTTACCCAAAATCAAGTTCTCAAAGGATCACTTATGTGATGCGTTCCAAATGGGGATGCAAACAAGGATCTCGTTTAAGTCTAAAAACATTGTTTCAACCACGAGACCCCTTGAACTCCTCCATATGGACCTATTTGGACCATCTAGGATTAAGAGGTTAGGTGGTAACTACTATGGTTTTGTGATTGTCGACGACTATTCTAGGTTTTCCTGGACTATTTTCTTAGCAAGCAAAAGCGATACTTTTTCGGATTTTGAGAAGTTTGCCAAGCTCTCTCAAAAACAAATTAAACACAAACATTGTAACAATCCGAAGTGATCATGGAGGTGAGTTTGAAAATCATCTTTTTGAAGAATTTTGTGATAAGCATGGGATTGATCATAATTTTTCCGCACCACGTACCCCTCAACAAAACGGGGTTATGGAACGTAAAAATAGAATTTTGGAAGAATTGGGAAGAACTATGATCAATGAGAGTGGCCTTCCTAAATACTTTTGGGCCGATACCATTAGTACGGCTTGTTACGTTTTGAATAGGGTGCTCATCCGTCCTATTCTAAACAAAACTCCGTATAAGCTTTTGAAAGGGAGAAAGCCTAACGTATCACACCTTCACGTCTTCGGCTGTAAGTGTTTTGTGTTGAATAATGGTAAAGAGACTCTTGGTAAGTTTGATTCTAAGGTCGACGAAGGTATCTTTCTTGGATACTCTCAGTCTAGTAAGGCATATAGGGTATACAATAAGAGGTTACTTACTATTGAGGAGTCCATACACGTTACTTTTGATGAGTCTTATCCGAAAAATGTCGGAAAAGGTACTTCTTTTCATGGTGCAGGTGTATCTTCAGAAGACATAATCAAGGACACTGATAAAGGGATTGATAAACCTGAAGCAGTGCATGTTTAGGAGGAAAAAGATCACCATCCTGATAATATTGAGGAGGATCATCTGACTAACAACGATGACCTTCCTCCAGCTTGGAAGTATTCTAAAGACCATCCCATCGACAACATACTCGGTGATATCTAAAAGGGAGTAACTACGAGATCCAAGCTAAGTAACTTCTGTTATCACTTCGCTTTCGTCTCACAAATTGAGCCTAAAAACTCTAAAGAGGCCTTACTCGATGAACATTGGTTTTTATCAATGCAAGAGGAGTTAAATCAATTTAAAAGAAATGAGGTTTGGGACCTTGTCCCTCCTCCGCGAGGCCATCGAGTAATCGGTACCAGATGGGTGTTTAGGAACAAGCTTGATGAAAATGGAGTCATAACTAGAAATAAAGCGCGCTTAGTTTTGCAAGGGTATAACCAAGAGGAAGACATAGACTATGAGGAAACTTATGCGCCTATTTCCAGACTCGAGGCTATACGGCTGTTGCTAGCTTACACATGTGCTAAAAATTTCAAATTATTTCAAATGGATGTAAAAAGGGCTTTTCTAAACGGTTATATTAATGAAGAGGTTTATGTAGCCCAACCTCCTGGTTTTGAATCTCATGAGTACCCTAATCATGTTTATAAGCTAAAACGCACTTTGTACGGTCTCAAGCAAGCCTCTAGGGCTTGGTATGAGCGTCTTAGAAATTTTTTACTAGATCAAGGGTACCCTAGAGGGAAGGTTGACACAACCCTCTTCATTAAATGTCAAGGAAAACACTCAATTTTGGTACAAGTATATGTAGACAATATAATATTTGGTTATACTAACATGAATATGGTCAAGGAGTTCTCTAAGTTGATGCAGGGAGAGTTCGAGATGATCATGATGGGGGAGCTAAACTATTTCCTCGGATTGTAAATCAAGCAACTTGAAGAAGGGACGTTCGTAAGCCAGATGAAGTATTGTCTTGAGCTACTCAAGTGCTTCGACATGGATAACTCAAAAGCAATTGACACTCTAATGCCTACTTATGTTAACTTGAGTCGAGATAAGAATGGCAAGGATGTAAATGTGAAGAAATATAGAGGTATGATAGGTTTTCTCCTCTATCTTACTGCATCCCGACCAAATATCATGTTTTGTGTCTGTATGTGTGCTAGGTACCAATCATGTCCCAAGGAATCACACTTAAAAGCTGTGAAGTGCATACTTAGATACCTATGTGGTACTCTAAAGTATGGGCTTTGGTATTCCAAGGGAAGTGATTTCTCTTTGGTTGGCTATTCCGATTCTGACTTTGCCAATTGCAAATCGAATAGGAAAAGCACGAGTGGCACTTGTCATTTTTTCTCAAATTCCTTAGTGAGTTGGCACAGCAAAAAGCAAGTTTTCGTTGTTGTGTCAACAGCTGAGGCAGAATACGTTGCGCCCGGTAGTTTTTGTGCTCAAGTCTTGTGGCTTAAGCAATAATTACTCGACTTCAATGTTAAACTTGAACGTATTCCCACTTTGTGTGACAATACAAGCGCCATTAATTTAACCAAAAACCCTGTACTATATTCACGCACGAAACATATTGAAATTCGCCATCATTTCCTTAGGTATTGATCGAAAAAATAACAAGTGTACTATTTTAACAATGTAGTAATAATAGGGGTTATCCCCAGTATCGATCTCGAGGACTGCGTAGGAAATATAAGTTCTTATAGTAATTCAATTGAACAAAAGGTCATATGGGTTTTGAAAATTGTTTTTAAAATTGAAATAAACGATAAGAAAATTAACAGAATAAAATCTACTTTTTAACAAATATGAGCAGCATGCTAGGGAAAGTGTATGAATTGTACTGCAAAAACTCTAAATCCTTATTCGATGAAACATTACTCTAAACAAACCTTACCGATTCTTAAGGTTATTTTTTCCTAATTCCTTAGCGGAAAAACCTTTGAGATTCTATCTTTACCCTAATTCCTTAGCGGTCAAGAAAGAATGACAAGCAATATATTTGATCAAGAATAATCCGATTATTACAGGGTATCCCCATTTCTAGGCAATATCTACTGTAATATTATTATGCAAAAGCGTTAGGTTGGTTAGTCCGACCTAAACCCTAACCGTAAATCAATTTCAATTTGTCCGGTCGAAAAGCATTAAAAACATTGTATAACAAAAGATTAAGGGAAAAAGTAATATTTCATAGAACAATTAAAATTCAAGCTATTACAATGCAATTCAGGGACACCCCCTAGCATTGGGGGGTTTAGCTACTCATAGTTCTAAAAGAAATTACAAAATAAAAGTAAGCCATTACAAGATTATTGGATGACTACGATCTTCAATTGCTTCCGCTCATGAACAATCTTCGTTCTCCAAAACCCTTGATGGCATCCAACTGTAGCGTAAAATATTCCGTCTGTCTAAAAAGTTATTTATAGCTTCTTAAAAACAAGTCTAAATAGCCCCAATTCACCCAGATCGATTGGAAATATCCAAAGTGCCCCCACAACTTAATATAGGGAGAAAATATGGAAAAATTCAGAAAATCAGCGTCAAAGCTGACACGGGCCGTGTCAGCCAACACTGTCGGCCGTGTCAGCTTGCTGGATTTTATAACCGAAATTGTTTCGATCATAACTTTTGATCCGTAAATCTGTTTTGGTCCCCGTTCGAAGCGTCGAAAAGCTAATGAAGAGAACTACAACATAGTACAGACAAGGAACTTGATTACCCAATATTTTTCCATGTTTGTTGAATTTTAGATCCATGCATCCTCTGCTTCATTCCAAAACTCTTCTAAATTCCCGGGACTTCCATTTTCTTCGCACGAGTCCTTTGGCCTTTTCCACTCAGACCTGAAACCATTGAAAACTACCAAACCAAAGCATAAAATGCAACATAATTGAAATAAAACAACAAATCATAAAATGCGAGCATAAAATACGACAAGTAAAATTGAATTGAAAAACAATGAAAAGACAAATAAAGTACTACCGATTTTATGGATTGATGCCGAATAAGTGACGGAAACATAGTATAAATGGTGACCGATCACAACCCCAAACTTATCTCATTGCTTGTTCTCAAGTAATGCTCGAGACATCAGAAAGTTCACCCCCGAATTAATCAAAAGTATCTTACCACAATACCGTTGAGATCTTTCGCAACTCTCTTTCCACTTTCCTTTCAACGTTTCCTTCTTACCCGGTTTTTTTTTACGTTCCACTACACTTCCACATCAAAGTACCTCTTTACCTGTCAGCTTTTCACACTCTCACCAAATCTCTCGAGTTAAAGTGTTTACACTCAATAAACATAGCATGCAAAGTCAACTCATAAGCTTGAATAACATCTATTTTCATCTCATACGCACACAACACACACTTTTTGAGGGCTTTTATGGCTGTAACGGGGCTTAGGGACAAGGTGGGATAAACAAACAAAAGGGAAAAACGAGTGGTTTTTTGGCTCAGACTCAGTTTCGTCATTCTTATCACTGTGTTATTTGTTCTGTTTCACAATCAAGGGTATCGGGCACTATTTTGCTAGGATTCTTTAGTTTCTACTCAATTGTTTCTTTGAGCTTACTTTTTGAATTCTTCAAACTAAATTCTCCTCTAGGTAAGTGTTTTCTTCTTTCTTTTCTCTTTTTTTTTTTCTTTTTCAAAACTTTTCTTTCTTTTTTTTTTCTTTTTGCACTTACCTAGTTCTTATAGGTATCCCAACCTCAAACTTATAATTTTTCACAGATAAAAAATCAACAACACTTATCTGAGCAGGGTGAGGGAGTGTTTGGGCTCATGGTTTAATTATGCGGTTAATAAACAAAAAAAGGGAAGAAGGCTCGAGGGGGGTTAATGAAGGATAACATAAAAAGGGATGGCTGGAAAGGCTCGGGGTTAGAAACAAACAAGTGCCTCAGTGTGTATATGTGTGCATTGAAATTCCAACAGATAAGTACGCAAACTAAAAGTGACAGAGACATACCTGAAGAACTTTCATGATGATAATGTGTTTGGCTTTTTATGATCCTCACCATGTTTGATATAGCTTACAGGTTTCAAGGTACCTTTAGTGTGATGTAGCTTCATCTCCGTCTCGGGTGCACAGTACTCCCGTATCAGTCCGGTGTCAAAAAGTCGCGTCCAATCATTCACTTCAGCAGTACCAACTTTTAGGGGTTTCCTGGAGATCAATTATAGGTTGCGTCTTCTCATCCACTAACTACAAGCCTCATCATTCATCCGGCACAAATACCTTCAATCTGTAACACACGAAATACAAAACACACCAATCAACGGTACGAAGATGAAATAACATAAATAAAAATACTGAAAGAAATAAAACCCCCCACACTTGAACTAAACATTGACCTCAATGTTTTAAAACAAGTTAGAGAGGGGAACTCACAGAGCCTCACTGCGGAGGGACAGAGTTATAAAAACTGAACGCCTGCCAGACACGGGCTGTGTCAGGATTCTGTCCTCAATCCACGAAAAAAGAAAGAAAATAAAATTTCCAGTAGGGCTGACACGGGCCGTGTCAGCCTACTGAATTTTTTTTTCGTGAGATCCCTCCGCCCTCCTGTGAAAGACTCTGAATGTACCTAATTAAACCTGAAACACAACAAAAATAGAAGAAACCATTAGAAATAAAACCCGCGAGTTGCCTCCCACGAAGCGCTTCGTTTAACGTCGCATGGCTCGATGGTTCACTCTCAGTTAAGGTGGCATATATGAAACAAAGAACACATCATCTTTTTTCTTTCTTTTGTTTTATAGCAATCCCATGAACTTGAGGTATTGATGATGTTGCTTCCAAATCATTTTCAGTTGGATTTTCGTGAACAAGGCATAAATGAAATCCAATACTTTGTCAATTTCTTGACTTTTATCTGCCTTGTTAAAATAGTTCTTGGGGATACTCTTTTCTTGAAGATTTTCTTGTTGGATGTCTATATCTTCACAAATTGTTCAATCTGTATTTTCATCCAGCACTAGATCATCTTTAAGTTGCATTCTTTCTCCTTCCCCGTCTTTCTCATTTACCTCAAATTCTTCTATTTCTAATTCATCTTCTTCGTCTGACGTCATGCCTTGTTCTTCTTCTTTCACACATTCTTCTTTCAACCTGCACTCTCGCAAAATAAAATAATCTGGATAATAGTTAGCTTCCTTACATTCATTCATAAGGATTTTTACCTCCCTCCTATATGCTTGAAAAATTTTAGTCGCCTCTTCCAAGGTGATTCCTGAATTGGCCGACCAACATTGAGGAGATACAGGTGGCAATGTATAAATCATAGCCACACAACTCAGTCACTGTGTTAGTTGCACAATATAGAAGAATTCATGAAGGTACAATAATCTGACTCTTTTTTTTTAATAAAATAAAAATAAAAAGAAAATTAACACTAAATTTTAATTGCGGAGCAACAAAATTTCAATTAAATTAAAATTAAAACTTATATTTTGGCAGTCCCCGACCACGGCGCCAAAAACTTGATCGGAAAAATAGCAAGTGTATTATTTTAACGATGTAGTAATAATAGCGGTTATCCCCAGTATCGATCTCGAGGACTGCGTAGGAAATATAAGTTCTTATAGTAATTCAATTGAACAAAAGGTCATATGGGTTTTGAAAATTGTTTTTAAAATTGAAATAAATGATAAGAAAATTAACAGAATAAAATCTACTTTTTAACAGATATGAGCAGCATGCTAGGGAAAGTGTATGAATTGCACTGCAAAAACTCTAAATCCTTATTCGATGAAACATTACTCTAAACAAACCTTACCGATTCTTAAGGTTATTTTTCCCTAATTCCTTAGCTGAAAAACCTTTGAGATTCTATCTTTACCCTAATTCCTTAGCGGTCAAGAAAGAATCACAAGCATTATATTTAATCAAGAATAATCCAATTATTACAGGGTATCCACATTCCTAGGCAATATCTACTGTAATATTATTATGCAAAAGCGTTAGGTTGGTTGGTCCGACCTAAACCCTAACCGTAAATCAATTTCAATTTGTCCGATCGAAAAGTGTTAGAAACATTGCATAACAAAAGATTAAGGGAAAAAGTAATATTTCATAGAACAATGAAAATTCAAGTCATTACAATGCAATTCAGGGACACCCCCTAGCATTGGGGGGTTTAGCTACTCATAGTTCTAAAAGAAATTACAAAATAAAAGTAAGACATTACAAGATTATTGGATGACTACGATCTTCAATTGCTTCCACACATGAACAATCTTCGTTCTCCAAAACCCTTGATGGCATCCAACTATAGCGTAAAATATTCCGTCTGTCCAAAAAGTTCTTTCTAGCTTCTCAAAAACAAATCTAAATAGCCCCAATTCACCCAGATCGATTGGAAATACCCAAAGTGTCCCCACAACTTAATATAAGGAGAAAATATGGAAAAATTCAGAAAATCAGCGTCAAAGCTGACATGGGCCGTGTCAGCTTGCTGGATTTTATAATCGAAATTGTTTCGATCATAACTTTTGATCCGTAAATCTGTTTTGGTCCCCATTCGAAGCGTCGGAAAGCTAATGAAGAGAACTACAACATAGTACAAACAAGGAACTTGGTTTCCCAATATTTTTCCATGTTTGTTGAATTTTAGATCCAGGCATCCTCTGCTTTATTCCAAAACTCTTCTAAATCCCCAGAACTTCCATTTTCTTCGCACGAGTCCTTTGGGCTTTTCCACTCAGACCTGAAACCATTGAAAACTATCAAACCAAAGCATAAAATGCAACATAATTGAAATAAAACAACAAATCATAAAATGCGAGAATAAAATACAACAAGTAAAATTGAATTGAAAAACAATGAAAAGATAAACAAAGTGCTACCGATTTTATGGATTGATACCGATTAAGTGACGGAAACATAGTAGAAATGGTGATCAATCAGGGATCATGTAGAGAAAGGTGATGTTGTGTTTGAGCATGTTGATACTAAGAATCAACTTGTGGATATTTTCACAAAACCACTTGCGACAGAGCCTTTCTTTAACATCCGTAGGAAACTTGGTGTTCTCGATATCTCGGATCGTGTCTAAATATGTATGATTGCATGCTCTGTATCTATGCTTGTCTATATTTTTCTTTGATTAAAAATATTGAGAAGATCAAGCTATATGTGAGGGCATCTATCATCAATCGTCATCGGAGGTAAGATCGTTCCTCTTTAGTTAACTAATCTTGATCACTTATATATGTAAGAAATTGTGCCAAAATGTGTGTTATATTATTGTTTATTCCATGGTTTGGATCTAATTTTAATCCATTTTTAAGTTTGGAATATGTGTGGCTTGCTATTTATTATTAATTGATACATACATGACTTAAAATGTGCATTTTTACATGGTTGCACTGCATGAGTCGACCAAAACAGGACATGGTTTGACTCATGATCTCAATGTTTTCGTGTGATTTGAATCGGGTGCGCACAGGTCGGCCCTTGAGTCGAATCAAACTTTGAAAATTTCAAATTTTCTTTTTCTTGTTCAGTATGCGTCGACGCATGACCAGTTCGGTCGACGCGTCGCTGAAACGTTTAAAAATTTGCCTTGAAGAATGTGCGCCTCTTCATTGTGCTTGGGAACTTTGACCCACTTATTTTCCTTTACTCATTCAAAACATTATCATCATTATGATTTGCATCTAAACACTACTCCCCATACTTCTCCTCTCCTTCAATTCTCTACAAAACCCTAGAAACTCATTTCCAAAAGTTCATCAAAAACCAAAACTTTCAACAGTTAAAAGGATTCCAGAGGTTCTCTCATCATCAAATCAAATTTGTGTACTGTTCATCTTCTCCAAAAATTGTGTTCTCATGGCTTCTACAAGAATTACAGGCAAAAGAACCACAAGGACTTCAGCCTCTAGGGCTGGTACTTTCTCTATTATCTGATGAATTGGCTGCAATATATATATATATATAAGTTTAGTAAAATATCCATTGTTAAGCAATTCGTATACTACCCGAAAACAGCGGAACACATGCATATTGAGCAAGTTATATACCTGCTTGATTTTCAACAGTTTGATCAATTTTTGGAATGCGATACTAAGTATAATGAAGACTTGGTTCAATTGTTCTATACGGGTCTACAGGGTAAGTTTGATGGTTATAATTATCGCTTCAAAATAGGCGGTAAAAGTGTTGTTGTTGATGACAAGGTTTGGAAGGATCTATTTGATATGTGTCCTTTGTCGACCCCTCTTCCTACTATCACCGACACAACATTTGCTGCAATTATGAGTTTAAGACTGCTCTAAACTCAATGCTAAGGAAACCTTATGTTGATCATATTGTGGCTAGTGGCTTGTTTCCAAAAACAGTCCCCCCAGGTCGTTTGAAGCCAATTGATCGAATTCTCCAATGGATCGTCCCTCATATCCTCCATCCTAAAAAGGGAGGTTATTCTTGAGTCGATCAAGCTGAGGTACACTTAGTTTATATACTGAAAAACATGATAAGAATTCATTGGCCTCACTATATTGCCAACAAGATATTTGCTTTGAGGGATTCTGGTCGAGGTACTGCGTTATGCTATGCCTCTTTTATTTAAATTGTTCTTAATAAGGCTGAAATTGTGGTTCAAGGTATTCCTTATGTGTCTCTGACGGTTGAGCAGGAATTTAGTCAAAAGACTTTGACTATGATGGGTTATTTTTGGGATCGGCAAGAAAAATGTTACAGGTTCAGGGTGAAGGCTTCTAGTTCAAGGATTCAAGATTCAGATGATGATGAGGATGAAGAAGAATATGAAGATGAAGAGGAAGAAGAAGCAGCTCATGAGATGCAAACTGACAATCATGATGCTGAACAAGATAACACTGAGTGGTTAGATCACTCACCTGCTTAGGATCCTTATGAAAATCAGGGATCGGGTGAGTGGCAACACACTGGATGGACTTCTCTAGGTTCATCCTACGTGCCTCCAACAAATGATTGGCATCAGCAAGAGTCATACTACATTCCTCCTTCTCCACCGCAACCTCAACACGATAATGATGATGATTTAGAAATGTTAAGAACCATGCAGCTCCAACAGCAAAACTTTAGGACTGCTCAAGAAGAAAGGCACGCTGCTCTCACGGATCAGCTATAATCTCAAAGTGATAACTTTGAATTATTTTCCTCCACATTGATAATAAGGTTTAACAATTTGGCTGCAACCATTGAGAGTCAGAATCGTGCTCTGACAAATAGTTTCAACACTCTCAACTGGACGGTATTGGAACTTATGGAACGATTGGATGAACAACCACCACCACCACCTCCGAATTACTATTTCATAGGAAGGGGCCATCCATATAGGGGGAGGATACCTTGAGAATTAAGCTGTTTAGTTGTAGTGCATTTCATATTTTGTTTTTCGCATATCATTTTATGTTTTGGTTTCTTTTGTATGTCTTGTGACTTAAAGTTTTATTGGAATATTATGGTTATGTAATGCACTTTAATTTTCTTTATATGCTTCATGTCTTATTTATCATTATAATTTCTGCATTAACATCATTTTATGTGGATGCTTGTTAATGTGTCTTGATTGCAAAATATATGATTGTGTTCATATGGATATATCATGTTATTCTTTGACCTTGTATTTCTCTCTTTTTGATGTTGTCAAAGGGGGAGAAGGGTATATGCTCTGCAAAAAGCATCACTTCATTTCATAAAGATTGATCAGATTGTATTTTGGAAGAATGCACAAAGTCAGGGGGAGGATGAGTATCAAGGATGAGTCTCAAATTACTCGACAAGCTGGAGAGTTTTGCCATCATAAAAAAGGGGGAGTATGTGAGGGCAAGGTGTCTTAATACTTAGTCTTTATTTTAATGATGTCAAAATGTGTACTAGCTCATAGTGTGTAATTTGGACAGTATCATCGCGTCATAACCTACATTCATACTTCAAAATGCACAAATATCTCAAAATCATGTGTCTATGCATATAGAAGAGTCTCATATATTTCTTGTGTGTGTTTGATCATGCTGGGAGTCATGGGGATGCATACACATAGCCTAGGTGGAACAAACTATGATCAGAAAGTCATTTTTGGGAGTTTAAGGTGTTTGAGTCGACTCAAACCCTGTTCTGGTCAACTCATGAAAATTGATTTTCAGTCATTTGTGAAATTCTGGCCTATGCATACAGCAGATGTCCTAACACATGTCAAGACATTGTGCTACATAATCATTTAAACTCAGAGGCGCAACAACAGACTGATACCTTGAATATCAGAACTGCACACTCACAGATGTCACGACATCTGATCCAACATGTTTATCATAAACCCTAACAGAAAATGTAAATCTGCAGAATGATAAAGAACACAGTAATTGTTAACCCTGTTCAGTGTAACTCACCTACATCTGGGGGATACCAATCCAGGAAGAAGACTCCACTATCTGTAGACTGTTACCAAGTTAAACTCCCCCGTTTACAACTTCATACCTAACATCTACCCAATGAACATCTTTACCAAGGTTAAACTCAAACGTTTAGAACCCTGATATGAGATACCCCACTCACTTCCCTTAATCACCAACTGTGATCTCTACATCATCCCTATCAATACAGAAATCTGTCAAGCATTCTTGACAAATAAGCTAACTCGAATTTGCTTAAAAGCTTCATCCAAGAACAATACACAATCCAATACCTCAAGGCTTATGGATCTGTGCGACACCTATATCTACCACAATGTATTAACTGCTACAAAGGGAGACTTACAACCTAGAAAGCCAACGACTCTCAAAACCCTAAACCCTTGTTTCTTACGCAAGAAAACAAGGTTAGAACCGGCGTACTAAGGCATGCAATAACCTAGGTCTAAGTCTTCTATTTATAGTCTTCTGCTTCCTTGGGCTTTCTGTTTTTTGGTCCTTGATCCATGCAAATTATTTCTTGGCTGATTTGTTACAGATTTGACACTTGCTAAATCAGTGCAGTACTTCAGGATGTCATGACGTCTTCTTTGACATCTTTGTTCAGTCCAGATTTATTCATCTTTATCAATAATGTGTTTTACCAAAATTTTGTCAAACCAAAGGTGCATTCAATCTCCCCCTTTTGACCAATTTTGGCTAAAACACTTGTTGGACGTCTCTTCACCTTGAGTGGCGGCTATGATTGGAATACTGTGCAAACCGAGTCTATGTTGGTGTACATAAGGAAGAAGATAACTCTGACTCCCCCTTAACCAGTGAGACGGTACTGCCACCCTTGAGGAAAGTAGTAAACCAGGATGAGCGAATTTGAAAAGTGTCCAGGCAATAAAAACTTCTAAAGAAGTGAGTGGAAAGATTGAAACCGAAGAACAAAGAATATCCTTTTCAAACACACTCCCCCTCCAGAGATCAGTTTTAGTCTTCGTGAATCTGAGTACTTAAGGCATGTAACTCAGGTCACAAGACACAACTTGATTCTTAACTCAAGTCACAAGACACAAAGGAAACTTACACTCAGACAGGATGTTATAACATCTTATCTATCATCCTTGCAGAGCAACTGTAAGAACAACCCATGTATCCCCTGCATCCCCTGACTCAATGACCTATACTCCCCCTTTTTAGCCAAAAATTGGCAAAAGAAACCAAGACATTCCCATACCTAACCAACATTTATCCAGACTTGAACAAAAGACATTTTGACCATACCACAAAGAATATCCCAATTCTGAAACAAACTGCTCCAAGAACACCCTTAAATAACCAAGAACTTTCCTTTGAATGTAACGATTTATTGAAACTTCAATGCGGTTATTACTTTAAGGTTGTAACTTCACCAAAACCCAATGTGCACCGGCTAAGAAAGGTTTGACTATTTCTTCTTCAAGAAAACCGCCCAACAATAATGCAAGTAATGATGAACGCGTTTAGCACGCGTATAATGCAACATTCACCGTCCAAAAGACCAATTGCTCAAAAAGCCTGTCCTTAACAATGTTCTGACATCATGTCAGACACTGTCCCTCAAGAAAGCTTATGTATTGACGAATAACTTCACAATTTTGTGATTACAGTCTACAGAGAAAAATAAATTCCCCCAGACTCAATCAATGATTCTTAAGCATCCAATAAGAACCATTACCAATACACATGTACTTCCAAGTTTCCCACAACTTGCAATAATACAACAATGTCAGGACATCCTCCTTGACATCTCAGCTTGCTTGACGCACAAATGCAAACTGGAACTTCCACTGCATCGTCGCAGTAATTCATCTTAGATCAAGGGGCATCTCCCCCTATCTAAGGTAACTAGTGCTCCTCCACAGAACGCCCAAGCTAATGAAAGGAAAACATAAGACGCATCTTCATGTCTTCAGGAGCGAACCCTCAGTTCAACTTACCAGTTGAACACAATCATCAACTCTCTTATTGCTTCCTCTGACAAGAAATAATAATCACTCACACATGATCACCATCATGCTACCCGTGAGGAAATGTATACCAACCATAACAAACTTTTGGCTTGAGATCAAAGTCCCATTGATCCCCCCCCCCATCCTGCAACCATCTACACACCAAACGAACTCCTCTTGAATTCTCATGTATATACCTCCAGCTGCTTGAGGCACAAACCAATTGAATCAGAATGCTTCACATTCCTCAAAGAGATGCACAGGGCCCCTTAGTTTGTTATAACGATGTCAGTTATCGTATGCATGCTCCAAAACTTCACAGCTGCTAAACTGATCCACTACTAGCATGACTTGCAGCCAGGGCAACATCCCCTTAGCAAGATTTTCCACTGACCTTACCCAGCCAGCAATAGAGATAGACACCCCACAATCCAAGACAGTCATTCCTTATCATTCTCCCGTATGATAACCTGAAATACTTCTGATTTTTGGTGAATATCCACTTCTGAACGCATCAAAATCCATACCTTTATGCAATCAACCCATGATCCACTTCAGTCTTCCAAAACACTTACATCAATCTTCCAAGACAGCTCTTCTACCCCATCATTCTCCCGTATGACAATGTAGATACTTCTTAGACACGATGCAAGTAACCAGTTCCTCACAGAACCTGAAATCCTTCACCAAGGATAACTAACCCAAAGATGTTCTAACAATAGTTATGACATCTTCCACACATCACAGACACCACACACTATGGCTCTTGAAATGCTCCACCACTAGACTTACTATCAGCGTAGTAATCCACACTGAAGATCTTCACACAACACTCCGCCACCAGCCTGAACAAAGAAAACTTCAGAAACCCAGAGAGAAATAAACTCTCATCCACCAAAGAAGGTATGCTTTCATCCTTAAACCAGAACTTCTGCCATAAGCTCCCAGAGAATCAGAACCTCCTTTCAATTTCAACTAACTACTCTTCTGCACAAGAGCAATCAGTTTCAAGCATCCTGCTTGAATGCACATTGTGAAATCAACCAAATACCACCTTTTGATTGACCTCAATCTTCTTCAGAACTCCCACAAGATACACTGATCCACTAATGAAATCAGATCTTCAAGTCACATGAACTACTTGCCCCATAGCAAGACATCTTGGATCCACCAAGCCTCTTAGTCATGTAATATCTTCCCATCCACAGCTCCCGCTAACTACATGAGATAGAACTTTTTGAAGCATCCATAACTTCCACTCTCCTATAGATCACCTTATCTTAAGCTGATGTGCCATATCACCAGCTGAGACTTCTGATGTTAAGCTAGATGTCAGAACATTATGATATGACATCCAACTATTGAATTCAGCTCCTCCTTCTGCCACTTAGAGGAACCTCCTCCCTTCGCAGAACAAGAGTTCCATGCTCTCATAGACTTGATTCAACAACCAAGTTTGAGTAGACAACCTCCATCCTGCTTTGAAACTCCAAAGACTTCAAACCTGCCACGTCTGAATCTTCAGAAAATAAGTAGTCTAAGACTACCCCATAGCCATACCAAAGAATGCCACTTCCCTTAGTAGCGCCGTCAGTAGAAAGCCAGAGATAACTGCCACTTATCCTCGACCTTCACAAAAAGAGCAAGATCCATGCTCCCAAATACCTATATCACAAATAAATTGATCCAAGCAATAACCATCAAGATTATGATGTCTTCATCTTCATCTTCAATAGCATCAAGGTCCATACTAGTTTCTTGCCAAGAAACTCTCTAGAGAACACATACTTCTGTCACACCCGACTGAAGCCACTTCTTAGGTCACCACCTAAGACTAAAACAGATGCTAAAGCGTATGCAGTACCCCTCCCATGATTCTGCACAAACTCTGATGATGAGATGTTCCAACATCTTGTTGAATATCAGCAATCTTGACTTTCAAATATAATCAATTAAATACTTGTGGATTCCACAAATAGCAATTGATCTTAAATCCTTGTCCAATAACCCTTCTTCACTGCTATAGCTGAGCTCCACCAGATCAAGTCATGAACACTTATAAAGTATTCAATCTTTTTGCAAGTATCTTCTTCAAAGGACAATGTTGAGATACCAAGGCAGCCACCCTTGACTCAAGTAACTAAGACTTTCTCTGAACAAATCTTATTTACCTCAATAATTCTTCAATCCGATTGGATCCACTCTTAGGGTCAAGAGAGATGAATCCTTCCTTGCTGTTTTTTGGATGGTGAAAATAAATCACCTCCACTTTCTTCAGATTGGGTTTCAAAGAAACACCTTCTAGTTAGAAGAGTAACTAGAAGACTCCAGATACACGACATAGATGCCTTTATGAGTGGACTTGAGAGAATTCTCAAGTATCTTTGACAACCTAGCCAACCGATAATTTATCAAACTCCTAGAGCAAGAACCTGATAAACTTAACTCAACTCCTCTCCTCTTCAACTGACTTCAACTGCACCAAGAAACCAAGCTTCAAAGTACCAAGTCACCATACCAGATATCTAACCACAACTCCCTTCACTCTATCGCTCCTGACTCTGGAATAAAAAAAAGCAGATATCTTCAAATAAAGAGGCCGACGATTGAGACTTTCCACCAACTGTCTTCAGTAACAACTCCAGAATCCCATAATTCTAGAGATCTTCCATCAAAAACACGTGCAACGGAACCACCAAGGAATAGATCCTGCTTGCCCTAATAAGATAACACAACATCCTATAAGACACACCAACAAGAGAACTAGCCACTTCTCCTGTAGTTGTTGTAGAATCTCCTCAGCTACATGAACAACCTCCGGATTGCTCCCTTCGATCCAGAACATCCATCTCATCCATTAATACCCTTGAGTATGTCTGAGTTGATTGATGTGATCTTCAAAACTCCTCCTTGTTTAAACACCAGAAAGTATCTCCCAAAGATCTCATCCAGAACCAGACAGGATGCCTGCTCTGATACCAATTGAAATTCTGGCCTATGCAGACAACAGATGTCCTAACACATGTCAAGACATTGTGCTACATAATCATTTAAACTCAGAGGCGCAACAGCAGACTGATACCTTAAATATCAGAACTGCACACTCACAGATGTCACAACATCTGATCCAACATGTTTATCATAAACCCTAATAGAAAATGTAAATCTGTAGAATGATAAAGAACACAGTAATTACTAACCCAGTTCGGTGTAACTCACCTACATCTGGGGGATACCAATCCAGGAAGAAGACTCCACTATCTGTAGACTGTTACAAAGTTAAACTCCCCCGTTTACAACTTCATACCTAACATCTACTCGATGCACATCTTTACCAAGGTTAAACTCAAACATTTAGAACCCTGATATGAGATACCCCACTCACTTCCCTTAATCACCAACTGTGATTTCTACATCATCCCTATCAATATAGAAATCTGTCAGGCATACTTGATAAATAAGCTAACTCGAATTTGCTTAAAAGCTTCATCCAATAACAATACACAATCCAATACCTCAAGGCTTATGGATTTGTGCGACACTTATATCTACCACAGTGTATCAACTGATACAAAGGGAGACTTACAACCTAGAAAGTCAACTACTCTCAAAACCCTAAACCCTTGTTTCTTACACAAGAAAATAAGGTTACAACAGGCGTACTAAGGCATGCAACAACCTAGGTCTAAGTCTTCTATTTATAGTCTTCTGCTTCCTTGGGCTTTCTATTTTTTGGTCCTGGATCCATGCGCATTATTTCTTGGCTGATTTGTTACATATTTGACACTTGCTAAATCAGTGCAGTACTTAAGGATGTCATGACATCTTCTTTGACATCTTTGTTCAGTCCAGATTTATTCATCTTTATCAATAATGTGTTTTACCAAAATTTTGTCAAACCAAAGGTGCTTTCAATTTGTTCTCGGGTATGCTCGCGTTGACCCTTGGGTCAACTCATACTGTTAACATTTGTATCTGCATTTCTTTAGCAAGCTTGCATCGACGCATGGACCCTGTTCCGATCGACGCATAACTTCCACATTTGCATAGTTTTGCTCACGGGTCTGCTCAGGTCGACCCTCCTTATTTTTTGGTCGACCGTTTGCTAAAAACCTGTCATTTTTCTGATCTCTCTCAATTTCAAATTGTTATTATTTTTTTTAGTTGGTCATGGGATCATATATATTCATTGTACCTCATTTTTTAACAATAACAAGAAAAAGTGAAAGATATACACTGAATTTTTCTCTCATCATCTTCATCCTCATTCTTGCATTTTCTCAACAATTACATATAACAATTTTTGTTGATCTCTTGCATCATTGAGGTGTTAACGTCCAAACATAGGATTGTGTATCTAGTTTGGGGTGAGTTTTTCAGTGGGTTTTTTCTTGAATAAAACCATTAGGGTTTTGCCCTCTAAGATTGTGTGGATTTAGGGGTTTTGGGGACAAATCTTTGCTTCATAGATTCAGCCGAGCGAAGGTGATTAAAGAACGGCGGGTTTGTTCAATCTAGTAGTGATAATCGGATGACTGTGCAAGAAAGATTTGGGTTTGAACTGTGTGTGATTGAAATCATCTGAACGAATGTGATTGAATATATAAGAGTTTATTCAATCTAGTAACGGTAAAGGGAGGTTTATTCAACACGTTTGAGGCACTTGATTCGACTTGAATCAAGGGGAAAGAAGGCATAGTATCAACATCAACAAGTATTCTTGAGTGTGTGGTGACTAGGGCTTCTCTTGTAAAAACATTTGCAACAAGGACGTACCTGAAGCGAGGACGAAAGGGGAACTGCCTAAAAAAATTCTGTAATAGTGTAGTGCTGAAAATATGGTTTGAAAACTCATTACAATCACTTTGATTGTAATTGGAAATATTATGCACTACATTTACATAGAAATTAACACTTGGGGTGTTTTGCACACCAAGTGTTCGATAAATTGATCGCTCATAAACTGTTTGTGAAATTGTCAATTTTGGTTTACTTTTTATTAGTCATTGGAAATTGCATAAAATTAAGTGGATTCAAGTATATTGATTAATAATCAAATTAGTGATTCGAATTCTCATTGAGCCTATCATTCCGTTTGGCTTACACATATCCGATCTTTTCGATAACGGTTCACTTAGATGACATAGTTCCTCGGTCGCTTCCGCAAACATTTTTAAAATCAAATTTTTAAGTGCCGACTCTCTTTTAAAAAGTAGTGATCTATTCAACCCCCCATTCTAGATCAATTGTCATCGTCTAACATTTTTATAACATTAACCTCTAAGACGAATGTCAATGTAATAAACTGAGGAAATTGGAGAAATTCCAGGCACTCTTGTTTGGGAATACTATCTTCCTACTTGGTGTACTTTTATGGATCCATCAAACATCTCTCAGGTTTCAAATATTCCTCCTAATGCAATTATTGAAGGTAGAGAAAAACACAAGAAATGGGGGTTTGAATTGGGTTTTTACCAGATGTAAACTTTTAAAAACTTTCAGCACAAAGGTTAACAAGAGAGTATGAATAGGAAGACACACATTTTTTTATCCTGATTCATTATTAACAAAATTACTCCAGTCCACCCGCCAAGGTGATTTCTCCTTCAAAAAGGACTTAATCCACTAATCTAGAAAGATTACAACAATTCCGTCTAAGTGTTTAGAAAAACACTTTAGCCCTCTCAAGTCTACAGACTAGCTCTTAGTCACTTGAGGAAAATGATATCAAAGAAAATACAAAGAAAGTGTTTACAAAGGTGCTTCTTTAAATCAAATGAAACAAATATAAGAACAAAGTATTACACAAATAAGAGCAACAACTCTTTGTGTTTTAATAAAATTTCTAGACTGAGCGTGTTTTTCTTTTTTATATCGATCGTGTATCTACTTGAGCAGTGAGGTAGAGACTTATATATATATATATATATATATATATATATATATATATATATATATATATATATAGCTAAATGTTTTAACGTTTGAAGGGTACAAGCGTAAATCTTGATGCAAGTTGTTGCAATGGTAATAAGAATATTGTGAGAGATAATAGTAGTAAAGTCTCACCATATCCCATATTGCAGTACTGATGTGAATCAGTTTATACCAAAATGGGAATGAACTTTTGTACGGATTCTTTCATCACATGTTTTTGTCTTTGACCATATCTTCAGAACTTGTTCAACAAAACCTTGTCTTTAGAGTCATCGGAGCTTGGTATCAGAGTCGGAAGTGAAACGTTTATTAGAAGTGCATAACTTTATTTTTCTTCAGAGGCATTCATCATTCATTAGAACTTCAGATGTTCCTTCAGAGACAAATGAAGTAATTGTAAGAACAAGAGTGGTTCTGCATGTTTTGATCATAATTGCACATGTTATCTTAGAGAACAATTCAGTACTCTATGGTTTTTGTCTAGTGTGTATCTTTTGCTAAACAGGATCTGAATCTGATTGAAAGGCGTGTGACATCATTGGACTCTAATCTAACACTCTGGAAGAAAACATATGTTGTGTACATGATTAAAGTCAAAATTCAGGAATGTTTTTATTACAACGGTTCTGAAGAACGTTGGTACTAAAACTTCTGATTGTGACTTTGTAAGTAAGCCTTGAAGGCTTTCTAAGAGATGTGCTTCTATCTATTCTAGTTCTGAAGTTTCTGAAGACAAGGTTCTGTTGAACGAAGTTCTGAAGATTCTAAAGACATCATTTATGAAGATCAAGTTCTGAAGACTCTGAAGACAAGATTCTGTTGAATGAAGTTATGAAGACTCTGAAGACAAATATGTTCTAAACAAGTTCTGAAGAATCTGAAGACAAGGTTCTGTTGAACGAAGTTCTGAAGATTCTAAAGACATCATTTATGAAGATCAAGTTCTGAAAACTTTGAAGACAAGGTTCTGTTGAACGAATTTCTGAAGACTCTGAAGACAAATATGAGCTAAACAAGTTCTAAAGACTCTGAAGACAAGGTTTTGTTGAATGAAGTTCTGAAGATTCTAAAGACATCATTTATGAAGTTCAAGCTCTGAAGACTCTGAAGACAAAGTTCTGTTGAACGAAGTTCTAAAGACTCTGAAGACAAATATGTATTGAACAAGTTCTAAAGATTCTAAAGACGAAGTTCTGCTGAACAACCTCTGAAGTTTCTGAAGACATAACTTCTAAAGACCAAGTGTTGAAGACTCTTAAGACAGCTATATTGAATGAAGATCTAAGATTCTGAAGACTTAGGTTCTGGAGTAAAAAGTATTTGAACTCTCTATACATGCTTCATCGAACATACATCTGAAGCCTCTGAAGATTAGAAGACATAAGATCAAAAATGGTTGTGTGTTTTAATGAATATAAAATTACAAAGTAGTCTGTGACCTCTACCTAGATTAGGTGGCATAAGGAAAGCACTTTTGTATTATGATATGACCATTCCTATAAGTAAACGTTGGGATATTACAGTTGGAATATGTTTCCCATTATACCCTCCAACAGATCTATTCTCAAGCTCTATATATTGAAGATTTGAATGCTTGAAGAAATGCGGTCATAGCTGGTGTGTGTGCATGATGAGCACAAATGCTAAAATGCCGAAGTGCTAAATGCCAAAAGCTAGAAGAGCCAAAGAGAAAATCATGATAGAATAACAAGAACAAGAATTTAAAGAGCTGAAGAATACACGAGAGTATATGTGCAAGGTGAAAGCAAGCACCAAGTTGTAAGCTCGAGAAGAAGATGCTCAATGCTCAACTAAAATAGAGCGCTGCTCTACAAGAAATGAGAGAAGCGTTAAAAGAAGCTTTTAAGCTCGGAAAACTCATGCTGATATGATGCAAATATTCTAGGAGATTATTCTTAAGATAGTTTTGTAATTAGCAAGGATTTATTGTTCATATCTTGCTAGAAACACTTTTGTGTTATTGTACTTCAATTGTGTCATCCGCTTGTTTAGAAGCAATTCTTGTACACACCTTTGTAACACTTTTCAAAGTGTACATTCCTCAATTGACTAAGTCGTTAGTCTAGATACTTGAGAGGACTAAGTTGTTTTCTAACACTTAGAGGTTGTAATCTTTCTAGATTATTGGATTAAGTCCTTGTCTAAGGCGAAATCACCTTGGTGTGTGGACTGGAGTAACTTTGTTAACAATGAACCAGGATATAAATAATCTTGTCTATTATTTTATTCTCTTGTTAGAATTGATCTTTAATTCTGCATAAAATATCATTGTTGGTGAAACCCAATTCAGACCCCCATTTCTTGTCTTTCTCACCCCTTCAGTAATTTCTTGAGGTGTGCCAGATAGATTCTGATGAAACTTATTGAGTTATTCAGAATCAATTTTAAATTGATAACTGCACACATCAGAAATTTATTAGAGTACATAATTGTTACATATAAAATATATGCATTGTTATCATCAAAACTTAGAGATTATGTGCAGAACTAAAATCTTGTTCTAACAATCTTCCCTTTTTTGATGATGACATAATCATGTATTTTGATGGAACAATGTGTACAAAAAATATATGGAAGAGATTTCAGAACTCGGGAAATTATCAAGGTTAAGTTAAAAAAATCCCCCTGAGATGAACAAGCTCCCCCCGAGTCAGAACCTGGTATAACAATCTTATCATCAGAACCTGGTTGACTTATCAGAGCTTGAATTATCAGATCCTTTTAAAATACTTCTAGCAGGCTTGATCCATTCAGAAAGTTCCTGAAAGAGACATAAATATACTTTGCATATATATATTTTAAGGTTAGAATGTAAGCACTGAGATTAGAGAAACAGATATGTATCAAAACCATTACGTATTCTACTCCCCCTTTTTGTCATAATAAAAAAGTCATATATATTAAAGGTGATGCATAACGATACAGAAGAGAGAGAGAGAGAGAGAGAGAGAGAGAGAGAGAGAGAGAGAGAGAGAAACTTAGATCAAAACAGAAATCTAAAAGGTGAAGCCTAAGTGCCTAAGGTTGAGAAGAGGGAGGAGGGATCCTCTGCATAAGTTGGGCAAGCATGTTCTAAATACTAGTGTTGACTTCATCTTGCTTATCGAGTCTAGTTCTGACTTTCTGTTGTTCTTGCTGCATCTCTTCCAGTGTTTTCATCATTAGAGGGAAAATGTCTGTGTCAGAAGTGAGTGCTTTATTAGAGCCTTCTGCAGTTTCCTTTTCAGCAGCTACCATTATAGCTTATTGTTTTGCAGCTTCCTTCTCAGTGGCCTCTTTCTCCGCAGCTTCTCTAGCAGCAGCTTCTCTTTCAGAAGCCTTATGAGCTTCCAATCTAACTTCAGCTTCCTTGACAAAATTATCCTTTACTTGGACACAGAGATTTCTAATTTATTCAAATTCAAAAGCTAACCATTTGTTAAAACAATTCCACCTAGTATCCAGATATGAAGGATCGTTGCTAGATTTAGACTCCTCATAGAGCTTTTGAACTCTACTTTCTGCATCAGCCTTGAAACTAGATATTACTTCATCAAGGGTCAGGTTAGGAGTTTGAAAATCACAGGCGTAATGATTAGAGTTGGTTTCTTCATGAAAATCAGATTTCTCAGTAAAGATGTTATTGGATTCTGAAGGAGCATTTGTCATGGTTTGTTCATCGTTCTGATCAGGTGAGTGTGGATCAGAAGGTTCAGAAGTGAAGGATTGGAATACTGAAGTGACATTTGTTGTGGAGATGGAAATGGGTATAGGTTCTGAGGTAGGTATGTATTCTGAAGTAGGTACTGATTCGAAAGTAGTATTTTCATAAATTGGCTGAGTGATACTAGTGGGAAAGGTTTCTGGAAAGACATCGTTTGTAGTAGATAAGAAGTCAAAAGAGAAAAGTGATTTCGATACACCTGTTGTGGAAATGGTTGTGGGGGTAAATATTTCAGAATTTGTTGTTTGAATGATTTCTGAATTCATGGTCGTGTTGGCAAGGGTTTCAAATGTTGTTGTTGTTGTTTAGGAGATAGGTTCAGAATTAGTGGTTGTTGTTTGTGAGGTGGATTAGGAGATGGTTGATTTAGATGGTGTAGGAGGTAATTTGGATTTTTCATAGGGGGCTAACATAGTAGATCTTGAAGGTGGGATGAATTTAATTGTGATTGTGGTCGAAATAAGTGGAGGAGGTGGAGGAATTGATGAAGTAAGGGTTCTAGTATCAGAACCAGATGCAACAGATTTAGAGCCATAAGACATACTAGAAGGAGCTGGATAGGAACCTAGTGTAGAAGAATTCTGAGGGTTTACAGATTCTCCCAGATGGAGTTTCTTCTTCTTTTCAGACTTTATTAGGGATGATTCACATGGTCTTTTCATCATATTAGGAGGAGCATCTAGAAGATCATCATAGGTAAATCTAGATACATCATGACCTTCAGCTTCAAGCATTTTGAGATACTCTTCAATAGCTTCTGGTGAATCAACCTTGGTGAAGAGAGGAAATTCTTCAAGAGTCATCCTTCTATCCTTTAGACTTTCCCAATATGTAGGAATAGTTAGTTTAACTAAAACCTTTTCAATGATACCCATACTCTTGAGATTTCTTCCGTTTATAGGTTTTCTAGTATCTACTATAATATCATCCATCAATTTCAGACGTAGTAAGTGATCTACAAGACCATTTTCCATAAGAATGTTTGAGATGAGTCTGCCTAGAGGAATGTAGGTTTTCAGTTTCGCAGTGTTTATGGTTTCTTTAACAGCATTTCTGAGATGTTTGAAAAGAGTGGAAGGCATATGCATCGGTTCTCCTTTCATCAGAAAGTACAGCATGAACTTCTAATCAGTGTTGACATAATCATAAGAACTAGATGTTGTTCTGTGATGAATGCATCGCAGAATGATTTTTACCCATACCCGGAGATTTTTGTGAAGTTCTTGATTTTTTTATTTACTCTCAGAGGTTTGGCTAAAGATTGCAGGATTAATTACATGAAATAGAAATTTTGACCTAAGGCTCATGTTGTAAACCCTTTTTCCTCCTGTGTGTTTCATTCCCAACAAGGTAGCGATTGATTTCTCAGTGATAACACACTTAACACCTAGAACATGAGACCTAATATATCTTTCATCAACATCAGCATATTGATAAGTGCAAATTGTAGCTATTATTGTATATAAGTTTTGTTGCACTTATCGATACTTTTTGTTAAAATCGTTCGAATAAACCCCACTTTGTATGTAAATGTGTATATTTAGTGTATAATCAAGTTTTAGAGTATTTGTGTACCGTTTGATAGTTTTCTACTCATTTTGTAGGTATTGAGGTGTATTTGGAGCATGAGCAATAAAGTGTCGAAGACACGGCTTCAAACGCGCGATTTTGCGCAACTCATCAACGAATAAGGCTCAAAATGAGGATAATATAAATCACCAATTTGGTTGATATTTATGCATTGTTAGATATGAAATTTAATAAGCTTTCCAACGCTTCAAACCGGACGAAAAACGGAGTTACGGTTCTCAAGTTATGGCCGAAACATTTTTCATGGTAGCAGGTAGCGCGCTTAGCGCACTGTTAGTATAGTAATAGTGGGGGTTGTTTTTAATCGTCTCCACAGGGATTGTTCGATATTTTATGCATGTCGTTCAATAGTTGTGATACTTTAAGTTCAATGGTTTCAAAAGGTTCCCAATTGTTGTTAACATTAATTTGTAGCAAAGATTAATTGGTGACAAAGATATTGTAAAAGTTTTGATAAAAGCATGTCAAGGTTAGGTTTCGTTAATCCATTTCACGTATAAACAAATAATCAAGCATATGAACTCGGTTTCTGATTAATACAACCGCGTATCCTCCCGACTAAGTTTATGTCTAAAGCGAAGTCGTGAGTATCGTTGTTTAGACCGTCAGATGATGTCTCACGCTAACAATCTAAACAACAATCATTAAGATCAACACAACGCGGATAGCAAATCCCAAATCTATGTCTAGAGTTTGGTTTTTAAGAGATGAAATTGTTAGGTCATGATTTGTAGAATCTATGTCTAGAGCAATACAAATCACACATGGAGCATTAAGAGAAAACAACTTCATCTATATTGATCAAAGACTTTGTTCATATACAAAAGATCAAATGCAATACATAAAATCAGGATCAACTACATCTAACCTCAACATTGAGTGTTTAGCTACCACTTCTCATGGTAGTTTGGATAACAAGTAAAGAGAGGAGATGAATGAACATCCACAATTAATAATCGAGAATGGATGCGACTTCAGCTTCTCCAAGTGAAACTACACTCTTTGATGATCAAAATACTGAAAACTATGATTTCTAGTGAAAATGAACAAGATCCCCTCTTTACAACAAATGAAAATCTATTTATACAATTAAAATCTCAGCACCTTTCGCCTAGCGAAGGCTTCATTCGCCTAGCGAATGAACTAAAACATGGCACTTTAAGTGCCTCAGACTTAAACCGCCCACAAGAATTATCGTGGGTTCGCTAGGCGAACCAAATCACTCGCGAAGCGAGCCTTTGCTACCACATTCGCCCTAGCGAAGTTTGGGTGTTTTCAAAAGTGGAACTTACTGCCACCCTTCGCTGGCACCTTCGCCTAGCGAGCACATCAGTGAGCATTCGCTGGCTTCCTCACCCAGCGAATTTACCCAGTTTTCCTACTGTAGGTTTTTGCATACTTTCTGCCACCCCTCGCTGGCACACTCGCTAACGTTCGCTAGGCAAACCTTCGCTGGTTGCTTCGCCAACACTCGCCTAGCGAATGCTGTTGTTGATTTCTTCCTTCAATGGCAACTTGCTTCCAATCTTTGTGTACCATAATCTTGATCTTTTTATGCCTATTCCTGCACATTAGCACACAAATTACAAGCACCACAAGTATATTTCAATGAATGAACAACAACATCATTCCACACTAAAATCAACATATTCCACATGGAAAGAAATGAAAAATGCCAAGTAATTCATACAAATATATATCATGTTTGACATCTAACAAACTCTCCCCAACTAACTCTTTGTTTGTTCTCAAGCAAAGTATGCCTCTCACGAGGATTTGCTCGAGCACTCCATTCAACCAAGACGCGAAAAATGGCTCAACTAAACAACGATCACAACAATACAAAAATTACACAATTCAAGAACCTATAATGTAAAAGAACTTGCCTCTTAAACAATTTCAAACAATGTTTCAAGAGACAACTACTCATCATGCACATGTCATTCTACACTCCTCTTCGAAAAAGGATTGAAGGCAAACGTGCATACAAGCACGGGACAATTACACTCAAATGACCAATGATGCAAATACTAAGCAATTCATACTATATCTCAATGAACACAAAAGAAATCATGGAAGTAAAAGATCACAAAGGACTTCAAGGTTGTAGCTTGGTCGGGTAAACAAAAAAGGACATTTCTAATGGCCATTGAAACGAAATTGCCGAAGCAAAAGAACATTCACTAAACACATATTCACACAACACAACTTCATTTCACCAATTTTTTATTACACCTTCACAAACTACCGTGCACAATTATTGAATCTATTTTTTCATTCAAGCAAGCATTTTCTCATTTGTACAACATATTCACACTCTTTTCTTTACATGCTTGCTTGAATTTTTTTTCAAAATTTGGAGTAATGCACCCATCTTCTTTTTATTCTCCCCAACTCATTTTCGACTCAACCTAAAGTGAATGTTCCTTGCTTTTTAAGGCAAGGAAATCAAAGTATACAATTTTCAAAGGTTCAATAAGAAAATGTTAGAAACTCACCAACTTCAATGATGAACCAAACTTGCAAATTTTGTACATAAAACAAGTTCATCACTAAACTGAGTTCTAAACTGTTTAGGCTCAAAGGGGCTACCAAATGCTCACTCCTCACGGGTAAATTACTATATGGACATGGTTGTGCTCACTTTCAACAAGTGCCTTGATCACTTCTCCTACTTCCACAAAATCACATGGTCACAAGATAAGGCATGAATTAAAAGTAAAAACAACATTCATCATCAATCCTTAGCATATAGTACACTTTGGAGGCTTCTCACTTTAATGGTTTTTTATCCTAAAATGACACATGCATTCAAAGGAAGTTGTAACATGAAACAACATTTTCAATCGCACCAAGACACAAAGTTCTAAAACATACAAAATTCTCGAACTAGGTAACAATGTACCTTGTCGCAACACAATGCTTAAGGAACTATCATAGCCCTCACATCTTGGAGGAATCTTCATTTAAAATCAAGAGTCTCCAACCTAACTTCCAAAATTCCATCATCAAAGAAGGAACATCAAAATAAAAACATATTAACAATTTAAGTGTTGAGCATTTGTAAACTGAAGAACTCAACACTTAATACAATAATTAAAAACCAACAAATTATTAGTAAAAGCGAAATAAAATTTTTTACTAAAAACACTTAACATTACTAATAATAATAATAAAGTGCTTGGCGTAAAAACACCTACATCATCCAAAAGGGTACCTCTAGGGTACAAGTACACCAATATTCAAAATATTCCACTATGTGGATACAATAGACTAGTAAAAGCTGGAAAAAAAAACAAATACTAGAAAACTTCACTTTGGTGACCAAAGGAAGTGCAAAAGTCTATGAGCCACAAAAAATAACATCAATCCTCCTCATCTGACACCTCAATATCCTCATCACCGCCAGCAGAAGTAGCCTCCTCCTCATCGTCATCATCACCAACTGTCTCCACGCCAGCCTCCTCATCATAAGCATCATCTTCACCCCCTCCTAAAATTGGCCTGGCCTCAGGCCAACCAGCATGTGCTAGGAACTGCTCCCTAGAATCATCATGTGCTCAGTAGAAGGGTCCCGGATCTGCAATTGGAGAACCTGCAAAGAATCATGAAGATCAGTCATGGCACGCTGCTGGGCAGCCATCCAATTCCAATTATATTGGCAAATCTCCTACTGATACGGATAAAAGGTCGGCGATGCCGGTTCAGAACCTCCACCAGCCTCAGCTGCATCTTCAGCACCAGCCCTTGAAGACTCTCCAATAACCCCTCTAGCCTTACAAAACTTATCCGCATACCTATCATCAATTGCAGATGGAATAGTGACCTGCCTGCGTGCTGGGATATCCACACCAGCATGAGCACACAAGGACATAATAAGACATGGAAAAGCAAGCGGAGCATTCTTGCGCGCCGCAGTACCTCCCAAACCACTTAAAACAATTGCCTTGATTTCATCCGCAATGATGCGGGCCACGTCAATCTGAACATTCATCTGAATGCTGTGAATAAGATGAGCTAGAGCAATAGGAACTGTACTATGATGCGACCTGGAAGCAATGTTGGTGAGCACAAACAACAAGATGAGCTGAACCAAAGGCTGCATGTCCACCCTTCTGAATCTAATCGCAACCTTGGATGAATTCCGCTCAACTTCCTTACCTTCAAGAAGTAAATCACGGGTCATCTTTTCAATGTCTCGGTGGAGATACAAGTCGCGATGATAATCATCCAACTCAGTACCAATCAATGGCAAAGGATCACCCAAAACAGTGTTGATCATCCTCCGATCAAATCTCACAACAGCCCCTCTAACAAATGAGGTCCAACTAAATCTCTCTCCATCATCCGGTAAGGCATTCGCATAAAACTCCCGAACAATTTCAGCATTGTACCCATCCAGAGGCATCATCAAATGATCCCATTTCTTTTGCACAAAAAGAGCATCAATTGTCCGGTAGCTTCCACGGTCACTAAGTAAGAATCTTTTCTCAGCCAAAATGTGCTTTCTCTCAAGGGTTTCGTATCGGGCTGCTTGCTTAGCTCCCCTAAATCTGTCTTCATCAAAACGCACGGGCACCAGTCTGGAGGTTGAAGCCTTTCGCTTCTTAGCCGCGTGAATTGCCGTTTTTGGTGCCATCTGCACATAAAAAACAATAAAACAAAACAACGACAAACAAACACATTAGTGAACCAAAATAAACCAGCCAGAGACTTGCATTTCATAAAAAAATTGTAAATTTGCATCTGTTCGCGCCAGGTTCGCTAGGCGAAGTATGGCGAACATTCGCCCCAGGTTCGCGAAGCGAATGCTGGCGAATGCTCGCGCAAGCTCGCGAAGCGAACACAGCAGCGAACCCGTGAAAATGCAGAAAAACAATATCAAAATCAGTCCAACAGCAATCTCTTTTTTTCAAATATCACTCTACTCATAATGCCTAGGTAGTTTTTAACATGCAATCCATAAGCAAAATGACAGAGGTTCCAAAAATTTTCAAAACCCTAATTGATCTATCACTAACATAAACAATGCATAATGAAATAAACAATGAAAGAGTGTGCAAACCTGAATTTCGCACGTTACTGGTGGGATTAGGGAGAATGGAAAATGGAAAGAGATGTGTTGCCAAGCTCTTGAGAGGAAAGGAGATGAAATTGCACAAACGGTGGAAAATGGAAATGGTGGCAAATGAATTAGGGTTTCCCCCTCTATTCTGATTCAAAATGGGTCTTGGGCCCAATTGGGTGGCCCACCCACAATATTTTTACTGATGTGGTAAAAGAGTTTTGACTGTCTCGCTGGGTTCGCGAAGCGAAGGCCAGCGAATGCTCGCCCCAGCTCGCTAGGCGAACGCCAGCGAACAAGACCAGAATTTTCCAAAAATTTTCAAAAGTTACCACATCTTTTAAGGCATCAAAATGATAACCAAATACAATTAAAATAGAAATAAGTAGTAATACTTACAATGTTGGGGTGCCTCCCAACAAGCGCTTGTTTAACGTCGGCTAAGCTCGACGGTCCACCGCAATCTCACAGATCGCGAAAAAGAACAATGGTGGGATTCCGCTCGAAATCTCCTCCAAGATACACTTTCAATCTTTGGCCGTTGACAGTCCAATTCTCGTTGGTTGTTGTGTCTTCTATTACATTTGCTCCATAAGGCTTGATTTCTCGAATCCGAAACGGACCCGACCATTTAGACCTTAACTTTACTGGAAACAATTTTAACCGAGAATTGAATAGCAGGATCAGCTGTCCCACTTCAAACTGTTTGATGACAATTTTTCTGTCATGGTAAGACTTTACACGCTCTTTATACAGTTTATTGGAATCGTACGCTTGGAGGCGTATTTCATCCAAGTCGTGTAATTGCACTTTTCTTTTTTCACCGCTAAGAGTTGGATCAAAGTTTAAAAATTTTAAGGCCCAAAACGCCTTATGTTCCAACTCCCTGGCAACGGCGCCATTTTGTTAGTATAGTAATAGTGGTGGTTGTTTTTAATCGTCTCCACAGGGATTGTTCGATATTTCATGCGTGTCGTTCAATAGTTGCGATACTTTAAGTTCAACGGTTTCAAAAGGTTCTCAATTGTTGTTAACATTAATTTGTAGCAAAGATTAATTGGTGACAAAGATATTGTAAAAGTTTTGATAAAAGCATGTCAAGGTTAGGTTTCGCTAATCCATTTCACGTATAAACAAATAATCAAGCATATGAACTCGGTTTCCGACCAATACAACCGCGTATCCTCCCGACTAAGTTTATGTCTAAAGCGAAGTCGTGAGTATCGTTGTTTAGACCGTCAAATGATGTCTCACGCTAACAATCTAAATAACAATCATTAAGATCAACAAAATGCGAATAGCAAATCCCAAATCTATGTCTAGAGTTTGGTTTTTAAGAGATGAAATTGTTAGGTCATGATTTGTAGAATCTATGTCTAGAGCAATACAAATCACACATGGAGCATTAAGAGAAAACAACTTCATCTATATTGATCAAAGACTTTGTTCATATACAAAAGATCAAATGCAATACATAAAATCAGGATCAACTACATCTAACCTCAACATTGAGTGTTTAGCTACCACTTCTCATGGTAGTTTGGATAACAAGTAAAGAGAGGAGATGAATGAACATCCACAACGAATAATCGAGAATGGATGCGACTTC
Source organism: Lathyrus tuberosus (assembly GCA_022829125.1). Lineage (NCBI taxonomy): Eukaryota > Viridiplantae > Streptophyta > Magnoliopsida > Fabales > Fabaceae > Lathyrus > Lathyrus tuberosus. Next base: position 58,370 of record JALAZF010000803.1, on the reverse strand, counting down.
AGCTTCTCCAAGTGAAACTACACTCTTTGATGATCAAAATACTGAAAACTATGATTTCTAGTGAAAATGAACAAGAACCCCTCTTTACAACAAATGAAAATCTATTTATACAATTATAATCTCAGCATCCTTCGCCTAGCGAAGGCTTCATTTGCCTAGCGAATGAACTAAAACATGGCACTTTAAGTGCCTCAGACTTAAACCGCCCACAAGAATTATCATGGGTTCACTAGGCGAACCAAATCACTCGCGAAGCGAGCCTTCACTACCACATTCGCCCCAGCGAAGTTTGGGTGTTTTCAAAAGTGGAACTTACTGCCACCCTTCGCTGGCACCTTCGCCTAGCGAGCACATCAGCGAGCATTCGCTGGCTTCCTCGCCCAGTGAATTTACCTAGTTTTCCTACTGTAGGTTTTTGCATACTTTCTGCCACCCCTCGCTGGCACACTCGCTAACGTTCGCTAGGCGAACCTTCGCTGGCTGCTTCGCCAACACTCGCCTAGCGAATGCTGTTGTTTATTTCTTCCTTCAATGGCAACTTGCTTCCAATATTTGTGTACCACAATCTTGATCTTTTTATGCCTATTCCTGCACATTAGAGTACAAATTACAAGCACCACAAGTATATTTCAATGAATGCACAACAACATCATTCCACACTAAAATCAACATATTCCACATGGAAAGAAATGAAAAATGCCAAGTAATTCATACAAATATATATCATGTTTGACATCTAACACGCGCTAGGAGCGCGCTTAGCGCGCTTTTAAGGTGGTTTAACATTAATAAGGGCGCGCTTAGTGCGGTCTGCGATGATGACAGCAATAAATATGGGTAAAAAACACATTTTTAGGGATGGTTTTGGGGTTTTTTGCTCCCAACTCCATCAAACTTCATTTTTCTTGTAGAATAGCTTAAAAAATATCATTGGAGCTTGCATTTGGATGATCCGGAGTCGAATCTCTTGTCGATTGGTGTTGACAAACCAAGAAATGTTTGGTTCCTCTTCTCTCTTCTCTTTGTAATTTCTTTGTTGGGTGTTTGTATAGTTACTTTGAACATGTGTATCTTTGTTGATCATAATATTATATGAAATTTGCTTTACAAATCATTATCGATGTCTTCCTTGATCTTTTTGCATTTATGTTTGGATTTGTGTTGTGTTAGAGATAAACTGTTAGTTCTTGGATTGGCTGGAATTTTGGTAAAACAAAGTATGTTCAATGTTAATGTCAAGGTGGTGATGTTGCAACGTTGAGTCTTAACACTGGGCTGTGTTAAGTATTTAAATTGCTGAAGTTGGATGTCTGATGTCACATGGCGATGTTGTGACATTAGATCTGCAGAATTAATAACATCGGGTTGTGATGTTGTTAGGGTTTGCGTGTTAGCTGGAATTGTGGAGAGCAAGCTGTCTCATTGGATGTGAATATCTTGGGATAGATATTTTCTGCTGCATAGGAGATCTGGTGCAGATTTGTAGGAGATTTAAAAGGTTGAAGATTTAAAAAGATTTTAGGAGAAAATCTGTTTTAAATATTCAGTTTTAAATAAAAAATCAGGTCAGATATTGTAGCAGGTCCAAGTCCAATTCAAGGAGCTATATAAAGCGCACCAGTACTAAAGAAAAGGAACAAAGAAAGGGAGCTAAAGACTGAGTGTCATTTGTGTCTTCGTGTATGATTTATAAACCATTCTAGTGTGAATTGGTAGTATTGTTTTGAGTTATTCTTGATCAAAGCTGTGAAGTAGAATCAAGTAGTGCTATTCAGAGTGTGTGATCTTTGAATTATCTCACTGAAGTGTTTTAGGGATTGAGTAGTGTTCTCATATCTAAGTGGTTTCTTAGGTAGAAGGTCACTAGTAGGAATTAAGTTTAGGTGATTGTCAACTGGGTTGTTGAGTCTGTAAATTAATTCTACAAGTAGTGAATTTCATCCCTGGCTTGGTAGCCCCCAGACGTAGGTAGTTAGAACGAACTGGGTGAACAATTCTTTGTGTTGATTTGTTACTGTTATTGTTGTCCATTTGTAGAGTGTGTTGTTGTGACATCGCACCTTAACATCACACGTCTGATACCAGAATTTCAATTGGTATCAGAGCAGGCATTCTGTCTGTCTCTGGGTGAGATCTAGGGAAGTTACTTTCTGGTGTAATGATGGACAAAGAAGTTGGAGGATTCGTCAACAGACCCCCTATTTTGGATGGATCCAATTATGACTATTGGAAGCCAAGGATGACTACTTTCTTAAAATCCTTGGACAGCAGGTCATGGAAGGCTATTATTAAAGAGTGGAAAGCACCTGTTGTGTGTGAGAAAGATGATGCTGGCAAAGATAAAGAAGGCACCTCAAAGCCAAAGCCTGAAGAAGAATGGACCAAGGAAGAAGATGAGCTTTCCCTTGGTAATTCCAAAGCTCTAAATGCAATTTTCAATGGAGTGGATAAGAATATTTTCAGGTTAGTCAATACCTGTGAAGTTGCTAAGGAAGCATGGGATATTTTGAAGGCTACTCATGAAGGAACATCTAGAGTGAAGATGTCTAGACTTCAGCTTCTAACATCAAAGTTTAAAAGTCTGAAGATGAAGGGAGATGAGACTATTCATGACTTCCACATGAGTGTTCTTGAGCTGGCCAATGCATCTAGTGCTCTTGGAGAGAAAATGTCAGAAGAAAAGCTTGTAAGGAAGATTCTTAGGTCCCTTCCTAAGAGGTACAAGATGAAGGTGACTGCTATTGAAGAAGCTCAAGACATCAACAAAATGAGAGTTGATGAGCTCATTGGATCTCTTCAAACTTTTGAGCTTGGTTTGAATGAAGAAGAACCAGAAAAGAAGCCCAAGGGTATTGCGTTGGTCTCCACTCCTGCAGATGCTAAGAAAGTCAAAGATGATGATTCTCAGGAAGATCTGTCTCAAGCCATTGCTATGTTGGGAAGGCAGTTCAACAAAGTGTTAAAAAGGTGGAACAATAACTACAAGCCTAGTGTCAAGAACATCTCGTCTGACATCAGCAAGCCAAAAGAGAAAGATGAAGAGAAGACTGCCTAGGATAAAGGTGTTCAGTGCTTTGAATGTGAAGGGTATGGACATGTTAAGAAAGAATGTCCCACATTCTTGAAGAAGCAGAAGAAGGGCATGTCAATTTCCTGGTCTGAATCTGATAGTGAAAGTGAAGGTGAGTCTGCAAGGCATGATAGAGCCTTAACAGGAACTGTTGTGTCTGATGATGATAGTGATGGAGAAATATCTTATGAGGAGTTAGCATCTACTTATCAAGAGCTATGTTTAAAAAGTGCTGAGATTTGTCAAGAAAACAAGTGTCACAAGCAACAGATTGCTCAGCTTGAAAATGAAAAAGTTGATCTGGAAAATGAAGTTGTACTAGTTAAATCTCAACTGGATCAGATGACAAAATCCGTTAGGATGATGAACAGTGGTACAGCTACTCTTGATAAGATTCTTCAGTCAGAGAAAGCTGATGGAGATAAATCTGGAATAGGATATGTGGCAAGCACTTCAGGAACAAAGATGGAGGTATCTCAACCATTGTCTCAACATCAAACTAAGAGACAGGGTCCTACACCAAAGAAGGTTGTTCAGCCCCAGAATTTTGAGAAGAAGAATGGTCCTCATCAGAGGAAGATGCAGCCCCAAGGAGCTAGTTAGTATATGCCTCCCCAATATCACAAGAGCATGGAGGCTGCTAGGTCCAATCAGAACAGGTTTCATCATCAGGGTAACTGGCATGGATATGAATACAACAATGATGTGCCTCATTACTATGGAAGAAGGAAGCCTCATCACCATAGGAGACAATATTATGGGTGGCAGCCACAGCATTATCATCAAAGTGGAAGAAGATTTAACCACTTTAGAAATGACAGAGTCAGATGCTTCTATTGTGGCAGGTTTGGACATATGCAGTCCTCTTGCTTCAAGCTTCATGGTTATCTAAATTCTGCTCCTCTACCCAGACAGAAAGAGGTCAGGCCTAAGGTGGTGAAGCAATGGGTTCCTAAAGTTACCAGCTTGATAGCTCACATTTCCTTAAGGGTTTATACCAAAGAAGACTGGTATTTTGACAGTGGGTGTTCAAGACACATGACTGGAGTAAAGAATCTGCTGGTAGATGTGAAACTTCAGTCTTCTGGCTATGTTACATTTGGTGATGGGATCAAAGGAGAAATCAAGGGGATTGGTAAACTGAACTGTGCTAGTGCTCCCAGACTGGAGAATGTTTTTCTTGTTAAAGGACTAACAGCAAATTTGATTAGTATTAGTCAACTTTGTGATCAAGGATTCAAAGTAGACTTCACAAAGTCTGAATGTATGGTCAAAGATGATAAAGGAGAAGTCATTATGAAGGGAGCCAGATCTAAGGACAATTGTTATCTGTGGGTGCCTCAAAACTCAAATTCTTCCACGTGTGTGCTTGCTAAAGAAGATGATGTCAAAATCTGGCATCAGAAGTTGGGACATCTTCACCTAAAGGGAATGAAGAGAATCATCTCCTCAGAAGCAGTCAGAGGGATTCCCAAACTTAGTATTGAGGAAGGAAAGGTGTGTGGAGACTGTCAAAAAGGAAAGCAGACAAAGATGTCTCATCCGAAGCTTCAACATGACACCACCTCCAAGGTATTGGAACTACTCCATATGGACTTGATGGGACCTATGCAGGTTGAAAGTCTGGGTGGAAAGAAATATGCTTATGTAGTTGTGGATGACTATTCAAGATACACCTGGGTTAAATTCATCAAAGACAAATCAGAGGTGTTTGATGTCTTTAAAGAGCTCTGTCAAAGACTCCAAAGAGAAAAGGAGAGTAAGGTTATCAGAATAAGAAGTAATCATGGAAGAGAGTTTGAGAATAGCAAGTTTGAAGAATTTTGCTCTGCTGAAGGTATAAGTCATGAGTTTTCATCGCCTATTACTCCTCAGCAAAATGGAGTTGTTGAGAGGAAGAACAGAACTATCCAAGAGCCTGCTAGAGCAATGATTCATGCCAAGAAACTTCCTTATCATTTCTGGGCTGAAGCCATGAACACTGCCTGCTACATTCACAACAGGGTTACCCTGAGAAGAGGCACTTCATCCACTCTGTATGAACTATGGAAGGGAAGAAAATCTAATGTTAAGTACTTCCATGTTTTTGGAAGTAGATGTTATATTCTGGCTGATAGAGAGCAGAGAAGAAAATTGGATTCCAAATGTGATGAAGGAATATTTTTGGGATACTCCATCAATAGCAGAGCATATAGAGTCTTCAACTCCAGGACCAAAGTAATGATGAAGTCAATCAATGTTGTGATTGATGATGAAGATAAGCAGGAAGTTAAGGATGTTATAGAAGATGTTGGAACACCAGCTGGTGAAGTTTCTATAGAAGAAGAAATAAATCCATCTCCTGGTGCTGCTGATATTGAGCCTGAGCAACCTCAGAAAGATCCTTCTATCAGAGTTCAGAAGGACCATCCAAAGGAGCTAATTATAGGTGATCCAAATTCTGGAGTAAGGACTAGGTCAAGAGAAATCATAGCTAGCTTATGCTTTGTATCCAAAATTGAGCCAAAAAATGTCAAGGAAGCTTTGACAGATGAGTTTTGGATAAATGCTATGCAAGAAGAACTGAAGCAGTTCAGAAGAAATGATGTCTGGGATCTTGTGCCAAGACCAGAAGGGGTGAATGTTATTGGAACAAAGTGGATCTACAAAAACAAGTCTGACGAGCTTGGAGTGGTTATAAGAAACAAAGCTAGACTTGTTGCACAAGGCTATACTCAAGTTGAGGGAGTTGACTTTGATGAGACTTTTGCTCCAGTGGCTAGATTAGAATCCATCAGACTACTCTTGGGTGTGGCTTGTAACCTAAGATTCAAGCTGTTCCAAATGGATGTGAAGAGTGCTTTTCTGAATGGCTATCTGACTGAAGAAGTCTATGTAGACCAACCTAAAGGATTCACTGACCCAAACTTCCCCAATCATGTGTTCAAACTGAGGAAAGCTCAGTATGGCTTGAAACAAGCTCCAATGGCCTGGTATGAGAGGCTGACAGAATTATTAGTAGCAAATGGATATAGAAAATGAGGGATTGACAAAACTTTGTTTGTCAAGGAAGAAGGCGGAAAATTAATGGTAGCCCAAATCTATGTGGATGACATTGTATTTGGGGGAATGTCAGATGCTATGGTGAAACAGTTTGTTCAACAAATGCAATCTGAATTTGAAATGAGTTTGGTTGGAGAACTTAGCTACTTTCTTGGACTACAAGTCAGACAAATGGAGGATTCCATCTTTATTTCTCAAAGCAAATATGCTAAGAGCATAGTAAAGAAATTTGGCCTGGATAATGCCAATCACAAAAGGACACTTGCCCCTACTCATTTGAAGCTATCCAAGGATGAAAATGGAGTGAGTGTGGACCCAAGCTTGTACAGAAGTATGATTAGGAGTCTACTATATCTCACAGCAAGCAGACCTGACATTTCCTTTGCTGTTGGAGTATGTGCCAGATATCAATCTGATCTTAAGGTGAGTCACTTGAATCAAGTGAAGAGGATTATGAAATATGTGAATGGCACAAGTGACTATGGGATGCTATATAGTCATGATTCTGGGACTGATTTAAGAGGATACTGTGATGCTGATTGGGCTGGAAGTGCAGATGATAGGAAAAGCACTTCAGGAGGCTATTTCTTTCTAGGGAATAATCTGATTTCCTGGTTCAGTAAGAAGCAGAATTGTGTATCTCTCTCAACTACTGAAGCTGAGTATATAGCAGCAGGAAGTAGTTGCTCTCAGCTGGTTTGGATGAATCAAATGTTGAGTGAATACAATGTCAAACAAGATGTTATGACATTATACTGTGATAATTTGAGTGCCATTAATATATCTAAAAATCCTATACAGCATAGTAGGACAAAGCACATAGACATAAGGCATCACTTCATAAGGGAATTGGTTGAAGACAAAATTGTTACTTTGGAGCATGTAGCCACAGATAAACAACTGGCTGACATATTCACAAAAGCCTTAGATGCAAACCAATTTGAAAGGTTAAGAAGCAAATTGGGAATCTGCATTTATGAAGACTAAATGTGCTAGAAAGGGTTGTGAGCAGTTGGAGTTTTTCTGAAAATGTTTAGTCAACTGCCAGGTGAAGGTTGTCAAATTGTGGCTAAAAAGGGGGAGAAATAGCCAAGAGAGTCAAGAGTATCAAAGAATGTCAAATGCTGCTAAAGTGATGTGATGCAAAAGTGCATAAATTAAGGGAGAGTAATTGCTGAACAGCTGCTATGCTGGTTGTTGCATTGAGGGGGAGTGCTCATTGCTGCTAATGTTAAAATATGTGCAGCTGTTTTGTTGAAGTTGCTGGTGCTGCTTGAAGTTTCAAAATTATTGAAGTCTCTGAAGGTGCAAAGAGTGTTTTAGCCAAAATTAGCCAAAGGGGGAGATTGTTAGTTCTTGGATTGGCTGGAATTTTGGTAAAACAAAGTATGTTTAATGTTGATGTCAAGGTGGTGATGTTGTAACATTGAGTCTTAACACTGGGCTGTGTTAAGTATTTAAATTGCTGAAGTTGGATGTCTGATGTCACATGGCGATGTTGTGACATTAGATCTGCAGAATTAATAACATCAGGTTGTGATGTTGTTAGGGTTTGCGTGTTAGCTGGAATTGTGGAGAGCAAGCTGTCTCATTGGATGCGAATATCTTGGGATAGATATTTTCTGCTGCATAGGAGATCTGGTGCAGATTTGTAGGAGATTTAAAAGGTTGAAGATTTAAAAAGATTTTAGGAGAAAATCTATTTTAAATATTCAGTTTTAAATAATAAATCAGGTCAGATATTGTAGCAGGTCCAAGTCCAATTCAAGGAGCTATATAAAGCGCACCAGTACTAAAGAAAAGGAACGAAGAAAGGGAGCTAAAGACTGAGTGTCGTTTGTGTCTTCGTGTATGATTTTTAAACCATTCTAGTGTGAATTGGTATTATTGTTTTGAGTTGTTCTTGATCAAAGCTATGAAGCAGAATCAAGTAGTGCTATTCAGAGTGTGTGATCTTTGAATTATCTCACTGAAGTGTTTTAGGGATTGAGTAGTGTTCTCATATCTAAGTGGTTTCTTAGGTAGAAAGTCACTAGTAGGAATTAAGTTTAGGTGATTGTCAACTGGGTTGTTGAGTCTGTAAATTAATTCTACAAGTAGTGAATTTCATCCCTGGCTTGGTAGCCCCCAGACGTAGGTAGTTAGACCGAACTGGGTGAACAATTCTTTGTGTTGATTTGTTATTGTTATTGCTGTCCATTTGCAGAGTGTGTTGTTGTGACATCGCACCTTAACATCACATGTCTGATACCAGAATTTCATAAACATCACGAATCTTGATTAGGGATGGATGTTTATTGTCTAGATGCTAGAGATAGATTTAGATGATAATATTTTGGGTGTCGGAACTTAATGTCTTCCGTGTTTCGAGGCGTCGTGCGCGAGAGTGACGACGAGAGTAATACGGTTGTCTCTCAGCTCAGTGTGCCAGAGATGGACACTGTTGTGAGTGATGCTGGATGATTTTGATGAGTATTGCAGGTGGAGTATAATTGGTCGGTAAATTTATGTTTGTGACGAGTGGATTATATGTATGCTTGATAAGTTCGTCTTGTTGAAGAATGAATTGTTTTTATGTTTTTATTTACTTTTCTGTTTTTACGCTTTAAACCATTTTAAAACCAAACTCATTAACATTGATATTGTCGAACGGCAATTCAGTAGCACCGATCTCTGTGGACACGATAAATTCCCGAAAAAATACTTCCAAATCTTTTTGTTTGCTTGCTCTATATTGCAACCAACAAAATGGCGCCGTTGCCGGGGATCGATGTTTTTATTGAATCGCATTGCGATAGTTTCTTTGTTTTTGAGTTTTGTAGATATCGTATATATTGTCTATTTTCACTTGTTTATATTGATACTTGTATATGTTTACCATATTTGTGAATTTTACATGTTTTGCATAATTGTAAATATAGTGTATATATTTGTTTCTCTTCACGTTTGCTAAGTATTTGGTTAAGTTTTACCGTCGGTGAGCGCTAACCGTGTAAAGAGGCAACTTGGAGAAGTGTGTATAAATAATAGGCATCGAGCTTACGACGTAAAACAAGCATGTTTTATCATTTTTTGTTCCATTATTACTTTTTCATTGTATATGAGATTGTGTAGGTGTTAAGTGGAGGCCTACACCAGAACCTTGTTGTTGTACTAGTTTTTCTGCTTCTGGTGTAGCACGCTTAGCGCGGGCCTGCACGCTTAGCGTGCTCTGCTGTGCTGAACCAGTGAATTCTTTTAATTGTTCACTTGGTTCCCCCTTCTTCCCACTTCCACCAAGGCCTTATATATTAGTAATTATTAGTAATTTTTCTAATTCTTTTGTTGTTGTTTGGACTCAAATTTTGGCTCGATTGCTTGAAGTCGCATTCGGTGATTTTCCAATTTTGAGTGTTTCAACTTGCGAATGCGTGGTAATGATAGTGTTTAAAGTTTTGTACACGTTCAAGGTATGTGTTTATCGCTTTCTTGACTTTAGAATATTCATGATACTTAGGCTTTTTACAACTTCTATGCCATTCATTCTTTCGTATACTCGTTCTTATTGTGAATCACTTTAGTTCCCACCTTTTTGTGAGGTGACTTTCCATTGTTCATATATGCTCGGAGTACCGACAATTTTGTTTTACTGGATTTTATTATGTTGAATCTGTTGTTTGTATTGCTTATATGAATGCATGAAAAAGATCAAGGCATTTTGTTTCATTTTGAGCACAACTACCTAAGCCAAATAGTCAATTCACCTTGTGAGTGTGTGATCGTTTGTAAACCCTTTGAGCCTTTGGTCATTATCCATGTTGTTTGAGTTTGATTCTTATCTATGAGTGTCAAATTCATTTTTTGTGTGGATCTTGATTGTTGTTTTTTCTTGAACCCTCAACTTTGTGTTGTTGTATGAATTTTTACCTTGCCTTAGAAAGTAGGGAGTATTCACATGATGATGTGGTTGAATTCAAGTTGGGGAGAGCAATGTTTTCTCACTTATGTTATTGGTTGCTATGAGGTTGAAAAAGAAAAGAAAAAAGAGAAAAATATGACAAGAGAAAATAAAAAAGAAAAAAGAAAGAAAAAAAATCCTTGAGAAAGGAAGAAAAAAGAGTTCCAATAATTGTGCTAAATAAGGTGTGTGTTTTGTGTAACACTTGGGATTTTGGAAGAAGTTTGATTGAAATTTTTGGTTTGAGTCTTTTGTGAGTTAATCACTCCTTTAGGTTTAGGCAAGTTTTTGTTTCGATTAGCTTTAGGAATTACCCCTTGTTTGTTTACCCGACCACATTACACCCTTGAAAGTCCTTGTGATTCTTGCCTTTGTATGTTCAATGTGAATTTTTGGATGGATGCATAATTTAGTCTATTGTTTGCAGGATTGTTGTGTGAGTGAAAAATTCCTCATTTTATGTTTTTCATCTACCGATGATTGTTTTTGTTAGGTGTGATTCACATTTGAACTTGTGTTGTTTTAGAATGTTTGGCATGACTTTTGTATTTAGCATTTGTTTCGGGATTATGTTATCGTTGTAGTTTAGTGGTAAGTATTTACTTTGTGTGTATCGTTTTCGAATGAACCATTGCATTTGTTTTTGTTTGTAAAAACTTGTTGATTCATGATTCTTGGTTATTGCTTTTGTGTTTTTAAGTTTGTTTGGCTTTGTTTGAGGACAAACAATTATGTAAGTTGGGGAGAGTTTGAAAAGTGCAAATTGTAGCTATTGTTGTATATAAGTTTTGTTGCACTTAACGATACTTTTTGTTAAAATCGTTCGAATAAACCCCACTTTGTATGTAAATGTGTATATTTAGTGTATAATCAAGTTTTAGAGTATTTGTGTACCTTTTGATAGTTTTCTACTCATTTTGTAGGTATTGAGGTGTATTTGGAGCATGAGCAATAAAGTGTCGAAGACACGGCTTCAAACGCGCGATTTTGAGCAACTCATCAACGAATAAGGCTCAAAATGAGGATAATATAAATCACCAATTTGGTTGATATTTATGCATTGTTAGATAGGAAATTGAATAAGCTTTCCAACGCTTCGAACTGGGCAAAAAACGAAGTTACGGTTCTCAAGTTATGGCCGAAACATTTTTCATGGCAGCAGGTAGCGCGCTAAGAGCGCACTTAGCACGCTTTTAAGGCGGTTTAACATTAATAAGGGCGCGCTTAGCTCCCAAAAGCGCGCTTAGCGCGGTCTGCGATGATGACAACAATAAATATGGGTAAAAAACACATTTTTAGGGATGGTTTTGGGGTTTTTTGCTCCCAACTCCATCAAACTTCATTTTTCTTGTAGAATAGCTTAAAAAACATCATTGGAGCTTGCATTTGGATGATCCGGAGTCGAATCTCTCGTCGATTTGTGTTGACAAACCGAGAAATGTTTGGTTCCTCTTCTCTCTTCTCTTTGTAATTTCTTTGTTGGGTGTTTGTATAGTTACTTTGAACATATGTATCTTTGTTGATCATAATATTATATGAAATTTGCTTTACAAATCATTATCGATGTCTTCCTTGATCTTTTTGCATTTATGTTTGGATTTGTGTTGTGTTAGAGATAAACATCACGAATCTTGATTAGGGATGGATATCTATTGTCTAGATGCTAGAGATAGATTTAGATGATAATCTTTTGGGTGTCGAAATTTAATGTCTTTCGTGTTTCGAGGCGTCGTGCGCGAGAGTGACGATGAGAGTAATACGGTTGTCTCTCAGCTCAGTGTGCCAGAGATGGACACTGTTGTGAGTGATGTAGGATGATTTAGACGAGTATTGCAGGTGGAGTATAATTGGTCGGTAAATTTATGTTTGTGACGAGTGGATTATATGTATATTTGATAAGTTCGTCTTGTTGAAGAATGAATTGTTTTTATGTTTTTATTTACTTTTCTGTTTTTACGCTTTAAACCATTTTAAAACTAAACTCATTAACATTGATTTTGTCGAACGGCAATTCAGTAGCACCGATCTCTGTGGACACGATAAATTCCCAAAAAAATACTTCCAAATCTTTTTGTTTGCTTGCTCTATATTGCAACCAACACATATCTCTAGAATTCTTTTATCAAGTTTGGGTAGATTGGACCGTAAAGACGATCAAAATAGTTTTTCCATCCTTGCTTGTGGAGATCCTTAGTCAAATCTAAACCATTTTCCTTTAGGTTATCAAAATCTACCAGTAATTCACAGAAAACTTCCAGTTGCTCAAATGGTGTTGCCAAGTGAATGTATGTCGGGCAGTTGAGAATATGATCAATATGCAGTGGTTGAAAGGTAGACAACGATTGATGCAGTGTTGTAGATTCGACGGGCATGGTGCTAACACCCAAAGGTTGAAAAGATTGACTTTGTTGGTGCATTTGTTGAGAGTATTCGTAAACAACAGCGTGTTGTGCATCCATGGATGAAGGTAGACAACAGAGAAGAAGGTTTTTTAGGGTTAAAGAAGATGAAGTGTGGATAAAGAGTAACATAGTGTGTGAGAGTGAAATAAAAATGAATATATATAAAAGAAGCTTTTTTAGGGTTAAAGAAGATGAAGTGTTGATAGAGCAATAATTGATTTCCTTTTGCTAGCTCATGAGACAAGATTGTTTCCCTGAAACTGGCAATTTCTAGAAGTGCTTTTACGTTCTAATATGTCTCCAGCGTAATCTGCATCAGAGAAACCTGATAGCTTATATTATGATTTTTTCTCATACATCAAGCCAAGGTTAGATGTTCTCTTCAGATACCTTAGGATTCTTTTAACAACGGTTAAATGAGTTTCCCTTAGATCTGATTGAAATTGAGCACAAAGACATATGCTGAATAAAATATCTGGACAAGAAGCAATCAGATAGAGAAGAGAGCCTATCATACCACGATAGAGTTTATGACAAACCTTTTTACTTACCTCGTCTTTCTCCAGAATGCATGTAGGATGCATATGAGTCTTTGTTGGTTTGCTATCTGGCTTTGATGAATGTACGTGACATCTGAAGTTTAATTTATTTATATCCCCAGAAAGTACTTTAACTTTTGCATCAAACTCATTTCAAATTCTGCCTGCATTATCTTAGGAAACTCTTAACACACATATGGATTAGCAGAACCAAAAATTATATCATCTACATAAATTTGGCAAATCATCATATCATTTCCAAAGTTCTTACAGTAAAGAGTGGTGTCCACCTGACCTCTGGTAAATCATTTTCTAGAATAAAAGAACTTAGTCTTTCATACCAAGCTTTGGGATCTTATTTCAGACTATACAATGACTTTTTAAGTTTAAAAACATGTTCTGGAAACTTGACGTTTTTAACCTAGAGGTTGGTGAACATATACTTCTTCAAAAATGTATCCGTTCAGAAACGTACTTTTGACATCCATTTGATATAAAATAATACCATGATTAACAGTAAAAGAAATTAAAAGACGGATAGATTCTAACCTGGCGACTAGAGCAAAGGTTTCCTTGTAGTCAATACCTTCTTGTTGATTGTAACCTTATGCAACTAGTCGTGCTTTATTTCTAACGAATTCTCCTTTCTCATTTAATTTGTTTATGAATGCCCATTTGGTTCCAATAACACGAATTCCCTTTGCCTTGGGTACCAGATCCCAGACATCATTTCTGGAAAACTAATTTAGCTATTCTTGCATTGCCAGAATCCATTCATTGTCCTGAAGTGCTTCATCACACGAAATTGGTTCTATCAGAGACACCAATCCCATAAGCATTTCTTCAGTTTGTTTGAAAGTAGATGTTATTCTGACATGTCCAGATTTTTCTCCTAGAATCAATTCTTCAGCAATAGCTTGTCTATTCCTTTGCATTTTCCGAGTTTGAGGACATTCAGTTGCTTCATATTTATTTTTATTAGTATTCTTTGAATCTTTATCCTCAGAGTCTTTTTCCTTTTCTCCAGTCATTTCAAATTCTGCCTGCAAGTTATATTTCTAGATCTGCAAAATCCTCAAATAGCTTTGAATTTTCTAATTCAAGCTTATCATCGAATATAACATGAATTGACTCTTCCACAATACTTGTTTCTATATTGTATACTCTGTAGCCCTTAGAGCATTCAGAGTATCCTAACATAACACATTTTTGTGCTTTAGAGTCAAACTTGTTCGGACTCTCTTTAGTGTAAAGAATAAAACAAGAGCATTCAAAAGGATGGAAATAAGAAATGTTGGGTTTTCTTCCCTTACACAATTCATAAGGAGTCTTGTCCAAAATAGGTCTGATAGAGATCCTATTCTGAATGTAACACGTTGTATTCACAGCTTCTGCCCAAAAGTGCTTAGCCACATTTGTTTCATTGATCATGGTTCTGGTCATTTCTTGCAACGTCCTATTCTTCCTCTCTACAACTTCGTTCAGCTGTGGAGTTCTAGGGCAAGAGAAATCATGGGATATACCATTAGAGTCAAATAACTCTTCAAACCACTAATTCTCCAATTCACCACCATGATCACTTCTGACTCTAACGATTTTAGAATCAAATTCATTTTTCACTTTTAGAACAGAAACTAATACATACAGAATGCAACTCATTCTTGTGTCTTAGAAATTTAACTCATGTCCAATGACTATAATCATCAATAATGACAAGTCCATACTTCTTACCATTGACTAACGTTGTTTTCACAGGACCAAACAAGTCAATATGTAGAAGCTCTAATGGTCTAGAGGTGGAAACAACATTCTTAGATTTAAAAGATGTTTTGGAAAACTTACCTTTCTGACATGCTTCACAAAGAGCATCTGAAGTGAACTTCAGCTTAGGTAGACCACTGACTAACTCAATTTTATTTAGCTGAGAAATCCTCCTCATGCTAATATGATCCAAGCGTCTATGTCACACCCACTGATCTTCGTTAATAGACATTAAGCATTTAACATCTTGGTTTTTAAGATAAAAAAGTTTAATCTTGTAAATGTTGTTTTTCCTCATTCCAGTGAAGAGAACTGTTCCATCTTTCTGACTTACAGCTTTGCACGTTTTTTGATTAAAGATAATGGCATAAATGTTATCACTTAATTGATTATGGATAACAATTTATGTATTAGATCCTCAACAGAAAGTACATTAGATATAGAAGGAAGAAATTTGTTACCAACTATTCTAGATCCTTTGATTTTTCCTTTCTGGTTTCCTCCAAAACCTACGTACCCATCATCTTTAAGTTCCAGGATTTGGAACATATGCCTTCTTCATGTCATGTGTCGTGAGCATGCAGAGTCCAGGTACCATGACTGGTATTTTAATTCTGCTGCATAGGATATCTGCAACATATACTATTTATCTTTTGGTACCCATAATCTTTAGATCCTCTTTGATTAGTTTTCCTAGAGTTTCTGACCACTTTGAGTTTTCGTGCAGCAGTAAATTTTTATGTCTGTGATGGTCTGTTGTGATAAGAGAAAGGGAGATTTTGTTGTTTTCTTGAGGTGAAATATGATCATCATCATCAGAATCATAACCAATACCTCTCTTCCCATTGTGACTAACACCATAGATCATGGAAGGCATTCTGCTTCTATCTATGCTATTGTTTAAGAATTTCTGAAATTCCTTATCATATTTATATAAGATGCTTTCAGATGTTGGAGAAGATTTAGAAAGAGTTTCTTCAAGTTTTAAACATTTTTTATTTAGAAAAGTATTTTCTCTTTCTAAAATAAGAATGTCATCTTTTTGTTTAGAAACTTCTTTCTCTAGCTTAATGCATTCTTCAACTTCAGATTCGTGAGCCTTTTTCAGGTCTTTGGGCGATCTCCTCTATTTCTGGGCTTTCGGAAGTTGTTTTGTCATTTCTTCCAGAGTTGTTTGATTCTTCTGGAGAGAAGATACAATTCATCTTCGTCATCAGAACCTTCTTCATTAGAGTCTTCTTCTTCCTCATCTTCGAAGGCTTTAGTCTTTTCTAACTTATTCCTTTCTGATCTAGACCTTAGAGCGATAGATTTACCTTTTTTCTGAGGCTCATCTTCCTCTAGCTCTATTTTATGGCTTCTGAGCGAGCTAACCCAACTCTTCAAGGCTTATGGAGTTCAGATCCTTGGATAGCTTAAGAGTTGTAACCATTGGTCTCCATTTCTTGGGAAGGCTTCTTACTATTTTTTTGACATTATCATTTGTAGAGTAACCTTTGTCCAGAACCTTAAGTCATGCAACTAAGGTTTAAAATCTTGAGAACATGGTCTCAATGGTTTCATCATCTTCCATCTTGAAAGCCTCATATTTCTGGACCAATGCCAGAGCTTTTGTTTCCTTGACGTGAGTATTACCTTCGTGTGTCATTCTCAAGGAATAAAAAATATCCTTTGTTGTATCTCTATTATTAATTTTTTTCATATTCATTGTAAGATATAGCATTGAAAAGGATAGTTCACTTTGTGATGATTTTTGAACTCACGCTTTTGATCATCACTCATTCTGTTTTTGGGAATGGGAATACAAATCGCAGATACAGGTATTTCATAACCATTTGTGACAATATCCCAAAGATTTGCATCATAGCCTAGAAAGAAACTTTCTATTCTATCTTTCCAATAGTCAAATTTTTCTCCATCAAAAACAGGAGGCTTGGCATTGTAATTGTCTCTCTCATTTGTGTTAGCAGCAGCCATAATGTTTTTCTCACGCTGGATATCTCTACACGATTAAGTGTTTGATAGACAAATCAATAACAAATTCGGAGCTCTGATATCAACTGAAGGTAGAGAAAAACATAAGAAAGGGGGTTTGAATTGGGTTTTTACCAAATGTAAACTTTTAAAGACTTTCAGCACAAAGGTTAACAAGAGAGTATGAATAAGAAGGCACAAATATTTTTATCCTGGTTCACTGTTAACAAAGTTACTCCAGTCCACCCGCCAAGGTTGTTTCGCCTTCAAAAAGGACTTATGGTATGTTTGGTTTGGCGGTGGCTTTTTCAAAATCACGTCCAAAATTCACGTTTTCACAAAAGCTACCTTTTGTAGCTTCTCCAAAGTCACGTTGGAATGGCAAGTGGACGTGCGTTTGGTGGCTGAAAAGCCAAACCAAACATGCACTTAATCCACTAATCTAGAAAGATTACAACAAGTTCGTCTAAGTGTTTAGAAAAACACCTTAGCCCTCTCAAGTCTACAGACTAGCACTTACTCATTTGAGGAAAATGATATCAAGAAAATACAAAGAAAGTGTTTACAAAGGTGCTACTTTAAAGCAGATGAAACTAAATTAAGAACAAAGTATTACACAAATATGAGCAACAACTCTTTGTGTTTTGATAAAATTTCTAGACTGAGCGTGTTTTGGTTTTTGATATTGATCGTGGTTATACTTGAGCAGTGAGGTAGAGACTTCTACATATATATATATATATATATATATATATATATATATATATATATATACATATACATATATATATATATAGCTGAATGTTTGAACTTTTGAAGGGTACAAACATAAATCTTGATGCCAGCTGTTGCAACGGTAATAATAATACCGTGAGAAATAATAGTAGTAAAGTCTCACCATATCACATATTGCAGTACTGACGTGAAATCAGTTTATACCATAATGGGAATGAACTTTTGTGCGGATTCCTTCATCACACGTTTCTGTCTTTGACCATATCTTTTAATCAACTTTATCTGAGAGATGAGTTCAGAAGATGAACGACTAAGTGGAATCAGAGTTTTCAAAAGTCTTTAGAAATAATGTCTTCAGAATCTTCAGAACTTGTTCAACAGAACCTTGTATTTAGAGTCATTAGAGCTTGGTATTAGAGTCAGAAGTGAAACTTTTCTTAGAAGTGCATAACTTTCTTTTTTTTTCAGAGGCATCCAGCATTCATCAGAACTTCTGATGTTCCTTCAGAGACGAACGAAGTAATTTCTTAAGGTGTGCCAGAAGGATTTTGATGAAACTTCTTGAGAGTTATTCAGAATCAATTTTAAATTGATAACTGCACATTTCAGAAATTTATTATAGTACATAATTGTTACATATAAAATATATGCATTGTTATCATCAAAACTTTGAGATTATGTGCAGAACCAAAATCTTGTTCTAACAATTATTTGGAATCAGATTTTGAATTCAAACTTGCTACCTAAGGACAAAGATCTGGACCTTGTGAACCCTATTGAAAAGGATTTTCTATTTCTTCTCAATTCAAATCTACAAATTGATCTTCCTCAAGTTATTTTTTACTATCTAAAAGAGACTCTTTCATCCTTTCACAAGAGAATGACTTTCTTCATCCCTTATGGATGAGTTCTTTCAGAACTTCTGATCCAACATGGAGTTATCATAAGTTTAAAGGATGATTCTTCTAAAATCCTGAGAGTAAAGCTTGAAGTTATCTATGAGAGTTTCTGATGTTTGATTTCTGCAAATATGTGCCTTATAATTGTTAAACATCTTGTATTAAGCAATCTTGTTATTTAAAAATTGTTCTTGTTTAAGTTCTTGTTTATATTAATTATTATATATATGCTTATCATGTTGTTCAAGAGAATAATAAATAGGATAAAACTCAAAAAAAATGCATCAATCTTATTGAAAGATTGGGAGCTATTACAATTTCTTAACTAAACACTCTAGATAATTGGATTTGTCCTAAGGTATTCCCTAGGTTCATCTGACATATCCAGATTATTTAAATAATCTTCCCAATCTTCTCGAGCAAACTGAATAGCCTCCTTCCTCATATTATTCCTGCGTTTTGACCTAGAAATTTTCCTTCTTCTTTGTGTCTCAACAGAGGTTGCTGAAGAAGTATGTGCTTCTGAAGTTGTCTCGTTACTTGTAGACCCTTCAGATGCTGCATTCCTTATGTTGTCTTGAGTTGTTGCATTCAGCATGACTGTCTTTCTGAAATCTCTCTTTGGAACCTAAATTTGTTTTTGTTTATACATTTTTGTGTTCAGAATATTAAGTGATTAGGAAAGTCAATTTGTTGAGGGTTTTATAGAATCTATTCATCCAAGTACCTTTAGTTTTTTGTTTTAATTTTGATTAGTCAAATCAATCTTTTAACATTCTGACTCTTGGGAAATGATGTTTAGCATTCAGTCCTATTAAGATTCTCTTAACACTTGTAAATATTATTATTAACATGTTAATTGTTGTTCTTGTTTATCTTGTTACTTCATTTATGCTTTTGTCGGAAAATCATAGAGAAAAAATTAAAAGAGTATGCATGCAAATAAAATTGGTCCAAACAACTTTTTCATTAATAATTTTTTTAAAGGATTACAACAAAAGGGATTGGATGAAACTATGATTATTTTAATCTAACTCTTCCAAGGCCTTATAACCAACCAAGTTTTCCCAACTGATGTCAGGCTCGTCTTCATCCACATCCTCATTTTCTGCTTCTGGGATAACCAGTTGATAAAACATCTCACTTATCTTCTTCTTCCTTCTTTTCTTCATTGATTTCCTTCTCACTTTCAACTCAGTGGTAGAAGGACCTTCTTCAGTTGGTTTCTTAGGTGCTGAGGATGAGCCCTCGTCAGAAGTATTCAGTATTGAGGATAAGGGATCAGTTGCAGACACGTCAAAATTTGTTGGCCTCTGAAGATCTTGTGTCTTTAGACTAATAGAGTTCTCTGAGACCTCTGTCACAACTGAGATGTTAACACTTTCAGCTGAGGACTCCATGTTGCTTTGTTGGATGTTGATGAAAATGGCCTAGGCTTCGGTTGCATTTATATTGGATTCTGGGTAACCCAAACGTTGTAATACAATTCTTTGCTTGATTCTTGAAAATGTCAACGACCAATAAATAATAAGTATGCATTGTACAACTCTTTAATGATCTCTACTACTAGATCGTTTTCTCTTCCTTGAGAATTGGTCACGTAATGATGATTTGTTAATGCATTTATGACTGTAATATTTTTATTTTTATCTTTTTATTCTTTTTGATGTGACAAAAGGGGGAGAAAGATATAATAGTGTTTAATAAAGAATATGAACCCTACAGATTTAATGTTGTTCATTTATAAATAATGTATTTTTAATTTTCTGTTATTTTGGTTTTTTTGTTTTGGTGATCTTGCCCGGGTGATATATTTTAATTTTCTTGTATATAGAACTAAGGAGGAGCCTACAAACCTCAACCTTGGACTATTAGACTCGGAGGAAGCTTACAAACCCCACACTATGATGTTGCTTATAGAACTAAAATATTTTTTTATTGAATAAAGTACTCAGGGGGTGTTTACAGAACTCAACCTTATACTGTTAGACTCAGGGAGGGCTTACAAATCTCATACCCTGATGTCGCCTAGAAAATTATAACTCCACAACATTGTCCTTTAAATACTTATGTTTGTCATCATCAAAAAGGGGGAGATTGTTAGAACGAGATTTGTTCATGACATATATCTCTTGGGTTTTGATGATAACAAAGTATTAAAAGAACAATGGTGTTATCTAATGTGTGTTCCAAGTTTGCAGGTTCTAAGGCTTGTAAAGAAGGCATTCAGAATCGTATATAAGGACGCATTTGAGATGAGCTGAGTTACTAGCTTCTGGTGGATCAAAACCTGAAGAACACTCTAAGTGATGTATGGCGTATACTCTAAAGTTAAAGACCTCAGCATCAGAATAGCAACATATTGTCTCTACACTAAGTCAATGTATCAGCTCCTGGTGAACAAATATATAAGGAAATCCAAGAAGGATAGAAATGCTCTACACTTCTGTCTGGATTGAGGAATAACAAGACCATATAATAAGCAACACAATCGAGTATGAAGAATTTATGTTATATGTTGTAAATTGTAATAAGCCTTAAGATTTCTTAAACATTGAATACCTTGGAAATATTAAGTGTTTAAAGGCCTTTGTTAAGGTGATTACCCTGTACCTCTGATTTTGTATCAAGTACACCTTGTTCTCTATTCTACTAGACATGATTGTTTAGTAGTTTAGATAAAGTCTCTTTCTATGTGCTTGAGCATCAAAGTCTCTTGCTGAGAAGCTTGAGCTAAGTAAGTCTCCTGCTATATGCTAGAGCATTGAAAGTCTTGATCAATTGTTGATTGAGCAGAAAGTTTTAGACTGTGAGCCTGAGTAGTAGTCTTGGGTCTGAGGGGCTTAATCAGAAGTCTTGGGTTCGTGGAACCTGAGCAAGGAAGTCTTGAGTTCTTGGAACTTAAGCAAGGAAGTCTTGGACCTGAGGGGCTTGAGCAGAACTCTTGGATTCGTGGAATCTAAGCAGGGAAGTCTTGGACCGAGGGTCTGACCAGAAGTATTGAGTTTGAAGGGCTTAAGTATGGAAGTCTTGGATTCGTGGAACCTAAGCATAAGTCTTGGGCCTAAAGGGTTTAAGAAGGAAGTCTTAGGCTGAGATCTAAGCAAAGAAAAATCTTATGCTTAAGTGTATAAGTGATTGTAATCATGTTTTGCTTATAGTGAAAATCTCTTGTGATGCAAGGGGACTAGACTACTCTCTTTTGGGAGGAACCAGTATAAATCTTTTTGTGTTCTTTATCTTTTATTTGCTTTTGTTAACATTCAGCTGCAACATATAATCAGAATCTGAACACTAGTTTAGATTTTGAACTCTGATAAGATGCAAAGTTAAGAAACGAAAAACACAATTCAAACCCCCCCCCCCCTTCTTGTGTATTTTTCTCACCTTCAAAATGCACTATTTTAAAAATGTCAAATGCTATTATTGGGATTTGAAATTGCCAAGCAACTTTTCACCACGATCAGTAGTGCAACCATGGGGAAAAGTGGCGAACTTTCTAGGACACTCTTTTTCCAACGGTGGTGATAGATACTATTTATAGTAGTGGATGTGGAATTCTAGGGGAAACTTATAGACACATTGGTAGCAATTCGTATGATTGTGTTCGTGGAATTTGGGAACCTAAAGATGTATCTAAGGGATTTAGAAACACTTAGATATTTTATCCTTGTGTGATTCATAAACCGAAAGTTGATTAAACTGGGTGACAAGTTTCTTTGTGTTCTTATCTTTTATTTTCTTTTATCTTGTTAAATTTATTTTCACTTTTGTCAAATTATTTTATTGTTTGAGATCATTTATTTTAGTTGTCATTTTTATTTGTCTTCATATATCAAATTTTTTAGTCCGTTTGATTTCCAAATAGTTTTTCGTAAGTGTTTTAAATTACTCTATCAATTTTTCTAACACTTTGAATGCTTTTTTTAGCCTTATAAAATACTAAATTATTCTAGGGTTATGATAGAAAACCATTGTAGCCTTATGGTCGTTGTGTTTTGAGTTATAGGATTAAACATTGTCGCAACCAATCATATTCATCATTTATTGGTTTCTATCATCCATATGTTCCCTAAATAATTGTAAGAATGTGTTTTATTCTCCATTTTTCCACAGAAGAAATTATATTTACTAGTTTCGGCTTGATAAATTTGAATTAATATAGTTGGATCTTAACTTAGATTATATAAATACCTAAAAAAATAAATTCACTTTCTCAAAAAAAAAAAACATTACAAGTATTGTAATCAACCTTAAATTATGTTTTACTTTTTAAATGATCCTCAAATTTGTTATCAAATGAGTTAAAATTCCCACATTTTTTAAAATAGTGAAGATTAACAAATATATAAGTGAGATGGTCCATAAACATGCCTTAATATTTTAGGTGATGATGTAGTGTATCTCTCATTTGATGGTTGCTCATGATCTAGTGTGGAGGTCCCTTTCACGATTCATCAGTGATAGCAAAGTTGACATTTCAATTAAGGGACGTGCTGAAAGTCTTTCTGATGAGGTGGTGGATAGGAAGTATGTCACGTTAACAAGGTCGGTGTTAACGTAAGTATCGCTGTATATGGATGAAAAAAATCATCTGCTTGGGGAAACATATAAGTTGATTGACTTATATTTTAGAGGGAAATTATTATGATGCAAGTGTGAGTTGAAATTTCAACATTGTTTTAAAAAGTGAAGATATAATTCAGAGGATCCATAAATCTATTGCCTTCAAGTTTTAGGTGAAGATGTGATGTCTCCTGTGTGGCTTATCTTGGCCTAATGTAAATGTTCCACTCATGATCCATAAGTGGTATCATAATTGATGGTTCATCTGAAGGATCGAGTCCTTACGTCGGAAATATTTACGACGAGATTGTGGTCAGGTGGTGTGCTTAATTGGCAAGGTAGGTTTCATGCTGGTACAAGTGTACGTTGAAGAAAATATTTTTCACTTGAAGGGGAACATATAAGTAGATGAACTCACACTAGGGAGAATATTGTAATGTAAATGTGAGTTAGAAGTTCTGCATTGTATGGAATAGTAAAGGTTAAACAATATATAAGCGAAAAGACTTATAAACTTAATGGCTTATGGTTTTAGGTGAAAATATGGTGTCTCTCTTACTTGTGTGGTTGATCTTAGAACAATATGAATGTTCCTCTTATAATTCATTAGTGGTATCAGAGTCAATGTTTCAACTTAAAAACTGAATCCTTGTGTTGAAAGTCTTCTTGACAAGCTAATGACCAGTGTTAGGAAATAATCAAATACCCGGTCTCTTTAAAATGGAATAGTTTCCCCAAACATGTGCAATTTACAAACAATCAATAAAAATTATTCCAGAGCATAATAGTAATAATGTAAAAAATAAATAGCAAGGACATCAAACTGTTAACGTGAAAAACTTTCCTGGATGTGAGAGACTAAAATCCACGGGACATAGTCTAGTAAAATCTCCCACTATATAAATAATGGATGTACATGCCGAATATATTTGGAGCCGAGTTGTATGGTCGGCCAAGGATAGATATGAGTTCGGCCACGAAAGCAAGAAGGGTCGAGTAGGGCCAAGAGATAGGCAAGAGTCTTTTACAACTCGGGACGGTCAGGGAGCCCGACTCCCATCAGTCATACTACTATGAGGCCGAGTACTGAACTTCCTCAACCCGACACTTACGCCGAACATGAACTCAACTGGAACACCAACAGTTGTAACGGTGGCGACGCATCAATTCAGACGTTACTAGGTCTTCAAAGCATGCATTCATGAAGAGGAGTTACGACAATAATGGTCATGTGACGACAGAAGGCCAAGAGACTTCTCTTAATGGCAAACCTTGAATGAAGACTACAAAAGGGGCTCCCACATGAGGGTTAAGCAAGACACAAGCATCTTGATACAATATACAACACTTGTATAGCTCTCAAATCCCTAAAAATACTACACAGTATAGACAACGTAGTTCTCCTTGTCCATAAGAAGGAGGGCTAGCACTTTTGGTGTATCCAACCATTTTTTGCTAGAACAATGGATATACAAAGAGACTTCCTTATAACATCAGAGAATAACAATATTCATCAATAAACAATAAAGGTGAGAAACACATTCAATTCAAACAACATCTCCATAAAATTGTGAATATACCGAAACAACTCTAAAAGAAGATAAACCTACTCAATAGAAATACAAATAAAATTAATCATGTAATAGTAACAACATAATGAATTTGTAGCTCAAAATGATAAAATTTACACAAAGATATCTATCACTCAAAGTCAATTTTCTCTTTTATTTACTTTTTTTTATTGTGCTAATTTAAGCATTAAAAAAATTAATCATTTTTAAAATGGATTTGCCTCAAATAAAACAATAAACATAAAAAAAAAAATTCTATTATTCTTTTTTTATTAAATAAAAGGCGGGTCTAACTTTAAAAGTGAATCCACCCTACAATTAGGCAATGTGTTTTATTGAAAAGGTGAGGGTCAATGATGATATAAGTGTGTATTTGGATGAAAAAATATTTTCTTTAAAAAAGAACATATAATGGATAGACTTGTACAGTGATATTAGTGTAATGTAAATATAAGTTGGAAGTTCCACCATTTGAGAAAAGTGAAAGTTAAAAGATATTTATGAAAAAACATGTAAACTTAATTTTAATGTTTCTCATACTTGTGTGACTATTGTGGAAGATTCTATTGCAATCCAACAAAATTATTTAAACTTTCTTTATTAGGGTGTAAGTCAAATTCAGATAAGTTGCATACAAATATGTAATTCATTGTTTTAGAAATATTAGATTTGATTTAGATAGATTAGATTTGATTTAGAAATATTAGATTAGATATTTTTGGGCTTTTATAGTTTGGGCTTTAACTTGATATGCAAGTTAACCTAAATCTATAAATAAGGATGAACCCTTATCGTTGTAATAATCAAGTTTGATAATTCACAGTTTGCAGTTGCGAGTAAATATTGAAAGTTTCCACAGTTTGTGGGCAGAAAGAATTCTGCAGTTTTTCATCTTCTTCTCCAACGCTACTATTTCTCTTTTCTTTTTCTTTTTTCTTTCTCAACCTTTTTCTTTTCATTGCCATTGTGTGATTGTTAACAATCTTGAGATCAAGATTGAATAGGAGAATTCTCCATAGGTTGTGGTGAATTTTCAACATCTGGTATCAGAGCTCCGGTTGCGATTCGAGGAAGAAAACTGTGATGGCGATGAATCATTCAAACGGGCACTTTCTGGCGAGCCTTCCGATTCTCAAGAAAGACAATTATGAGAATTGGTGCAAACAGATTAAGGTGGTTTTCTGTTATCAAGATCTTTGGGATATTGTGAAGGAAGAAGTAGCACCGCTTGCAGAAGACGTGACGGATCAAGAAAAGGTTGCACACAAAGAATTGAAGAAGAAAGATTATAAAGCTCTCTTTATAATCCATCAATGTGTTGATCCAAATAATTTTGAAAAAGTCAGTGATGCAGAATCAACAAAAGAAGCTTGGGAGATTCTTGAAAAGTCATTTGGAGACGCAGAGGTGAAAGAGATGAGGTTACAAACTCACAAAAGGACTTATGAATTGCTTCAGATGGAAGACAATGAAAGCATATCAGATTTCTTCACTAGGGTTACAAAGCTGGTGAATCAAATCAAGGTATGTAGAGAAGTGTTGACATCAAGATCAGTTGTGTCAAACATCTTGAGGTCATTGGCTCTAAAATTCGACCACGTGGTAGTAGCCATAGAAGAGTCGAAAGACTTGTCAGTATTGACGAAGGAAGAGCTTCTTCTCATGAACAAAGGATAGCTGAAAGAGCTGCAGGAAAGTCGAAGAGTGGTATCGATTTGCAGGCGCAGTCAAAAAAAGAAAGGAAAGGCAAAGGAAGCTGGAATGGCAACAAAGGTAGAGGAGGCTACACCAATTCGACTGGTCAAAATCAGCAGAAATGAAATTGGTCGAATCAGAGAAAACCATGGAACCAAGGCAACCAAAGAGGTGGTGCTGCAGGTAGAGGAAGAGGTGGTGGCCGAAAGCCTGACAAAAGTCACATTCAGTGTTTCAATTGTCAGAAGTATGGTCACTATTTTAGTGATTGTCTAGAAAAGAAGAAGAATCAAGAAACTGATGCAAAGCTGGCAAAACATGAAGAATAGGAGATGTTACTGATGGTTACAACAAGAGACGAAGAGAGATTCCAGGACCAGTGGTACTTGGACTCAGATGCTCATCACACATGAATGGAAATAAAGATTGGTTTGTCAATATGAAGCCCTCGTCGAAGAACACGGTGAAGTTTGCAAATGACAACACTCTAGCAGCTGAAGGTGTTGGTGATGTTCTGATTATGTGGAAAGATGGCAAGAGGTCAACAATTTCCAATGTGTTATACATACCAGGCATGAAGAGTAATTTGCTCAGTATAGGACAGCTTGTCGAAAAGAACTACAAGGTAGTTGTCGAAGACAAGATGATGAGAGTCCTCGACGCATGTGGTAGGTTGATCCTGAAGGCTCAAATGTCTCAGAATAGGACCTTCAAGATTGAACTCAATATGATGGAGCACAACTGCCTAGCAACTACAGCCAGCAGAGATGAGTGGTTATGGCATTTTCGACTAGGTCATCTCAACTTCAATGACATCGGAGAGCTAAAGAAAAGAAATATGGCTTCAGGATTACCTGAAATCGAAATTCTAAGTGAAGTCTGCGAAGAGTGTGTTCAGTCGAAACAACACAAGAATAGCTTCAGCAAGGATGCAGGAAGGAAGTCGAAGGCAATTCTGGAAGTTATATACTTTGATGTATGTGGTCCAATCCAGGTGGATTCGATCACAGACAACAAATACTTTGTCACATTCATAGATGATTACAGTCGAAAGCTGTGGACTTACCTTATCAAGAAGAAAAGTGATGTGATCGAGGTATTTAACAGATTCAAATATATGGTCGAAAGACAGGGTGGTCGAAAGCTAAAAATTCTGAGGACTTATAGCGATGGAGAGTATGTGTCGAAAGAGTTCGATGCATTATGTGAAAAGGAAGGGATTTTGCATGAGGTGGTGTCACCCTACACTCCACAGCAAAATGGAATTGCAGAAAGAAACAACAGAACCATCATGAACATGGTGAGAAGTATGTTGAATGGAAAGCATCTACCCAAAGAATTATGGGGAGAAGCGGTTTCGACAGCAACATACATATTAAACAGATGTCCGGGGAAGAAGCTTGAAGGAATCACACCAGAAAAATGTTGGTCTGGTGTTAAGCCTAGCCTCAGTCACTTGAAGGTGTTTGGATCTATAGCAGATAGACATGTACCAGATCAGTTGAGAAGGAAGCTTGATGACAAATCAAATTAGATGATCTTGATAGGATATCATTCGACTGGAGGTTACAAGCTGTTCGACCCAGTGAATAATCAAGTAGTGATCAGCAGGGACGTGATCATAGAAGAGCTTAAAGAATAGGATTGGACTGATAATGTCAAGAAGGATTCAGTGAGAATCTCTTTTGAAGAAGCAGCCACTGAAGTCGAAAGAGAAGTTCGACAGGAACAAGTCAGAGATGAAGCAGACCCAAGCAGACCTCGACGAACGAGACACCTACCAACAAGATTGCAAGAATATGTGATTACATCAGATGATGTAGTCAATGAAGAGGGTGAGCTGGTACATTATGCTTTCTACGCAGATGTCAAACCATTCAATGCAGCTGAGGCATTGAAAGATTCAAAGTGGGTAAAAGCAATGAATGAGGAGTTAGACTCCATCGAAGTCAACAACACCTGGTCATTTGTCGAATTGCCTCAAGGTAAGAAGGAAATTGATGTGAAGTGGGTTTACAAGGTGAAGGTGAATCCTAGAGGAGAAGTAACTCGACACAAAGCGAGACTTGTGGCGAAAGGATTTCTTCAGAAGGAAGGAATCGACTTCGACGAAGTGTTTGCACCTGTTGCTGGGATCGAAACAATCAGGTTGGTTGTTGGTCTAGCAAATATGAACAATTGGCACACATGTCAGATGGACGTGAAGTGTGCATTCCTTAATGGTCCCTTAGACAAAGAAGTTTATGTCGTACAACCAGCTGGGTATGTGAAACGAGGCGAAGAAAGAAAGGTGTACATGATGCATAAAGCCCTGTATGGACTTAAGTAAGCTCCAAGAGCTTGGAATAAGAAAATCGGCAGTTTCTTAAGGAAGAACGAATTTGTGAAATGTACGACTGAGCATGAAGTGTATGTAAGGAGAAGCAATAGTGAATTTATTATTTTATGCCTGTATGTCGATGACATGTTGATAACAGGAAGTTGCAAGAAGGAGATCGAAGATTTCAAACATGACCTAAGTGAGGAGTTTGAAATGTCAGACATAGGAAGTCTCTCATATTTCCTTGGCATCGAATTCTACAAGACTAGTAGAGATTTGATGATGCACCAAAGAAGATATGCAGGCGAAATACTCAAGAGATTTGAGATGCAAGATTGCAATCCAACTTCGACTCCAGTTGAGACCAGACTGCAACTGTCGAAGGATTCATATGAAGATAATGTCGACCCAACCCAATATAGAATACTTATTGGGTCACTTCGATATCTTTGTCATACAAGGCCTGACTTAGCATACAGTGTGGGTATGGTAAGTAGATTCATGCAGAAGCCAAAGGTATCACACCTAGCAGCGACGAAGAGGATACTGAGGTATCTGAAAGGAACTCTCGACTACGACATTTTGTTTCCTGCAGCTGATGAAGAAAAAGAATGCAAGTTAGTGAGATACACCAACTCTAGTTGGTGTAGTGATGATGAGGATCGAAAATCCACAGCTGACTATGTGTTTATGTTAGGTGGTGCACCAGTTGCTTGGAGTTCGAGAAAGGAGCCAGCAGTGGCATTATCATCATGTGAATCAGAGTACATAGCTGCTTCTCTTCGTGCATGTCAAGCAACCTGGATGGTGAACCTGGTCGAAGAGATTACAGGGAAAAGTCATGGAGCAATTACCATGAAGATCGACAGCATGTCAGCTATCAACGTGGAGAAGAATCCAATAGCACACGGTCGAAGCAATCACATCGAAATGAGGTTCCATTATCTTCGAGAGCAGGTAGCAGAAGGGAAGATGAAGTTGGAACACTGCAGAACTGAGAATCAAATTGCAGATATCATGACGAAGGGAATGCATGTCGAAGTTTTCAAGAAGCTAAGGTCTATGATGAATGTAGACAGTTTAGACACAATGAATTAGGTGGTGTGTTAAATATATAATTCATTGTTTTAGAAAGATTAGATTTAATTTAGATGGATCAGATTTGATTTAGAAAGATTAGATTAGATATTTTTGGGATTTTATAGTTTGGGCTTTAGCCTGAGATGCAAGTTAACCTAAATCTATAAATAGGGAGGAACCCTTATCATTGTAATAATCAAGTTTGATAATTCATAGTTTGCAGTTGCAAGTGAATATTAAAAGTTTCCATAGTTTGTGGGCAGAAAGAATTCTGCAGTTTTTCATCTTCTTCTCCAACGCTATTATTTCTCTTTTCTCTTTCTTTTTTTTTTCTAAACCTTTTTATTTTCATTTCCATTGTGTGATTGTTAACAATCTTGAGATCAAGATTGAATAAGAGAATTCTCCATAGGTTGTGGTGAATTTCCAAAAGTTAGTTAGAGTTTATTTCTATCTTTCTCTTCCATCATCTTCTTCATCTTCAACCTTGTGCACCAATAATTGATATCTAGAGCTGCGGTTCAGATTCAGGTCAGGAAATATGCGTGTACGTGAGGCGTGTGTGATTGATTTATGTTCTGAAATTCACAGTGATTTAAGTTCAAAATTGAAACAAAATCACATTTTTTGATTTTAAGGGATTAGAAAACACGAGTGTTAGTGATATTTGAGTGAATTTGCACAAGATCTAAGATGAACTATGGAAACAGTAGCTTATACACAAAGCTTTCAGTATTTTATGGAAATAATTGGAATAGATAGATGATTCAAATGTGTGTGTTGTTTGGCGCTCAAGATGTTCTTGATCTCGTCAATAACGGTTACGCAACGGTTGTAGCGGATGCAACTGAAGCACAAATAAACACGTATACAGAATAAGGAAAAATGACCATAAGATATTGTTCTATATCAATCAGTGTGTGGATACAGATGTATTTGAGAATATCGTTGATTCAACGATGACGAAGGCTGCGTGGGACACACTAGTATGGGACGCACTTCTCCATAGTGACACTGCTCACAAATGAGACGAAATCTTATGTAGAGACTCTCTCTAAAAAGTAATCAATGAAAAGGTACTGAGATCTCTTACCCCTCAGTTTGATTATATTGTTGTAACAATTTAACACTCTAAGATACTTATCACCATGAGAATTGAATAGCTACAGATTAGTCCAGGGGCATAAGAGTTGTGTTTGACTGAGAGAACCTCTGAAAGAGGTGGTAGAACAGGCTCTGAAGGCGCCTTCTAGTAAGAAGAATTAGAAGCAATCTTGGCCAGAAGCCAAGAATTGGTCAGAGGACAAGAAGAGATATAGTGGTGGTTATCATAAGTCAGAAGCCTCTAACTCTGATGAGAAGAAACATCATAAGGAAAAGGAGAAGTTTGACAATAAGAGGGTTTAGTGCTACTGTTGTAAGAAGTTTGGTCACTTTGATGCTGACTGTTGGTTAAACAAGGAAAGGAAATTTAAAGAAGCAAACATAGCAAGAGGTGAGTCTGATGATGAACTTGTGCTATTGATGGCTTCTGAATCTGATGGTGGAGATTTGGTATATTGGTGGTATATGGACACTGGCTGCTCAAATCACCTAATTGGAAACAAAGAATGGTTGATTAATTTTGACTCTAGAAAGAGGACAAAGATCAGATATGCTAATGATAAGTATCTGAATGGTGAAGGAATGGGAAATGTCAAGGTCAGAGTGAAGAATGGAAAAATTGTTATGATCAACGATGTTTGGTATGTTCCTGGAATGAAGAGCAATCTAATAAGTGTATGTCAGCTAATTGATAAAGTTTTCTCAGTTACTATGAAGGACAATATCTTGAAGTTGTATGATTCTAATCAGAAACTAATTATGCAGTCTAGACAAGGAAACAACAAAATATTGAAGGTGAATGTGGAAACAGCTGAAACTA
This sequence comes from Lathyrus tuberosus, assembly GCA_022829125.1. Classification (NCBI taxonomy): domain Eukaryota; kingdom Viridiplantae; phylum Streptophyta; class Magnoliopsida; order Fabales; family Fabaceae; genus Lathyrus; species Lathyrus tuberosus. Next base: position 26,855 of record JALAZF010000803.1, on the reverse strand, counting down.
AATTCCTTAGTGCAGAAGGTACTGAAGGTGACAGTGAGTTGTGGCATAAGAGATTGGGGCATCTGAACTTGAAAAGCTTAGGGCGTCTAAGTTCTAAGAAGCTGGTACATGGCATCTAATTTCAGAAGGTTCTGTGAGGATAATGGATTTGATCATGAGGTTACTGCTCTATACACTCCTTGGCACAATTGTCTTGTTGAAATAAGAAACAGAACTCTGCTTGATATGACAATGAGCGTGCTAAAGGAGAAGAAGGTCCCTCACGCCTTGTGAGGAGAAGTTGTTTCCACTGCAGCATATGTGCTCGACAGATGTCCTACCAAGAAACTAAAGGAAATTATTCCTTTAGAGAACTGGACTGAAGATAAGCAAATTGCAAGCCATTTGAAGGTGTTTGGTTATGTTTGTTATAAGCATGTCCCAAATGCTAACAGAATGAAGTTTTATGACAAAAGCAGAGTCATGTTGCTTGTATGGTACCATAGTACATGTTCTTATAAGTTATATTGTATTGTCACTAACAAGGTGAAATTCAACAGAGATGTCATTATGAAAAAAATAGAAGCATGGGATTGGAACAAGTCTCAATCAAACTCTAGTGCGGTTCTAACACCTGAGTTAACTTCTGAAGAAATTTCAGACTCTGAAGAAGAATCTGTCTTTGAAGGAGATTCTAAGTCTGAAGATGAGTCAGATCTGAAGGTGACTTTGATGTTGAAGAAGAGTCTAAAGGCGAATCTGACTCTAAAGGTGAATATGATTCTGATCCAGATTCTGATGATGATCCAGATTCGGGTGGTCATGCCTCTGAAGGTAGTCCAACATCTAATATTGTTCCAACATCTTAAGAAGATTCTGAACAAGTTCAGAGACCATAAAGAATCAGACAGATACCAAGAAGATTTGCAGAGTTTGACATGTTGCAAGATACTGAGAAAGACTCTAAAGGGGAAGTTATTCATTGTCCCATGCTGGTAGACTCTGAACCAGTTAGTACTGAATAAGCTCTCAAGAAGAAAGTGTGGTTGAAGGCCATGAAAGAAGAACATAAGTCTATAGAAAGAAACAAAACTTGGGAGTTGACTGAGCTTCCAAAGAACAAGAAAGCCACCAGCGTAAGATGGGTTTAGAAGTTGAAACTGAAGCCATATGGATCAATTGAAAAACACAAAGCAAGGTTAGTAGCTAAAGGATTTCTATAGAAATCGGGATTATATTACTTTGAGGTGTTTACACCTGTAGCTAGACATGAAACAATCAGACTGGTGATTGTTATAGCTTCTAATAAAAATCGGTCTCTGATGCATTTAGATGTGAAATATGCATTTATGAATGGTCCTTTACAAGAGAAAATTTATGTGTCATAACCTTCTGGATTTGTGAAAAAGAATCAGAAAGGGATGATGTACAAGTTTCATAGAGCTTTGTATGGACTAAAACAAGCTCTTAGAGCTTGGAATCTGAAAATTGATTCACTTTTCAAGCTTCAAGGATTCAGAAAATGTGAGATGGAGTATGGTGTTTATGTTCAACATGCATCTTATAGCAATATGATTATGGTATATCTCTATGTTGATGACATATTGCTAACAGGTAGTTGTTCAAATGAGATAACTAAGTTCAAGAAGGTGATGATGAATGAGTTTGAGATGACTGATCTAGAAAATATAGTATATTTTCTAGGGATGGAGATTGTGTACTCTGATGAGGCTATAATTTTGCATAAGCTGAAATATGAACTTTAGCTTCTGAAGAGATTTGAGTTAATGAATTTTAAGTCTGCAATCACCCCTGCTGAAACAAATCACAAGTTGGATTTTGATGTTGAGGGTGATGATGTATATGGTAGGCTCATTGAGATATCTTTGTAATACAAGGCCTGAAATTTGCTATGCAGTTAGAATGGTGAGTAGATTTATGAACAGGCCAAAGTAGTCACATTACCAAGCTGCTATCAGGATACTGAGGTATATTAAAGGGACTTTGAAATATGGAGTTTTGTTCCCCTATGATGATAAATTTGATTCAGAGCTGATGAGTTATTCAGACTCTGATTAGTACTTCTGGATATTTTTCAAGCATCATGGAGGTCACATATCTTGGTGCTCCAATAAGCAATCAGTGGTTGCATTGTCAACTTGTGAAGCTGAGTACATTACAGGTGCTTTGTCTGTTTGTCAAGCTGTTTGGATTCTGAACTTGTTACAAGATCTAAAGATCGAGGTGAGCAAGCCTGTGAAGTTGATGATAGATAACAAATCAGTTATAAGTCTTGCCAAGAATCCAGTGATGCATGGAAGAAGCAAGTACATTGACACGAAGTTCTATTTTCTACACAACCAGGTTCAGAGTGGAGTGCTTGAAGTTGTTCACTGTAGCACTCAATAGTAGTTGGCAGATGTACTAACCAAAGCAATCAAGACTGAACACTTTATCCATTTGAAAGATGAAATTGGTATTGTTAATTTTAGTCTTAAATATGGATTAAGGGATGGTATTAGGATGTAATTTAAATTCAGATTAGTTGCGTTTAGGTTTTATTTAATTATGATGTAATTTTATTTTAATTTCATTTCAGATTAGTATATAATTTTCTGTTGTAACAGATTTTTTAGAGTAATCAATTTTCTATATTGCATCCAAAAATTTGTTAGAATTTTTTCTCTCTTTCTCTTCCATCATCTTCTTCATCTTCAACTTTGTGCACCAAATCTCTTTTAATAAGAATGTTATTTTATAATTTTAATAAGAATGTTATTTTATAATTCCCATAATAAAATCAATACATAAGTTAAATGGATATTAGGAATTTGTAAGGATACCCAAATATATTCATTTTAAAATTTTGTTGTTAGATGATCTTCATGTCACATCTTTATATATATATATATATATATCACGAATAAATTTGATACAATTTTTCCATCAATACAATTTGGAAGGATGGATGGAATCTGATAGTGGGTGATATGAGATGGAATAGAGAGATATGTTATTGTTTGGAGGGAATAAAGAAGTTATTTTGTTCTGTTTTAAAATTTTCAAATAATAGAATTAAATTCTCATTCCACTTCACACTATTCACTTCGTTCTATTCTGTTCATTTTCGTTGCGTTCCATTCATTTTATGATATTCAAATTTAGTCAAATATTTCATAAATATTAAATGTGTATGGGAGAAATACTTTGTATTTATAGTCATATAATTACCACCTTGTACTAACAGGAACCTCTCCTTTCATAAAATATAAAACTGAAAAACACATGCATTGTTGACAAATTTCACAAAACTAGTTGAAAATGCAGCCAATGCATGATTGAATGTCATCCATTAGGTGACATATATAAATAAACATTCATGAACATAGTAGTTCAGACATGGCAATCAATAATATAGGTGTAAGTACTGTATAAAAACTTTATTATTGATTCATTCTAGTCATAAAATATTATTTAAGTCAACTAATAAACTCAAAACATCCACGTTATAGGGACATGGGAGAGAAGAAAAACTAAAAACATAGCTTCCCCTAACAAAATGCCACCAAATTTATTTTTATATTGTCAACTTGACATATGATTTTCTTATTGCTTACTTCATCAACAATTTGTGGCACATTTTTTTGTATAAATTCATGGCATATGAACTACTAGTAGTACCTAAAAAGAAGGTGCACATTTTCAGATCAAAGATACTAAACATGGTAAATGAAGTAATCTTTAGATATTTTTACGTCGGTGTCTCGTAGCTCACCAACCGAACTGTCGAATTGTCTGCTTAGAATGATTCTTAACTTGCTTTGATTAATCATATTTTGTTTGATGACTTGTTAGGGAATCTGTAGAGATATGTGTTCGCAACCAAGGGTGCAAAGAAGACTAGGTGGAAAGAGAGCTGCACTTTTTGTATATGGTAACAACTTGGAAAATTCATCTTTGTTATTTAAAATGTTTTGTTTTGTTTAGTGAATTGAAGTTTTTATTTGTGGATGTTGTAGCTATGGAAGGGTTAGAGAACATGGCGTTTGTTGCCAATGCAGTGAGCTTGATAACTTACTTCCTTGGAGATATGAACTTTAGCTTAACAAAATCAGCTACTACACTAACCAACTTTATGGGAACTGCTTTTTTACTACCACTTGTCGGCGGATTAATTTGTGATACATATTTGTCTAGGTTCAAGACTTGTGTTCTGTTCGCATGCATGGAATTGTTGGTAAGTTTAATCAATTTCTCCTACTAGTACTTCATCTGTCCTTGATGCTACAACCTAGTAGTTTCGCTCTCAGGACGTTTTATGTAGGTATCTTTGAACGATCATAAGTTTCCACCCTTTCCGTCTTTGAGGGATTGCTAGACATGCTATCACACAGGACACAGTTAAATCCTAGCTAAATAGGGTCTTAAAAAATATTTGTCCTGTTAATTGTTTTATCGTGGTTGAACTGTGACTAGCACCACAGGACCTCTAAAAACTTAAGACGACTTTGCTATTAGGCCATTATGACCTAATACAACTCACTCTTTTAAATGCAGGGATATGGTATCCTAACAGTTCAAGCGCGTTTCCAACAATTAAGACCGATACCCTGCAAAGATATAGCACCAATTCATATGAACCAATGCAAACCTGCTGCTGGAAGCCAAACTGCTATACTCTATACAGGACTATACCTTGTTGCATTAGGAACAAGTGGTATTAAAGCGGCGTTACCAGCCTTAGGAGCTGATCAATTTGATGATAGAGATCCAAAGGAAGCATCTCAATTGTCAAGCTTTTTCAATTGGTTCTTGTTTAGTCTTACAACAGGAGCAATAGTTGGTGTTACTGTCATTGTTTGGATTAGTACTAATCAAGGATGGTATTGGAGTTTTACTGTCTGCACTATTGCAGTCTTGTTTTCAATTCTGTTTATTTGCTTGGGAAAGTCATTATATAGAAATAATACTCCTAAGGGAAGTCCTCTAATTAGAATCATACAGGTGAATAAAATTACTTTTATTTTATTTATTTTTTCTATATGATTCAAATTGTTATTGTATTAGTTGGACTTGTTGAACTTTCAGGTGTTTGTGGCAGCTTTCAAAAACAGAAAACTCCAAATTCCAGAGAATGAAGGTGAAATGCATGAGATTCATGAAAAAGAAAGAGGGGACAGTTATGAAATACTTAAAAGGACAGATCAATTCAGGTTATAGAAATATAATGAAACATATTTGAATCCTCTAGTTTTGATTCCACATGACATAAGAACATAAGGACTTAGCTCGGTCTTGTCCTTATGGACGGATTGAGAACTGGGGCGGGTTCTATCGACTCTGGGGCAGAACCCGGCCCAATTTGATGATATGCTCAAATTAGTCAATCTAAACACGACGGTAGATAAGCTCACATAAGTACTAAATTGTTTTTTTCTTTGTTTGGAAAAATGGATTCAGATTCTTGGATAGAGCAGCAATTGGTAAAAACAGTACAGGATCATGGAACCTTTGCACAGTGACACAAGTAGAAGAAACAAAAATCTTAGTCCGAATGCTACCAATAATATTAAGCACCATATTCATGAACACATGTTTAGCACAACTTCAAACTTTCAGCATACAACAAAGCACAACCATGGACACAAACATCCTAGGATTCAAAATGCCAGGACCTTCTCTCCCAATCATCCCTCTATTATTCATGTTTGTCCTAATCCCTCTATACGACCGGTTTTTCGTCCCGTTTATCCGAAGATTCACAGGGATACCAACCGGAATTCGACACCTTCAAAGAATAGGAATTGGACTAATTCTCTCAGCAATATCAATGTTAATAGCCGGTTTCATCGAAACGCGTCGAAAATCCGTAGCAATAGAACACAACATGGTAGACAGCAATGAGCCTTTACCAATGACCGTGTTTTGGTTGGGTTTTCAATATGCTATTTTCGGTGCTGCGGATATGTTTACACTTATTGGACTTCTAGAGTTTTTCTATGCAGAAAGTTCAGCTGGAATGAAATCACTTAGTACAGCTATTTCTTGGTGTTCTGTTGCATTTGGTTATTTTACAAGCACTGTGGTTGTTGAGGTTGTGAACAAAGTGAGTGGAGGGTGGTTGGAAAGTAATAACTTGAATAGAGACAAGCTTAACTACTTTTATTGGCTGTTGTCAGTTATAAGTGTTGTGAACTTTGGATTTTACTTGTTTTGTGCTTCTTGGTATAGATACAAAACAGTGGAAGACAAACAAGGTGATTTAAAAGATGATGTTGTTGACATAGTTAAGGTTTAATGTCAGATTACTAGGACTGTTTAATCTACATGTAATTTATATATTTATGTTCTTGTATAAAAATGATTACTATAAATAAAACTTATAAACTTGAATCACTTCATAAGGATTTGGTATGTTTAAGTTAACATTAAAGATGCATAAGTAAAGTGTCTTCATGGACAATAGAATGTAAGAGGTCATCTTGAACTTCTAAACATTCATGTTTTCCCCATCAATACGCCCAAAAGAACGTAGTACATTTTTTCTTATGTTGGGCGGGAGTATAGAGATGTGGAAGGTTGGGTCTCACCTCAAGGTTGGCCTTTAGGGGCCTCTGTGTTGGGTCTCATCCTCCAAGATAACAGTTTTGGTAGGTATTGTGTAACACCCTAAACTTCAATAATAATAACTTTTAAAAAATTTATGGAAATATTCAGATAATATAAGAGTGTTACATTGACAAAATATTTAATTTATATGTGAAATTTTAAATTTTAAAACATAACATATTAATCCATTTTAAAAGAATCATAACACATAACAAAGTATTCTTAATTCAATGTTACAAATTAGAGCAAAACGCAAAATAATATTAATAGCCGATAAAATTATGAATTTAAAGTTTAGTCCATACAAAAATTGTACTATTTCAGTCTCTATTTTCATTATTTTATAATCGTTGCATTATTCACTATAAAAATAAAATAAACACTAAAATTTGGACAAATGTTTTTTAAAGACTAAACTAGAAAAATCATGAATTTCACAGAAACTAAATATAAATATTTAACATTTACAAATAAAAACTATTCTACATTTTCAAGTAATTATTTTTTATTTGTGAGGCAGGGAAAGTGCCCCAATAAACTGGTAGGTTGATCTGTCATTGATTATAAAGTATAACCAACCCAAAGTTTCATGGACCATAGTAGTAGAATTCTACCTGCCACCCCCCAATTAAACCTGGCACTTTCCTAAATTATCAAAATTTCAACATTGCCTCTGCAAAATTTAGGTGGAAATTGAAAAAATTGTGTCTGCCGGGAATTTTCAAATTTCCGGTATTGAGTGAAATTTTGGAGAATTTGAAATGACCGGTAGTATAAAAATTTTCACTTTTTTTTTTGAAAATTTTTACACTACTGGAGATTTCAAATTCCCGAAAATTTTATGTAAATTTCGGGGTATTTGAAATTCCCGGTAGTGTAAAAATTTTCAAAAAAAAAAACAAAAAGTGAAAATTTTTACACTACCGGTAATTCCAAATTCTCGGTATCGTGTGAAATTTTCCGGGGGTTTTACCGGTAATTTCGAAATTATTGGTATTTTTTACCGGTAATTTCAAAATCCCCCGTAATTTTTACCGGTAATTTCGAAATTACCGGTATTTTTCAAAATCTCCGGTTCATCTCCCAAAATTCATAATTTTCAAAAGGGTAAATATGGTATTTCGCTACAAATGGGAGGTGTCAGGTTTAATTGGGGGGTGGCAGGTAAAATTCTCCCATAGTAGGTATGACAAAGATTCATGGACCATAGAATAAGTGGTCGGGACTATTAGCTTCAAACTCAGTATGAAGAATTGATCGTGAGTGCTAGATCAGATTCTGTAGAATCAGGCCGCCAAGTGCGTCAGGGATGCTGGTCGTATGGAGAGGAGGAGGGGTGTACCTGCAAGGTACTCCGACGCTCAAGTAAGAAAAGGTCAGAGAAAAGGGGCAAGTACAAAGTATTAGTTCGTATGGTGAATATTGGATACCTGACCCTCTCAAGCGAGAGGGTTTATATAGAGCTCCCAACGCGTGGCCAACGGTCCTATTTTCGGGGCGAAATAATTGTTTTCCCCAAAGAATAGGTAACTACCCGAACTAGCCGTTATGTCGGGCAGGGTGCCCAAAACTAGCCGTTGTGTCGGGCATAGGCATGGTTTCGGGCACCTGCCCATAACGGTTCGGGAAGCGATGAAGTCGTGCGTGACGGGCATTAATTTCGGGGAGGAATGTTGCATTCCTTGCCCGGTTGGAGGGGCAAAAAGGTAACTCTCGCCCCTCTGTGGATTGGACTTAGGGAATTTGGGCCGCTCTGGAGCAGAGGCGGATTGGGCCAATTCTAGCCATTGGTCCAGTCCAGAACAGGAGCCCCCCAAGTTGTTGCTCCCGAGCATGGGAGTGATGACTTAAGGACTACTCGTTGCTCCGGGGAGCCAGTATAGAGTCGTCGTTTGATGACGAGGAGGATTGTCTCAAAGTGCTCGTGACCCCAGATGTTCGTGAGATTCGTGGTCGTGACCTTATTGCCCGGTGTCCGGGGAGACAAAGGGTCAGACAGAATTGGAAACGTTGGGTTGCCACGTGTGCCCCGAGCTCCGTGTAGCAGTTAATAGGCAATGATGGCTAGTGGGTAGTCATTATGGCCTACGGGCGCGTGGTTGCACGTGCCCCTTTGTATAAAAAGGGGGAAAATCGTTCCATTTGGGACTTTTTTTTTCCTGATTTCTCTTCGCCTCCTTAAGGTTCTTACCCGTCACCGTCCTCTGTCTCTCCGACCACCGTAACAGGCTTCCGAGCAGCACCTTTCTTTACTCAAATCAAGTAAGTTTTCTGATCTGGAACTTGTTCTGCTTCTGTTTATTGTTAGTGGTAGATTGCATGCGGTAAGGGCTAGCTTTAAAGGACAAAATAGGTGGATTTCTGGTGACAATTGGCGGTGGACGTTGGTCGTGCCACTTTTCTACTTCTGACGTGTCACCGGACGTGTCTGCGTGCTCCAGTTAGGAGGGTGGTTGACAGCGTCGTCGCGATGGCGACGCCTGCGTAACCGTCGTGATTTTCCATTTTCTGAACGAATGATGAGTTTTCCGGCAGAATAACTCCAGATTCCGGTGAAGCTTCGTGATTTCCGACGGAGCTTCGAACGGAAACTGGGATTGAGTGCGGGGAAGCTCCTCGTCAGTCGTTGATATGTTTCGAGCGGCTCCTCGCGGGGAGGTTCCAACCTTTCCTTTGATGTTAGGGCTTAGGTCGGGGACGCTGTCCTTAGCCCTTTGCGCGCCCTTTCACTTGACTTAGCAGTGGAAGGGTGGATTTGATTTGCTGTCGAATTCACATTCTTCTCTGCTTTTCAGGTGATCGTAATGGCGATGGTGCCAGAAAGAGAAGTTGTTATAGATTCGTCCGAGGAAGGGACGGGCTCCGAGGATAGGAGCAGCTCGACGGCCTCTAGTTCGGCGACTTCGAGTTCCTCTGGCAATGTCGGGGAAGAGGAAGAGTTGGATGCCATGGAGGAGGATGTTAAAGGGTTATGCGCGGAGGAATGGGAGGTGGTCGAGCCTTCCGAGCATGTGTCCACGTTCGCAAAGTCCTTGGTGGATGTTTTCACGGAAGTGGGCCCGGAGAGAGAATGGAAGGTGCACTTCCCTTCCCTGGACGAGCGGGTATGTACGAGCTTCGGGGACCGCTTCACCATGTACGAGTATGCTTTTAAAGAGCTGGGTCTGAGGCTGCCTTTCACTGATTTTCAGCGGTCAGTGTTTGAGCACTTGAAGTTAGCCCCTACCCAACTGCATCCCAATTCGTTGGCCTTCATCCGGGCTTTTGAGTTGGTGTGCGAGCATCTTTCCTTGGGGGTTACTCTCCCTTTGTTCTTTACTATTTTCCATCTCCAAAGGCAGCTGGCGGGGAAGAAGTACGAATGGGTTTCCTTGAAGCAGCCCCGCAAGCTGTTCAAGCCGTTTTCGGAGTCAATCCGAACATTCAAGGAACGGTACTACGTTGTTGAGCCCGTGTCCGAAGTTGCCCAGGACAGTACGTATGTCTGGGAGATAGAAGTCGACGAGAATGGGAATGAGATGCACGACGAGGAAGGGAGGTATATTGGGCGGAGACTCTACAAGTTCCCTCTCCACTGGGCGCCCGACCATTTTGCCAAGAAGCCTAGCGACTATGTCTTCCAGCCGAGCGAGCTGCGCGGGCAGGACGTCGTGGCGTACGAGGCGTTGGTGAAGTGGGTCAACTCCTTCTGCCTTGCTGAGTGTTGGACGAGCAAGGGCGGTCCGATCTTCGAGGAAGATGGGAGTCTGAGGGTTGAGCGTCGATTTGTCAACGTCAAGGCACTGCTGGAGTGCAAGCTCCCGTGGATGTTGAGAAGCTGCTTGGTAGTCTTAGTTAGCTAGATTTTGTTCATGTTATTTCTTTTCCTCGTATCTAACATGTTCGTGTTTTGCTTGTGCATGTGAGATGTCTCAGGCTCATGATCGGGTTGTGAGGAACGCTCTGGCGAGGAACAAAGTCGGAACGGCTCCTCCAAAATCTCAGTTTGCCGGTGACCGTGTTCCTCCTTCGGCGCAATCTGCTGCGGGGACCTCCGCTTCTTCCACTCCTGCCCCCCGGGGATCTCCTCTGCCTTTGGCCGGGCGACCAAAGCGGGCAAGGATTACTGATGCCGTGGACCTTACTCGGGTAGCGGAGAAAGGGAAGTTCGAGCTTCCTCCCTGCATCCTTGATAGGAGGTTCTTCGAAGGTAACTCTTTAGTTGTTCCTCGGGCGGAATCTCTTCGCTTGGAAGGTATGGATCGCCCGAACAAGAGGGCGCTGGTGGCCCAGAACGCTTCTGCCTTGGTCAGGATGCTAGAGATGGCGGCTGTGTATGCTGAAGGGGACTCCGTGACTGAGTCCGAACTCAATGTTGCCCGCGCTTCTGTGGCATCCCTTAAGGAAGAGGTCAAGACTACCGGTGAGGCTCGGAAGAAGGCCGAAGAGGAAGTGGCCAGGTTGAAGGAGGAGAACTCCAAGCTGGCGGCGGAGAAGAAAGCTGTCGAGGAGCTGATCAGGGAGTTGAGGGCGGTCAATGCCCCGGGTGCCGATGAACCGGACGACGTGAAAGAATTGAAGACTAGATCCGAGCTGGTTGCTCGTCTGCTACTGGCCGAAGATGATGGCGTCGTCGTCGCGGCAGAGTCTTTCCAGAATGTTGTGGCTCAATTGCGGGTGGTGAACCCTGACCTCGATTTTTCTGTCGAGGGTACTCACTACCTCGCCCATGTTGAGGATGGTCGTATCGTCGTGCCCGACGGTCTTCTTGAAAGTACCCCCGAGGATCAGCCCGCAGAGGACCAGGGACCCAAGCCAGGGCCTGCCGAGCATGCTGATCAGTGAGGAATTTGTTATTTTGATGTCGTTGTAATCCGTCCGGCCTGCGTGCCGTTGAATCATTGTAATTTATTTTTGGGGGGCATGGCCCCCGTTTTATGTAACAACGTACAATTTGTGGTCTTTGCGGCCACTTGTTAAATTATCACATATTTAGTTCTATTGTTTGCATGATTTTACTTTCTTTTATTTTTGCCAAGTGTCGTCTTCATGCTCGCTGTGAATGTATGTCCACCCGTGATAGGGGGTATTTGACTTGTGTGAATATTTTTTGGGGGACTGCTCATAATAGATATGTTCTGCAGTGTGGGGAACTGGTCGAACTGTCGGGGAATTTCCTGGCGGGGAGCGGAGCTCAGGTCGCGTTTGAGGCCTGAGTTCGCGGCGTGAACATCTCATCGCGAGTTGGGGTTCTGCCAATCGTGGTACTTTGACGACGGCCATGCTCGATCGAGGATCGCTGTCGAGCAATTACCCGGCTCGTTGCTGAAGGGGTTATGCTTTAATCGTATGTGACGCTTGTACCTAGACGTGCATAGTGGTCGGTAGTTGACGTTCGTTGTTGCGACGGGTCAAACCGTTAACTTAGCTGTAATATTGTTTTAGCTTTTCAGCGTTCCATGGTCGAGCAAGTTCTTCCCCAGTGAGATGTTCTAGGTAGTAGGCCCCATTTTCCGTTTTTTCCCGGACGCGATAGGGTCCTTCCCAGTTGGCTGCTAGTTTGCCTTCGCGAGAGTCTTTGTGTTTCTTCTTAGAACAAGGCTTCCCACGTCGAACTCTCGCTGTATCACCTTGGCGTTGTGCCTGATGGTAATTTTTTGTTTTAGTGAGGCTTCGCGGAGGGCTGCCCCGGTTCTGATTTCCTCGACGAGGTCGAGCTCTTCTCTTAAAGATTCGTCGTTCATCTCCTCGTCTAGGGGCGACTTTGTCCGCCTAGAGGGCACGTGAACTTCGACGGGGATTACAGCCTCGGTTCCGTATGCTAGGCGGAAAGGTGTTTCCCCGGTCGTGGAGTGTGGAGTTATACGGTATGCCCAGAGCACGCCGTGTAGTTCCTCGACCCATGCCTTCTTTGTTTCGTCCAGCCTTCGCTTGAGGCCTCGAAGGATGACTCGGTTAGCTGCCTCAGCCTGCCTGTTTGTTTGGGGATGCTCGACGGATGCAAAGTGTTTCTTCGTGCCCAGTTGGGCGACGAAGTCCTGAAACTTCCTGTCTGTGAATTGCGTCCCATTGTCCGTCACTATCGCTTGGGGAATACCGAAACGTGCAAGGATGTTTCGTTTGTAGAAACGCAGGATGTTGAGGGCAGTTATTTTGGCTAGAGCTTCTGCTTCTATCCATTTGGTGAAATAGTCCACGCCCACTATGAGATATTTATTCTAACTTGATCTTACCACGAAGGGTCCTAAGATGTCTAGGCCCCACCAGGCGAATGGCCACGGGGAGGACATGGCCTTAAGCTCGTTAGGAGGAGTCGGGTGCATGTCCCCGTGCCGTTGGCATTTGTCACATTTATTCACGTGTTCTTTCGCGTCGTTTTGCATGGTCGGCCAGTAATAGCCTGCCCGGAGAGCCTTTCGAACAAGGGACATTTCGCCCAGATGTTGGGCGTTGATTCCTTCGTGGATTTCGTGCAGAATGTGTGCGACCATTTCCTCCTCGACACATTTGAGCAGCGGGATGGAGAATCCCCGTCTGTAGAGTTTATCTTCGACCAAGACATAAGAGCAGGCTCTTCGCCTGACTATGCTGGCCTCCTTTGGGTCGGACGGGAGTTCGTCTTTAGCGAGATAGTTGTAGACTGGGGTCATCCAACAGTTGTTGTCTCCGATCACTTGCACGTCGAGTGTCGGGGAGGCCTTCTCAATGCTGGGTCGAGGAAGTACTTCCTGTATGACGGACTTTTTTCCGCCTTTCTTCTTCGTGCTGGCTAGTTTGGATAGCATGTCTGCTCGCACGTTATGTTCGCGGGGAACATGTTTCACTTCCACTGTTGTGAATTTCGCCATTTCCTTCTTCACCAGGGCTAAGTATTCAGTCAGGTTGTCGTTTTTGGCTTGGTATTCACCCCGGACCTGGAGGGCCACGAGTTGCGAATCCGTGCAAATGACGACTTCTTGTGCGCCCAGGTCCTCGGCAAGGCGTAGCCCAGCGAGGAAGGCTTCGTATTCTGCCTGGTTATTGGAGGTTGGGAAAGACAGTGTGAGTGATACCTCGACGATAATTCCTTCTTCGCTCTCCAGTATGATGCTCGCGCCGCTTCCTGCAGAGCTTGAGGCGCCGTCGACGAAGATGGTCCATTTATGTGCTTCGCTCGCGGGGGAGTCCGCGAACGTCATCTCCGCGACGAAGTCGGCCAGAGCTTGGGCCTTGAGGGCTTTTCTGCCTTCGTATTGGATGTCGAATTCAGACAGTTCCAGTGACCATTTGAGCATTCGGCAGGCCATATCTGGTCGTCCGAGCAGCTGCTTTATGGGCTGATCTGTTCGAACCACGATCGTGTGAGCCAGGAAGTAGTATCTTAATCTCCTGGTTGCGTTAATGAGGGCCAGCGCCACCTTCTTTATCTGTTGGTATCTTAACTCTGGTCCTTGCAGCGCTTTGCTCGTGAAATAGATGGGCTTCTGCCCGTCAGGCGTCTCGCGGATGAGAGCGGCACTCACTGCTTCGGTTACTACGACCAGGTATAGGTACAATGTTTTGCCGTTGTCCGCTCGAGAGAGGACCGGTGGCTCTGAGAGTGCTCGTTTCAGATGGAGAAGGGCCTTGTCACACTCCTCAGTCCATTCGAATGTTGCCTCTTTGCGGAGGAGTTTGAAGAATGGTAGGACGTGCTGGGCGGACTTGGCCACGAAACGAGATAGTGACGCGAGCATCCCGTTGAGGGATTGGATGGATTTTTTGGACTTGGGCGTAGGAAACTCGGAGAACGCTCGGCATTTGTCGGGATTAGCCTCGATTCCTCGTTCCGTTAAGTAGAAGCCGAGGAATTTGCCTGCCCGGACGCCGAACGTGCATTTCTCCAGATTAAAACGCATTTGGTATTTCCTGGCCTGTTCGAAGACCTTTCTCAAGTGGGCGGTATGGTCGGTCTCCTCGTGGGATTTTACGATCATGTCGTCCATGTAGACTTCGAGCATGTCGCCTATTTCTCCCCGAAACACTTTGTTCATCATTCGTTGGTACGTTGCTCCGGCGTTCTTCAGGCCGAAGGGCATTACGTTGTAGTAATAGTTGCCCGATTCGGTCATGAAGGCCATGTATTTTTTGTCAGACATTGCCATTGGGATTTGATTGTAGCCCGAGTAGGCGTCCATGAACGATAAAAGTTTAAAACCAGCAGAATTATCAACAAGGTTATCAAATATTGGGGAGGGGTAGGCATCCTTCAGGCATGCCTTATTGAGATCGGTATAATCAAAGCACATGCGCCATTTTCCATTAGATTTTTTAACTAATACAACGTTGGACAACCAAGTTGTGTACTTGGCTTCTGAAATAAATTTGGCCTCGAGGAGGTCCTTTACAGCTTTTTCAGCAGCCTCCGTTTTCTCCGGAGACTGCTTCCTCATACGTTGTGCTACGGCCTTGACAGCCGGGTCGATGGTCAGCTGGTGACAAGCGACGGATGGATCCAAGCCAGGCATTTTCGCGACACTCCACGCGAAGAGGTCGGCATTCTCTCTGAGGCGTGCTTTGAGCTGCTTCCTCGCGATGTCAGGCAGGTCAGCTCCGATCTTCACTCCCCGTTGGGGGTCTTCGCCGAACAGGACTACCTCGAAGTTGCCATCCGGGATTGGGCGCATCGGATGGGAGTTGCTGCTGGATGACGTGGACGGGCTGGCTGAAGCTGCTCGTTCCTCCTGTTGGTCCTCGGGGAAGCGACTGTCGAGGTCGATAGAGTCGGCCTGGGGTAGGGGCTTGGCCTCCTCGGAGCTGTTTGGCAGTGCTGGCTTGCTCGACGCTTTTGGCCTGGGCGCAATGGCGTTGAGCCCCTTTGTAGCTACTTCGAAACACCGTCGGGCAGCTTCTATATCACCGTGGAGGGTGGCGACCGTCCCTTTCGAAGTGTAATACTTCATCTTCAGGTGGACGGTCGAGGGCACTGCTACCAACTCGGCTAGAGTTGGCCTTCCGAAAATGCATTGGTAAAGCGACGGGCAGTCGATTACTAGAAATTGCACCTTGATGGATCTTGTCGTTTCAGCTGATCCGAAGGTCACGATCAGCTCGACGTAACCCCACGGCTTGGTTACAGACCCGTTGAATCCCTGTAAATCGGACCCTACGTAGGGGGTAAGGTGCGATTCGTCCAGCTGAAGCGTTGAGAACAGCTGGGAGTACATGATGTCGACCGAGCTGCCCTGGTCGACTAGGATTCGGAGAACGTCGAAGTTTGCCATTTGGGCCCTGACGAGCAACGGTATGCTTGAGTTCGGGGAGCCGCCGAGGAGTTTTTCCCTATAGAAGGAGATGGGGATGGAACCCTTCGGGGCCTGATCAAGCGTGGTCACTTTGTTCGAGCTAGTGTTGATCAGGTGTTCGAACTTCCGTTTCACGGACCCCACAGTGACTTTGTTGAAATCCCCGCCAGAGATGACCATGGCGGAGGGGAAAGTCTCCCACGGGCTGTAGGCTGCGAAATATGCAGGGGCACTGAGCCCGTCAGGGACGTTGAAGTCCTCGGGTCGCGATATGGACATAGCGACCTGTATGTTGGTGTCTTCTGAGGAGGGTACCTCCTCCTCGACCTTCTTGGACTCCTGGGCGTCCTGTCGGGGAGTGTCCTTCTTCTTCGCGAACTGCTTCAGGTGGTCGTTCCTGATCAGTATTTCAATGGCATCCTTTAGATGGATGCAGTCCTTCGTGGTATGGCCGTGACTTTTGTGGAAACGGCAGTATTTTGATTTGTCCACGTTTGGTCTGTTTGGAAGTTGTTTGGGGAAGCGGACCCCAACCTGTTTGAACTCCGAATTGGCACATTCGGACAAGATCTTTTCCCTGGAAACAGTCAGGGGAGTGTAGTCGTGGAACCGCCCGGAGGGGCCTTTGCTGTCACAGGAATCACGAGGGCGGCCCTCGCGCCTCCGGTCACCTCGACGAGATGTCGAAGCTTCTTCTCCTTTGGATGCCCGAGCGTTCTCCTGATGGCACGATGCTCGGGCATGGCTAGCCGCAACCTTCTCTTCATACTGAATATGTGATTGGGCTTTGAGGAGGAGGGCGTCTAAGTTCCTCGGTGGCGCGAGGCCAATGGCTTTAGAAAACTCGGAGCCTGGGCGGAGCCCCTGCTCTAGCAAAAACTTCTTCATTTCGTCCGTCGTCGGGACCTGCACTGCTTCTTTGTTGAACCTCTCAATATATGCGCGGAGAGGTTCGTCTTTACGCTGAATTATGGCTCCCAGAGAGGCCTCAGTTTTGGGGTGGCGGCGAGATGCTGTAAAATGCCGCGAGAACATCCTGCCCAGCTGTTTCCACGAGGTGATGGACTCCTCGGGCAGTTGTTTATACCATGTCATTGCTCTCTTCCGAAGGGTGGTCGGGAACAGTCTGCATTTGATGGCGCCCCGTACGCCGCGGTAGTCTAGCAGCGCATCGATGTTCTCGATGTGCTCGTCGGGGTCGGTGGTCCCGTCGTATGTGCCAAGTGACGGGGGTTTCTCCAAGCCTTTTGGGAGACGGGTAGCCAGGATCTCCTGGGACAACGGGCCGCGAGGCTCGTCGTCGTCACTAGAACTAGTGTATGATGGGGACCAGACGAGATGCTCGCGTCGGCGGTTCCTTCGCGGGGAAGGTGAGTGGTTCCTTCGAGGAGAAGGTGAATGGTTCCTTCGAGGAAAAGGTGAACGATTCCTTCGCGGGGAAGGTGAGCGAGCCCGTCCTTTGGACTTGATCGGGGGAGACAGCTCGTTCCTCCGAGTCCTCTTGTGGTCATGAGCGTACTGGTCACGCGGGGAGATCTGGTCGCGCTTTCGGGCTAAGCGAGGATCATGCTCTTAGCGCAGTCTTCGGTCGATTTCTCTCCGTGGCTGCGGGCTTCTTGATCATCGCTGGTTCCTCCGCGTAGGAGGGGATCTTGGACGGCGAGACTCTTCTAGTGCCTCGATCCTCTCGTTCTGCTGCCGAATCAGGGTGTTAGTTTTGTTGAGTGCCTCCAGGAGGGCCGCCACGGCCGGGTCGGCGTTGGGCGGAACAGGAACGGACTAGAGGTCGAGAGAAGGTTGATCGTTGTTGCGATCAGCAGGGGTAGGGGAAGGAGAAGCAGTGGCTCCATCCCTGAGGAAACGGGCATCTCGGAGGAGAGATGACTGGCCGTCAACGTTAGATTTGTTGACGGGGAGGATGGTGGTTTGGAGAGCATCCTTGGAGCGATTTTGGGAGGCCATGATCGTGATGAGGTTTGAGAATTGTTTTGATCTTCAATTACTGAGGAAAGAAAGATTGGGAGAACAAAGTTACCACAGATGGCGCCACTGATCGTGAGTGCTGGATCAGATCCTGTGGAATCAGGCCGCCAAGTGCGTCAGGGATGCTGGTCGTATGGAGAGGAGGAGGGGGTGTACCTGCAAAGTACTCCGACGCTCAAGTAAGAAAGGGTCAGAGAAAATGGGCAAGTACAAAGTATTAGTTCGTAGGGTGAATATTGGATACCTAACCCTCTCAAGCGAGAGGGTTTATATAGAGCCTCCAGCGTGTGGCCAATGGTCCTATTTTCGGGGCGAAATAACCGTTTTCCCCAAAGAATAGGTAACTACCCAAACTAACCGTTTTGTCGGCCAGGGCGCCCAAAACTAGTCGTTGTGTCGGGCATAGGCATGGTTTCGGGCACCTGCCCATAGCGGTTCAGAAAGCGATGAAGTCGTGCGTGACGGGCATTAATTCCGGGGAGGAATGTTGCATTCCTTGCCCGGTTGGAGGGGCAGAAAGGTAACTATCGCCCCTCTGTGGATTGGACTTAGGGAATTTGGGCCGCTCTAGAGCAGAGGCGGATTGAGCCAATTCTAGCCATTGGTCCAGTCCAGAACAAGAATATTTGAAGTACTCACAGTTTCACCAAATCTAACTTGAAATTCGGCATCACATTTAGAGTGTGTTTGGATGAGAAATTTGAGAATTTTTAGGGTATTTAAAATTCGAAGTAATTCAAATGATTCAATTGAAATTCATTCATTTTTAAATTCATTTGTTTGGAAGAAGTATTAAAATGATTCAATGTAAAAAATTTGGAACCATTTTCATAATTTTTAAAGCTTTTGGATCAAATTTAAAATATGAAAAATAGAGACCAATTTGTAATTTTTGAAAATTTGAAAGGATCAATTTGTAAAATTTAAAAATTATTAAGGACTAATTTGTAATTTTTTGAAAATTTTAGGGGTGAATTTGAAATTTTTATAAAATATAAGGACCATCTTACAAAATTTGAAAATTTAATAATAAATAATTTAACATTCATATTATATAGAGTTAAAGAAACAATTTGAAATTTTTTATTTTTTTGTGTCATTTTAAATTCTTTAAATTTAACATGAATAAAATACTTCATAAATTTACATCATTTTAACAATTCTCCATATTTTTAATCCAAACAATAGATTTTGATCAAGTCATTTCAAATTCCTTCAAAAAATTATTTTCTCTCATTAAAATTCTTCATCCAAACACACACTTAGGGATCAAACCACTGAAGCTCGACATCCCTGGATTCTTCAAAGCACTCATATTAACATTGAAGACAGTGGTATCATCATCTCCATGCTGCCACCAACTGTAGACTTTTGGATGAAAGAGTGTGGTAACAGTGTTTCACTTGGTCATTTTTTTTTTTAAAAATGTCAATAGAGTTGAGTTTTGAGTTTGTATTTTCATCCCATAACTATTACTCAAATCAATCTTCTTCGCTTAACTTGGTTTGGCTAGCAATTTCCTTATAAGACCTAAAAATGCTGCAGCAGCTGGAAAATAACTTAACTGGCAACTCCATAATGTAATTGTTGTATGATGCAACAGCAGTCGAGAACTGCATAAATTCTGATTACGCTGCTGCTACCAATTAGATGATAGGTCAAGACTGCAGGAACTTGCTATAAATCAGCTTGACAATATTTCTGTCATTTACACAAGGAGTCAATTGATTGTTGATGCTCAACGTATATCACTTGGAATAGCAAATAAGTTAGGTGTAGAACTTTGGTTGGGTAATGACCCAACTCATGTTTTGATTCCAAAAAATAAGCTTAAAAATAAAATAATTTGTTATAACAAATCCCAATGATAGGTAATATTTATTGAACTTCAAAATCTGATCCAATTAACAATCCCACACATTACAGCACATTGTAAAATTAGATAAAAATGGTAAGTTAATCTGAAAATTAAAACAAAAACCATGCTCAGATAATTTATTTCATATCAATTACAAACAACGAGGCAGTTTTATTATGAAACTTACTTACAAGGAGTCAAATAGCTCCATGTCGAAGCTTTCCTCAACTTTCTAGCATTCAGATTTAAAAAAACACATGAAAGAATACAACAAAAATCCACCATCATGTTTCTAACATTTTTCTATTCCCCCTAACTTTTGCAAGGGGCCATACATCGCAGGACAGCACTAAAGAACAGTATTATGAGGTCATTGACAAAATTGCATCAATGAATAAGATATTCATCTCAAACAATAATCAAGACAAGCGGACTCGTCTTGGAGAATTGTTGAGTAACAGCTCACTCCCTGTCCAAAACTGGAGTAGCAATTCATTCAGAATAAATGAATGTATCAATAATCTTTCATCTCAGAATGTAGTGGAAATTGTGTCAAGAAACTGCCACAGATTTGTTTCTAGGTGGGGAGTTATGAACGGAGACAGTGTCCGCAACTTTGGATGGAGGCCAGTAGCGAAACATGGACCTGCCAACAATGTTCTCGATCGGGAGTGGACCCCTAATGAACACAAAAAAAAAAAAAAAAAACAAGGATATTAACATCAGGCATCACAATTAAGTGCATATATACATCTAAATACAAACTTCTAAGATCTGAGAGCATGTTTACATAGAAGTTTTGAGAACAGCATCAACAAATATGCAAATGTGTCGTCCAAGCGGCAATATACTCTCTAGTCTCCAATAGAAACAAAAAAGAGAAAAGTCAGTAGGAAAGGATCGGAAAATTTACCAGTTATGCGAATCAAAACTCTTGTTACGATTGTCCCCCATCACAAACACATGTCCTTCTGGCACAACCTGCAAACATTAAAAGAACAAAAAACCAATATTAACCATGTAACCAAGGAACACAATCAATAAACAAACCCCCAATCACCAAAATAGTATTACCATTGGAGCCAACTCATAAGCAAGAGGTTCCAATACAAACTCCTCTTCTTCAGCGATACCATTCACTAGTAGTTTCCCACCACGAACCTGCCACAAAACATGTAATAATATATCAGACATCAATGCACAATACTTTAACATGTGATCATTCGTTAATTGCTCAACAAATTATAAAAAATAAATAAATAAAAACTTACTTCCACAACATCACCAGCCTTAGCCACAACCCTTTTTATAAATATATCAGACGAACTAAAACCAAATTTCTACATAAGAGAAATCAAACAAGAAACATCCAAATTCATCAACAAATGCGCCAGAAAACAAACCAAAAAAATGCAATAATTGGACTGATCTAGCAAGTAAAGATAGATACCTTCAAACAAGGAGGTGCTTTGAAAATCACAATATCAGAAACATCTGGTTTTCTAAAGAAGAATGAAAACTGTTACAGAAACAACAACCATAATCAGTTCAAAAGATCCATAAACAAATAAACAAATGAATAAGCAAACATATGAGACAATCAATTGAAACAAACCTTTTCTGTTAAAACACGATCACCAACTTCAAGAGTTGGATACATAGAAGCAGAAGGAATAGATTTAGGCTCAGCCAAAAACGATTTAAACAGTAAACTAACAGTAACAGCAGTGAACACAGCTTTAGCATCTTCTGAACAAACACTCAACAACTTCGAAATCCAACCACTAGTCTCTTTTTGACTCAAGCGCGATTTTGTGTTAGAAACAGTAACACACTCCGTTCCACCTTTATCAACCTCCCACGTTGTAGGTTCGGGAACAGACTCGTTACAAGGAAGCCACTTGGAACCCTGCAAAAAGGGTATAATCGAAGAGGTTTTGAATGGTGCAATCCCCATAATACCCATAGCCGCCGAAGTTGACCCGGATACAACACTCGTTGACTTCATCATCGAAATCAAACCTAATACGATCGGATTCGTACAGCCTTCGGAGAGAATCTCTCCGGCGAGGGTGGAATAGGCGGAAACAGGAGATGAATTTTTAGGTCTCCGGAGATCGGGGTAGAGACTGCGAACGCCGCCGGAACGTTCGAGATCGCGTTTCTGGTTGGTTCCAAAGAAGCGAGAGAGGATACAGCATTCTTGGACGCAACGAGAATTGGCGACTCGAACGCCGGCGGAGGAAACTAGATTTTGGGCGACATAGCCTGAGAAGGAGAAGGTTACTCGGATAGCCATGAAGATGAAGTGAATTAGGTTGAGGAAGAAAAGGTACAGGGTGGTGTTGGAGAGAAAGATTTGAGAGGGGTGAAACCCTAGCAAGTGGGATGAGCCATTTTGTGAGAAGAAATCAGTGAACGGAAACGAGAAAGGTTGAATCGAAGGGTAGTGAGGAAATCAGGGCAGGGAAACGACGGCGATGCAACTCCCCCGATTAACGGAGGAGAAGGTGGCGCAGAGGAAAAGCTACGTCGTTTTGATGAGAGAGAACGAGCAAGGAAAGAGCGAAATTGAGAAACAGAGAAAGAGTCAAAATTTTCAATCGAATTGGAAATGGTTAGAGAGAGAGAGGATTTTAGGTTTTAATTAGGTTTTAAAAACAAAGACGGCGACTGCCAGTAACCTCTATGTTCATTAAGTATGTATCATTCCATATTTACGATATTGCCTCTAACTAACTTTTGATAAAAAATTCATTACTCTTTTAATCTCATTTTATTTTAATTATATTTTTCTTTTATTTTTTTAATATAAAGAAGACAAGATGAAAAGAGATGATAATTAAGAGAAGAAATAAAAGAAAAATAAAATAGAGAATATTTAATACCGGAGGTAGTAATATTTAATAAATAGTTAATTTTTTTTATATAGACCAAATACATTAATTATTTAATGAATCTAAAAAAATGAAATGATTTTATAAAAATGACCGGAGGTAGTAATATTTAATAAATAGTCAATTTTTCAACTTAACACTTCAATAAAATTTATTAAATAGATATAATTAACAATTTTAAATTATTATAATTTATAAATAATATTATATTATTATATTTTAATATTTTAATATAAAAAGTTGCATTGAATATTTAACGAATTAGTTTTTTATATTTTTTAATGAATATAATTTTAGAGCATTTTTTATTTCAAAATAGTTATGTGCAATCAGAATATATTAAAGAGAAAAATGAAATACAACAAAGAGAGACTATATAGAGTCTAAATCTTCTCAAGTTGTTTTCAACTTCAGTTATTTGAGAGGTCAGTGTTATCTTATACATTTTGGAGTTATTTAATGAATTTCTCACATCTTCAAAAGTCTTCTTCTTCTTAATCAAAGATGTTTGTATGTAATTGTTGGGATTCAAGTGTTAGCAGTTAAGTTTCACATTGACTAGAAATAAAATAAAAATGTTGGGTTTATTAGAGAAACGACTCATATCATTTATGCCTTAAGGTTTTTTGTGGATATGTGGTGTCAAGGTTTCTTGGATCCTGAACGTTTGACCCATAGCATTCAACGTTCGTTAAGGTCTAATAAAGTAGCGAGTTATTTATTTGTTGTATACAGTCTCAATAGGTTCTAAATATACAAGAGAAAGTGTATGAGGAAGGTACACAACCCTAGCAGCGGGACCATCATGGT
The DNA here is from genome assembly GCA_022829125.1 of Lathyrus tuberosus. Lineage (NCBI taxonomy): Eukaryota > Viridiplantae > Streptophyta > Magnoliopsida > Fabales > Fabaceae > Lathyrus > Lathyrus tuberosus. The sequence goes on along the minus strand of JALAZF010000803.1, from coordinate 3,477 downwards.
TCATCCCTTCATCTCATGCCTCATGTGTTCGTCCGATGGAATGAAAACTATAGAGTTCACTATCATTTTCAACAATACCCTCACCAGATCCAGATTTGTCGCTTAACACTTGCAATAGGTTTGGTAACCTCTAAAGGGTCAATAGTTGGCATTCCTAGGTTTATTATCCCAGTAGCGTAAAAAGAATCATCACTACTAGGTATATTTATTATATTTATTAGTATATCTCACATTTGGAATTCCTAGGTTTTTTTCTGGTATTCGCACCAGTACTAGAATATCTTGACAAATGCACAGGCTACTAGGTGAAACTGAGATAACGCAATTTAGAGATGCTTCAGTACCCCCTCCTCAAAGTCATTGAAAGGTGAACCTAAATCTGGAGAACAAGCATTCATATAATTCATTGGAACATCCATCAAAGGAGCTGTGAATACTCTTGGAACTATTAACGTGGGAGTTTGACCAATCAGAAGACGCTCTCACATATGTGTAGGCTCCCTCTAAATGCACAACACTATTTAAGTAGGAGACCAGCCCCATCGATTATCCAATCACTGAATGGTATTGAGTAGAACCTTCAGGGAGTACCAGACCCTAGCACTCTTTCTGGACCATATCTTCGCAACTGCAATGAAAAAGATAATGTTGGTCATAAGTCTGGGAATGATTTTGAAAGTTAATGTGATCTTTAACATCCTTGTCACTTGGATCCCGACCATTCACCGTTCGAAAAAAATCTAATAAAGTAGTGAGTCATTTATTCGTTCTGTACAATCTTAACAGGTTTTAGATCTATAGAAGAATGTGTAGGAGGAAAGGGCCTAATATGCATACCCCTAACAACGGGACCATCATGGTTTATCCTTATATCTCTTGCCTCATACGTACATCCGATGGAATGAATATTATAGAGTTCATTATCATCTTCAATGAAACCCTCACCAGACCAGATTTATCGCTTAACACAATAAATCTTGCAATAGGTTTGTTAACCTCTAAAAGGTCAATATTTGGCATTCCTAGGTTCACTATCCTATTAGTGGAAAAAGAATCATTAATACTATGTATATTTATTATATTTGTTTGTATATCTCATATTTTGGTGATAATTAAAACAATGAAACGAGAACAATGAACTGTAAATAAGAAAGAGAAAAATGGTACCTGAACGAGCCAAAAATGAAGGTAGTAGTTAGAAAAGGTGATTCAATGGTGTGTTGGACTCAGAAACATACGATCCAAAGAAGGAAAGAGGTTGGTGAAATGGGTGCTGCCAAAGTACAGAGAATAAAACTAGAAATTGTAGAAGAAATGAAATGTGTGGTTCGCGTAAAACAAATAAAAGAGTTTTTGAAACATCAAGTGATTCTTGTAAAGAGAAGTTAGGCAGACCAGTCAACCGCTCAGAATAAAAGAAAATGGAGAAGCAAACAAATCACGATTGGATTTCGCCTCAGAAATACAACGACATTTGAGTGCACTTGAGCATCCTAGGAAGAGATATCATTCCCTAGTCTAGAAACCTAGGGCCACATGTCAAATAAATCTTGTGAAACGTCTCAATGATGAGACTAACTTTTGATGCATTTGTTCTCTAAACTATTCACATCGGTTGTCAAACCTCTACCATTTCTCCAAGCAAGGTGTAGAGAACGTGATTCAGTTCTCTGAAAAGCCTCTTGCTACCACACTACGAGAAGTCTTTGGGCAATTATTTTTGGTCGACCAAAGATGCAATAAGAGAAAGCACACACCTGATCCAGATCTTAAACACTTCAATCAATCATCATATATAAGAGACCCCACGTGGAAAAAATGTATTATTCAAATTCATTTTTAGTCACAGAATACACATTATTCTCCTCTTAATGACTATGGTATTTGTATGATAATTTTGTAGGTCATTGCGCCAGAAGTCCACCGCAACAAAGCATTACCCATTCTACCAATCATTTATATTGAACCAAACAACTTTAAATTAGTTTGCATTTAAATTTATTTTTTACAATAATTTTTAACTAATTTTAAAATAAATTGAAATTGATTAAAAATTAATTAAATTTTTATTTAAGTAATATAAAATTAAGTCAAATCATTAATACGATTTTTTAAAGTTTTGATTTATAAGTATAAAAAAGGAATAATAATAATTTAAAAAAATATGGTTTAACTTAATTCTGTATAAAGAATTGATATTCTGCTTTTCCGTTGGAAAAACAAAACTAGGTAGCAACAAAATGCAATTATTAAAATTTTATTTTATGCTACTGTATCTTTTTCAATTTCTATTATGCTCCACTATTGTTGTTTACATTTGACAAAATTTTGATATTAGTGACTCTATTCATTTTATTGTAATTATGTGTCATTTTGGATAATCCATATTTGTTAAAATGAATAATTATATTAATTTATAGGTTTAATTACACTTTTGGTTCCTATATTTTAGAACTCACGAAATTGATGCCTATGTTTTAAAATTGAACGAATTAGTTCCTATGGTTTAATGTTTTGTGCAGTTTTGGTCCTCCATCCCAATTTTGATTCAAAAACGTACATGAACAGTGCATGTTCGTACATGAAAGTGCATGTCCGTACATGAACAGTGCATGACCGTACATGAACAGTGCACGAACAGTTGGATCAAAATTGGGATGAGAACTAAAACTGCACAAAACATTAAATCATAAGGACTAATTCGTTCAATTTTAAAACACAGAGACCAATTTCGTAAGTTTGCCAAAACATAGAAACCAAAAGTGTAATTAAACCTAATTTATATAATAAAATAACGTCTCAAAACTAAACTATCTATATTGATCAGAGTGATTAAAAGAAACAGTCATAGCAAAGTGCCGTGAGTGAAGATTAAACTTAGCATGTCTTTTTTTAAGGGGTTATCATGTTTTTTTATACAGCATACTTTTTTTTTTTTGACAAAAACCATTTGGATACATACAGTACTGACTATTTTTGCTTTTATATTTAAAAAATAATTTAAAATTGCGATTCATCACGTTCACAAAAATTGCACATGTCATGAATGACGTAAGTGCCTATGTCACTCAACAAGTCAAACAGCTTTATTTTATAAATTTAAGTAGACAAGTCTCGTAGTATCTTAACAATGAAGCTAACCTTCTAACAATAAAAGAAAAAAAAAATCAAAGCTCCCAAGTTTGTTCTTGTGAAATAATAATAAAAATGTTAATACTTTATTCGATGTTTATATAAATAACGAGAACATATTCCATAATAATTAATAAATAAATTTTTATTTAAAATAATTGTAGTTGTTAATACTCTTAAAAAAAAATTTAGCCTTTTGTGGAATAAATAAAAAGATTTATCAAGAATATAATAAAAAATTTTAAGGCTTATTGAAATGATAGCTGAGTATGCTCCTATACTGCAAGACAATATTCTTTGAATTAAAGATTAAAAAATGAGGACTCGTTACCCATCACAAAAAGT